>CM046882.1:518632504-519832504 GCA_025667525.1 Glebionis coronaria
TAAGATGTGGAATAGCGCTAGCTAACAAGTAAACGAGTGAATCTTGCGTAAGTGAACGGAATGCTGTTGGCATGTTCGATCTAAGCAAGTAAACTACTTCTCTTCGTTGCGTAGGCGAAGTGAGTTGGCTGTTTTGAGCTAGGGCTAAGCGAGCCAGAAGTGATCCAAGCTGAAAGTGAGCCGGAGTTCGTAGGGCTAAGTGAACGGGGAGCAACGGCTGATCGAAAAGCGAAGATAGGCGCATAGTTCAGTGATCTACAAGAGTGGTAGAGGTCCCGATCAGGTTGTTTTAACAAGCTAGTTAGGCCAGATAGGCTAAACTAGTAGTTCGTAGTTCCCCAGGCCAGCGGTCTCGCTATTCCTGATGATCAGGTTAGGCAAGCTAATCACGCCTGCTGCGTCAAACCTTCATTGAATGGGAATGCAAATTCGACGGCATCTAACTACCTAAACCTAAGGCGAATACGTGAACAGAGACTTCTCTCTGCTGCTGTAGCTGCTAGGATACTCAAATTGTCTGCTTCAGCTAACCACACGGCGTTCAGTCGCCCAAACACACGAACATACTATACAAAGAAGGAGAGGCAAGCGCTGAGTCTTAAATTAGATTACCCCTCTGATTCGTCACCGCTGAGCTAACGTCGAGATGTAAGTGTTAGAAAGAGTAAGTTAAGTAAAGAAAGATGTCAGTTAATAAATCAGGGGACCCAGCCCTCACTAAGGTTAACGGATTGTCTACCATTCGCTCAGCTTCGGAAAGCTCTGTGCAGGCCTACAAAGAAAGGCACAACGCTTATGTTGCATGCAATATCTTGGAATCTGCTTCGATATAAGTCGGATGGATAGTTTTTTAGATTCAAAAAGAATCAAATAGCAGCGAGACTAAATGGTTTTAAGTCGAATAAAAGGCCTAGGAGTCATAATTTATAATATGTTGTCGTACAAATTTCTTTTTATGACAATTATAGTAGTATTTAAATTTTACACACATTATGTTTTGGGTATTACACGTGTCGAGAAAGAAATATTTCATAAAAAATTATTTTTCGTGACCTGAAATAAAATATAGTTCATGCTACATCCGATTTTCATATAGATCCGTGTATGTTTACCTATAGTCCTATACCATTCACATATTACATTTCATTATCTTAAAAATTCCTTTGAACCCGAGTTTGTTTGATAAAATAATCGTTGCCTAAACATTTTCTAGCAAATCGAGTTATGAAAATGAACTCGAGTTTATCATACCTCTAGAAATTGTACAACAGTACAACAATGGGCAAGATCTAATTATTGCTGGTCCAATTACACAAAAGAGATGTGTTTGGTGTAAAAGTCACAATAGCTGTTCCAAGTCACAATCTATTACTCGTAAATAGGAGCGTAGCTAGTAGAGAGATTAATAGGTGTTTAGTCATTTTTAATTAACATATTTTATTTATTTTATTTGTATTACAAGTCATTTTCTACTAATATATACATTAATCGTCCCTCACCATTATAACTTTAGGCTACCCGCAACGCGGGCGATTCATTTCGGTCCCAAGTCGGTCGCGAGCGAGTCATCCCGTTACGGCGATTTGGTCGTTGTCCCTCGGTCGCCCATATTTGGTCATACCCATGATCTAATATATATCCGTTGGCACGACCTTGTGTATTCTTTGCAGCCTTTTTTTTTTCCACTTTATATAGTTTTAGGATAAATTATATTAATTTTAATTAAGTTTTAATTATATAAAATTCTAAAATTTAATATATTGAGCTTTGTCTAATTACTCACAACATAAATTAATTTGATCATTTTTTGAGTTAGTTTTATATAATGCATTTTACCCCAGTTAATTCTAATCAAGTCTTTTTTAATCATTTTCTAACGATATATAAATATATAATATTATTGTAATGTTTTTTATTTTGTTTAAAAAAATATTTGAAAAAAAATATTTATATTAAAAAATTGAGCTAAGTCGTCTTGTTGAGACAAATAAATCGCACTAAGTCGCAGGATAAAGAAATCTGTCGTATCAAAGTCGCGACCTTGACACCGTTGCAAGTAGCCTTATACCTTGAGTATTATCAGCTTATTAACTATTGTAATCTACGGATAAAAGGTCCTATAAAATAAATTTTGTTTCTTGACGATGAGGGTATAAGAGGGAACGGTATGGCAGCGAGCTTGGCTCGCCGTGCCTAGGTGGCAGGCTCGCCGCCCTTCGCCGCTACACCGACCCCCCACTCGCCGGTTCTCAAATGTCACTTTGTGACATTGCTCGTTGAAAAGAAGGTGGGGGCCCAAAATTTTTTATTACCGTTACAACGGCTATATTTTAAAAAAAAAAAAAAAATTATTATTTTTAAACCCTATATAAACTCATTACCTTATACATTTTTAAACACAAAAAATACATTCTACAATCAAAAAAACACTCCAAAAATCACAAAAAAAATGTCAAACCTCCCAAACGATTACCTCAACTACGTTAACATCCTCAACCACGGCACAGATCCGAATCAATCGTCGTCTTCTTCTCCCGCGACGCAATCCGGCCAAGGATCCGGCCAAGGTTCCGGTCAAAACTATTCGCAACAATACTTTCCACCATTAACACCCCACCAAATTTATCAACAACAACTAGCGTTTCACCAAAATCAATATTCACCACCTCAATATCCATATCCACCATCTCAATATCCACCATCTCAAAATGTCCCCGAAACTCAATTCAAAGTACCACAATCTCAACCGCCACAACGAAAGCAAAAAAATACCGGTCGTGGCAGAGGGAAACGGCCGGCAAAAAAAAATGTTGCGGTTGATTTGTCCGCAGACGAGGACGACATCGATGATGCAGAGGAAGTTGAATTTTCGGCACCCCTACGGTGGTCACCTGATGAGGAAAAAATACTGGCCGAGGTTTGGGTCGCCGCTTTCGAAGACAAAGAACGCGGGAATGATCAAACTGAAGAGTTTTTTTGGAACACGATTTTAGAAGATTTCAACCGGCGTAACTCAACCAAGCGTACGAAGAATATGCTGACCGGGAAATGGAGTCGTTCGCACCCCGATGTTCAAAAGTTTCACGCTATCTTCAAAAGCCTTAAAAAGGCTAGCGGTGAAAACGAAGACGACGTGCTTGAAGCTGCACGACGTGAATTCGCGGCTTGTAACGAACGCCGAAAATTTACGCTTGAACATATGTGGAGGGTGCTTAGATACTTCTCAAAATGGAACGCACCCGAGGGTCTTGACCAAATTGATCATAGCAACGTATTTGCTCCAGATGCTAAGCGTCGACCACCCGGCAAACAGAGACCCGTCAAGAAGACACGATCAGAAACAACTGAGAGCAGCACGGGTAGTGGATCGACCACTTCGAAGGAAGACATAAACGAGGCTTTACTCCGCAAATTAAACGCGGGTAAAGAGCTGTACGAGTCGAGGAAAGCTAAAGTCGATGCCGAGAAGGCTAAAGTGGATGCCGATATGGAGTTTAAAGAGCTGGAGTTTCTCTCCATTCGGACCGACGATTTGCCAGAACCTCAAAAGTCGGTTATCATGAGGAAACAACTACAAATCGCGGCAAAATATCAACTCTAGGATGTTTTTTTTGTATTGTTTTTTTTTCGTATTGTCTTTTTTTTCCGTATTTTTATATTCGTAGCGTAATTTTATTTCTCGTATTTGTATTTTATTTTTTAGTATTTTGTAATTTTTAATTTTATGAAATGAATTTTTATTTTGTGTGAAAATTGAAAAATTAAATAAAATGGTGAGTGGTGGGACCCAAGTGAAGAGGAGAGAGACTAGTTGTGATAAAGGGGGTGTTTTTGGAGAAGAGAAGAGAGATTAGTTGGTATGACGTGGCGCTGATGTGGCGCAGTGAAGAGGTAAACACCTCTTTGTGATACCTTTCCCTCTAAGTAGAACAGTTGTACGGAATTTATGATGGCAGCTGTAAGTTGTTAAATTTTTGGCCCACAAACCCACTTTAAACTCTTGATATTTTCAATACCTACAATAGTAGTTAACAACTGGAGTAGTAATAAATGTTTAGGTTAAAAGTATTTGTGTCAACATTACACGCACGACCAACATACAACTCAGCCGGTCTATCGATCAACTTCTCGAAAAAGTTTTGCTAGATCTACAAAAAATATATAAAATATAATTAATAAAATAATTTGTCAACAAAATGTAAAAGATAAAAAAATATGATTAGTCCTAATATATACAAAGTCATTATGTAAATTTATAAAAAATTTATGCATGTACCATTGTTCGTCTAAAACCACATAAAAATTGACAAAAAATCTACTATTTGTCATCTTTATACACGAATGCTTTTCAATTTACACGAGTACGGCTATTTTATGACACCAATACTTGAAACACGGTTTTTCTACAAAAGAGTTCGATGAATAGACGATCGCATACGCTCTCGTTGTTTTGTTTTATGTTTTTTCCCAACAAATTAAGAAAGATAAAATATGCATTATGTATGATCCTCGGTATAAAAACAACAATCAAGACAAAGATCAATTGTCAAAGACATATTAAAAATGATCTTTGTCTTTCTTTTTTTTAATTTAAATCCTTAATTATTGGAACTATTAGAAATCCATCTCTATCACCATGACCATATTCATATTTATTTCTCGTCAAAGCTACACCGCAACTTTTAAGGATTAGGATAATCCATACTTCTAAAATGATTTCAGTACCTTCTATTTTTTATTTTTTCATTTTATTACTATATATATAATAGAAGTAGAATATTACGAAACAAAAATTATAAATAACAAAAACTTAGAGAAATTAAATTAACAAAAAATATATAACGTAAATGTTCGGGTAATTCTTGTTCGGGTCAGGATAGATGAATCCTTCGGACTAGGCTGAGTTTGTCCTTCTGATATCCTGAAACTAAAGTAACGCGTTAGCCTCGTTCGAGTGTTGGAACTCAGACCAAGCCTCAGTGTGAGAGTAAGTAAAGAGAAATAGTCCGAAAAGGTAAATAAATAAATATATAATATAACTGTAATATAATAATGAGAAATTAGTCACTTTAAACCTGAGTATTCTATTTATACTGGTCAAAACTTTTTAAAATCTAGAGGGCACAATGGGCCGTGGTTGTGAGGTTGCTAGCCCCAAAAGGGACCATCTTCCTGAATTCCTGGGTGTTTGTCTGTTGACTTCTCTATTGACTCCTTCCCTTGCTTATCCGGATATGCTAAGCACCTTTCAGACTATGCATTCGGATTTGGGACGGATCCTACCATTCGGACCTATACACGAACAAGTCCCCCAATTGTTAGTTTATTCGTTTATGATAAAACTAACACTTTCTTTTTAAAATCTCGTCCTGTCCTGTTGTACCGTTATGCAGCTCAGTACGTTATGTGTTAAACTGGTCCATTCACTTTCACTTCCCCCCCCCCCCCCCCATTGATTGTTGCCACGTGGGCTTCAACACTTTCGATTGCTGACACGTGTTGGTTACTGTATCGTCGCGACTTTTCAGGCTCCTAATCTCTCCCTATAAAAAGCCTTCCTTTTCATTTTTTATAGTGTTTTTTTTTACTCTGAACTTTTTATTTCTCTCTACAAATTCGGAGTGCCTTCGCTCTTCGGATTTTCAGGTATATATTATCCTTTGTCTTTTGTTAATATCCCTCGGGTCTACCACGGAACTATGGCAGACGATGACCAGGCTGGTCCTTCCGAATATGTTCCTAAGTTTGACATGCCGAAGTATACTACCAACCTCTCAGATAAATACATTGCTAATTTAGCCGCCACGTATGGTATTTCGAAGAGCTTGCGGCCTTGTGCAGCTCCGGATGGGATGGCCATGGATCGGCTTCCAGCTAACTGTATTGTATGAACAATTCTTCAAGTTCTATGGACTTAGAGTCCCCTTCTCCTTTTTCCTTTTAGCCACAATAAAGTTCTTTGGTGTGCACATTTCTCAAATGGTTCCACTTTGTGTAAATAGAGTTATCACCTTCGAGATCTATTGTCGGAGCCTTTCATTTGAACCAACTGTAACTCTATTTCGCCTTTACTATAGACTTGGCTGACAAGGTCATTGGTTTTCTTTTGAGAAACGATCCGGCAAAAATGCACGTAAGCAAATTTTTCATGATGTACTTACTTGCATGAAAGGTTGGAAATGGGAATTTTTCTTGATTGATTGAAAGGCGATTCTGGACTACATTGGCATCCGAACTCCGAGATACTTGATGTTATTCCCAAGGATGGATTTAGGGAACAAGACGCCCGTTCTTTATAGGGGGTGTAGTGGATGTAGAAACTAGAATGGGGGTGAATAGTTTCTCTTAGATTTATCTCCTAATTAAAATTTCTTTCAATTAGGTGAGTACCAAAACTATATTTTACTTGAAAGCTAGTTGCATAATGATTAGGTTCAATTCTAATGCATTAACAATAACAAGTAGTAATAACAAGATTTTTACTCAGTTAAAAATTAAGTTCGTTGTGTGTGTCTAATCGAATTGATTACTGGTTTAAGTGCGACTCAGTCGTCTTTTGGTGGAAAACAATAGATTGGTCGTTGTAGTAAAATAAATGTGCAAAACGTTAAAGTAAATGACGAGTAACTGAAACTAAAACTAATTAAAACGTAAATGGTGCAAACTTAAAAATAAAACTAAGACAAAATATTAAAAACCAAACCTGTCGGAATACACCCGTCGGAATACGATCGGACTACGAACTTACCACTTCTATCGGAATATCCAAAACTTTGGAACGATCGGAATGATGATCGGAATGACAGTCCTATCGGAATGCAACCAAAACACCTCCGTCGGAATGATGGCTTACCTCTCCTATCGGAATCCTGGTCGGAATGAAGACCTATCAGAATGATGGAAATCAAGGCTAATCGGAATGTCCAATAAACACCCTCGTCGGAATGCTGATCGGAATCCAAATCAGAATCACAAACCCTTTTCCGATCCAGCAATCGGAATGCTGGTCAGAATGTAAAACCCCATTCCGATGGTGGTAATCGGAATAACAGTAGGCAATAGTAAATAAGCAAGATCGAATAAGCTACGAACCAAATAAGCACTCCACTTAAAACTTAACCAAAACACGTATAAGAAAAAGCTAATAAGCTAAAATTTAAAGACTTTTGAAAACACTAAATAATAAAAGTATTTAAAACCACTTTTTAATAAAAAATAACTTTTATAAAAACTTAAGTAAATTTAAGATAAACACAAATAAGCTATAAAATCAATAATCCAAAACAATCAAAAACATAAAAACATAACACTTAATCAAATAAGCATAACAATAAGCACATAAACATAAAGATTAAGCAAAACAAGAAAGGAAGAATGAGAGATTAAAAATAAGAACTTGATTAAAAATAAGATTCAATAACAAAATTTAAAGACTTACTTGAAATTAAAGGCAAGAATTTAAGGTGCAAGACAAGTAAATGAAATTGACAATTAAGTAAATGACATGAAAATTAAAGGTGCAAGTAATTAAAGGTGGAGAGCTAAGTTGTCAAATTAGCTAACACCTCCTAATGTGATATTAGGAGGGTATTTATAGGAGATTAGGGAGGTAAGCATGTGATGGAAGCTTCCTTCTTTCTTTCTTTCTCGTCTTTTCGTCTTCTAAATTCTTCGATTTTTTCGACTTTGTCTCGGGATTTATTAAACTCGTCTTGTAATTTCTTCATTAATTAGACTTGAGTTCTTCGGTTATATTAAACTTCTGTCTTTAGACTTTTCTTCAATAAATCTTCAGAATAGGCCTTGGACTTCCGTTCTTTTTGCACTTTTGATCTTTTGACTTCGTCTTTTGTCTTTTTCTTCCATAAAAGCCCGTGAAAGCCCCTGTTTTCTTCCCTTTTCACATTTTGATCCTAAATCACAACAAAAACACAAACCACGCATAATTCTGACATTTACGACATAAAAAAACACGTTTTGGCTTGGTTATTATTATAATTAAGTGGTAAAAGGATAAGTATTTTCACACTTATTAAATCCCCTACACTTGACCATTGCAATGTCCTCATGCAATGCATTAATAACAAAGCAAGATTTACATTTTCCGTCATAATAAATCCACATTGGCCTTTATTAAAGAGACAAAATATTTAAAGGAAGAAAACAAGTAAAAAGATCAAAAACTTACCTTAGGGTTTTGGAATGTCATGAATGTTTATCATCCTCAAGTTTCACGTTCCCATACCAAGCTAAAAAACGAGATCATTGTTATTATAAGTTAGCAAACTATCACAAACTCATGTGGGCCAATTATTTACTTAGACTCCCTTATTCCTAGGTGTATCTCTTATATTTTATTGTTGTCTTGAATGATCACGAGTATGCATTGTTGACTTATTTCGATAGTTATTTAGGCCGAAAATAAAGTAGGACGATTTAATCAATAGTTAGTTAAAGGACAAAATCTTTTAAAACTGCTTCTCGGGACCTCATAAAGTTCATATCTTGGCATAACTCGCTTCACGATTTAAGACCTTTCTCGGACCGATATTTGGCAGTGACTTCATACTTCAAATCTTGAGAGACGTTCATGAAATAATGGTCTTCTCTTCATAATAGGAATTTCTTCACTTGAACTTTTTGAGAGATTCTTCATACTTGGACCACGACTTCTTCCTTTTTCTCCAATCTTTATTTGGGATTTTGATATACAACGATCCGCCTCCTTTTAGGACTTGGATCTATTTATCCTCATACCTTGTTAGGGCATTTTTGGATAGACTTCTCCATGATCTTTACGGGAGTATTTGCTTTTCGTCGTGTGTCTCGATCCTTCATATTGATTTTTGATAAATGATTCTTCACATCACTTTGGATCTTTAGCAACAAAATGTAGCCCTCATGCCTTGTTAGGAACTTTTCGGACTCGTCAATCTTCGCATCCCGCTTCAATAAGTTATGCCTTGGCTATGAACTCTAACTAATACCGAGCAACTTTTAAACGATATTGGGCTAGAAGCTAAGTAAACTTTCAAATCGTACAACCTTATTTATTGCAATTAAATTTATTAACAAGCGATGGGAGAAAAATCTCATAATTAACTCACATAAATTCATGAAAGAATACCAAACTTATAATTGACTCTATCATCTCTCGTTCTCCACAATTTAAAATCTCAAGGAATGAGACTCGTGGATGCTTAGCCTATTAAATCAAAGTTTTGGGTTTTCAAGTCATCTATAGGATCTTGCAACTTCTTAGACTTTTTCAAGTTTAGAATTCGCATTTTAAAGTTCCCTTGATAAACGAATTTCTAGGATCAATTATAGGAACTTGCGAAAAGTTCTTGTTCTTAACCCGTAAGAGTTAAGACTTTCGCGTTTTAAAGTTCCCTATATAAAAGCCTAGCAAAACTTGACTTAAACACGTTAAGGATACTAGCTAGAGTAAACTTAGATAAGTAAACTCGGGTTGAGTCAAAAGATTCACAACGTTTAAAAACTAAAACCACTTTATTAAAAATTTATTATAATGAAAGAAAATAACTATAACAAAGGAAATACAACTAGGCCAAAATAGATCAAAAATTTTGAAAAATGTCGAAGAATCAATTTTTCGGTTAAAATGAGGACAAATACAAGGAAAAGCCCACTTAACTTCGATAGAAGTCCCCCCTACACTTAATATAAACATTGTCCTCAATGTTTAAGCATGTGGGAGTAGACTCCCCTACACTTAGGACATTGTGCACGTTGTTTAAATCTCGCTAAGGAAGAGACAACTAAAGTGATTCCTATTTTAATATTGAAGAATATAAAATAGAGAATCAAATGAGTTTAGGATAGAACCGGGAAGACGGATACACGGGATCACGGTTCGTCAAAGTCATCAAGAATAGATCTTTGAAGGCTCGAATCCCTGCACATGATAAGAAAGAAAACAACAAACACATACTAGGGTCTCCCCCTACACTTATTATAAAAAACAGAGAAAAAGGATAGATATTGTGGGTTGCCTCCCGAGAAGCGCTTGTTTTTGTTAACCGAGTCGTGAGCCTGACTCGACCTTGATTAGCATAGGAAGAAGCTTGAAACATATCCACCGGGATCAAATACATGGTTTTCGTCCATCAAATAGCACAGGCTTAAGGCGAACAAGGCAAGCCAAAGAAGAGTAGGCAAGGTTCCCTTAAGCAGTTGTTGAGCACGGTGGTAGCAAGGGTAAAGAGGTGCAAGCATATCTCCAAAAGTTCCAAAAATCTTTCCTTTTATTTCATCAGATGGATACTGAGATGGCTTAAAAATTACAATACCGAGATCGAACACCTTTTCCTTTAGGGGAAAATAACACTCAGGCTCAGTAGACCTTGAAGAGGATCCGCTCATAAATCGCACAATCTCATCCTCAGAAGATGGATAGAGAGGTGTCAAAACATAAGTACTGCAGATGTTGGTGTCTTCCGGTTTCTTCTCCTTTGAAACGGGTTTCTTCATATCCAAAGGAGGATAAAGAGCAGCATCAAAGTCCAAAGGAGGAGAATCACTCTCAGTTGGGAAGTATGTATTGAGAAAAGTAGCAAAGTCTTCCTCAAATGAGTAGTCATCCAAAGTAGGATCAAGCATTGTTGGTGGAGGATCTTCATCAAAGTTAGGTGCAAGGTCATCATGTGAAGAATCACTCGAAAGGGTATCGACATCGTCAAAATCAAAATCATCATATGTTGGCATGTCGTTATACTCAGAAGAAAAATCATCAGAATCATCCATATCAGAACTAGAATCATCATCATAGTCATCATAAATTGGAGGAGACTCATGAATTGGTGGAGGATCTAAATGGAGAGAGAATCATCCACGTCATCTTTGAACAATGTATTATCATAGCAAGAATCGAAAAGAGGATTGTTGTAGATGACAAAATCATCAAAAACATTAATCATATCCGCTGATTCTCTTCCATTGGGGTTGGTTGTGATCTTCCCCATTTTAAATACTTGTGCATCATTCCCGACTCTTAAAATGAGTTCACCTTCGGCAACATCGACTAAAGCTTTTCTGGTTCTCAAGAATGGCCGACCAAGTATTAACGGAATACAAGGGTCCATTTCATAATCAACGACAACAAAGTCGACCGGGAAAGTTAAGGTGCCAACTTTAACAAACACATCTTCGGCAATACCAACGGGGTAAGCGAGAGTTAGATTTGCTAGCTCAAGAGTCATCTTTGTTGGTGTAAGGTCGGGTAATGATAACTTTTTCCAAACACTTAAAGGCATCAGATTTATACTTGCCCCGAGATCAGCTAAGGCAGTAAATTTTTCGGTTTGGTTAAAAGTACATGGTAGGACAAAACGACCGGGATCTCCAAGTTTTTCCGGAAGTTCTTTAAGAAGGATTGCAGAACAATTTTCATTCAATCGAGTATTAACAAACTCGGCCATCTTCTCCTTCTTATTAAGCAATTCCTTAAACATCTTAACAAATGTCGGCATTTGGGCAAGAGCTTCAACAAGGCTAAGGGTGATGGTCACTCCCGAAATCTTCTTCAAAAAGTTTGACACTTGAATGTCATCCTTGGTGAGCAATCTGCCTTTGTCTAAGCGAGAAGGATAAGGGATGTTGGGTTTATAGGTGGAGGGTGGGGTTGGTGAAGGGTTTTTCTTGGGTATTTCTTCATGCATAGGTGGAGACGGTAATGGAGAACTAATACTAGGCGTGGGAGTAGGAAGGATAAATGGTGGTGGAGGAGGTGTAGATGGAGTAACTGGGGGAGGGATAGATGGTCCTACTAAAGTTGCTCCATTGTGTGTAGTAATAGCACTCACATTCGCTCTTGGGTTGGTGACGGTATTTGAAGGAAGAGAGCCCGAAGTAGAGGGTTGAGTACTTGGAAAGAAACTAGCCATCATATTCTTTAAATCATTCGTTTGATTGCTGAAGGAGGTTTGTATATCATGTCGAAGCTTGGTTCTAATATCATTCCCTTGCTTAGTGATATCTCCTTTTAAGTTGATGATTTGGCTTTGAAGATTCTTGATTTGCTCTCCTTGGGTCCTCATAAAAGTTTCAACATCTTGATTAATGGGTGGTTGTTGAGCGGGTGGGTGATAAGGATTAGAAGCTCGAGGCGGGTTTGGGTTGCTTCTATTAAAGTTGTTGGGGTTGTGGTTTTGAGGAGAAAAACCGGGTGCAAGAAAGTTGTTAGAACGGTAACTTAGCAAGTTACGATCACCTTGAGGTCGGGCTTGATAGCTTTCCGTTGAATAGTTACCATGAGCCGCATACACGTTTTTCGGATTGTCATGAGTAGAAGGACAATCAGTGTATGAATGAGGACCCCCGCAAATGTCACAAGAAGTTGCTACAACTTTAACTTGTTGTTGTTGATTTGTAGCCAAGAGTTGCATATTTTTGCTCATTTCGACCATTGTGCGGGTCAATTCGGTGATATCAGGGTTTGAAGAAGTAGAAGACACATTGACTCTCGGGTTATTCCTTGAAGATGCGGATGAATCCTAATTTTTGTGATGAGTAGTCATGTTCTCGATAAGCTCTCTACACTCCTCGGGTCTTCTTTTCATAAATGTGCCACCGGCGGCTGCATTAATCGTATCACGATCACGAAACGTTAAACCGTTGTAGAAAGTATCAATTAAGGTGACGGGGAGCATGTTGTGGTTTGGACATCGATCGATCAAAACATTATATCGTTCCAAGCATCAAAAAGCGATTCATCATGTTCTAGAATAAATCCACTAATTTGATTTCGAAGGCTCGTGACCATGGATGGTAGAAAGTAGCGCGACAAAAATCGTTGAGTCATCTCGTCCCAAGTATGAATTGAATTCTTCCGAAGACGATCAAACCATTTTTCGGCATGGTGGGATAAGGTGTGTGGAAATAGGTGAAGGCGAAGAAAATCCATAGTAACACCGGGCAACTTCATGCTTTGAGTAACGGTAATGAACTTGTTGAGGTGTTTGTTGGCATCATCATCCGGCAATCCGCGAAATGGACAAGTGTTTTGAACTTCCTGGATCATGTGATGCTTCAACGAAAACTCTGGAGCCGTGATTTGCATCGGCGCAATCGGTCCTCCTCGTCCATTCATCGT
This sequence comes from Glebionis coronaria, assembly GCA_025667525.1. Classification (NCBI taxonomy): domain Eukaryota; kingdom Viridiplantae; phylum Streptophyta; class Magnoliopsida; order Asterales; family Asteraceae; genus Glebionis; species Glebionis coronaria. The sequence continues at coordinate 518,645,619 of CM046882.1, forward strand.
AGGTTGACATAGCTCCTCCATCGTTCGAAGTTCGGGTGGGGGAACATTGTTGTTATTATTCATGTTGAGGTGCGGTGGGTTATTATTGTTGTGCACGCCAGCCATATCTAAATCTTCACGAGTCTCGGGCTCTGAATAAGTTGAAGATCTAGTATGCATACACCTGCAAAAGCAAAAGAAAAAGATACCAAAGAAATAGAGAATATATATGTACTTGTAAAAATAAAAATAAAATCTTTTTGGTGTAAAACTTTGAAAAAGATATGCTTTTTATACGTTTTTTAATGTTTTTGTATTTTTTTTTTAATTTTTATGATTTTTTGAAAATTTTTGACACAAAAAATAACGCTCACGAGTGAACGGATACCAAAATTCAACGCGTCTCTCACAGAAAACCGTTAATCTTTACGAAAAGAGCCGGCAGCGGCGCCATTTAATAACTAGATTTTTACTCAGTTAAAAAATAAGTTCGTTGTGTGTGTCTAATCGAATTGATTACTGGTTTAAGTGCGACTCAGTCGTCTTTTGGTGGAAAACAATAGATTGGTCGTTGTAGTAAAATAAATGTGCAAAACGTTAAAGTAAATGACGAGTAATTAAAACTAAAACTAATTAAAACGTAAATGGTGCAAACTTAAAAATAAAACTAAGACAAAATATTAAAAACCAAACCTGTCGGAATACACCCGTCGGAATCCCGTCGGAATACGATCGGAATCCGAACTTACCACTTCTATCGGAGTATCCAAAACTTTGGAACGTTCGGAATGACAGTCCTATCGGAATGCAACCAAAACACCTCCGTCGGAATGATGGCTTACCTCTTCTATCGGAATCTTGGTCGAAATGAAGACCTATCGGAATGATGGAAATCAAGGCTAATCGGAATGTCCAATAAACACCCTCGTCGGAATGCTGATCGGAATCCAAATCAGAATCACAAACCCTTTTCTGATCCAGCAATCTGAATGTTGGTCAGAATGTAAAACCCCATTCCGATGGTGGTAACCGGAATAACAGTAGGCAATAGTAAATAAGCAAGATCGAATAAGCTACGAACCAAATAAGCACTCCACTTAAAACTTAACCAAAACACGCATAAGAAAAAGCTAATAAGCTAAAATTTAAAGACTTTTGAAAACACTAAATAATAAAAGTATTTAAAAATGACTTTTTAATAAAAATAGCTTTTATAAAAACTTAAGTAAATTTAAGATAAACACAAATAAGCTATAAAATCAATAATCTAAAACAATAAAAAACATAACACTTAATCAAATAAGCATAACAATAAGCACATAAACATAAAGATTAAGCAAAACAAGAAAGGAAGAATGAGAGATTAAAAATAAGAACTTGATTAAAAATAAGATTCAATAACAAAATTAAAAGACTTACTTGAAATTACCTCCTCTTGTTTAAAAATAAGATTCAATAATAAAATTAAAAGACTTACTTGAAAGCAAAACAATGAATTTTGTTCTACACTTTGTACCTCCTCTTGTTTGCATCTTCTACTGTTTTCAGGAGAACTCTGGGGACCAGAGTTCCTTTAGGGGGGGAAGACTGTGAGAACCCGTACTTTCCCAACATTATTTTATTCTTTTTATTCGTGCTTCTTGAATTTTTCCAACGTATTACGTTTTCTTGTATTGCAATATGTAAATCCTGAGATTTTTAAATTATACTTTTTTTAAGTATTTTCTTGATCATCGATAAATACTTTGTATGGAATTATAAATTTTCATTTTATTTTTCCATATTTATTTTAAATCAATGTTTTTGATTTAAAATCACCCGTGTGCGTTTTACAACGAGTTTATTCAAATCAATGTACAACGAGAATTCCTAGTGATCGCGATACCGACGGATGCCCAAAATTTTACGTTTACTTATCGATTGTTTCGATAATTAATATTTTCGATGATGCCGTTTTAATTACGTATTAAGTCGTGTCGAGAAATCGTATAATCATTTTTACGATGCATTGTAACTTTTGAAAAGTATTTTTACGAAACCCGAGCCCCGTAAATATTTTTAATATTTACCAATAACCATTGTCTACCCTTTAAAACTATTAATTGTATTTAGATCCACAAGTTTGCAAATTGGCAACTTTGGTCCCTCCACTACCTACCATATATAAACCCATTTCTTCCACTTTCACTCACACATAAACACATTTAAAAAAAAATCACCACTCCTCCCTCCCCTCTCCATTTTACCGCCACTCCACCACCACAATCCACCACCATCCATCATGATTTGACAAAAACTAAAACAAGACTCATTCATAAAATTCAATGGTGATTCTTTTGATACTAAAATCACCCACATGCATCAAGATTTCAAGAACTTTTGATTTTATGATTGTATGATGTTGTAATCATCTTGCATATGTTATATTTGGTAAGATTATCATGTTTTGATCCTTAAAAGTCTTGTTTTTAATCTTTGATTTTTGTTAGATTTTTTCATACAAGTGTTTTTAGGAGTGTTTGGTTGATGGGTATGATAGTATAGTGATCCTAGGGGTATGGGAATGATTGGTTTTGAGTGAAAAATAGATTTGTCATGTTTTCTAAAAAGCTAATTTGGGACAGTAGCCTTAAACAGTATGTTTTGTGGGTTTAAGGTCTGTGAAAGACTGAGATTATTTGAAATTGTTGTAGAGTTTTCCGAGACGCTCGTTTTGGTATAAGATAGAGCTTATAACTCATTTCGAGTCAAAAGTTATGCTAGTTTTAGTTTTCGTGTACCGGGAGACGCAAGTCGGCACAATCCGAAATTGTGGCTGATTTTGGGTCGACTCTCGGGGACTTTAGGCTTGGTTAGATAGTTGATACTACTGATTTTCAAAGTTTACAAACTGAGTTTGATGAGTCTAGTAGTGGTTTCAAAAGACGGATTGTCGGGTTAGTACTTTTAAAGTGGTCCAAACGGTTTTACAAAACAAGTGTACAAATCTGTCCTAAAATTTGGAGTCGAGTAAAGCGTCGAGCTGATGGATTTTAAAGTGTGAACTTTGGCTCAAATTTTGGTGAGGTCTTATACAGGTTATAAGTGACCTTGACACCAATTTTCATGTAAAACGGACAGGTCTAGATAGGGTAGATCGGTGTGTACATTCGGGGTGTACTTGCTGATTTTTATTTTGGACACGTAGTCAATGCTTGTGTTGCGTGAGTTTGAGTGTCCACCATCGGACATGGTGACTTACTCAAGTGCTTAGTCATTATATAAATGACTTAGCTACTGGTCCAAATAAGGGTAAAGGATAGTTTGACTTGCGTTGACTTGGCGTCGTATGACGAGTCATTTTCAAGTGTTCAAGTGTTTTAACGAGTAACGTTGGATAAATGGGTAGTATGAATTCATTTGATTCGTGTCAATGGTTTTGAAACGTGTATACTTTGAAAACATTTGAGTCATGTTATATTTTGTATATATATCGATATTGAGTTCGAGTCTTAACGCGCGCCTTATTGTGATAGGTTGCGGTTTTCGTGTTTTCCCCGGGCATCCATATCGTCGGTGATCGTCTCACTACATTGTTTCTACTCAGTTGCTGAGTACCGTGATTGACTTAACACGTGGCTAAGGGCCACGAAATTTCTAAGGATCAAGGAGGAGGAATTGTTTAATTTGCGTGTTTAGATTAATTCCTACTTGTTATGAAGGTATAGTCACTCCTAGCATTTTAGTTTTGATGTTACTAGTACTTTGATTCTTTTTATTCATGAATTTTGAATTCCTTGGGTGAAACCCACTGAGATTATAGATACTTAGGGCATATTAGGACTTAGGACACTTGCGTGGCGATTTGGTATAGCCTAAGTGTTGCTTGATTGAGGTTAGGTAGCTAAATGGAGTTGTTTTTGTCGTATGGAAATCACCACAGAAACAAACAGGTCATGGCAAAATTTTCTTAAACATATGACCTTGTTTTTATTTGAAAAATGGATACCCACTGATGTGATTAGTATGTGTTGAGTTGGATGGAAACGGGAAGTGTCCGGATGAGTCCGAAACGGTCGTTTTACTAAACTAGGTCAAATCTGAATGTTATTCTTAAAACGTGGGTAAATTGACTTGGGTAAAAAGGATTAATTTATGATTTTATGAATTTTTACAGTAGCTACAAATATAATAAAACTTCTCTTTTTGGTTTCGTGTCAAAATATTTTACCGATTGGGATTTATGCTTAATCTACCGTAAGGTACGAAAGACGTTTACAACTTTCTGTTTTGATAGTCTGTCACTAAAAGTGCATTTCCCGTTGATTGAAAATAGTTCTAGGGCTGTTCTTTCCCAACTTTTAAATGTAAGAGAAATACCTATACATGTCAGATTTTGGGGGTCTCACAATATCATTCATCAAAGTAGTAAAACGACAGTAGTAATCGTGAAGAGTTTCCCCTGGAATGTATGTAAACTTATCAAACAAGTCATACAATTGACACTCTCGTTCTTGCTTAGTTAGAGAGGTCCCTTGTAACAAAACAGCTAATCGATCCCAAAGATCCTTTGCCACTGTGTGTTCACTTACCATTCTATAGATATCGGGTGGAAGAGCTTGAAGTATTGTCTGAACGGCCCTTTCATCTGCATCGGCAATGAGTTTGTTAGCATCCGGTAACTCATGATACAATCTTGTTTGCGTTACATTGTTGATAGTAACTTCTCCCCAATCGAGTGGACCTTTTTCAATGGATTGAAGCATAAGTCTACCATTGGGTTTACCTATGATGTAAGTTTTCATGCGACCTTGCCTTGCTTCAAATAAGTCTTTGATGAGCAATGGTGGGCGAGTATCGGTACCCGAGATGATCAAAATATCGGTAAGCGATGTCATTGTAGGCATAAATGAATGAGGATTCATTTTTGGAACACTTGATAGAAAAAAGATTATCTTTTGATCGAGCAATGAAATAAGGTTGTGAAACTGTGTCGTTGTTGATGCTTAATTTGTGTGTTGGTGAAGAAATCGTCAAAATCCCAAATAACTTGTAAGGTAAATTTCAAAGAAATTAAAAAATTAACTTCTGAATAAATCTGAAATACTACTTCGGAAATCCCTTCTAAGTACACTTCGGAATGACTCTTCTAATTCACTTCGGAAAAAGGAAAAGATGACTTACTTCGGAATGAATCTCTGAGTGTACTTCGGAATATGGGAAAATGGTGTACTTCGGAATGAGTTTACTTCAGAATGATTCTTCTGATTCACTTTGGAATAAGGCAAACTGACGTACTTCGGAATGAGTCTCTGAGTGTACTTCGGAATATGAGAAAAATGAAGAACTTCGGAATAAGTCTTCTAATTCACTTCGGAATAAGGCAAATTGACGTACTTCGGAATGAGTCTCTGAGTGTACTTCGGAATATGAGAAAAATGAAGCACTTCGGAATAAGTCTTCTAATTCACTTCGGAATTCTGGTTGATGAAGCACTTCGGAATGTTGCTATAAGACGAACTTTGGAATGCTGATCTTCAATACTTTAGTAAAATCAGAAACCCTCGTGATAACTTCGGAAAATCAGAAACCCTCGTGATAACTTCGCAAAACAGGCTCTGTATCCGAAAATTGTGATATCTGATATCAGTGTTAAGCTAAAAAACACCCAGAAAATCACCAAATAACCAAGAAATTTTGCGATTTTAACCAAATCAAATAAACCAAATCACTACCACAACTATGTAGATGATTTGTTTACCAACTTTTACCATAAAAAACGCGAAAAAATTTCAAGATTTGAGGTTTATTATCCTTAAAACACCAAACTCAATCAAAAACTAAAAAATAACACAAATCAAACCTTAAATCATCCCATGGCTCTTGATACCAATTGTAGAAAAGTGATAATCTTATAACTAATCAAGAGGGTTGTTGTTATTCTAGAGAGAGAGAGTAGAGAGAGAAAACAAAGAAACTTTATTAATGTGAGAAATGATAAAACAACCAACACCCCTTTTCATGGTGAAAAGGGGTTTATATACCCATGTCCTTAAATGGACTTGGGCCTCCGACCCATGAACATGCTCATGGGTCGGGCTAAACATAAACATTACTTAAACAATACTACGAGCCTATAAATATATTGTTGGAGTGACCGAGACTTTCTTTATACGAAAAACGTATTTCCAACAAGAAGTGTTTGTCAAAAGATGAACATGGTGAAAATGTTGATATTTGTCTATATAGGTCAATGATTGGTTCATTGATGTATCTTACTGCTTCAAGGCCAGATATTATGTTTGCTGTGTGTGCCTGTTTAAGGTTCCAAGTTAATCCAAAGGTGTCACATCTACATGCTGTAAAGAGGATTTTTATCTTAAAAGTCAACCTAATTTAGGATTATGATATCCTAGAGATTCAACCTTTGAATTATAAGCTTACTCAGATAGTGATTATGCTGGAGCTAATCATGATAGGAAATCCACAACAGGAGGTTGTCAATTCCTAGGCAGAAGACTCATATCATGGCAGTGTAAGAAGCAAACCGTTGTTGCTACTTCTACAACTAAAGCTGAATATGTAGCTGCTGCTCATTGCTGTGGACAAGTACTTTGGATTCAAAATCAGTTGTTAGATTATGGGTTCAACTTCATGAACACCAAGATTTAAATTGATAATGAAAGTACTATATGCATTGTTAAGAATCCAGTATTTCACTCCAAGACCAAGCATATTGAAATCAGACATCACTTCATAAGAGATGCCTATGACAAGAAGCTTATTCAAGTCTTGAAGATTCATACATACAACAATGTAACTGACTTATTGACCAAGGCATTTGATGCAAAGAGATTTGAATTCTTGGTGACCCACATACTGCTATGCTCAACCAATAGACTGCTGCATATGTTGAGGGGAGGTAACAATTGTACAATTTTTATGCTAATTTTTATTGTATAGTCTATGTTTTTGTCTTTTTGATGTGATTGCAGGTTAATAGAATAAGATAAAAGAGGATATTATGATAGTGGAATGCATGAACTAGTCAAAATTGTGAGGTACCGTTATGGATCCAAGTACCGCTAGCACAATTCCAAGTACCGAGTATATTCCATGTACCGTTACATGTCTGTTGTGCCGTTAAGGGTCTCTTTTGTAAATTTGGCGGTTTCTTCGCGCTTGGGTACAGGTGTTGCAAAAGGAAAAACTTGTTCAAGAAAAGAAAATTGCTGAATTAGAAGCCAGCCTAATCAAGTTGAGGAATAAAGTATCACCTTGGATGAGGCAGAATAGGTCTATTCAGAAGGCTGCACTTAAAAAGAAAAGATTCAGAAACCACAAGAAAAGGCAACTGAATGCAACCAAACAGGGGAGGAATTATGAAGAACAAATACCTTCTTCTGATAATCAAACAAGGGTCTCTGGAAATGACATCAAATTTGAGTTGGATGATGATGTCATTGGGAATTTTGAAGATGGAACTGGTTTAGAGACTAGTGTGGATGAACCTACAAACATGGAGGTTCAACACGAAGAACCACAACCTACTAATGAGGAGCCACAAGTTGAAGAAATGATGGTAACTCAGCCAGCACCACAACCTCAATCACCACAACTTCAAGTGAATTGGAGTACTTTCTATGAGAAGCTGGAGGAGATTAATGTTCAATTTCCTATATCTTCAACTCCACCATCACAAAGACAAATCTGGTTTCACAAGAAACAGTCTTTGCAAGTATTGTCAAGATCAAGAGTGAGCAATGAATCAGACAAGACTAAAGAGGTGCAAGTTGAGAGGCTAATTTCAGTAGAAGAAAGGGTATCTGGAGATACACAAGTGATTGAAGAAACAAGTGTGTCTAATACTGGTAAAGTCAACATTGTTGAAGATCCAAGTACTGCTAAGCCAACTAAGCCGTCTGCAAGTACTGCTGACATTGTTGAAGACCCAAGTACTGCTAAGCCAACTAAGCCGACTGCAAGTACCGCTGGTGATCATCCTTCACTGGATAGTAAAACTCTTTTTGGAGAGGATGAGACTTTAGCCTAAATACTTCTTGACTTAAGAGAGAAGAATTCAGCTGAGAAAGCAAAACAAGCAGCGGTAGAGAAGAAGACACAACAAGAAGTTCTTGCCAAAGAGGATCAAACTACAAGTAAGAAAGTTCAAGCTTCACACCCTACTAAAGGTATAGTTATTCAACAGCAAACTGATGAGGAAAGACCTTCCAAGCTAAAGAAGAAGCTACCTAAGATTAATCCAAAGGATAAGCGGAAGAAGCAAATACAATCAGAATATGAAAATGAAAGTGATTCAGATGAAGATATCAGCAAAGTCATGTATAGATTTAATCAACTAGACTATGATGAGGAATATGCTCTCAGAATGCAAGCTCAAATTCGTGAAGAAGACTTGCAAGAGGAACTTGAAGCTAAGAAGCATTTGCTAGAAGCTAAGAGAATACAGCAAGAATGGAACATACAAGAGTATGATAGGATTCAAGCTGAATTACATGCAAGTGAGCTTCTTGCAGACTCATTGTTAGTTGAAGAGAGAGATGCTTATGATGAAGAAGAGAAATCAAAACTGATTGATGATCTGGTAAGGGAGCAACAAAGATTATTTGTTGAGAAGAGAAGAACATAAAAGATTAAGCCTCCAATTACCATGCAGATTAGGAATCAAATGATGACATTTCTCAAGAAAGTTAAGCACTTCACTCATACTCAGCTGGTGAAGAAGAACTTTGAAGAAATCAGGACTTTGTATGAACAACATAAAAGAGCTGAATTGAATTTTGTTGAGATTGGATCTGAAGCAGATAGGATAGCTGTTGAAAAAGCTAGAAGACATCTACAACAACAAAGGAAATTTGGAAGTGCTCCTAGAATTGAGCCAAGTACTGTTGAACCTACAACTACATCTCCACCTATCAAGACCACATATGTGAGGAAAAGTAGAAAGGAGAAGGTAAGTTCAAAAGAGGAAGAGACTGCTCAAAGAATGAATGAAGGAGATAAAGCTCAAGATGTTGACAAGACTGAAAATGTATAAGCAGTACATACATTGTCAACAGTACATACTGAAGAAACGGTACATACAAACTTGGAAGAAGGTTCAATAGAATTTGAAGGAACCTCCAAGGGTGTTAAGAGGAAAAGATCAACTAAGAGGAAACAGAAAGCCAAAAAGGCTAAGTCAACAACAGAAGATAGTGATGATGATGAGAGCTTGAAAAAGTACTTGAAGATAGTAAAAAATGAAGATCAATGTATTGATACAGAGATTTTTAGAAAGAGGTCATCTATTGCTAGATGGATATACTCTATGGATCAAGGACTGGAAGCTCATGGAATTCAAAGAACTGATGGCACAACAAGAATATTCAGACTTTTGGAAGATATTCTTTATATTCTTGACATACAAGATGTTCAGGATCTTTTCAGATTAGTTCAAGAAGACAGTGCAGGTAAAACTGAGGTATCACTATTATATAATGAATTACTCTTCATGTATGAACCACACAACTGTGATCAAGAAATGTTGAAGGAATTAGAGAATCAGGTTCCTAGTTACTGGAAATATTATAGGTCACGTGGATTGCATATTTTGGATATAGATGATGTTACTTACTATATGCTACAAGAGAAGAGTTATCCATTTGGACGAAGATTGTTGGAAAGAATGTTGGAACAACAATTAGAAGTCACAAAAGAGTCTGTTGATGCTTTGGAGTTGATCAGAATGGTTAAACAACAAATCAAGGATTTGAAAGATGAGGACGAAGATGAGAAAGAGCCTTAAGTGTTTGACTTTCAGTCACACTTCACAAATGGTTCTCACTTCACCATGTCTAACACACATAAGAACTGGCTAGTCCATAAGCAAACGGTTTATGGTAAAGACTTCTCAAATCCGTTGAAAGCTGGTAGTTTGATAAAAACTATATGGTTATGACTCACCTTGTTTCGAGACAAAGAGTTGGCTAGTCCTAGGCAAACGGTACTAGGTAAAGACTTAATCAAATCCGTTGATGGTTGACAATTTACCAAAAATTGTAGGGCTATCAGTACACCTTATTCTTTATGAATAAAGTATTGGATATTCCAGAGTGTACGACTAACTGGTAAAGAATATATCAAATCCATTGATAGCTGATGATTTGCTAAAAATCATTAAGCCAATACAGATTGGTTTTTGTTGTTAACTGTTTTATTTCAGGTATGAAGATTGCAAGCAAAGAATTATTCAAGAAAAGATACTTAGAAGGTTTTGTCTTATCAAATCAAGACTGAAGTTCATAATTCAGAGTTCATAGATTTAACTCAAGAAGACAATTACTGTTGTTGCAAAGAAAATTGGATGTTTACAAGACACAAGAAGATCATAAGATTGAAGATAAAGATGATGTTCATGATGCTTGAAGATTATCTTATCAGAAGAAGATCTACACTGAAGTGTTTGGCTACATTCAGTTGGATACAAATATAAATTACCAAGTTCAATCCAAGGATGAAGAAAAGACTGAAGACATGTATTCTAAATACATCAAGTACAAAGAGAAACAAGAAGACAACAAGTTATCATTCTTCTTTAGGGGAGGATTGTTGGGATTTATTTGTAAGTGTCAAGTACCGTTAGTGTTATTGAAGTACCTTTTAGTATCTTTCAAGTACCGTTAGTGTTAACGCGGCACATAGTAAATACTGCTACTTATAAAGTAAGTATTGCTATATTGATCGAATATATCTTCGTATAAGATATGTCATAGTTATAGTTAGAGTATATCTTATGTGATATACTTAAATAGTTAGAATATTGATAATATATCGTTTGTGATTTAGTTATCTTTATAGAATATTCTAAGGTTTCTAGGGTTCCTTACTCTATAAAATGAACATAGGTACAATGTCATTCATGTACCTCATTCAAGTCGATTAATAAGAGAATCGAATAGTTAAATGTAATTCTGTTCTTCTGTGCTTTATAAGTTAGATTCCGCATAACTTATTTAGTTTGAGTAAGAGTTCTCAAAGTGTTTTAGTTTGATTACAAACTACTATACTAGTTCTTCACAGAATATAGATCTAATCAAAGGGATCAACACCACTCGAGAGTTCGACTTCACTAGTAATAAATTTCCTTTACACCGATGGAGAAACCTTCACACTTAAACTTACAATCTTTAACAAGCACATTGATGTTGCTGCTAAACTAACAGGAGATAGTCTGGTTTATTTGTTTCGTCGAGAGCCAATGAGTAGAGTGGAGCATTCTCAGCTCATTGATTTTGTTGCAAAGATCGACGGTGTTTCTCTTGTTCATATGAACGATAGGTGGGCGTGGGCTTTGGAAGGGTCGAGAATTTTCCGTAGCGTCGGTTTGAAAGATGCTCGATGATATATTGCTTCTGGTTGTGTCTTCTAAAACTCGATGGATTAAATTTTTGTCCATCAAGGTAAATTTTCATGCATGGAAGGTGAGGTTAGATTGTTTGCCTACTCGTCTTAACATTTCTCGTAGAGGCATAGATATTGCGTCTATTCTTCGTCCTATATGAGGTATTGCGGTGGAATCGTCAAGACTTTGCTAAAGATATCTTTCATAAGATTTGGCGTTGGTAGGATGTGGACTTCGTAGAGACGAGTTCGTATGAAGAAGTCTTTTTGGATTCTTAAACATAGCGTATCCGTTAAACATAAAAGGTTATTTGAAGGTGTATGTTTTAGATTTGGTGACATATTTGGTTGTTTCGTAACAAGTTTGTTTTTAGCTTAGGTTCTTCCTCTATGGCATCGATCTTTGAAGACGTAGTGTTGCGTTTTTTTTTTGTTAAAATCGGTATAGATGTAATGCTTCTTTTAGTTGAGTTGATTGGTTAAAAAATTATCAATTTGTGTCTTTGTAATTGTTTAGCTTTTTGCTAAATTTTTTTAATATAATTACCGCTAAAAAATCAAGTTTGAATTTAACATAGACTGATCCAACCGAACTTGAGCCCGGTCGACTCATTCGCCACCCACCTGGCTAAACACACGTTCCATGTGAATTCAGATCGTAAGTCCTTAAGTATCAGATTTCCAATTTGGTTTTAAACAAATATGAAATAATCTAAAAAATTTAAACCTAGATCAACTATTAATGAGGTACCAATAAAATAGGACACAAGAACCTAAGCCGTGACAGGAGGAGGATAAATGCACAAAAGTGACAAAAATAAAGAAAGCAAAATCATATCATATGGTGGTGCTTGATTAGGATATTTAATTAATTAAATTTTAAGGGTTAGGAAGCTGTGAACCCACTTACATTACACGCTTAAAATGATGTCTCACCAAATTAATGTGAATTATAAGAACCAACTCGGTTCATCATATGAAACTAGACCCGTTAATCATGAGCTAAATGACATTGTTTAATTAGAACTCTTGTGAAAAAGTTAATGATTTGTACACTCAAAAATTTGATTAGGATATTTTAATTGTCAAAAGAAAAAAATTTAAAATATGCCAATCAATTCCATTTTAGAAATAAAAGTATTACTATTAGCTTTTTGGAAATTGACTCCATTCACACCTTAATTTCAATCTTATAATTAAACAATCGGATTCTTTATTGTAGGTATACTCATCAACGTCTTCGTGTAGGGTGAGCATAAAACCGAAAAATCGAACTAAAAACCAAAAAATCGAAGAAAATCGCAAAAAAACCCGCCTCAATTGAAAAACCGAAAGGACGGTTTGCACTTTTTTAAAACCGAATGTTTGGGGTGGTTTTTGGTTGAATGTATAAAACCGAACCGAAAAACCACCCCGCTCCACTTAGGTATAAAAACTTAATATGTTTTTATATCTTTAAATAGTTATATATGTGGTATTTCTATTATGTTTAGTTGTTTTTTTTTTAAATATACACACTTATATAAGATATTAAAATAAATTGATTATGATTTTTTCCCCTAATTTTTGTTAAATTTATAATTGCTATATAAGAATTTTTATTATTTTATTATATTTTTTAGTTTTATATAATTCGATGGTATCTAATATTGCTATTATTGTTGGTTGCAACTTGCAATTATGATGAGTATAGTTTGTGTCGAAAGTGATTGACTACTGATTAAGTTTTTTTGAAAATAGGAAGCCCAATGCGTAAAATCAAAAGAGTAAAAAAACCGAGATAAAAATCGAAACCGAACCGCTACAATGAAAAAAACCGAAAAACCGAAACCGAAAAAACCGAAATCAAGTGGTTTGCGATATGTAAAAATCGATATTTGCGGTTTGGTTTTTGATTTTAGCGTAGAACCGCCCCGTGCTCACCCCTATCTTTGTGTACATCATTTCTTAATGATGTACGATTTTCGTTTTAAAATTATTGTTTATTATTTTATTTTGTTTGATTTAAAATAATTTTGTACTTTTAAAAATAAATAGATGATTTAGTTCGAGTTTATCATATCACTTGAGGTTATAATTACAAATATTAAAAAAGCTTAAAATTAAAAGTTAAGAAAAAAAAAGCTGTAATAATTATATTTTTTTAAATTGTGTGATTCTTTTGAAAAAATAATACGAAGTACTTTACTTGTTTGATAATAAGCGTTCTATAAGGAACATGCATCCAAAAAAGAACAAAGGAAGCAATCTCCACCATCCAATATTAATCTTTTTAAATTTAATTAAAAAAACATATTTTCATCCTATTTCTTAAAAATTAAATATCTCTCAAACCGTTAATCGTTATGAAAAAATAATTATACCGTCACGACGGGAATTAAATTATCTTTCCATAGATATGCACTTCTATATACTTTCGGCGAACTTTTTTTAAAAAATTTCGTAAAAAATCACATGTAATTCTCGAAAAATTACATGTAATTCTCGAAAACTCATGTTTGATTAATTATTTTAAAAATCACATTTGAATTTGTAACGTCACATGCGATTTGTGAAATCACGTGTATTTTTTTTTTTGACGAGAATTTCAACATTGTAAAATCGTTAAAAGTATATAGTCTATTAAATGACAAAAATATTTTCGTTATTATTTTAAAACCACACGTGATTTATGTGAATTACATTAAAATGTTTGAATCACATGTAATTTTGTTAATATATTAAAATGTTTGTTGCCGTTAATATAAAATATGTTCATTTACCGGGGTGGAGTCCCCTTTACCCAAAAAAAATATATGTAAAACAAATTGGCTTCTGAATTACATGTGATTCGGTGATAATTACATGTGATTTTGCTTGCATTACATATGATTCAAGCATACCGAAACCGTAGCTTTTTCTAACAAACCCACATTAGATGAATCACATGTGATTTTTTTAATCACGTATTATGTTTTCATTTATGTAAAATATATAAAACAAATTGGCTTCTAAATTACATGTGATTTTGTTTGAATCACATGTAATTCTGCTTGAATTGCATGTGATTCGGTGATAATTACATATGATTTTTCTTGCATTACATGTGATTCAAGCATTCCGAAACCTTAACTTTTTCTAACAAACCCACTTTAGATGAATCACATGTGATTTTTTAATCACATGTAATCTTGTTAATATATTAAATTGTCTGCTTGAATTACATGTAATTCGATGATAATTACATGTGATTTTGCTTGCATTGGATCACATGTAATTCGATGATAATTACATGTGAATTTGCTTGCATTACATGTGATTCAAACATTTCAAAACTTTAACTTCTTCTAACAAACCCACTTTAGATGAATCATATGTACTTTTGTTTGAATCACATGTAATTTACCACGAATTACATGTAATGCAAGCAAATTCACATGTAATTATCATACATGGATCACAAGATAGCATACATGGATCACAAGACCACTTTAGATAACTGTTGTCCCTTATATATGTGATGTTCTATACGAATTAAAGAAGAAAGGAAGATAGAAATGAGATGAATTGTAGAGAGAGAAAGTAGTGAGAGAAAGTAGAGAGAGAGATGATTAACTTGGTGAGATTAGATTAGAGAAAAGAATTTGTTACAAATGACCATCCACCCTCCTAACATGCTAGGAGGGTAGTATATATAGTCCACCCACATGCGGGCTTTAATGGACTATATATTGGGCCGGGCTTGTATTTTGGACTTTAATTAGTTTAAATCCAAGCCCGTGAATCACGACTAAATAACTACTTATTACAACGTTCTAATAAATAATACAATAGAAACCTATGACCGAACATTCTTGTTTGACTCAATATTTTGAGGCTAACAATCTCCCCCAATGTGAGGTCATTCCTCTTTGATATTTGGATTCCAATGGAGATTTATGAATTTCGTCATAAATGAGTCTTGAACGTGTAACAGTAGTTTTGTTCCTTCATGCTGTGATCTTTGAGCCTTTGTCGTTGTCTTTCGACTTTGTCTTTAAGTTTTGAGATCTTCAAATCATCCTTGACTTGTCATTGCCATCTTGCGATCTTGTGTCTTTATCCACATGCTCACACTATCAATTGTTGGATAAGTCTTTGGGCATGAATATGTGGTTGTGAATCTTTGACTTTGCTGAGTACACCGTGACGCCACCTTCTCGAGACAAAACAAATACACGGACTGAATGGCTTTGACATTCGTCCTAAATCGGTAGCGTTTTACCTCCGATCGGTGAAGACCGTTATACGATATTAAATATCGTACCTGTGATCAGGTAGATTCAATTAAGAATCTCCTTGACAGGGTTTCGCGGCTGTACTAGCCGTTCTCTTTACTCGACCGTCTCAAAGCAAGACTGCGAACATAAAGAGTGAATCAATTGGATAAATATCCGCTTGATTAAAGTCGTCAATTCAAGTTCCTGGAACAAGTTTGATTCATAAAGAATCTTTACCATTGTTGCTTTCCAGTTGACACAAGTTTGATTCATAAGAATCTCACAAGTTACCTACCGTAGCGCTGTTTGATGTTGACGCTAGAAGGATTTCCATTCGTCACTGTGAATATTAATAAATATCACTCTGAATGTTCTGGCAAGACCATAAAGATATTGCGTAGAAACCTGAAACGAGTTTGAATCAATTCAGAATCAAACCACTGTTGCTTTTCAGTTTTACATATGTTCAATTCATAAAGAATCTTGCATATGACCTACCGCAGTGCTGTTTGATGTTAACACTGGAAGGATTTCCACTCATCATTGTGAATACTAAGTAGTATCACTCTGAGTGTTCTAGCAATATCACAAGGATATAGCGTAGGACTCTCTTGATCTTCATCCGTGTGTCCTAACGAGATTTGATTGATCTCTTGGCTCTAGACTCGATTTGTGCACTTTTAGTGGTCGGAGGCTGGAGCAGATGCCACCTATTCAATATCAACTATCTCGGAGTGAGAAAGTCAATAGAAGTCGTGTTGATCTCCGTGACAATAAAACAAACTTCTTTTGAGAGAAGCCTGAGTAGCTAGGAAAGGGTTGTGCTTCACATCACTGGGTCCATGATGAGTTTGTCTTCATGATGAGTTGACCCGGTTTCTGCCTAAGTTGTATGGAGGGCTTCTTTCTTTACACCCTTTATCCTTACATTTCTTTTTCATTCTTCAACCCCTTCAATGCTTACCAAGACATCATTACTAACACCTTGTTGTGATTGTTCCAGTGCTAGCATCAGTACTTAGTCGGCATTCAGCTACGTTCACATTCTACTCCATCTTTCCTAAGGACTTCTAATAATCTATTGGATTGTCCCTGGGAAGATCCCTCCGGTTCTGGTTGGATCATAGGACTTAAACCTAACCACCCTTTTGACACCAATAACGTCGTGAATTAAAGATGTTGTGGGTATTTGATCGTAACCATGAAAACCACTTTAAATTCTAACAAAGTGTTTGAAAAACATTTAACACCTTGCTAGTTTTGTCGTTTCAGAAATGCTCCCCCTTCACATGTGCATCGATAATCGAAAGTGTTTCGCACACGTATGTAAGAGTGAAAGTGCTTGAGTCTTATATATGATCACATTTTAATCACATTTTCTCCCCCTATCTCTAATATATAAAATCTTTTGATATTAGAGATACCAAATTTGATTAAAATATATTTTGAAAAAATAGTCTTGAAATCTCTGGGAGAAAGATGTGTTAATCTTGTGCATGAAGTTAAAATGCTCCCCCTCAAAAATTGATCCAATTGAATTGTCATTATGAGGATATGATCCACATTTCGCTTTTTGAGGATGGGAGTTTGTTGAACACACAATTTTTGAAAGATTTTGAATAATCATTGATAAATTCTTGAAAAAATTGTGTTCAACGCTTTTTGAAAAATCAATTCTTTTTGACGAAAAGGTTTTTCTAAAGCATAAACTTGAGTTCATAGACTTTGAATGTCTTGACGAATCCACTCAAGTGTAAGAAGATTTAACTTCTTTTGCTAAGGGTAAGAGTACAAAAGCGTACACTCCCCCGTGAATTTAGATCCGGGTTGCAATCTGAAAGTGATTACAAGCCATTGTGTTGAGCTCAAAACGTTGAATGTTTTGTGACAAGCTCAACCCGTGATAGATTGCTCTACCCGTTTGTTAGGATATGGTATCTTTAAAGATACACTTTCCTTTATTTGAGGTCCGAGTTACAGTCTGACATTTAACTGTAAGTCGTTTACATGAGCTTAAAAACTTTGAATGTTTTTAATGAGAGCTCATGACCGAGAAAATTTATTTTCCCGTTGTTAAGGATAAGTTATCATTCGTGATCAACTTTCCTTTCTTGGAAGTACGAGTCACAATCTGAGGTAATTGTAAATCACTGAAATGACATGTTTTGAAAAATATTTACAACTTTCATTCGAGCTTTATGTACACACCCGTGTCGTTATTGAGCGACATTTCTAGGTACGTCCATATTATCGATACTGAAAGACATGTCGAGAAGAATATTTTTGGTATTTTGAAAGTTTTTCCATTTTTTATTTTGTTTTTCTATGGATATTTACATTTTATTATATTTTTGTGTTTTCTCAAGTTTTTCGAAAATAATCCAAAATAGACTTTTGTACAGCAGAAGAAGGTGATATAGAATGTACAGAAATGGAACCCTTTGAAGAAGGAGAAGTGGGTTCAGAATCCGCTGTTGTACCTGCAATCACAGAAGAGGAGTTTGCACAAATACTAGAATTAGGAGTAACAAATTCCTTTTCAGCGTGTAGAACAGTAGCATTAGTGCTGGTGCAGGTGTCATCACTCTTCTCTATTGGAATCCACTTAAGACCAACTTCTGTGAAGATCCGACCCGTTGGTTTCCACTGAAGACTAGATTTAGGAGTAGCTTTCTCTTGCACAGCGGAAGACTTCTTTGGAGAGAAACTATGTCCTTTTTGAATCCACGTCTCAGATTTGGTATGGTTGCTTTTCTTTACGACGGGTTTGTATCTCCTTGTTGTCTTATGGGATTCTGTATTCGATCTCCGTTCAAAGGAACGAGATTTGACCTCATAGAGGTATTGCAAAATGCAATGGTCATGATTTCCATTGTGAATGCCCTTTTTGCAAGTGGGACATACAGGGAATTTTGGATTCACGAAGGTACTTGTATTCCTTTGTTTTCCAAATCGTTCAGGCGTAGTGTTTGAAACACGACTATCCATGGATGGTTTCCAATTCCTAGATTGCTGAAGAGGGATCCTAGGTTTTGGTTGACTATCATTAGGAGTGTGTAGAACTCTAGCGGGATTTGGGGAACTAGGTTTTTCATACACTAGTTTGTCTTTCTGAATCTTCCCTTTTGGTTTCGTATCCTCTAGGTTGTGGGTATGAACGAGGTCATTTGAACCTACAGATTCCTTTGTGGACGTGAATGTCACACGTTTTGGAGGAGTCCTAGAAGTGCTAGGTGCATTCACATGGTTGGGTTTAGCAGCAGTGTGCTTTCTAAATGGAGGAACATAGGGTGATATGGATGGTTTTGGAACACTTGGTTGCACATCAGTCTTAGGGGGTAACCTAGATTTCATATGAGAAGAATTGGAGAACGGAGTCGGTTTTCCTAAGATAGAAGGCTTTGGATCCTTGTAGGCATTGGGTTGTCGAACAACAGGTTTCTTAATGCTAGGTTCCACGATTTTCCCACCCATTTTAGCAACGAGTTTCTGCAACTCTGCTATTGCTCTGTCCCTGTCTTGTAATTGAGCTTTCAACCCTTTAATTTCCAAATTCTGTTCATTCATTTCTCGAAATGTTTGGGAAAGTTTTTCTTGCAATTTATTATCATGTGGAAAACTACCAACTTCTTTTTGCAGAGCAAGTTCAAGTGAATGACAATGTTTTTGAAGGAAATCAGTTTTGTGTTGAAGTAACTCAAAAGCCTTTTTGTCAACATTTTCTTTACGTTTCGAAAGCTCAATTTCAAGACGTTCACATTCTTTGATCTTATCAAGATATTGGCATGCAACTTCAGAATATTCGTCAATATCAGCACAAGATGTAAAATAAGCACACATAACATCTTTAGAAACGCATTCTTGCAAGAGTAAATCATATTCATCTGAAAAATCAGACTTCTCCATTTGAAGATCATCAATGTGTTTCTCAAGAGATTCAACGTATTTTAAATCATCAAACATTTCAGTCCGAATAAACTCCTCAAGTTGAAGAACAGTTTCTTTAATCAACGTCGTGTTAGGAATTAAGAGTTCTTTCACAAGCAAGGTAATATCTTGAGGAATCGGACGTGTCCACTCAGCATTTTCACGTTTGGCCCAGTCTCTTTCAACAATAGATTTAACATTATCTATGTGGTGTTTAAGAATACCTAATGTTTTCCTACTCTTGCTTTTAGATTCATCTAGAGGGAGGTAGTTTATGTATTTGTAAACATTAGATTTCTTAGGGGCAAATGCTTTCTTCCATTGAATTCTCTTTTGTTTGCATTCTAGAAACACTTCCTCACGAGTTTTCTGAGTTTGTTTGTTGAAAAGACCATAAAGACTATTCTCATAAGCATAATTATATGGTTTCACAAACTCCTTATTGACAAGTGGTTGCCTATCATCATCCCAAAGGGCAGTCTCTTCAATATTGGCACTAACAGGCATGCAATCAAGATCTGTCCTTTCAGTCTCATCAAGATAAAGACACGGGTTCGCAGCTTGAGCTTTGGCAAGGTACTCAGGACTTGCAAAGCTAGCTTGACCCTTAAACATTGATGGAGGTGCTAGCATTCTTACGGATTGAATAGAATCATGCGTTTTATAAACAACGTTCTTCAAAAAATCGACTTGTGCTTCTAATTTCGTAACCTTTTCAGTTTCTTTATCATATCTACTTTTGAAGTCTTGTTTTAACGCATCTACCTCTTGTTTCTTATCCTCAAGAATTTTAGCAGAATCAGTAGTGGTCATAGAGAGCTTTTGTTCAAGTTCATTTGCTTTGGTATTGGCAAGGTACGTTTTTTGACGTTCATCCATTAAGAAAACATTATACTGACGCTTCTCTTTAGCTAATAACTCCAGAGTTGTATTATATTTGTTTTCAAAATCGTCCTTTTGACTTTTTAACGCACTTCCCTTGTACCCCTCAAGCTCTTTGGTCTTTTGAAGAAGCTCAGCCCTATTACTTTCAAGGGTCTCATTAGATTTAATTAGAGCGGCTTTGCATTCTTCAAAGTTTTGAGTGAGCGCTGCGTTTGCCTTCTTTAATTGCTTTTGACTCTTTCTAGTTTCATTGACATCTTTTTGTAAACTAGCAATTAAATTAGCAAGCGCGACACGCTCCTCATCATCATACTCATTTGCATGTTGATCATTGTCAGAGGAATTATTGCACGTGTCTAATGGATCAGGTATGGTATTGCTATCAACCTTTTCCGTTATACATGTGGGAATAATGGTATGAGTTTGATCACTATGCTCATGCGTATTAGCATTTCCAAACACATTATATTCATCATAGTGTACCTCTTCCAATGGCTCAGAATCAAAAACAGGACCATTATCATAGGAAGGTGTATTGCTGATGACATTCTCAGAGTCGATGTGTTGTGTGCCAGAGATGCTGTTGTCTTTCCCAGAGTTGTGGTCATCATTTCCTGAACTATGCGTTGGAGTCTCATATTTGCAGCTTGTATTCTCAATATCTGATGCGATACCACAACTGGTATGAAGTCTGTCATCAATTGTTTGTTGCGTCTGTATTGTGTGATTCACATAAGTTACAATGAAGTCAATGTTGCGGGTGATCCGATCTTTGTATGATAAAGCATCCATTCCATGATATCGCTTGAAGCACTCGTTGGTAATCGAGGACTTGATGAAGTCAGAAGTAAACATTGTTTCAAGTGATGTCTTGAGATCAGTGAAAGTGATCTTGCATTCACTAGCAATGATTCTTTCGTTGACAAGTTGTGTTTGAAGTCTATCCATGGCATGAGTGAATGTTTTGCTGAATGTGCCAGTGGATTCACGTAAGTCGAACAGGACTTTTGAAAGGCGCTGAAAAGAATCTTGAAGTACTCTAAAACCGTCCATGGCGTTTTTTCTCAAAAAACATATATGTTGTTGTAGTCGTTCCATTTCGATGTCTTTCACGTCTGAACTTTCAGTAACCGCATTACTCGTTGGCATGATGATCGTCTCTCTCTGTGGATGAAGTGACTTTGGATCTTAAGTAGATATGCTGTGATTGAGTTGTTGTTGAAATTTCGAAAATTTGAAATTTTTCCTCAGTCCGACAATAAATTCCTCAGTCCGACTAAAACGGTAAACCGAAAAATTTTGAATAACCAAATTTTGAAAATGAGTTAGAAATAGCCAATAACTAGTAGGGAAAAAATTTGAAAAATGAAAATTTTAACGAAAAATAAAACCTAAAAATGGCCTAAAAATTCGAATTTTGGTCCGAAAATTTGAATTTTTGGTCGAAAAATTTTTCGCATCGCCAAAATTTGAAATCGAAGCATAAATGGCCTAAAAATGGTCTAGGAAAAAATAAATTTTAAAATGGTTTTCCCGCCAAAAAACTCTTTTTTTTTTTTTTTTTTTTTTTTTTTTTTTTAATCTTCGTGTAAACGATATTACGAAACTAGTCTAGATGGTGGCTAAGTCGAAAAAATACTCGAACAAAATTTAGCTAAACAAGTCATCGGAATGTCCATCGGAATGTGCCATCGGAATGTCCATCGGAATGTGCCATCGGAATGTCCATCGGAATGTGGCTTAGATCGCAATGTACTGTCGTAATCCCAGATCGCAATGTTCAGATCGGAATATGTTCAGATCGGAATGTTCAGATCGGAATGTTCAGATCGGAATGTGTCTAAAACAAATTTGGCAGAGTAACGACTCAAAAGTCCCTTGAAACCGTCGGAATCCCAGATCGCAATGTACGATCGGAATGTCCAGATCGGAATAGGGTATCGAAATCCTTAGATCGCAAAGTAGAACTTAGTGGTTATTGCGATCTGACCTCAAAAAACTTGTACTTTCCGAAATTTAAGCTGTCGCAATGATAGTACTTTTTCCAACTTTTTAGGCAACAATTTTAGCAACTTTTAGGCAACAAATTCGTGATTTTTACCAAACCAAAACAACCAAATCTCTATAACAAGTATATAGAAGATTTGTAGCAAGATGAAGAACACGAAAAACACAAAAAGAATTTGAATTCGTGATGATTTATAGATTAAATCAAACGAATCAAATATAATAACAACAATCAATCACAAATCTACCCCGTGGCGATTGATACCAATTGTCGTCCCTTATATATGTGATGTTCTATACGAATTAAAGAAGAAAGGAAGATAGAAATGAGATGAATTGTAGAGAGAGAAAGTAGTGAGAGAAAGTAGAGAGAGAGATGATTAACTTGGTGAGATTAGATTAGAGAAAAGAATTTGTTACAAATGACCATCCACCCTCCTAACATGCTAGGAGGGTAGTATATATAGTCCACCCACATGCGGGCTTTAATGGACTATATATTGGGCCGGGCTTGTATTTTGGACTTTAATTAGTTTAAATCCAAGCCCGTGAATCACGACTAAATAACTACTTATTACAACGTTCTAATAAATAATACAATAGAAACCTATGACCGAACATTCTTGTTTGACTCAATATTTTGAGGCTAACAATAACATACATGGATCACAAGACCACTTCGGAAGGATGGATGATGTGAGAAATGGAGAGAAAATGTTATTTACCACGAATTACATGTGATTTACCACGAATTACATGTGATTTATCACGAATCGCATGTGATTTACTTGGTTTCTAGATTATTGGTATTAAAGTTGAAAATAAAAATCTATGAAAACATGTAACTTAAAAAAAGACTAACGCGTCAAATGCGACGAAAGTTAGATGTAAAGTTATGTGAGTCTACATGAATCACATGTGATTTAAAGCAAAATTACATGTAATTATTTATAAAATCACATGTGATTTAAAGCAAAATTACATGTAATTTTGTATAAAATCACATGTAATTTGAACAAAATTACATGTAATTATTATAAAATCACATGTGATTTGAGCAAAATTACATGTAATTCACACAAAATTACATGTAATTTTCATTCAACACTAACTAACCACTTTATTACAAAAATCACATGTAATTCACACATAATTACATGTGATTTGCATTTAACACTAATAAACTATTTTATTACAAAAATTACATGTAATTCACACATAATTACATGTAATTCACACAAAAGTTAACGATTTACAGTGTTAAAAATTCTCGCCAAAAAAATTACACGTAATTTTTGAAAATTACATGTAATTTTTCGAGAATCACATGTAATTTTTTATGCGTAAATTTTTAAAAAAAAAAGTTTGCCGAAAGTGTATAGAAGTGCCTATCTATAGAAAGATAACTTAATTCCCGTCGCGATGGTATAATTAGTTTTTCGTAACGATTAACGGTTTGAAAGATATTTAATTTTAAGAAATATGATGAAAATGGGTTTTTAAATTAAATTTAAAAAGATTAATATAGACCATTAGATGGAACTTGAATGGATGGTTGAGATTGTTTCCTTCCTTCTTTTTTTGATGCATATTCTATAAGGATCTCACCTCATGTAAATATAAATTTTTTTTTTGAACAACATATGTAAATATAATTTACACGCACTAAATCTCATACTTTTTTGAGCAAAATATCATACTCGCGGATGGAATTCTACGTGAAAATTTATTTTAAGATTTATTAAATTAAATTTTGAACAATTATTACTTTATTTGTTTTAATCAATAATTCGTGTTTATATTTTAATATGTTTTAATTTAATTGTTCACTATTTAAAATATATAAAAAATTGATCGACTTTACTTTTGTTTTATTTTAAATTGTTATTATAACTTTAAAAAAAATTAATTAATTATCTAAAGAGAAGAAATTGTTATTCTACTACAAAGTAAGGGAAGAAAAATCAATAATAAATGAAATTTTTTTAAACGGTGTATTAATAATAAATGTATTTGATTAAAATTTGCATAGCTAAACTTTAATGTCAATTAATTCTGTTTATCTATATTATATTATAAATTATTTTATGTACTATCTCTTGTCTACAAATACAAAAAAATCTACAACTAAAACAACATAATTTACATCATTTTAATGCAACAATTCAAATATAGTTTAAGTAATATAAATTTAAAACCAAATATACAACTATTTTAGCATACAATATTTAAAAAAAATAATTACCATCACTTTTATAAAATTAATTTTAATTAATATATGTTATAAAGTATATTTTACAAATACACATTAATTAATATATGTTATAAAGCATATTTTACAAATACATCCTAATTAATAATATTTTAAAAATACCCTTAATTGAATAATAATACATTTTATTATATATTATACACTATTAAAACAAAAAAAAACCACATATAACTTACAAGTTAGTGATACGTATGATTTTAAAATCGGATTAAGTCAACAGATTTAAACGAAAACTAAAAAAGATCGGCTGAAAACAATGCAAATAAACGAACTAAAACTGACCAAATTTTCTTTTACTTTTTTTCGATTAATCACACAATATCCGCAGACACATCGAACGATTATCATTGTACTATAATACACAGTAGAAAAACAGAAAGAGACAGGAGTAGAGAATCTTATGAACATAATTGTAAAAAGCGGCTGTAAAAAGTGCATCCCTATTCCCCCTAATCAGCTTTATTGTTTGTACGGTACTTGTTATTAAATTCAAAAATAATATTCAAATTATTTTGTATTCATTTATTCACTTTTACTCTTCATTCAAATTATTTTCTCCCTCTTTTCAATTATTACTCCACATATTATTAACCTAACAAGTAACAACTATTTGGACTAAAAGTAATTAACTTTACCACTTTTTTAAGATTATGAATATGAGTTGCATTTTTTTTTAAAACAATCGGATGCACCAGAAAACGAGTCTTTCTGGACCCTAGCTAAAAGCAGGGGCGGAGCCAGAAAATTTTGCTCAAGAGATCAAACTTTAATACTTTTTATAAACTACACTATAAAATAGTTCTTAGGGGGTCAAATTATCGAAAAAACCCGAATATTTTCAAAAATTTACATTACAATTTTTTCGCTCGGGGGTCAGCCGACCCCCTTACCCCTGCCTATCTCCCCTCTGGATAAAAGTGTCTTTAAGGCTAGGCACAACGCATGGGGGTCGCGACCTAGTTTTTTCGGCCGGCGACCTAGTGCGACCTATTTGCCACAACCCGGCGACCTAGTGCGACCTAATTTAAAATTTATTTTTTTATTTTTAATAAAAATAACATTTTATATTCAATAAAAATAACATTTTATATTTAATAAAAATAACATTTTATTCCAAAAAAAAACATTTTATTCCATACAACACGCGTTATACTAAAAAAAAAATAAAAACATTATATAAACTAAAAAACATTAGGAAACTTAAAAGTAAAGAGGGTATAATGCATTAGCTAAAACTAACTCCAAAAATTGTCAAATTAATATATGTTGTGAGGAATTAAAAAAAAATCAATATATTAAAATTTGGAAATTTTTTTATAAAATTTATATAATTAAAACATGTTAAATTTAAAAAAAAAAGTTTTTTTTATAAAACACACAGACACAAACACAAACACAAACACAAACACAAAAGAGGTCGTGACTAGGGTCGTTTTCGCTCGATTTGCACCGGCGACCGAATCGCTGCAACGCGGCGACTCGGTCGCGACCGAGACCCGACCAAGTTTTTTCCGGTGCGTTGTGCCTAGCCTAATGTCAAGATTCAAAACTTAGCGAATATAATTCTTGAGATAATAATTACAAAAGAAATATTTATAAAAGGTAAAAGTAGTGAAAAAAGATGGCAAATATTTCTGTTTTGTTGGACATTATGGCTTCTTATATATACCCTTTTCCAAAAAAATTAGGTAATGTATCTTTATTTTTTAGTTCAAATTTCAAATTTGTTTTTTTCTTCAGTCTTGTGTCAAAAAGAATTAATTTATTAAATGAAATACCTTTTTTAATTCACTAAACATTTGTGTGCAATGGCGGATCTTAATGAAGACTAGGGAGGGCTTTGGCTCTCTTAAAATTCGTAACGAGTAGTGTAAATATTATGTATCTCGTTTCAAAGTTATTGTCTATTTTTTTATTTTGGTATGTGTAAAATAATCCGGCCTTCCAAAAATAAATGTTTAAGATCCGTCACTGTTTATGCGTATTGAATGATTTCCTTTGTAATTTTAAATTCCAATTTGTAATTTTAAATTGACATGATGTTTACTAATTACTTTTAATACATTACGTGCCAGAAGATTGTTATAAAATACTAGTCTTAACACATGCTCAAGTTTACTTTAGATAATTAAGTTTCAAAATGTCAACCATTAGATCAATAATTGACTGACAACAACGTAAATATTTTGTACAAACTAAAATAGATTAAGATCCAATTTATTCTTACTAGTCTTAAAATAAAATACATGTTATTGGGTGATCTTATTTTCGTGGTTCCAATTATTATAATATTGTCATGTTGTCATATTTTTGTTGTTGTCATATTTTGCTATTGGGTAAATAGCATAAAAAGGTACTCATCTTATGTCAAAATTCAATTAAAGGTACTCAACTTTTTTCTTCTCAATTTAAGGTACTGATCTTTTTTCTTGTAGCAATGTTGGGACAATAACAAATTTAAAGGTTATATAGTAACGACCGTTTACTTTATTATTGCATCGTTAGTCCTTTATATTAACGACACTTTATAATAACCTCAAAATTCGTTTTTTTTTACAATTCTAGACCGTTTTCTATCTTTTTCGTTTGATTTTTACCGTTTTCATTCGATTTTTAATCGTTTTAGTCCGTTTTTTTGGTTTGATTAAAAACAAACGAAAACGGAAAAAATTAGACGAAAAAGGTGAAAAACGGTCTAAAACTGTAAAAAAACAAATTTTAAGTTTCTTATAAAGTGTTATTAATGTAAAGGACTAACGATGTAATAATAAAGTAAACGGTCGTTAATATATAACCTTTAAGTTTGTTATTGTCCCAACATTGCAACAAGAAAAAAGATTGGTACCTTAAATTGAGAAAAAAAAAGTTGAGTACCTTTAATTGAATTTTGACATAAGATGAGTACCTTTTTATGCTATTTGCCCTTTGCTATTTATTTTTCCCTGTTAGAAAAGAGAGGGTTTCCAATTTTTTACTTCACTTCAATACAAGATTCAAATAGGAGATTGGAAATGATAGTATTTATCTTGCATCCTTTCTTCATATGATGGTCGGAACAAAAATATTGGATGCAACGAAATGGAATTTTTTGGTACATCAAGCCACGATCGGATAGCTATAAATCTAAATTTATAGAAATAGAGATGAGCTCGGGACCAATCCCGTTCCGATCCTGTTCCGATTTAGTGCTTCCGATTTTTTTTCGGTCTAAAAAGTTATGTACCGATCCCGTACCGAACGGGATTCGGGTATCGGTACCGGGAAATCGAGATTTCCCTGTTTTTTTTCGGAAATTTCCCGATTTGGTACCGATCCCGTACCGAATTAGTGGCCTCAAACTTTTTTTTCACCTTATTTTGTAGTCCCGATCCCGTACCGAACGGGATTCGGGTACCGAAAATCGGTACGATTCCGGGATCGGTTCAAGTTCGGATTCGGGATTCAGGTCAAAATACTCATCCCTATTTACAGGTTTATATACTGATATATATTTCAACGTGTGGTATCATTTGTTAGGAGAAAATAACT
Organism: Glebionis coronaria; assembly: GCA_025667525.1. Taxonomy (NCBI): domain Eukaryota; kingdom Viridiplantae; phylum Streptophyta; class Magnoliopsida; order Asterales; family Asteraceae; genus Glebionis; species Glebionis coronaria. The sequence goes on from CM046882.1 coordinate 518,673,837, forward strand.
TTCTATTTGAGAAAAAAAAGTGTCATTTATAGTAATATAAATGAATAAAAAAGATGTCAATAAAGATTTTGCTTACAAGTAAAAGGTAAAGTTCGCAAATACAGAAATAAGGACATGTTTAATTGATTTGGTTGACGAATGATAACTTAAATTTGACCGAGTTGATCTGATAGTCGATCTATGACTCGATGATTTGATCAGGTCAACCCGTGGTTAATTACAATAATATATATATTCAATAATATATATATTGAATAATATTTTTTCACATATATTATTTAGACGAGATTAGATATCATTGTTTTTGTTGATTCAATAATACGCTAGATGTTATCTCGTAAAGGAGAAAAAAGTCTTTTGATCTATGATTTTTTAACTACATGTTCGTAAGAATGTCATTTGTCAATTGCTATTCCTCGTCAACAACACTTATGCTGCTTATTTAATGATTGTAGTACTAATTTAGTTATGTTCGACATACTTTGAAAGCAAAACTAATTACAGCTATCTTGTATTAATCTGAAAGCGAAATTCCCACATTCGTTTCTTATAACGACTTAACATATCAATGGTTATAAAACTTAAAAGTATCATAACACATAACATGAGATTACGTATTACGATTATCAAATTAATCACATTCACATTAACGTCACATTTTCATTTAACACATCATAATATTTATTATATTTTACTCATCACAATGGTCACTATAAGTATTTTTTATTAAAAAACTTATTTTTATACAAACATATTTCACAATACAACTCACACACACTAAAAAAATTGATATTAAAACACCGCTTTTCCTTACATTCGATAGTGAAGACCATCGAAGAAGGCAAAAAATGCAACCAACGGATGCAGTGTTGCGCCGAACTATGAGGTTCGTGCGTGATCATGCATGGCGAAGGCGGTTGACGCTCAAACAGTTTTTATAGTATAAATAGAAAACATATTTGATTAAACTTAAAAATCTAAAAGTGAGTAATGTTGTTATATTTTAAGTTCATACTTATAAAAAGTAACACAATTAATTGAATACTTAAGTTACAATAGCGAAAATCATACTCAATCTTACACAGGGGCGGACTTACGTTATTGGTTTGGACTGACGTCTTCATGGTTAGACAAGAATGACGAGATTACAATGTATTTTTTTTATTTTGAGCGTTTTTTTTTAAATGTTTCCCGTTCGAAACTCAAATTGCCCTTCAATCACATATTGAAGTTCAACATTTAACACTCTAAAACTTATAAATGGTCTATTTTTATGTTACAATACTCGGTTTTTTATTCGGATCCTAATTGTTTCGTTTTGCTATTTTCAAAACAAAAAAATTGAAGAAGATCTAAATTATTTAGTTAAGGATAAAACTGTCATCCTGTTAAATTGTAAGAAAAAAAATGTTGTAATAAATATATTTTTTTAAACTGTTTGGTTTTTTACGGGAGACGGTAATTTTTGAAAGAAAGGAGTAATTATATAATTTTAGTAAGAAGTAACAAATTCTATCTAGAAACATTTTAAACACAAAAAAATTTACATATGCCAAGTTGGTTTTCACAAAACTTTTGAAAAACTAAACAAAACTTTCTATTTATACTAATTTTAAAATAAAAATAATATTATAATGTAATGAGACCAAAAAGTAGGTCCCTATTACTACTGCAGACAAACCCAATCTTCTTGCTTAAATGCAGCTACAAAGCACTCATTTTTTTTCACAACATTCACACAACACACACAACCTTTTTTCCACACATAAAAAAAAACATATTTTTAGTCCCTCAATACAAACACACATACATACTTTAGTCCATGTTTTTGTGCTCCTTGGTATCTTTCCATAATATCACAACAAAGTTCAAATTATAAACTGAGCTTAAGTTATTTTTAGAAAGAAAAAAAAACAGAGTAAAAAACAGAGTAAAACAGAGGAATTTGCTCTGTTTTGAAGTGTTTTTATAAAAATGCAGATAGTTTTTTTAGTGATTGTGTTATGTTCATTGGTATGTTTATGTAATGGGTCAGTTTCTTATGACCATAAAGCTATCTCCATTAATGGACAAAGAAAGATTCTCATTTCTGGTTCCATTCATTATCCAAGAAGCACTCCTGAGGTATTACTACTACACAATACATTTTTTATTTTAAATTTTTTAAATTTGATTTTGTGTATTTTTTTGAATATTTATCAATGCATATCATATTTTTCTTGAATGTTTTTTATTTTTTTTAATTAGGAAATCATATATATTTTGTTGTTTTTATAGATGTGGCCAGATCTTATTCAGAAGGCAAAAGAAGGAGGAATAGATGTTATTCAGACTTATGTTTTCTGGAATGGGCATGAGCCTCAGCCTGGTCAAGTAATTACAATATGGTTTATATTTAATTTTATAAAAAAATAAAAATAAATAAATTTGTAGTATTTATTTGTTAAATAAATAAATTATACTTTGGCAGTATTATTTTGAAGATAGATATGATTTGGTGAAGTTCATTAAGCTGATAAAGCAAGCTGGACTTTATGCTCATCTCAGAGTTGGTCCTTATGCTTGTGCTGAATGGAACTTTGGGTAAGTATTTTTTTATCTTTCTATTTTTAGAATATCATAAGTAGCAAAATGTATATCTTTTGGACAATAATGTTTTATATGTCATATCAATTTTTAGGGGATTTCCTGTTTGGTTGAAATATGTCAAAGGAATTAGTTTCAGAACAGATAATGGTCCTTTTAAGGTCTGCCTTTCAATCTTTTTATATAAATTTAGTTACTACAAGTTACTTTTTTGAGGGTAATTTTTTTTACTGTAGTAATTAGAGATTTCATAATATGTATGTATAGGCTGCTATGGAAAAATTTACAAGGCACATAGTAAATATGATGAAAGCAGAAAGACTATATGAGACTCAAGGTGGTCCAATTATTTTATCTCAGGTAGTCAAAAAGCATACTCATTTCATGTTTGTTGCTACTACATTTTCGAAATGATTTAACCATAATTACCGAAAATGGCGTAATGGTATCTTATGTAAAAATCTAATGTGACAGATTGAAAATGAATATGGACCAATGGAATACGAACTGGGTGCCCCGGCTCGAGCATATACGAAATGGGCAGCCGAAATGGCTGTGGGTCTAGGCACCGGTGTCCCGTGGGTCATGTGCAAGCAAGATGATGCCCCTGACCCCATTGTAAGTGCACCATCTAGTTATGCATGTTTTTATGTTTATAATTGTACTTTGACTTTTCTCCTGTGATTGATCTTGACCCCTTAACTGTATTTTTCGTGCTATATGTCTATGCACATGGGCGATTTTTGTTTTGACTTTTTAACTGTAAGTACAGCTAGATGATCAAAGATCTTTTCGTATTGACAGATTAATACTTGCAATGGTTTTTACTGTGACTACTTTTCGCCCAACAAAAACTTCAAACCGAAAATGTGGACTGAAGCCTGGACAGGATGGTTCACCGAGTTTGGAGGTGCGGTTCCTTATAGACCAGCTGAAGATTTGGCGTATTCAGTTGCTAAGTTTATTCAAACTGGCGGATCTTTTGTAAATTATTATATGGTAAATCTTTTTCTGTAGTTTTTAGTTATTTATTCATTTTATACTTAATAATGTTGCATACAAGCTCATTCCTTTATTCTATTTTGACAGTATCACGGAGGAACCAATTTTGGACGGACTGCGGGTGGCCCGTTTATTGCTACAAGCTATGACTATGATGCTCCACTTGATGAATTTGGTATGGTTATAACTATGCAAGTATTTGTTATTTACAAGTACAAATTTGAATGTAGAAGTGAGCGGGATTCTAGTTCAGGTCAAATATTATTCTAATAACGTGCTTTAAGTCGTGTTTTGGTCAAAACTGTTACATCAGGGATATCGGTTGCGTAGGTCACTTCAATAAACTTGTGCATCGTATCACCTTATATTCATTGTGGCCACTTTGCTATGCTTAGATTCACTGTGGTTACTTTAAGGAGCAAGTTGTTTTATGTATACTATAAAGATGATAAAACTTGAATTGCCTCTACTTTGTGCCGTGAAAATGACAGCAGTTCGTATCTTGGAAAGTTCTAGAGGTTGCGTTACCTAATTGCCTAATAACGTCATGACAAGTCAACTGCGATATAGATTTTCGCTTGCAAGATTCTTTTTTGTCTTTACGAACGGAAATCGTCATAAAAAATTAAGTTAAGTTACCTAATTGTGCATGATCAGCATTTAAAATAGGTTGCTGGTTTTGACTTACGCTGACAAGAGTTTTTCTTTTACTCCCTACAAATGGATATTTTAGATATATCAGATGTAGCATACTTTGTCTAACATGCTACTTAAACACTTATATATTTGCAACGTGTTTCCCCACATGATATTAGTTACTAATTTCGGATAAATCGATATATTAATTGGCGTGTTCTGTATATAGGACTAAAACGTGAAGCCAAGTGGGGACATCTTAAAGATCTGCATAGAGCCATAAAACTATGTGAACCCGCTTTAGTAAATGGCGATCCCTCTGTTATCAACCTTGGAAACTATCAACAGGTTCGATTTTATTATTATCTATCCTTTACAATATCCACATCAGCAGTCTCCTAACCTCTTACTACCCGTTGTCTTTATAGGCACATGTTTTTAAATACAAAGCTGGAGGTTGTGCTGCTTTCCTTTCTAATAACAACAGAGCTGCTTACGCGAGTGTAAATTTTGGAAACCAACGTTATAACCTACCTCCTTGGTCTGTTAGCATCCTTCCTGACTGCAAGAACACCGTTTTCAATACTGCAAGGGTGAGAAAAAGATTATAAATTTGCATTATTTTTGTCACATGTTACGGCCCAAATGTCCAATGTTTTTATATATTTTGGGACGGGAGGAGTATATAAGTAGTGGTGGTGTTTAACTATGAATGTGTTTAACAGGTAGGTGCACAAACGTCATTGATGCAAATGACTTCAGCAGGGGGAGGATTTGCTTGGCAGTCATACAATGATCAAACAGAATCATATGATGACAATTCATATACAACAGTCGGGTTATTGGAACAACTAAATGTCACTAGAGATTCTTCGGATTATCTGTGGTACATGACAGAGTAAGTGCAACAGATTTTTCTCTTCTTAGATACCATTTACTTTAACATATAGATTAGTCCCAGAGAAAAAAAGTAGCGTTTTGACCCATATATTTAAAAGAGGGTCGATGCGATTATGTTTATCTTCTGTAGGTCAAATGAGTAAAAAGAAAATATAGCTTAAACAGGAACGGGTCAAATAGTTTAAACATAAACTGCCAAAAGTTTAGTCTATTTTGCCATGTGCTAATGGTTTTTGTTCCTCACTCACAGCGTTAGGGTTGGCTCCAACGAGGGGTTCTTGAAAAGTGGGAAATGGCCCACACTTTTAGTTCAATCAGCTGGTCATGCTTTGCATGTTTTCATCAACGGCCAACTTTCAGGTAAGAAGTTTAAAGTTTAAACGTGACTCTTTTCGTATGTTGTCTTTACTATGGATGATGTGGGTTAATTGCTGAACCATAAAACATGCGGAATTCATTACGTGGCACTTTTTTGTTCTTACAGGTACCGTCTATGGAAGTCAAGGAAGTCCAAAAGTATCTTTCAATAAACCGATAAATCTAAGAGCTGGTTTGAACAAGATTTCTTTACTAAGTATTGCTGTTGGTCTCCCGGTATGCTCTCTGTCTCCACACACGGTCACACATACAGACATAATAATGCATGTGAATCTTATGCTTTTCTTATTTGATTTGATAGAATATTGGACCCCACTTTGAGACATGGAACACCGGTGTTCTTGGTCCAGTGGTACTCTATGGTCTTAATGGAGGGAGACGAGACTTGACTTGGCAAAAATGGTCTTATAAGGTTTGTCGTCTTACAAAGTTTCTCTACTGTCGACCCATATCAATGTTCTTAACTGAAATTTAATGTTTGACCAGGTTGGACTTAAAGGCGAAATGCTAAGTCTTCATTCACTCATGGGTAGTTCATCAGTTGAGTGGATTCAAGGCTCGTTTGTGACTCAAAGACAGCCATTAACATGGTACAAGGTAGTTATCCGTTCATGTTCTATGTTTTATTGAAATCATTATCTTAATTTTTCACATGAAATCTTAAAATTTCTAAGTATGACTTTTTGTGTGTTTTTCTAGACTATATTCAATGCTCCATCTGGAAATGAACCTTTGGCCTTGGACATGAGCAGTATGGGCAAAGGTCAAATCTGGATAAACGGTCAAAGCATTGGACGTCATTGGCCTGCATATAAGGCCAGGGGTTCTTGTAGCACATGTAGTTATGCTGGTTATTTTAGTGAGAAGAAATGCTTAAGTAATTGTGGTGAAGCTTCACAAAAATGGTAAGAAACTTCTAATCTTTTGCCAACTTTTTTAAGTTTCCTTAGACTATTACAGTCTTCAAATGGGTGTTTGGATGTGCGTGTTGGGACTTAATATCTTATTATTACGACTTAAAGTCGCAATAGTATGTTTACACATGTTCTTCTTGGTCATTCTACCTGATTATTAAGTTATTACATTTGAGAACACATCCAAACATATATATTAACGGCTCGTTATATACTTATATCACTTCTATTTGTCTGATAGCGTCTGTATAAATATCACATATTTATCTCAGGTACCACGTACCTCGTTCCTGGCTAAAACCAAGAGGAAATTTGTTGGTTGTTTTCGAAGAATTGGGTGGAATTCCATATGGAATTTCATTAGTAAAAAGATCAGTTTACAGTGTGTGTGCCGATATATACGAGTGGCAGCCTTCATTGATGAATTATGAGCTGCAAGCTTCTGGTAAGGTGACTAAACCATTGAGACCCAAAGCACACCTTTCATGTAGCCCGGGTCAAAAGATATCTTCCATCAAGTTTGCCAGCTTTGGCACCCCGTTGGGCGGTTGTGGTAGTTTCCGCGAGGGTGCCTGCCATGCTCATCACTCTTATGACGCCTTCAATAAGGTACTTGTTTTTTTTATAGCTGAAGTACAAAATTGTTTTTTCTTTGCATCAAGTAAATAAGACCCAGAACCACATAAATTTCTTTTCTAATATCGTAAAAAATAGGAAGTTGTAAAATATCAAGGCTAATAATGTCCTTTCGAACATTTTGCAGTTATGTGTTGGACAACAAACATGCACAGTACCTGTAACACCTGAAATATTTGGAGGCGATCCTTGCCCGGGAGTAATGAAGAAACTTTCAGTTGAAGCGATCTGCAGCTAATGACGCTGTAAAAAAACACGGCAATTTGGGTTGAACTTATTTCAGATTTTTATACTTTATTTAAAATTTTACCAATATATTCTGTTGCTCAGAATACCCGTTATGCATATGATGATCATTTGCCAAAGGTGAAGTTGTACAGATATGCAGCACACCGTTAGGTTCAAATGCATCATCATATATACAGACATTGAAGATTGGTGTATATAATGTTTGCTTGCGAGCGAATGTAATATTATTAGGAAAGCACGTTGCGACTCGTGATAGAGTCCATGAGCTGATGTATTATTTTGGATGTATGAAGTAAAATTGTAAAAGCTTCTGGCTTCTGTATCTTTTTGTTTACTCTGTAGAAGCAATTTGTTATTGCTTTGTCATTGTAAAAACAGTTAAAGATGATAATATTATATCAAGTTTATCAAAAAAAAATTTGCTTTACAGATTGGTTTTGAAGTGTATTGTTTCTTGATTTTCGTATTGGCGAAAGTGCTGATTTATGACCTTAGACCAGTAATATCTATGAGCATCCCTACAACTTATTCACAGCACATTCAGTTGGTATTTTCAGGCTAGTGACAATAAATCGCCTGTTTCAGGCTAATGACAATAAATCGCCTGTTTAATCCCGGTTGCTGACAACCAGCATTATGATATGTCTATTAGAGCATTTCAGTCATGCCAATCTGATTTCTCAAAATGTTAGTTCTATTTGATGAGATGTAACCATAACATGTCACCTACTGTAATGGTCCACATCTACTGTAATGGTCCACATGTGCAGTAATGTTGATCGTGATCTCGAGTTAACTATGTTGATGTAGGGCGGAGCAAATTCATTTGAAAACCCATGAGCCTAACCTATTTGGTTCGGTTTTGGCTTTGTAAATTTTATCGGTTTCGGTTCGAGTCAAACCATACTTTTCGTGAGCATCAAAATTTGCGTCATGAAAAAACACACATGTATAAAATCATAGTTGATTTGTTATTTAAAACGCACAAGTGAATTCACATGTGTTTATAAAATTGCACATGCATTTTGAAAATCACATATGATTTTTTCGGATGCGAATTTTAACACTAATAAAAATCCAAAAAAAAAAACCGCCGAAAACATATCGCAATACCCGTCTACCGAAAGATATAAATCGGGTAACTTTTCTTTTATAAAACTAAAAACAAACTTACGAAACGAACTCTAAAGTTTAACCCACTTTACAACAATTTTGATATAAATTATTAATTTTTGATTAAGCCATCCAATTATGTTTTAAAAGCTGAAAAAGCTCGGGTTTTGCTGATTTTTTTTAATGGACTGGTTTGTTGTTGTGCATACTTATTTGACATTTTAATTCATGATGTGAGCTTAGCAGAACAAATAAGTATACAAAAACAATATTAAACGAGTTGTTCCAATCTAATCAAAATATAAGGTTGAACCAGTTGTTCCAATCTCAGAACCCAGATATATAGATCAACTAGTGCGATTTTTAACCGACAACTGAAAAAACACAACAACTAGATTACAAAGACCCTTTTTTGTGACTTGTGCGATATGAAGAAGGTATTTCACTTGACTTGACACAATATGCATAACGAAAAAGAAAGAAAAAAGAACACATTGCATAATTAAGGTAGCGCATTTCCGATACATGTTTAAGCACAAAACACTCGCAACTATTTGCAGGTGTAGACAGAGCCAAGAAAATGTCATTACTACTAGTAGTATTCAACAAAATAAGCATCGGCAGAATAGTAACTACAAAACTTAAGTTATTACCTTGTCTTAGTTAAACAGCAGCTCCCATTTTTATATAACATATTATCCAAAGATGTCAACGAATTCAGCAAGTCATGCAAATCTTGGACTTTAATGTGATTGTCATGGTGGGTTGGTGCCGAACTCTTCCATATAATAATTAAACCAAAATTCATCATCATCAAAAACATGCCTATTTGCCTCATAATGACGGCGAACATCCTCCCACGCGCCCTCAATATCGGCCCTAGTAATCTCAATTATATATGGACAACCATCAAGAGAATCTTCAGGCAGTTTGAGATTTTTGATCTGTCGTGAACATCTTTTTCCTAAGTCTGCCTTGAGATTAACGTTACAACAATTACGCATATCAAGCGACTCAAGGTGACAACAACCGCCCAAAATCACCTCCAGTTCAGTATTCGTCATGGTGCTTCCAATGAGTTCAAGGTGCCTTAACTCACGTAAATTTGTCCCAATTGCTATTGACAAAACATTCGGACTGTCGTTATACACATAGGAAGGAGGATATTGATTCAGTTTAAATATTTTTAGCAAGGGGCAATGACGTCCAATAGTTTCAATAGCCTCTTTGTTGATCCCTGTATCCTGAAGGCTAAGTTCTTCCAATGCAGGAAATTTCTTCAAAGCTTCAACCCAAGATCTATCCAAACCGTGGAAACAGTATGCGATTTCTAGACGTCTCAGGTGACGTGACCTGGGCAGAAAAGCATAAACAATTTAAAACGTAAACAAATAGTGTATGTTAAAGGCTAAGTTTCAACTAATCAAATTGGGGGCAATATCCCATTATCAGATTCAGATAGACAAGAATTACCATATACAAGAGTAACTACAGTAGCATTATCGTTATCAGAACTCTACATACGCCCAAAACAAAAATACAATATACGTGACTAGTTTTTTACGGTATTAAAACAGATTGAAACTTGCATTAACTAAACGGTTTATTCCTCAAAACTTACTACTCCGTATAAAATTACGGATAACATCTCTGAAGTTTATTACTACTTTTTTTAGAATTTGACACACTAAATCGGACCTAAGGCTTAATTTGTATCAAAAGAGTTACTAAAATACCTTTATGGAAATTATTATATGAAATTTTCTTTGAAGACAATTCTTCGTGCGTGTTTTTGTTAGTCCACGAATTAAGAGAAGAGAGCATATAAGAGTGAAACATAGAGTGAGGTGGATACTTACATAACACCCCTGTGAAATAAACTATGTTTTATGTTAAACTTTAGGGGAATTAATCAAAAGGGTCAACCAAGTCTATATGTGTATACTGAAGAATTGAAGACAATTCTTCGTGCGTGTTTTTGTTAGTCCACGAATTAAGAGAAGAGAGCATATAAGAGTGAAACATAGAGTGTGAGGTGGATACTTACATAACACCCCTGTGAAATAAACTATGTTTTATGTTAAACTTTAGGGGAATTAATCAAAAGGGTCAACCAAGTCTATATGTGTATACTGAAGAATTGAAGACAATTCTTCGTGCGTGTTTTTGTTAGTCCACGAATTAAGAGAAGAGAGCATATAAGAGTGAAACATAGAGTGAGGTGGATACTTACATAACACCCCTGTGAAATAAACTATGTTTTATGTTAAACTTTAGGGGAATTAATCAAAAGGGTCAACCAAGTCTATATGTGTATACTGAAGAATTGAAGACAATTCTTCGTGCGTGTTTTTGTTAGTCCACGAATTAAGAGAAGAGAGCATATAAGAGTGAAACATAGAGTGTGAGGTGGATACTTACATAACACCCCTGTGAAATAAACTATGTTTTATGTTAAACTTTAGGGGAATTAATCAAAAGGGTCAACCAAGTCTATATGTGTATACTGAAGAATTGAAGACAATTCTTCGTGCGTGTTTTTGTTAGTCCACGAATTAAGAGAAGAGAGCATATAAGAGTGAAACATAGAGTGAGGTGGATACTTACATAACACCCCTGTGAAATAAACTATGTTTTATGTTAAACTTTAGGGGAATTAATCAAAAGGGTCAACCAAGTCTATATGTGTATACTGAAGAATTGCAATTCATATTCATGTAATGAAAAAACAAAGTACTCACAAGCAACTTTGATTCCTATAATCTGCACAAAAATAAACACTACATACCTATCAGCAATGTACATAAGAAGCTCATTACTGCCAAACCCAATGATACTGATATCAGTCAATTGCCCTTGGCTCCTATCCACAGCGTTCTTACACATCTTTTTAAATTGACCAATATTATATAACTCAGCAGCACTAACAGTGCCCATGTCAATGACCCTCCACATAGCAGGTTCCTTACAGATTTTACGCCAAGTAGTGCACACTCTCTGTGCATTGTCAAGTATGTCAATCACACCAATTCTACGGAGTATATTAATCATTAAATCTGATGGGAGGTCCAACCATCTGTTAAATGATGCCTTCGCTTTTGGAACAATTTCGTGCTTTTTAGATTTTTGTTGACCCGATTTAGAGGCACACAGCATGATTGGAGATAGCATCTTCACGTTTGGACGAGATTTGGGATTCTTTGCCTTCTGTTGATCTGATTTTGATAAACATAGTTTAATCGGAGGCAGCATCTGTCCATACAATTGAAAACATTAAAACGGAATTCACTTACATATATGTATACAAGCTAGTATGATGACTTTAATAAACACGTTACATGGAGCATATTGCCTGCCTTCACAATTTAACCTAAAACAATGCCTAACACCATTGGAGAGCAATGTGCACATATTTATGATAGGGTACAAACTAGCACATAACAGAACATTTATCTTCATATGCATGCTCCATATCCGCTTTATATATTATCACTGATGCAAGCTTAAACATCTACCATCTGGTGATCCTAACTAGAATACTGGTGTAGAATTATGAAATTACTATACGATGCAAGGTCATATTTTGAAGTTGTGCTTCAAACAACGGTATAGGTCTTTTGAAGATTTTGAAGCAACGTGTATTTTTTTTAAAGCCTCGCAGGAATAGGAACAGGTAGATTAACCCTTCTCCACTTACTTGGATAAGTGAGCATATTCTCCATATAATCTTTTGCTAGCAACATGCTTGTTACGAGAATAAAATTCCATTGTTCAAAGAAGGAACAAATTTGTAAACAAAATCCCCAAAAGAGGGCCAAGACAAATCGATACATCAACTATACTATTCTAATCAAGATGTTGTAAATCTTTTACTGTAAGTAGATAGAGTACAAAGAACACATAGAATGATAACTACAAACTCTAAAGAGCCACACTCACCTATACAATAGCGCCCATTATACGAATGGAAAACACAAAATGACAACCCTACTTATAGTTTCCGGAAGGATTCCTAAACAACCTACTATCTCTCTCGGTTGCGGGCCACTCAAATACCACTAGGCAAAAAGCCATTTGGTATCATAACCCTACTTATAGTGCCTAAATTAGTTACAGAAGGCTTAGTTGTATGTTGTTGCCAAGATTGTAAATATCGCTTGGCTAGGTGTCGGCGGTTGACCACCGCCAAGCGATATATCGATTTCTCGGCGGGTACCCTAAATTATATATTTTTATCATTATCATGTATATTTTTATCATTATTATTAATATTTTTAATATTTATTTAATATAAATCTGCAAATTTTATATACTTTTAATAATTTTATTAATATTCTTGACTGATTCTGACCAAAACGCTAAGCTTGACCGATATATCATGGCGATTGACCACCGCCAAGCGATATATCACCCATATATCGGCCGCGATGACCGATATTTACAACACTGGTTGTTGCGCTACTAACCAAGAGGTTATAGGCTCAATTCTTGTCAAAAAAACATTTGAGAGATGTCCCACTTGTTCACGGGAACAAATGGATTTTCGGGGCATAAAGCTAACTTTTTCGGGAAACCTTAATTTTTACTAAGGGGGTGTTTGGTTAAGCTTATGTATTGGGCTTATATAATGTCGTATAAATCATTTATGACTTATATATAATAAGCTTATAAGCATTACTTAAGTGTTTGGTTTAACTTAAATAGTTAATAAGGTAAAATGACAAAAAAGTACATAAAAGATAAAATAGATGTAATTATTAAACGAGGGTATAAATGTCTTTTCATATAATATTCTTATATAAACCACCTATCCTTATATAAGCCGCAAATTCTTGCTTACTAAAACCCTTTATATAAGCTTATAAGCCTACTTATATAAGCTTGACCAAACACTTGATTTCTGCGTATAAGCTTATATAAGCTAATAAGCTTAAAAGGCCACTATATAAGCTAAAACAAACACCCCCGGCCCCAATACACCAAAAAGTTGGTTTCTTACTTATACGATATATACAAAAAGTTGTCTTCTTAGCAAAAAAAAAAAAAAAAAAACATGTAATGCTACATCAGGATTATTGCATAAAATTATAAAAACAACATTGTAGACACAAGCATAAAAACCTAAACATTTAATAAAAGAATTATAGTACAATTCAGGTAAATAAAACTTACGATCGGAGTGGAAAATCAATTGGGTGTGTGGCTATGGAGATGAAGTTAATTTATTTTATATAGGGAGGGTTTTTCTCTTCTTAAAAGTGGGTCCTATCCAAACGGTAAACTTATTTATAGTATAAAAAAAACTTTCTAGATACATCATTTATCTTCTATAAATACAAACTAATTACACGGCAAAAAATACGGCTTCTACAAACTAAATACGAGAGGTGTCAATTTGGATCATGTTCGGGTTGTCAGGTTGACGGGCTAAAAAATTTCAAACCTGATCTATTTAAATAATTGGATTAGCAAAATCAACTTTAACCTTTTTACACATAACTTGAATCTAACTTATTTAAACCATATATATATTTAGGTTGACGTTAAATAAGTTACATGACTTGAATATGTTAAACAAGTTTTATATACAAAAGTTGGAACACTACACGTGTTAAACATGTTAAATGAGTTTACGGTTCGACCCATTTAACCTATAACACGTATATTAAAATATTAATAACTTTTAATATATGACCCGAACCGAACCTAACATGTTTATAAATAGGTCAAATGGGCCGACCCGAACCGAACCTAACCCAACATCTATTATACTCATCCGGAACCTGTTAATTTCCGTGTCGGTTTCATGTTAGGTTTCGTGTCGGTTTCAACTTAGGTTTCGTGTCGGTTTCAGCTTAGGTTTCGTGTCAGGTCAGAAATTGACGCCACTACTAACTACAACTCCTAATAACAAACTGTCTAACTCACGTATTCCCCCAAAACCCAAATCGTAAACAATAAAGAACAATCTGAAGCTCACCCTCGACACCGGCCCAAACCTTTGATCTCCACAATACTCCCCCAGCAATGCATGACAAAGACGAATCAACTTCGCACCACCGCAATTAGTTTACCAAAACCAAGCATACAACCAACCAACAATAACATGGCATTTACACCACCACAAATGGTTTACCCGAACGTCTATGGTCAATACGGCGTCGGTGGTTCTTCATCTCAACCTAATTTTGGCGTTGACGGGTCCTCATCGCAAGCTAACGTTGGTGGTTCTTCATCTCAACCTAACATCGGTGATTCTTCATCTCCTGTCAATTGTTTTAATTTATTTGACGAGGAAATGCACTCCCCTCAGTTTTCGGAAACATATCCTCGTGAACAATCATGGAATGCCGAAGACGAAGTCGACGAGATACCGGAACTGGCACCGAAGCCAAAGCCGAAGAAGAAACCAAGCACAAGACGCCAACCGGCCCCGAATAAGACGCAACCCGATAACCAACGTTGTATTCCATGGACCATTGAAGAAGAGGTTGCATGATGTTGATCTTGGGTGCTTACATCTGAGGATAGTTGCGTCGGCAACACGAGAAAGGAGTCCGTTTTTGGTGTGATATCTTGAAACACATCATGTCCAATCACCCAGCGTCGAACTTGCGAAAAATGTGAGACCGTCCGTCCGAAGGTATGTCAATTTTGCGGTGTTTATGATAACGTTTTTTGAACATACAGCAGTGGAGCCAGTGACGGTGATTATATTTAACGAGCATTGTCAGGTTGTAATGTTGAGTATGGTATCCCGTTTACACTAATTCATTGTTGGAAGGAGCTAAAAGATTGTGAAAAATAACAAGAGTTATAAGTCTAGTTGATCAAGTTCTTTTTCTACGAGAGAATCCATTGAAGGCGATATCAATTTGAATACTAAGGCTGCAGAAGAGGAAGTAAAGGAAGTTCGACGTCGTCGTCCAATGGGCAGGGACATGCAAAAAGGAAAGGTGAAATCGGGGTCGTCTTCTGGGTCAGCTGCTACCCTTGATGTGGAAGCGTTGGCGAAAATGATGGACAACGAGTATGCAATGTCTATCAACCCGATGCACGCTCAAAAGAGTCACGAAATGTCCGAGGTGTTGCGGATCAAACAGGAGGAGCTGGAAATCAAGCGTAGCGAGCTGGAATTCGGAGATTGGAAACCCGCTAAAGAGACGAACAAACATATGTGACGACTACCGATGAAGAGTTGATGGTGGTGTTTCGAAAGAGGCTATTCGATTAAGTTAACGTGTTTTATTTATTATTGTACGTTTATATTGTTTTTAATTCCATAAGTGTACATTTTTAATTTGTGCAATGTTTTTTTATGAATTAATAAAAGTATTATTTTGGTGTGAGGGTGTTTTTGTGTGTGATTGATAAGAGTGAATTGTGACGGGGAGTGGGGGTGAAAAGTAGAAGAGAGAAAACTGATGTGACGCTGACGTGTCTGATGTGAAGGTATTTTTTGTGTGACTAATAAAAGCAGCCTTATAGAAAAAGTGGAACGAGAATACGTTATATAACAATTGAGTATTTAAGTTATAGAGTAAATTACACCGTTCGTTCCTGTGGTATACGCTGACCGACAAGGTTCGTCCTTTGACCCAAAAAAATGCATCATCCTTCCCTAAGTGGGAAACGTTATTTATCGTTGGTCCCTCCGATTAACACCCCTTGTTAACAGTTGTTACAATTACATGAGCAAGGGTATTTTGGTCTTTTTATTGTCTCCTTCTCTACTACATCTCCTTACTTCATCTTCTCCGCCCTTATGCTGACCAACACAACCTCCACTTTAA
Organism: Glebionis coronaria; assembly: GCA_025667525.1. NCBI lineage: Eukaryota > Viridiplantae > Streptophyta > Magnoliopsida > Asterales > Asteraceae > Glebionis > Glebionis coronaria. Next base: position 518,690,044 of record CM046882.1, read on the forward strand.
TACTACTTCTAAAACCCAGAAAACAAAATTTACCAGATCATATAATCCTAAATCCGACAATCTTAACATACAAGTCTCTATTGAATTGAAAAGATAGCCCCAAAATCAAAAACCTTAAAATGAGGAATCTTTTTAATTTTTAACCACTTGCAAAAAAATTACTGTAAAAACAAACATCAACCATCTAATCAACTACGGAGTAGTACATCTTAACAATCAAATTCACAACTCATCAACAATACAATATTCAAATAAAAACAACTACAACAATTGATATATGCAATCTTCTCAGCTACAACAAAACACAAACAACTCTTTTATCTCAAGATGTAAATGAAAACAAAACAGAACAAACTTGAAATTTACAAGAAAAAGACCTCCGGTTTTAGTTGACAAAATAATCAAAGATCTTTATAGATCCAACACAACCCTTGAGCGATCTTTAAATATCAAAACAAAAACAATCATTACCTAATTGTGGTTCTTTAAAATAAAACCTACCACAACATCCAAGTTTTTTTAAATATACATCAAGAACAAAAGAATATATGTGCTTCAGTTTATTCGAAGAAACAAAGGGGTGTGATTTGTGGTTTTGTTTTGGGAAAATCACTAAAAAATGTAGTAAACTTACCACTTTTTATGGTTGTATAAAATAAACTATTTTTTTCTCATTGTGTGTATTAAACTTTTAAATTCATATCATTGTATGTATTTTTTGACCATTTTACCCCTACTTTTTTCAAATTTTGAAGGGTAAATTGGTCAATTTACAAGGCAAAATCATCTCAAAATATACACAATAATCGAAATTAAAAAGTATAATACACACAATGAGAAAAAAAATAGTTTAATACACAGAACCATAAAAAGTGGTAAGTTTACTACATTTCTAAGTGATTTTCTCTTTTGTTTTCTAATGAAATGAGCATAAGAAATGGTGATTCAAGTTATTATTTGAACCACATAATATATTTAGCTTTAAGGTTTGTATTTTTCATTTATGTTTTGAAATCAAGAAAACCAAAAAGGTGTACAATGTTTGGTTGAGATAGGGAGAAGTATTTTTGTTTATTGTTGATAGGTGAAAACAGATTGAGGATTTGAGGTGCTTAATGAAAATAAGCTTTATCTTTTATTTATGGTGAATTGGAGGTGGTGGTTGCTAAGACAAAGATGAAGGTGATTTGTGATGATAACGAATATAGAAGAAGAAAGAAAAAAAATTGATGTAGATGGTTTTATGATTGAAGATGAATATACATAAATAAATAAACAAATAAGATAAATTTAAAAAGAAGGGTCATGAGGACCAAAATACCCTCACTTTTGTAACACGTGTTGTCACATAACGAAAATCATAGTGGCTCGTTAAAGTGAAGGACGAACGGTAAATAACGTTTCCCACTTAGGGACGAACGATGCATTTTTTTTTTGTCAAGGGACGAATCTTGTCAGTCAACGTATACCATAGGGACGAATGGTGTAATTTACTCTAAGTTATATCAATATGGAAACCAGTGTGTAATACATAATGTTTTAAAAACCGGTTTGAACCGGTCGGTTCAACCGGGAACCGTTGTGATGATCGGGCCGTTGTAAGCCGGTTTTTCACTAAAAATCGAACCGGATTAAACCACCGGAATTTAGTCGATCCGAGTCGAACCAACGAACCAGTAACCGGCCGGTTCAACAAAAGTCAAAAGAAAACAAAATCTAACATCGGATGTTGTAATCAGGCAAGCTTGATATGCAGTGTTGATGTGCACTTGAACCATAGGCTTGATACTCTTGTTAGAGATATATAAGAGAAGGAGATTCTATATATGAGATCTATATATATATGAGATCTTTGTTTTGCACATATGTTAGAGATAGATGATGAATCATTGTAGATGAAAATGAAATTTCATATATAGGAGATCTTTGTTTCGTAAGTCTTTATTTGTTAAACTAAAAGAAATAAAGGAAATTATGTAATTGTTGGTTTTCTTTTTGGAGAAGATGACATATTAGTCCAAAACATGAATAAAGCAAGTAAAAAGAGTAATACATGCAATTTAAATGGTTTTGAAGATTCTTTTATAATCCCAATGGCGAATGTCTTGTGGGTTTCTATAATTCGGGCTTTACACGGTTATAGTGGTAGATTGTGTGACTTATCTACGGCTGGAGCTCATTCAGGGCCGTGGAAATGGTTTATTACAGCTCTACGACAACTGAAAGACCGCAGTGATGATTTGCAGGAATTTTGCCAAACTAGAGTTGGTAATGGGCAGCTTACATATTTTTGGAGGAATTTTGCCAAAATGTTAGATGTCAAAGATTCTACTTTAAAAGTTGGTGCAACAACGACACGCAAGTTGTATTGTAGCATCAAAAGAGGTGCTCAATATGTTCATAGCGCAAGTGATCTTAAGAATCATCATAGGCACGATAACATATATAAACAAAATGGAAACCAAAAGAAGCATGTACCAAACTTTACTAACAATTAAATCTGTTTCTAAAGTTGTTATGGTTTTACTAAATGTGTTTTTGTTTCATCAACCGTGATAGATAACCACAGAAAATGTTACCAAAATCGAATTTGAACCCTGAACCTGAGATCTTTATGTTCATGGATTATATAGTACAAAGATTTTAGCACTGTCAAGAATACATATTAAGATCATACAACAGACCAAAATACCAAACACGGAATATGAGTATTGAGATGCCCAAACACCAAGGTTTCTGAAGTCTTGACTCGGAATAGTATTAAAATCGATTAACAGTATTCAAATCGATTAACGACAAACAGCACAACAATAATGCTATCAGATAAATGCAGTTCATATAAGATACAAAAATTCATAATATAACAAAATAAAACAAAAACATATTCTAGAAAACTAGCCAATCATAATACAAGTCCTTTTTAACGGGCTTGAAAATTTTTCTAAACGAGTGCACAATTCTTCATAGTCGTGTAACAAAGGATAACCAAACTGGACTTTAACTCAACTCTACACTGGTCCCTTCTATCTCTCGCATTCCTTTCTATTTCTTACACCCAACTGCTTGGATTATTCGTCTTTTACATCAGTCAATCTTCACGGACCCATAGATCTTACGCACAAACCAAAGACAGGCATAGAAACCAATGGTACCGGTCAACACGAAGAAAGCATATGAAGCAATCAACATGTACCCAAAGTAAAGGATACCCGAAACTGGCTTGGTGATTTCCAACTTGGTGAAGAAATAGAAGATGGAGTATAGGAAAAGGTACAAGGCGGATGAGCCAGCTGTCAGGTATGCCCGCCACCACCAATGGTAGTCTTCGCTGCATAACTGGAAGTAGCAGAGTACAACTGTTATCTCTGCACATGTGATGATCAAGATCACAAACACAATGAAAAGAAACCCAAAGATGTAGTAGAACTGGTTTAGCCAGATGGAGGTTAATATGAAGAATAGCTCGATGAAAACTGCTCCAAAAGGAAGGATTCCTCCGATAAGGATTGAGAACACAGGCTGCATGTACCAGGCTTGTTCGGGTACTTGTCTAGGGATTTTGTTCGTCTTGACTGGATCTTCAATCGCAGGCTTCTTGAAACCCAAGTAACTTCCTACAAAAACCAAGGGAACAGATATGCCGAACCATAAGCAAACAAGGGCAATCATGGTTCCGAAAGGTACTGCTCCAGATGACTTTTCGCCCCAAATCAATGCATTGAGAACGAAGAAAATAGCGAACAAAACACCTGGAAACATGAAAGATGTTTTCAATGTGTTTTTCTTCCACTCCGTTCCTTTGAACATTTTGTATATTCTTGCAGAGGCGTAACCACCGAATAAACCCATGAATACCCATAAAAGGACCATAGCGGTCATAAGTCCACCACGGTTGGATGGAGATAAGAACCCTAGTGAGGCGAATATCATGGTGACAAGTGTCATTGCAAAAAGCTGTACACCTGTCCCGACATAAACCGAGAGTAATCCAGAGTATTCTGGAGCTCTGAAAACATCTCCATGGACAAGTTTCCATCCGGTTTCTTCCTGAGCTTCATCTTGTGTGTCCAGTTGGTTATAGTTTGCAATATCTCTGTAAAGTGTTCTCATCATGATCATGGCTACCATTCCAGAAAGGAAGAGAACGATCATCAAGGAGTTAATGATGGAGAACCAATGGATTTGGTCATCGTTCATTAGGAGGTAGGTGTCCCATCGTGATGCCCACTTGATATCACTCTCCTGTAAAATCAAATTGGATGAGAAATAGGATACTTCGCATTGCATGGGTAACGAAAACTAAACGGGAAGGGAACTGCAATGTACCTTGAAGGTAACATCGTATGTAAAAACCACCTCCTTATCTGTATCAACTTCCTGTGGTACAGTGCTTCCTTGAATGATATTTTTGGTATTTTGGTTGCATGTCGTGAGTTGAGGGTTCTTCTCATCCCAGTCTTTGTACTCGTGGCTAATACTGTTGGCATCAGATTTAAATAGACTTAAGACCAAAATAAAGGGAATCGGTTTACCAAGACGAGCAAAATGAGGTTAAGAAGGCTTCTTTTATTTGAACAAAACAAAAGTATATACGGAAGCTAAATTAGCATGTACAAAACTGGAATCACCCATTAGTAGTTTTTTGCATGTTGATTCACATCTCCTAACATTCTAAGACCACAATGTTGTATTATCTCGCCTACGTCCATGTAAATATATATGCTTCAACTTATACAAGATCAAAATGATAAACGTTGTAATATGATTTTAAGGCGGCCACACAATAAAGCAGGAATGAGAAGCAAATACCTGGTTGGAGTAACTTCGAACCCAACAATTCGTGCAGAATCAGTCTCGAGATCCTTGTGATACATGACCCTAAAGCTAAGATGATTGTTGATGAAATACTTTTCCTCTTTGCTCTGAAGAAATAAATAAGAGTCAAATTCATGGCATTCTAGATCAAACAAGAGATCAAGTGCCGTTTTCTATTAAACTTACCCCGGCATAGTTTCCCTTAAAACCAACACGGAATCCGTGTTCATAAGTGGTTGATTGACTGCCATCTCGTCTTTGTCTAAGAACAGCAACTGGAAGGTTGTCCAATATCCTGCATTGCATTGTAAAACAATCAATTAATATAACGCAACACATTTAAATAGCATAAAAGTTTTTTATAGTATTGCGCCGCAACTTATTTTCTAGTCATATCCTTTAAAAACCGCATATCTATATTCATATCAAGTAAATACTGTAATGTCAACAGCTTGTTTCAATAAATGAGTACCAAGCAGTCACAATGCGATTAAAATTATCTAAAGATGGTAAGAGTGTTACATACATGTTAACTCGGTACTCGTCATCGATTTTTTCTTTAAACTTCTTTGCAGTTCCAGCATCAAGCTTTATTCGGCAACCAGCTTGGCATGGTAGTTCCTCTCTCATATGAAACTGTAACCGAAACCAGAAGCTCATATTACAATACACAACAGAAAAGAGTAATTTCCGATAACAAAACAAGGGTCACTTTGAACCTTGACCAAAAAAAGAAAGGAAATATGCTCACCGTGTAGACTGAATTCTCAATGCGGTCACCTCTAAGCACCTCCCCCAAATTTTCGGCACTGTTGGTAACATGCTTTGGCTTACAATAGTTCAAGTAGTAGTATTCATAAGGAAGTTGTGTTTTTGTAGACGAAAGCTTGTTGACTTTAACTTGTAGCGGATCACCCTGATAAAAGATGTAGGAAAACGTCAGCATAAAACATAACACCAATATCCTCACTGAAAAAGCTACTACAATGCACTTCACAGTCAAGATATCAGTCTCAAATAAGCATCATAGCAAAAAAACCAAAAACAAGTTCAGACATACTTGAATAGATATACAACTTAATGGAGGACTAATGATTTCGTTAAGGGCAGTCTGATGCGGTATGCATCAAAATCTACATTGTCAGCTTTTAATACATCATTTATATCCTATTATCCTCTACCTTAAAAAAATGTGACATCCCCCCTTCGCTCAAGTTTAAAAATCCCTTATGCGGTTACTCCAAATAAGCCTAAAACCCTCATCCAAAACGTGTCCTGAATAAGATTAGTCAGATTCGGATAGTGTCTGATTAGTCGGGTTCCGGTACTTTCGATAACCACTATGCGGGTTAATCCAAATAGGCGTAAAAACCACCCAAACCCGAAAAAACCCAAAAAAACCAAAAAACCGCAGAAACTATTTACGCGAAAGGTACAATGCTAGTTAATACTACATTCCAAGTAGATCTATAACATAAGTAGACAATGTATGTTATTTAACAGTCGGTTAGCAGGTAGTTAGATCTGCACTATCAGATCAACCACTTTAGAATGAAATCACTAATTATAAGTTAAAACTAAACCTTAAACCCTAGATTTAAGGTTAATTAACACAAATCAAATCAAATACAAATAGTTTATCAAATATGAACCAAATACAAATGGTTTTATTAAATATGAACCAAATTCGATGTAAAAAAAACGTACTCGCTGGAAATCACGAGGAGCAACACCGGGGAGATAGAATGATTCCGATAGCGAGATTAATAAGATGACGGTGAGCAACAAGACCCCACCGGAGCTCCGATTCATTTTCAGATCTCGATTTGATTTAATTGACTGACTGTGTGTGTGAAAGGGGGTTATATGGGTAGAAGGAATCCGTGTTTCGTGTGTCCAAGTGATATCATAGATAATATTATTATACAGGATTTCATAGGTGTTATTTCCACGTCTCTTTTTGCTAGGTACAAGTTTTACCTCACTTGTGCTAATTGCCCTTCATCTATTTTATGTTTGGCGCTATTAGCAGAAGCTGGAGTGGGTTGATGGAGCGTGACGTGACGTTTTTTTAAACATTGGTTATAGAAATATTTTATTTATTATACTAGTTTATTTTTTTATATGTTCTTTTAACTATGTCAACTAAATGAGATTAATTTCTAAAAATAACTTATATTGTTTTTTAAAAAGTCGTTTAGTTTTTACAAACTTACGCGTCAAACATGTTCTCTGTAATTCTGGTCATTTGATGACATAATACCCATTGTTCGTGTATAGGTCCGGACAGCATACCTAACCCGAGTTCGAACAGCAAAGCCAAAGTTCATAAAAAGTCCCATGAACAAGCACCTAGGATTTAAAAAAGATTGTCTCCTATGAAACCGGCAACCCTCGATTAAGGCCCATTGGGCTTGGCGGCCTTTTAGAAACTTTGAGCTAGAGATGAGCATTTCGTCCCGAATCCCGAAACTGAACTAGAACCGTACTGATTCCCCGTACCCGAATCCCGTTCGGTACGGTACCCGGCACTACGAAATAAGGTGGAAAAAACTCGGTACCACTAATTCAGTACGGGATCGTTACCAAACGGGAAAATCCTGATTTCTCGGTACCGGTACCGATATCTGAATCCCGTTCGGTACGGTACCAGTACCACTAATTCGGTACAGGATCGGTACGGTACCGGTACCGGTAACGTGCTCATCCCTACTTTGAGCAGTATAAATACCCCTTTACTATCCAAGATTGAGGTAACTTATTCCCTATTATTATATTGCACTATTATACTATATCTTTATTCCGCCTTTCTACCCATAACTCTTTACTTACTCTCACGTTAGAGCTTAGTCTAGGTTCCAACACCTGGACGAAGCTAACGCGTTTACTTTGATTTTAGGACATACGAAGGACAAACCTGTCACACCCCACCATGGCGGAATATGGGGCGCGACGTATGGATATCATCACAACAACAACGTGTCTATAGAGAGAACTAAATGAAATTGAAATATCATAGATGGCGACACAAATGTCGTGACAATATCTCAACAATGCAGGCGTCTAGGTAAGTAGGTAACAGGCCTACCTCTTACCAAAGACATACAAATAAACAAACATCAAACATATAGGTACCACAAAGTTCACTTAATCAAAACACAAAATAAAATCTAAGAGGAAAAGGATTCCTCCGAATGCAATCCTAACAGCCTCTATACTCTAGCCACTTCTAACATCATCTTGCACAACTACCTCACCTGAAAATGACACTAAAATCTGTCAACATAAAGTTGGTGAGAACATAGGTTTAAGTTATCTAGAACATCATAAGAAACCTTGACATCCGCTGTAAATAAGTTGAAGAAAAATAATTTATAGTAATGGACCATAATGTGATAATCATGCTACATGCATCCACAACAAAACTCAAGCCAAGTACCAATCACATCTACAATTCATAAAGCACATTATAACAATTAAGAAGTATCCCGTCACACGCACAAGAACACACACCACACTATCCGGATCTTTCCCACACCACCTGTGGAAGATGAACTATATCCCCGTCGAGATATCTTGCCTCCGAAGAGACGATGCACAAGTACTCAGGACAGATCGTGCCCCACGCTCCACACACATCACAACTGGTCCCATAGACGCCCATACATCTATGTACCAAAGCCAATCACAATCCAAACAAGATTCACATAGCAGAACACGTACCAAAGCACATATGAGAACACATAAGCACGCAAGTCACACAATAACACATTTATGTCCACACATTTTATAACATAGTACTAAATAATGTTAAAGAACATTTCAAGTGTCATCTCCATCCCATACTGGAAAAAAAACATTTAAAAACGTAGTAAAATGGGACTATGAACTCACCTGATTGCTTCTCCAAAGTCCTTGCTCTAGCCCCAAGCTAATAATCCAAAAACACATAAATCAATACATGAACCAACCTCTAAAATGGTTCATCAACCTATGATGGACATCTAACCTCCTCTCATATAAATACCCCATTTATAACTCTAAACACCCCATTACCCTTCCTTAACAAGTCCTTAACTTGGTTAAGTTTAATAACTATCCCGTTCATATTTTACACAAAACAGTCCCAGTTTTAGGTCTCAAAACTTTAAGTCAAACGTCTACTTAAACATACCCATGGTTTCTGTAAAAGGAATATTCATACCCTTACATATGTTGGCTAACACCTCCCACTTGCCCTAACCTTAAAGCTACTGTTAAGGCCCTGATATATATATATATATATACTTTTGTCATTCCAGTTTTCCTGATTTTAAACGTACTAAAAGTTTGTTACCATTAAGGGGTCTTACCCTAAACCACAACCTTATCCCAAGTGCAGATACTTACTACAATATATAAAACATCTCTCACATTCGTGAGAAGATCCCAATGCAACCCTAAGTACCCCAAACAACCCAAAACTTAAAAAAAACAGGCTGAATTCAAAACTGTTTTAACCTCCAACTGTTGTAACCTGTTTTTGACCCCCTTTCTGACCTCCAATTTAGTTCTAGTTTCTTGCATTGGAAAGCCACTTCAAATACCTTTTCAGGGCTAGTTTGATCGCATCTTGAATGTTCCTAGAACTCCGGATATGATCAAAACAATTGACTCGAAATTCTGCCCAGTTTTTAAAAACGGGTTTAACAAAATCAACCTTATTAGTTAACCCTAATCCCTCTAATTACAAGCCCTAATTTATGTAATCATTATAACACCATTAATATATCATTAATTTACTGTTTTTAAATTAAACCCTAACCTAAATCCATCATAAGATGATTAAAGAAAACATTAAACAATTTAATTGAAAAGAGTATTAAAGATTTTACCTTAGAATTTTTGAAAGAAGAAAAATTAATGAAGAACCCTAAAACCACCATTTATGCCGACCAAACCTTGATCTCCAGGGATTTTATGAGTGTTTTGATTAATAAAAATACTTTATATACTTTCCTAACATGTCCTTGGCCCATATACAAAAGCCCGGTTCCCTTTTTCCCTTTTTTCCCTTTTTTTTTCTTTTTTTTTCACATAACCGACCTTCGTTTTTTATTTCTTTTTATTATTAATATATGTATTAATAATATTACCTTAATTTACCTTAATTTATTTCAGCTCCTAAAGCTCCCAAAACCTTAAAACCGTAAAACTAGTCAAATTTACGTGTTTTACCGTAAAAGACGTAAAATATACACTTTTAAAAAAAATATAAAATTTTGAAATAAACTTTATAACTAAGTCCTAAATGACTTAAAACCATCCCGAAAAATATTCTTTTGGATAATTACCCCACCCGAGACCTCTAAACGCTAAACCGTAAATCCTAAAAAAAAATACTATTACTATAATACTTATACGTATACGTAAACACCACAATATCACCATTTTCATTTCATAGTCACCACTTGTGAGCTTATGAACATGAAATAACCGTTCCTCGATTTACTTATGAGTACTCTATACTCATAAACGATAACCACACCAACCTCGTTCACACAAAATAAACACGTAAACACACAATTCAAGTAAGCACACATAAAATAACCTAAAAGTAAGACCAAGTGACAAATCCAAAACCTAGGGTTGTCACATCACTCCCTCCTAATAGAAATCTCGTCCCGAGATTTACTCAGAAACTCAAACTTATTCTCAGCAAACAAACGAGGATGCATATCCCTAATAAAACCTTCACGTTCAAACGTGAACTCAGTTTACACGAAAATAATCTCAACCAACAACACATGAGCCTTAACCGTCCGCGAGGAAACTTATCAAAACCATAAAGTTATGTAACCAACCTAACTAAATCTCGCAACTCATCAGACAAGAACTGTCTTGAAATCAAGTTAGGAGCCGTCATATAACTCAACGGGTTTAAAACTGTCACCCCGATTTCAGTCTTACTCATAAATACCATAAATCAAAACTCATCAAAATATAACCACGTATAATAAGGTCTAAAGAACTCTCAAATTCCTTCCCAACTCATCTCTATGTTAACCCTCCAAGTGTTCATTACCGCAAAATACCCAAAACACGAGTTTAAACCATATTGTTCGAAAATTAACCTTGAACTCAACACTTGTACAATTAATTCGACCAAGCTACTGACTTCCAATTACGAAACTTTCTGAATATTTGAAAAGTATGTTCCGAGTACATAATTTTAGGCTTTTGAATCACCCAAAAACCTTTAAAAACGAATAAGTTATGACCCAAAATCTGCCTAGGCATTAGCGACAGTTTCTGACAGTTAGCGACATATTTTGACAGTTTAGCGACAGTTTCTGCCTACTCCGATTTATACCAAAAAAAACGATTTTTAAACCCTAAAACCCCCCATTAATTACCAAAACTAGAACCTAATTTATTTTAATTCCAGAAAATTAAAACTCTATTAATTACATGATTTTAACATATTTCACTAAATAAGAACAAAATTTTTAACTTAAGAACAATAACTTTAGGTGATCAAAACCAAAATATTTTAAAATAACCGAGTCATGCTTATATGTTAAAGAATTTATATTCCACCTTATTTGAAACATGATCCCGACACTTCCTTATTTCATCGACTACCAACAACATTTTTTTTCAATTTGCAAGTTCTTTTTTTTACCATGTATAACTCGAAACAAAAGACATCGTTACCCCAAAAAGAAATCTCCACCATCTCAAAATCCTTCACGCCAAAAGTACCGTACAAACAAACACGTGAAATGAGGACCCGAGAAATGCGCTACTACAGAAGTTGAACATCTCAAAAAGAAACGAGGCTAGCAACCATCCCAAGAATACAACCGGAAAGTAGAAAATAATTTTACATACATAGGCATAAGCGTACATACACTCAAATCCATCCAACATATACTATACAAGCATGTATTAACTCTCTTTTATGCAATCATACTTAAAAGTCCAGTGGTGTTGTGGCACATATATAATTATGTAGGCCTCCATAATTATACATGTTCCCTTTCACCAATGTACTCCCTCCTATGATGACACTTATAAGAAATTAATACTACACATAACACATAGTCCAACAACTCACAAGCTCATAACCACACAAGATAAGATCCAAAACCCCATGTATTAAAATAACATAGTCAATGCACGAAACACATAAACTCGTAGTCCAGCTGAACCAGCGTAGACAAAATTCAAAATGTATAAAGAACATGAAAACATAATTAAGCGAAATCCAACAATGACTAGCGTATACGACCATGGTTCCACCCGCACTAATCACAACTCGTAAAGAAAATAACATGTAGTTAAGTATGAACCATAGTAGTTCATAACCTAACAAATACTGCGAAAATAATATTCAAACACATCAATTACTATAAAATGCACACATACTCCTATGACGCCTATATGCAGGGACCCTTAAGCTATAGACTAGGCTACGCGACTAGGTAACCTAATTCTTTATAACCATTGTCTCTGATACCATTCTGTCACACCCCACCATGGCGGAATATGGGGCGCGACGTATGGATATCATCACAACAACAACGTGTCTATAGAGAGAACTAAATGAAATTGAAATATCATAGATGGCGACACAAATGTCGTGACAATATCTCAACAATGCAGGCGTCTAGGTAAGTAGGTAATAGGCCTACCTCTTACCAAAGACATACAAATAAACAAACATCAAACATATAGGTACCACAAAGTTCACTTAATCAAAACACAAAATAAAATCTAAGAGGAAAAGGATTCCTCCGAATGCAATCCTAACAGCCTCTATACTCTAGCCACTTCTAACATCATCTTGCACAACTACCTCACCTGAAAATGACACTAAAATCTGTCAACATAAAGTTGGTGAGAACATAGGTTTAAGTTATCTAGAACATCATAAGAAACCTTGACATCCGCTGTAAATAAGTTGAAGAAAAATAATTTATAGTAATGGACCATAATGTGATAATCATGCTACATGCATCCACAACAAAACTCAAGCCAAGTACCAATCACATCTACAATTCACAAAGCACATTATAACAATCAAGAAGTATCCCGTCACACGCACAAGAACACACACCACACTATCCGGATCTTTCCCACACCACCTGTGGAAGATGAACTATATCCCCGTCGAGATATCTTGCCTCCGAAGAGACGATGCACAAGTACTCAGGACAGATCGTGCCCCACGCTCCACACACATCACAACTGGTCCCATAGACGCCCATACATCTATGTACCAAAGCCAATCACAATCCAAACAAGATTCACATAGCAGAACACGTACTAAAGCACATATGAGAACACATAAGCACGCAAGTCACACAATAACACATTTATGTCCACACATTTTATAACATAGTACTAAATAATGTTAAAGAACATTTCAAGTGTCATCTCCATCCCATACTGGAAAAAAAACATTTAAAAACGTAGTAAAATGGGACTATGAACTCACCTGATTGCTTCTCCAAAGTCCTTGCTCTAGCCCCAAGCTAATAATCCAAAAACACATAAATCAATACATGAACCAACCTCTAAAATGGTTCATCAACCTATGATGGACATCTAACCTCCTCTCATATAAATACCCCATTTATAACTCTAAACACCCCATTACCCTTCCTTAATAAGTCCTTAACTTGGTTAAGTTTAATAACTATCCCGTTCATATTTTACACAAAACAGTCCCAGTTTTAGGTCTCAAAACTTTAAGTCAAACGTCTACTTAAACATACCCATGGTTTCTGTAAAAGGAATATTCATACCCTTACATATGTTGGCTAACACCTCCCACTTGCCCTAACCTTAAAGCTACTGTTAAGGCCCTGATATATATATATATACTTTTGTCATTCCAGTTTTCCTGATTTTAAACGTACTAAAAGTTTGTTACCATTAAGGGGTCTTACCCTAAACCACAACCTTATCCCAAGTGCAGATACTTACTACAATATATAAAACATCTCTCACATTCGTGAGAAGATCCCAATGCAACCCTAAGTACCCCAAACAACCCAAAACTTAAAAAAAAAACAGGCTGAATTCAAAACTGTTTTGACCTCCAACTGTTGTAACCTGTTTTTGACCCCCTTTCTGACCTCCAATTTAGTTCTAGTTTCTTGCATTGGAAAGCCACTTCAAATACCTTTTCAGGGCTAGTTTGATCGCATCTTGAATGTTCCTAGAACTCCGGATATGATCAAAACAATTGACTCGAAATTCTGCCCAGTTTTTAAAAACGGGTTTAACAAAATCAACCTTATTAGTTAACCCTAATCCCTCTAATTACAAGCCCTAATTTATGTAATCATTATAACACCATTAATATATCATTAATTTACTGTTTTTAAATTAAACCCTAACCTAAATCCATCATAAGATGATTAAAGAAAACATTAAACAATTTAATTGAAAAGAGTATTAAAGATTTTACCTTAGAATTTTTGAAAGAAGAAAAATTAATGAAGAACCCTAAAACCACCATTTATGCCGACCAAACCCTGATATCCAGGGATTTTATGAGTGTTTTGATTAATAAAAATACTTTATATACTTTCCTAACATGTCCTTGGCCCATATACAAAAGCCCGGTTCCCTTTTTCCCTTTTTTCCCTTTTTTTTCTTTTTTTTTTCACATAACCGACCTATACCCATCAAAATTCGTTTTTTATTTCTTTTTATTATTAATATATGTATTAATAATATTACCTTAATTTACCTTAATTTATTTCAGCTCCTAAAACTCCCAAAACCTCAAAACCGTAAAACTAGTCAAATTTACGCGTTTTACCGTAAAAGACGTAAAATATACACTTTTAAAAAAAATATAAAATTTTGAAATAAACTTTATAACTAAGTCCTAAATGACTTAAAACCATCCCGAAAAATATTCTTTTGGATAATTACCCCACCCGAGACCTCTAAACGCTAAACCGTAAATCCTAAAAAAAAATACTATTACTATAATACTTATACGTATACGTAAACACCACAATATCACCATTTTCATTTCATAGTCACCACTTGTGAGCTTATGAACATGAAATAACCGTTCCTCGATTTACTTATGAGTACTCTATACTCATAAACGATAACCACACCAACCTCGTTCACACAAAATAAACACGTAAACACACAATTCAAGTAAGCACACATAAAATAACCTAAAAGTAAGACCAAGTGACAAATCCAAAACCTAGGGTTGTCACAAAACCCAACCCAGTCCGAAGGATCACATTATCCGGATCCAAGCAAGAAATTACCCCAAACACCCACATTCTTATCAACTTCCATCTTACCTCTCTTTACTTTTCAACCACAATGATCATCATCACTCACCTTAACCATTAAAAATATTTGTTTATTATACATTCACGAATAATATATTTACTAATTAAAACATTCATGAAAGCCTATATGCACATTATACGTGAGAGGTGTTTTCTGGTGTGGTAAGAATAGTCACATAATGAGGGTGGCGTATGACGGTCTTGCGAAAAATAAGCCATTATATTTAATGAATATCTTTAAAGAAGCTTAAAATAGTGATTAACATTTAATAAGCACGAATCATAGTAAATGAGACAAAAACATGTGTTTTGATATGATTATCAGTTATATGATTTTTCGAGCCAATTTTGTCTACTGTAAGTTACACATCTTTTACCTCCTAGTGACCTATTCGAAGGTCTTCAGTTGTATGTATTTGAAGAGTTTCGTCTCATTTTCTGTCTTCTCTTTAAAAATATTCATGTTCTTGCTTTTTCGAACGACATGATTATAAACCAATCTTGAATTACAAGTGTAAAGTATAAGTTGGCGTTCATTTTGGATTCAGACTTGAATTGGTATTAAACCCGTGAGTTCCATGGATTTTTGTTTCAAACTTTTGTTTTGAATCTATAGCATTGTAAATGTTTAACGTTTTTTTTTTCCAATATAAACAAAGCATGTGTTAATTTTTAGTTTTTAACTTCCTAACTTTTGTAAATCTTAAAGGTAAACTCAACGATACTCGTAATAATCTTCGGCTCTTTTTATTGATGAGGAAGATAAAGTTATAAGTTAATTTTTTATTTTATAAACTATTACTACGTATTAACATAGTGTTGGATGATAAACGAGCAACAAGTTGCACTGTTAGTTTTTTTTTAACTGTAAAATTAATCTTATAAAATGTCATATTTATCGATCTAAAAGTCATAATATTATTGTTCATAACCTGTTAAACTATATTAAGTAGCTAATTCAATAAAAGACTTTGTTAAATTATTGGTTTTCCTTCATTGTTAAATGTGTTAGGATGATACTTTTGGTTATTAGATATTTAAAGGACTAGTTTTGAAATTTACTAATTTACTACGAGCAAGTTTTTGCTCCTTCCCCATTGGAACCACCGACACGGAATTACCACTTTTACTTCTTTGGTAAAAAAAAGCTGTAATTTTACTTTCACATATTCTTGATGTGGTAACAATTCACTATTAATTCAAAATAAAACAATTCACTATTAATGAATACTTACGTAAAGATGAAGATACAATCAATACGAAACATAAATATGATTTAATTCGCTGAAAACGAGAACTTGTTTGTTTCCCATGTTAATTAGATTTCAATTACTGATATAACAAACTAGCTTAAAGACCCGTCTAACGTCGGGTGTAGTTTAATGAATTATTTTTTTAATAAGTAACAAAAAAAATGAAATAAGAACGTAAAACGTTCAATTTGTACAAAAAAAATATGAATTATTTTTTTAATAACAAAGAAATATGAAATAAGAACATAAAGACTTGTCTAACGTCAGATGTAGGTAAATAGTAATAAAATACGTCCCTACATTTCGGTATTCAACTTTGGTGATCTTAAATAGAAATAAATGTGTTTTATTTCAATGTCATTTCATGCATCAACATGTTTGAACTGCAAAGTGATGTCTTGCTTTTTTGAACTGCAAAGTGATGTCTTGGTTTTTTCTTTTTTCAATAAACCATGACTTTTCAAAAGAAAGCTGGTGAGTTACTGCATCAACATGTTTGTGCACAATAAAGACGTTCTGTGTCGAAGACAATTCCCACCATATTCTTTATATTCATGATAAATACGGATCTTGAACTGCAAAGTGATGTCTTGCTTTTTTGGTACAATAAAGACGTTGTGTGTGGAAGACTTAAAAGAAAGGTACAAATTTAGTGGAACAAATAGTAAATTTAAACAAACATAAAGTTGAAACACTAACCTGATTTAAGTAGTTCCTAGAGCAGCTCCAATCAACATGGTCCTCGATTCTCTTCTCAAGCTCTGGTGTAAAATGCATGATAAGACATTCTACATGCTAATCAAGCACTTGTTTTAGTTCGTTATACTTTGCATTAACATAACATTACAAATACCGTTGACACACGAATACCCTAACCATTGACACATGAGTAAACTACTGAACTTTTAAAAACAGCAATATACAACAACACATATCTTTATGATGATTGGATAATATGCTTATAAACACCATAAATATCTTACATAAATACCCTACATATATCACTTCTAAAATATAAACAATATCAAAATTTAGAAATCAGTATACCTATTAGGATATTATTTACTTAAAAGGTAGGAGCATCCTTTTTATAAACAAATCAAATTTGAGTGCGTACATTATTTCAGGTCCTTTCGTCTCTGTTTGCACACCTGCATGAATGATGCATACAATGGTACTAAGATGAACAATATAATTGTCGTAACATTAATATCCATAATAGTTTCTACAATGGTTGATTATATATTTCAATCCAAAAATCAATAAAACTAATTTGAGTTACCTTTATGTAATGGTTGATTAAACATTGTCCGATAATAGACTCATAAAGACGCCCTTAATCCTGTATAACAATGTTCAAGATTAAAGAAATAACATGATGCCAATGTTCAATATTCATTACTATTATTTATCATGAACCAATCCAACATACGCGCTATCTAAAAATCCTTATAACAACTGACCCTTCACATTTTTTGATATTCACGTGTTAAGACCAAGATATTCAGTGATACAGTACATAAGAACATGCAAGTATTACTATAGTTTATCGGGTACTTAATTGTTTGGCACTTTCACTTATTCCTTAGCAAAAGAAAATCAAGAGCAATCAATTTATTATGCAGCACATAGTCACCATCCCCATCCTCACTACTCTCATTTGACTTAAGCCTTGTGGAAACACCCGTATTTGAATTTACAAACTTAAGAAATTCTATAGTTTTTAATGTTTGTGTAAACTATATAGCAACATCATTTTAGACTCAGACTTACGTTCCTACTTAATCAAAGCCAGTTTCATCTTAGAAACTATGACACCATAGAAGTCATCTCAACTTTACAACTAAAACATATCAACGTCAACTTCAACAAAATACGTTATCCTCTTCTTATATATACTAAAATCGTTTACAACTCTTCCATACTTCACAGCTTAATCAAAGAAAGCCATTGAGCAACAAAATTACAACATCCTAACTACGACTTATGTAACTTCAAATTTAACTGCTTACCATTTGGTTTAATTTTTCTTATTATTTGATGTAAGTCATGGGATTAAGTGCTTATGTTACAACGTGTAGTAGTTCATATGAGGGTGTGAATACATGTAATACGTCTTACGTCAAAATTGATCCGATTAGCTATCAAATTTAATATAAACTGCAAATAATTATAGGTGTTTAGATGTATTTTAATATAAGCTGCCAACAAATGGGATGTTGCAAATAAGCTGCAAATAATTAGAGACTCACTATAAATAAAGTACCTTTCTTTAAGTTGCACTAATTTTTTTATCTTGCTACCATAATAAAGTGGGCATACCTTTACAACATTACCAAGCCCCTAGACACCACCCAACAAAAAAGAGGTAAATTTGATGGTATGATTGCTCGTTTTGGGGGTTTATACGTATGAAGGCATTCTTTTTTCCAAAAATCTCACATCTTCAAGTTAGTTTCCATGAAACCTAATAATATTTAACAGAATATCATATCTAGATGAGTAAATTTCATGGCATTTTGCGTAGGCATTGATTGCAGTATAAGAATAAGAATAATAATATTCAAAGGCTTATTATCTAGATGAGTAAATTTCATGAAATTTTTCGAGGGATATTAGTATCTAACAATGTAACGACAAACCCAAATATATGAATGGAAGTTATTGATTGAGGAATGTAAAACGCAATTAGCCTGTAGCAGAAGGATAAAGAAATGCTTACCATTGGATTCAGCCGAACATCATATCACCAGAAAAGTCGTCGACACAATTCAAAATATTCGCCATTATTTTAATTCAGTCACAATCTGAAAACATGTTTAAAACAAATCAGTCAACACAATTTAATTAAAAAAAAAGGTTCTCATACATTCAAATGATCACAACTGGTGTACTATCACATTAATCACAAACATAAAATATTAAAAGTAATACTCAGATTCAAAACATTGAAACCACCGCACTATTCATATTAACATTATTTGGCACAAAATTAAATTGACAAAATTACTAAGGTAATTACCGATTTGAAGGTTTGGTCGACACGAATGAACGAATAAATCACATTAATATATAGGTAATTTTGAATAAGATGAGTGTTACTGAAGCTTTGTGATTTAAGGAAACTCAATAAATAGTTTAAATGTTATTTTAATGATACGTTTCAAACCAATGGTTGAGTTTCCAAAATTAAATTATTTTTATTTTTAAAACTTAAATAATTGTTATGATTTGTTATAATTATATAATTTTTATTTTTATTTTATTCAAAATAAATATTAATATTATTTCTTTTTTTTTTTTTTTTTTTTTTTTTGGTAACCGTGATTTCCGACTCATTGGCCGACTAATCCACGGGGTTTGAGCCCACCGCCACACAGACTCAAACCAGGTAAAGCCCTCACTTTTCATGAGGTTGGCGTGGCCACTTCAAGGTTGTTTGCACCTAGTGGGAATTGAACTTGAGACCTCACACACTTTGGAGTGATAGCCACAAATCTTTTTGCCACTAGGCCACCCTTGAGTGGTTAATATTAATATTATTTCCAATTTTATTAAAATTGTTTGTGCTTTTTCTATTTTTTAAAATAAATTTCTTTCATATTTTATAAAATAATTTTTTAAATAAGCTATTTTTTAGTAAAATTATTTTAACCTTGAAACATTTAAAATTAAAAAACGTTAGTTTTTTAAATGTATTTTACATGGAACACATTAAAACAATTCATTACACAAACTATGACGGTATGACAACTATTATGGACGAAAACGCGTATTCATTCATTTTGTTATTTTAAGAAATAAGTATCAAGAGATTGATTTGGTTGATACATTGGGTTATTTTTTGAATGTTTATTCTTGACGAAACTAATTTATATTTATTTGGTTGACTACATTGAAGAACATTTACATACTTACATTACCAAGTTTGAATCGTTCCATATCTTCAATTGTTAGCATTAAATAAGTTGTTTCATCTCAATTAATTCACTATTAATTCAAAATAAAACAATTCACTATTAATGAATACTTACGTAAAGATGAAGATACAATCAATACGAAACATAAATATGATTTAATTCGCTGAAAACGAGAACTTGTTTGTTTCCCATGTTAATTAGATTTCAATTACTGATATAACAAATATTGAAGTGTTATTATGATATTTTTGATTGTTTAAAATTAAAGAATGTCCATTACAATAAATCAGAAAATTTTCATAAACAAATTTTCAGTTTTGTCATTTGAATGAGTCTATTTAAGTAGTGTTTTTTTTTAATGAATAAGTAGTGAACAGTTAATGTGAGATGGAGAAATAGTTAAAGTTAGAACATATGAAGTAAATATATTACGCCTAAATTTTATATTTTTAAGTTATGAACATCTAATGTTAGATGGAAGAAATAGTTAAAGTTAGAGCATACGGTACCTTATGGTTGACTAGTGGCTCTGTGCTAACACTAACCCAATTCCATAGTATATCGAATTTCAGCTGTCAAGGTTACATGTCAATCATTTTACGCATACAATTAGGTTTTTAAGTAGGTTGTGTGCGAGCTAAAGTGTGTCTTAAAAGACTACAAATATGAGAGATAGTGTTTTGTGCTCTTATAACGTATGATATTAGTATGATATCATTTTTTTTCCGGATGTCATCTCATTACACGCTTTTAGGGGCGGAGCTAAAGGGTTCCCGGGATGCATAGAAACTCGATGAAATTTCGTCGCGTAGTATATATATTTTCTAAAAATCTCTATTTTTTTAAAATGAATCTGGTCTTAAAATTATGTATTATATAGATACTCGTATATAAAATTTTGTGCATCCGATGACTTTATACTCTGACTCCGCCCCTGCAGGCTCTTAAATGTTAATGTCAAGACAGGTGATAAGTTGGAGCTTGATTCATCAGTGTTTCGGCGTTTCATCTTGGTTAGCGTTTGATGTCATGCCCTTTTGAGTAACATGTAAAATCGAACTCGATTTAAATGGTCTTTTTTGTCGTGTGCATAGTTGTGTCATTTGGTGTTGCTTTTCGTATTGACGTGGTATAGTTACATTTACACATCTACATAAAGTTTATTATTCGCAAATATCTTTATATAGCAAATGATTTCCAACTAAATTCTCACATGTGATTGTCAGTTCTAGAGGCGGCAAAATGGGCGGGTGGGCGGGCACGGGCGACGGGCTAAACGGGCAACGGGCTAAACGGGCGGCGGGTTAAACGGGCGCGGACTAAACGGGCACGGGCGAAACGGACGGGCAAAACGGGCGGGCTAAACGGGCGCAAGCTAAAAAAGGAAAAAAGCATATAAAAACCTACAAATAAAAAATTAAAATACTTGTTTGAAAGCCGGGATAAAATATTTAATAAAAAATATTCGTCGAGTATACTAATTTGTATTTTACAAGTGCGCCCGTTAAGCCCATTTAGTTTCTTACATATGCGTCCGTTTAGCCCATTCATTATAAAGAATAGGCAAAAAGTGCCCCATCCTTTTTTGAAAATAGGCAAAAAGTGCCTATATGTATCAAAATGGGCAAAATTTGCCACCTCTAGTCAGTTCTCATCGCAATAAAACTATACTAGTAACAAATAACTTTCGTTTCAACTTTTATCCTTAGACATAGCCTTAGAAAATGGATTCAGGCACGCACTATGAGTGGGTCCGATTTGTTAGATACAACAACAATTGAATAATCAAGGATATTGTGAGTAAGTTGATATGTAGTTTTTTTAGGTACCATATGAGGTAAGTTGTCTATTCGTAGAGTATATAATATTGATTGTTGATGAACTTACTCTTTGGTATAAAAAACAAAAAGAA
The DNA here is from genome assembly GCA_025667525.1 of Glebionis coronaria. Classification (NCBI taxonomy): domain Eukaryota; kingdom Viridiplantae; phylum Streptophyta; class Magnoliopsida; order Asterales; family Asteraceae; genus Glebionis; species Glebionis coronaria. Next base: position 518,712,260 of record CM046882.1, read on the forward strand.
CGCTACATTCAGTTATAAGTTATAATTCACATAATTTTTTTTACACTTTTATGAACCAATAATAATTCATCATGTTTTCTTTTTCTTCTTTTCACAACTTATATTTATTTGACAAATAAAGTTATGGAATTTTTTTGTATAAAATAAATGTGAATCTAGTCTTTCTAAAAAAAACAATATTTCGATGACTTTAAGCTATCATAGTTTACACTTTACACTTCATAGAAAGTGGTATTGAACATCTTAAGCCCAATCTGTAACAGAAAATGTGATTTGGGCCTGTGGCCCATGTTTTAATGTATTTTCCTCTTTTAGTCTAAGCCCACATGACAAAAACACCTAAAATATCTCAAGTAAATACACAAATGGTGAAATACCATAAAATAGTGAAATTACTTGCAAGAAAGGTGGGTGCATCGGTATTACAGGGCGTCGATGCCACAGCAACTTCTTTTAGCACATAACATAAACGCATTTTTCATTAAATTCTTATAACATATCATTAAAATATTAAAATAGCACTAGGTCAACAAAAAAAAAAAAACAACAACTTATAACCCCTCGCCAACCCTATGGCTATGTGACATATAACACCAAGTACAGTGCGGTTTGGCATGCCACAGCGGTGCCACAGGTCGCCAAAAATGGTCGTGACTTGACTGCACCGAGGCCTCTAACAGACATGGGCGCGGAGGGTAGTGGAGAGAGGGCTTCCTAAGATTTTTGTGTCTAAGTATATTTTTTATGCTATTTGTACGTTTGAAAAAGATATATTCGCTTTAACCATTTGCAATATTCTAACTCTCTCAAAATAAATGTTTTGACTCCACAACTGCTAACAACCCCATATGTCATTGGCAGAAGTAGTAGTAAGGTTCCACAGTTAGCCACTAAGGTTCTACTAAGTGGTTTCTCTAGGAAGGATTCCTGGAGGTTTTGGTTCAACACCTGCCAAGGGCCTTTCAGGCGAAGCGGATAAGGAGTCTAACATAACTAGGCGAGGGTTCGAAGAAGACATTCTTCCGCTTGGATGTCATTGCACGACTCGACCCACTAACCACTAACATTTGCCGTTAAAAAAAGAAAAAAAAAGTAGTAACGTATAATATATGAGTCATTTGCAAGTTTCAACTTGTGATATACTACAATGGTATCTTTCCAACACGATTTCTATTTGTAAAGAAGTGACCACTACAAGATTAGATGTAATCCCTGGTTAAATTTCGAGAGTTTCCTCAGGACACGTAGGAGGGAAAAACATGTTAGAAATTTATAAAAACTCTTAACCATATTAACACGTTAATAATCACGAGTACTCAGTGTTCGCGTATATGGCCGCTCGGCCATACGCACGGCCATATGGACGCAGGCCGTGCTAAGTAGCCTAGCGGATTGGCCTCCCGGCCCACTTGCCAAAGACAGACCAAAGGATAATCCTCAAAAGCAGTGTCATTGCCTCGGGAACGGACGGAGCATCCTATTATCCAGAAAACTCTCATCGGCCAACCGGTCCAAAGAGTAACCCTGACAGACGCCTCAAAAGCAGGGAATATTCTATTGGGAGCAGACGGCGCACCTTATTATCCAGGAGCCTCACTTTAGCTGTTGGACCAAAGGCTGGCCTGTCAGGTCACAAGGCTAAAGGAGAATATTCTCTTGGGAGCAGGCGGCACACCTTATTATCTAGGAGCCTCACTTTAGCTGCTGGACCAAAGGCTGTCCTGTCAGGTCACAAGGCTCAAGGAGAACGGCCTCCAAGGAGCTACAGTAAGCTACAGTATTCTGAGTACTATAAATACCCCACTTACATTCAGTGCATTACATATATTCTCACTCATATTTATTACACATACTTATTGGCCTCTCGGCTCTCTATATTACTGGCCACCCGGATCTCAATCAGTATCTTACTCTCACACCGGAGTTGGTCTCGGGCCTCCCACCCGAGGCGAGCTAACGTGTGCTGTTCTTTTATTGGCTTGTGGAGAAGACTGTCCAAGCGGCCCTGCAGCGCATTCGGCCCACCTATTGGCCCTGCGGACTTTTGCATCTACAAACTGGCGCCATCTGTGGGACCCTAAATTCGATCTACCAAGTAGCTAAAGAATGGCGGGTCCTTCACCAACATCATCTGAAATCGAAACTCGTGACATCACAAACAAAAACTTTACTAACGAAGAAATCATCGATGGACATCTCTCGACCCTGAAGAAATTATTGAAAGAGAAAAGCAACCGGGATTACATCAAACCTAGGATGATTAGCTTTGATGAGGAGGAGGAAACCACTGAAGATGGTGGGAAGGAGATGGGAGGCCAGAATAAGAGGGCCAAAAAAGATAAAGGGAAAAAAGTGATGGACGATGACTTAGCAAAGCCATTCAAGTCGTTGGCTAAATGCCCTCTCAGCAAAAGGATTGTAGAGTTCTCATCTCCCAACCACAGGATGCCAACAAATGTGGAGATCTACGAAGGCACTAAAGATCTGGCAGACCACATAAACCACTTCAAAGGGATGGGAAACCAAGGAGAATGACCCATGCCCGTGTGGTGCCGAATGTTTCAACAAACTTTGGATGACAAAGCTAGGGCGTGGTTTGATGAACTGCCACCAGGAAGCATTGACAACTAGGATGATTTGGAGGCCAAGTTTCTCACACGGTTTGGGATGCTAAAGGCATGTGCAAAAGACCCTACGGAAATCACAAAGATCGTCCGGAAGTCCATTGAGGGCCTCCCCAAATTCAAGGAAAGGTGGGTAAGTGAATCTAACTCTACCCGTAATGTGCCCGACCTCATGAGAATCTCTTCGTTTATGGGCTCGCACAAATGCCCTGAATTGGCCAAGCGGTTTGCTGAAAGTATTTCAAAATCTGTGGATGAAATGTTGAAAAGTGTGGACGATTTTGTTCGTGCCGAAGAAGTATTCAGAGGCACTGAACTACCTCGAGGGGAGTTCGCCTGGAGGGACGTGTCCCCACTGGGAGGCCAATGGTACGACAGTCCCCAAAGGGGCGGTTTTGAAGGTAGATGGGGGGAAGGCCGTGAAGCTGGTCCGATTGGATTCCTTTATGCCCAACCCTATGTGTTACCATATCGGCCTCCCTAGTGCCCACAAGTGATGGATAAGATATTCACTCTAGAGTCATTAGTGAGGACACCCCAAGAAATATTGGCCTTAGAACATCAGTTAAACCTCCCAGCCCCGTCTCCGTTAGTAGGGAGGCCGATGAAGGAAAACATGGATAGGTATTGTGATTATCATGGCAAGAGATGACACTACACAAATGATTGTTTCCAGCTTAGAAGGCAGTTATAGATCGCTCTAGAAAATGGGCAGCTCAACCATTTGATCAAGAATGTGAGGCAAGAAGGAATCGGAGGCCAAAAAGGCAACCCGCAAGAGGCCAAGGTGATTAACATGATATCTGGAAACAATTAGTGGCAAAGCGATACCACAAGCTTGGCATGAAATCAACTTAAGGGAATGTCGCGTGTACGATCGTGTTTCAATTTATCATTATCGTTGTTGTAATATTTGAACTTTGAAATTAATGTCTATGGAGTAGCAATTTTCCATCATGTGATGATGAAAGGCATGCTAAACATAAGTAAAAAGTGGTCCCGTCCGGGAGGCCAATCACCCACGGTCGAGATGTGTGGCCAATGTTTACCGTTACCCTTTAGATGAACAAACATTCAAGCGGCTCCGCGTAGTTGATGTTCGTAGATAAATAAAAAGCGTTTCTATGTAATCGATATCTAAGAAAAATAGGCAAGGCATAAGCGACCTCGACGGAAGGCTCGCAACCTCCGAATCAAAAAATATGGTCGATGTCTATGGAAGGAGAATAAAGGATTAGGTGGCTCCAGGTGGAACATAGATCCCTCCACCCAATATATGTAGTCAATATTCCCCAACCAAAATTGGGAGGTGGATAAATATTCAAGTGGCTTTGGCGTGCAGGTGATTCCCCCTGACCGATATATGTAGTCGATGTCTAATCCCTGGAAGGAAGGCAAAAGCAAGGTCATACCAAGTAATATGTTGTGTGACAAATATGAGCCAAAGTGCTAATAAAGATAAGGGCGAAGGCCAATGGTTGACATATTGAGAATACATGGCATGTAAAACATAACATAGCATACGTGCGGCATATCGGCCAAAATGTGCAAAAATCTAACAAGTGTTTTAAGAAAAGTTTACATGAGGGTGCAGGGCCAACAAATATTAATACAGCCGTGAGGGCATAGTCCTATTACAAAAGAGAGGCCGAGGTGGAAGGCCAAGCAAAGACATGATCCTTCTACATTTGTCATTTACCAGGAGTGACTTCACCATCAGGCATGACATTACGAAGCTCCATGGGATTCTTGAAGCAAGACCGAGAGATCTTCTCTACATCCTTTCTCTATCAGCAACGTTGGCACGCTCGGCTTATTCCATGGCAACAGTCTTGGCCAGAAGGGGAAAACCAGCAGCCAAAAATAGGGGTCACGAAGAGGGCATGGCATGGCAACAAGAACGGCCCTCCGATCAACAAGAATGAAAATAATAAGTTTGGGAAGAAAGAGAAGACACACCTGAAAGAGTGGCAGTTTGAGGGGAAGGCGAGCGAAAAAGAAGGCAAGGGAAACATTTTGACTTTAAGTATCAGATCACCAATATTAAATATTGATAATCCAATACTGGGGGGGACATGTTCGCGTATATGGCCACTCGGCCATACGCACGGCCATATGCACACAAATCACTTGGACACAGGCCGCGCTAAGTGGCCTAGCGGATTGGCCTCCTGGCTCACTTGCCAAAGACAAACCAAAGGAGAATCCTCAAAAGCAGTGCCATTGCCTCGGGAACGGACGGAGCATCCTATTATCCAGAAAACTCTCATCGGCCAACCGGTCCAAAGAGTAAACCTGACAGGCGCCTCAAAAGCAGGGAATATTCTCTTGGGAGCAGGCGGCGCACCTTATTATCCAAGAGCCTTACTTTAGCTGTTGGACCAAAGGCTGGCCTGTCAGGTCACAAGGCTCAAGGAGAATATTCTCTTGGGAGCAGGCGGCGCGCCTTATTATCCATGCTGGACCAAAGGCTGGCCTGTCAGGTCACAAGGCTCAAGGAGAATGGCCTCCAAGGAGCTACAGTAAGCTATAGTATTCTGAGTACTATAAATACCCCACTTACATTCAGTGCATTACATATATTCTCACTCATATTTATTACACATACTTACTGGCCTCTCGGCTCTCTATATTACTGGCCACCCGGATCTCAATCAGTATCTTACTCTCACACCGGAGTTGGTCTTGGGCCTCCCACCCGAGGCGAGCTAACATGTGTTGTTCTTTTATAGGCTTGTGGATAAGACTGTCCAAGCGGCCCTGCAGCGCATTCGACCCACCTATTGGTCCTGCGGACTTTTGCATCTACACGCAACGAATAATAAGACCACGTATATACAAATAATTAACATAAACGATAAAGAAAAACGTACGTTTTAGCAATAGACTAATTCATTTTTATTGAACAACCAAATAACCGAAAACCCAATAAAGATCAAACAATGATCTCTCTAAGTATACGCACACAATACGTTTATACAAGCAATAAGTATGCTAGTACGTAAGTGTTAAACAACCAATAAATCAATACTCTTGAATCAATCACCAACTAGAAACCTCGTGGTTTCTTTACCTTCGTCGACCATAAAAAACCAAACAACCCTACGAGGTTTGTCGACCGATCGGACCAAAAGAAGAAAGAGGATAGAAAAGTGATTTAGGGATTATTAGTGAATAATGAGGTATCTAAGACCTCCTTATATACTTGTAATAACTTGGTGATCAAGCAACCAAGCCCAAAAGCCTCATGGGTTTTTGTTTCATTTTTCCTTACTTTTCATTCTTGGTTTATTTGTTTAACCATAATTAATATTTAATAGAATATTAATTATATATTGCTTAACGATTTACGTGTGCGTCTTCTTAGGCTCGAGACGATTTCCGAACATATATTATTTCATGTACATATTCCTTCAGCTCTCACTTGGACACGCACAATAATATAATATACTAACATTGGTTAGCGTCTAGCAACACACAATCCTCCCGAAAACTCTCGAGTGTAGTTTTCTACAGAAATACATTTAAATGACTTAAACATTTTCAATCTCTTTGTTTCTCAAATGCCATGTTAAAAATGGATATGGATCAAAGTCGTTTTATTTTAACTATTTTGTTTCTCGTATTACATAATTAAATCAAGATTACCAATATAATCGAGACAAATCTGGATTACCATTGGGTACGACCGTACACACATTTGATTAATTAAACGAGGGGCCCAGTAGCATTATTCTTCAAGCCTTGTTGAATGAACTTTTTCTATCTTGACTACACATGCCTCTTGCATGCTTCAAGATACAAATGATTATAACCTTTATTACTACCTTGTTCAGGATAATGTTAGAACTATAGCCAAAAGTACCATCCACATATATAAGCCCTGCTTGCATCTCAAGTAAAAGGATTTAGTAATGTAAATCATTTACAAGTTTCACTTAATGACGACGATCCATAAAGTGATTGACTTGTTAGTATGAGATGTCCAATATGCAACCTTTGAATATTGTGTGAGTTGGTGAACCGTTCTTACATATTCTACGAATATTACCATCACTTAAATATGTCTTAATTCTATTATATTCCCATATAATTGACCGACATAGACTATTTAGAATAACATATTATTCAAGGATTTAAACATGCAAAAATAGGACCAATAAATATAAATGAAAACTGAACATATCAAATACTTCAACTCATAAATGAATATTGTTTAACAGTATCCTTTATCTAAATAATAAAATATCAATGCATGATGACCTTAATAAAAAAAATCATGCCTTAATATATGACGATCATACTTGTTGACAAGACATAGATTTCATGAATTCTACTAAGTTTGATCTTTGGAATTTTTAGAATACTTGTTTCAAATTCACAACTGTGAAGATCACTGAACATATATAATGGTTGTTTTTATGTATGTTTCTATATATGAACACACAACAAAATGGGAGTATTGTTGTACTACATCCTATAAGGTGCGCGAGTCCAACTAAACCACCTTATTGCAAACAATCATCTTTAATAGCTTCTTAAACTATAAAGTATTCTTTATTCTTTTAATATGTATTGCAACATTATGCTCAATTGAACATAGTTAGTCCACATTTTCATCATCAAATATGAAATCGTACCATGATTAGTATTGAGTGTTATCTCAATCAGACTATCATCCATGTCTAGAAACATCACTATGATATATTTTAATTTATAAACTATAAGTTATTACCATGATAATATTTAGTGTTTAATACAAGGTTTTTGGCCTCGTATGAAAGTTCGTTGTTCCGATATTTTCGAATTGATTACTGGTAGAAAGTGCGACTCAATTGTTCTTGGTGGAAAATAAAAAGGATTGGTTATCTATTTTAAACTAAAAATGAAAATGTCGTTGAGTAAATAAAGATGAAAGCTTTAAAATTTAAAACTAAAAATGATGACTTTTAAAAATTGAAAAGTAACTAATTAAAACTTATAAAAATGTAAACTTTAAATATAAAAACTAGAAAAAGACAAGTTAGAATAAAGCTAAGTAAAATGGCAGGAAAAGTAAAATTCAAAAATTGTAAAAACAAACCCTTATCCGGAATCCTATCCGGATTCTTGTCCGGAATGAAGAAATGTGGATTATCCGGAATACTCACTTGTGATGTTTATCCGGAATACCCGTTTGTTTGACTATCCGGAATAACTAGCTGCTGCTTATCCGGAATAAACTAATGATAACTTGTCCGGAATAACTACACAAGATCCTTATCCGGAATCCATGATGAGATGCTTATCCGGAATATCCACTTGTGGTTTATCTGGAACCGCTGTTCTAATCCTTATCCGGAATAAACTGAGAAGGCTGCTATTCGGAATTGGCAAGTAGGCGTTATCCGGAATACTATCCGGAATGAAGAAGTGAAGGTTATCCGGAAAAAGTAACTTCAACTGCTTATCCGGAATAAAGGCTTAAAACCCTTATCCGGAATGTTCTTGGGATGCTTATCCGGGAAAAAGGACTTCGAAAACTTATCCGGAATAACTGAAATGTTCCTTATCCGGAATAAAAGGGAGTGTAGCTTATCCTGAATAAGAGGGTTTGTGACAATATTCGGAATAAAGGGATTATGAGAATCCGGAGTATATCAAACTAAAACCAATAAGCAAATCTAAAATAAGCACTTACCAAAACTTTAACCAAAAATATTTTTAAGAAAAACTAATAAACCAAAATTTAAAAACTTTTAAAACACTAAATAAGCTAGAAATCAAAAAGCACTTTTAATTAAAACTTAAACTTATTAAAAACAACTTATTTCTAAAAACTATTAAGCATTAAGATTATAGAAATAAGCACTTTTATATAAAAACTTTTAAGATCACCAATTTAATAAGCATAACCGAATAAACTAAACAATCAAATCATCAACAAGATTAAGATAAAACTACATGATTATCAAGATTAAGTAAAAGATTAAGAAAGGTAGAATGAGAATCAAGGAAATAAGCTTGATTGATTAAAGATTAAAAGTAAAAGATTACAAGATTAAAGTTGATAAACTTGGAAAACTAGAGAGAAGAAAACTTAAGAAAAACTTGAAAACTAAAATTAAACTACACTAAATATTAACCACCTAACCACCCTCCTAATGACACATTAGGAGGGTATTTATAGGAGGTGGGGAGATTACATGCTTAAGCTATCTTATTTCTTTCTTCTCGTCTCGACTCAACTTAATTTCTTTGTCTTTCTCGACGTCGTCTCGGGATTTGTCGATATGAATTGAACTTCTCTTATAATTTTCTTCTATAATTAGACTTGAGTTCTTCGACTTCATTAAACTTCCGTCTTTAGACTTTTTCTTCGATAAATCTTCAGAATTGGCCTTGGACTTCCGTTCTTTTTGCATTCTCGATCTTTCGACTTCGTCTTTAGTCTTTTTCTTCGATAAAAGCCCGTGATAGCCCATGTTTTCTTCCTTTTGCATCTTTTGGTCCTAAAACACAATAAAAACACAAACCACGTATAATTCCGACTTTTACGACATAAAATACACGTTTTGGTCTTGTTATTATTAGAAATAAGTGGTAAAAGGATAAGTGTTTTCACACTTATTAAATCCCCTACACTTGACCATTGAAATGTCCTCATGCAATGCACTAATTTCAAAGCATGGTTTACATTATTCATCATAGATAACCCACCTTGGCCTTTATTAAATACTAAACACTAAGAAAACTAAAAGAACAAAATAAGTAAGAAACCAAAGACTTACATTAGGGTTTTTGGTTGTCATGAATGTTCATCATTCTCAAGTTTCACGTTCCCCATACCAAGCTTAAAAAACGAGATCATTGTTATTATAAGTTAGCAAACTAACACGAACTAATGTGGCCCAATTATTCAGTTAGACTCCCTTATTCCTAGGTTTATCTCTTGTATTTTAATATTGTCTTAAATGATCACGAGGATGCATTGTTTGACTTATTTTGATAGTTATTTAAGCTGAAAACAAAGTGGGACGATTTAATCAATAGTTAGCTAAAGGACAAAATCTTTTAAAACTGCTTCTCGGGACCTCATAAAGTTCATATCTTGGCATAACTCGCTTCGCGATTTGAGACCTTTCTCGGACCGATATTTGGCAGCGACTTCATACTTCAAATCTTTGAGAGACGTTCTTGAAATTATGGTCTTCTCTTCATAATAGGAATTTCTTCACTTGAAGTTTTGAGAGATTCTTCATATTTGGACCACGACTTTATCATTTTTCTCCAATCTTTATTTTGGACTTTGATATACAACGATCCGCCTCCTTTTAGGACTTGGATCTATTTATCCTCATACCTTGCTAGGGTCTTTTCGGATAGACTTCTCCATGATCTTTTGGGGAGTACTTGCTTTTCGCCGTGTGTCTCGATCCTTCATATTGATTTTCAATAAATGATTCTTCACATCAATTTTGGATCTTTAGCAACAAAATGTAGCCCTCATGCCTTGTTAGGGCCTTTTCGGACTCGCCAATCTTCGCATCCCGCTTTAATAAGTTATGCCTTGGCTATGAACTCTAATTAATACCGAGAAACTTTTAAACGATCTTGTGCTAGAAGCTAAGTAACTTTTCAAATCGTACAACCTTATCTGTTGCAGATAAATTTATTAACAAGCGATGGGAGAATAGGCTTATAATCAACTCACATAAATTCACGAAAGAATACCAAACTTATAATTGACTCTATCATCTCTCGTTCTCCATAATTTAAAATCTCAAGGAATGAGACTCGTGGATGCTTAGCCAATTAAATCAAAGTTTTGGGTTTTCGAGTCATCTATAGGATCTTGCAAACTCTTAGACTTTTTCAAGTTTAGAAATCGCATTTTAAAGTTCCCTTGATAAACAACTCTCTAGGATCAATTATAGGAACTTGCGAAAAGTTCTTGTTCTTAACCCGTGAGAGTTAAGACCTTCGCGTTTTAAAGTTCCCTATATAAAAGCCTAGCAAAACTTGACTTAAACACGTTAAGGATACTAGCTAGAGTAAACTTAGATAAGTAAACTCGGGTTGAGTCAAAATATTCACGACTTTGAAAAATTTTAAAACCACTTTATTAAACTTTATTTTAGCAAGGAAAGAAAATAACCATAACAAAGGAAAATACAACTATACAACTAGGCCAAAATAGATTCAAATTTTTGAAAAATGTCGAAAAATCAAATTTTCCGGTTAAAATGAGGACAAGTTCATGGAAAAGACCACTTACTTCGATAGAAGTCCCCCTTACACTTGATATAAACATTGTCCTCAATGTTTAAGCATATGGGAGTAAACTCCCATACACTTAGGACATTGTGCACGTTGTTTAAATCTTGTTAAGGAGAGGACAAATATAGTGATTTCAATGTGAACATATAAGATATGAAATATTGAATCACGACAGTTTAGGATAGAACCAGGAAGACGGGTACACGGGCTCACGGTTCGTCAAAAGTCATCGAGAATGGATCTTTGAAGCTTTAATCCCTGCACAGAAGAAGAAACAAGACAACAAGCACATACGGGGCTCCCCCTACACTTATTATGAAAACGGTAAAGGATAGATCACGGGTTGCCTCCCGAGAAGCGCTTGTTTTTCTTCACCGAGTCACGAGCCTGACTCGACCCAAAACTAGTTCATGGGAAACGTGGTGAGGGATGGAATCATCTCATGAGAGATGTCCTCACCAAAGTACAACTTCACGCGCTGGCCATTCACCTTAAAATTTGGCCCATTTGGCTGAGAAAGCTCAATGGTGCCATAGGGAAAGACTTTGGCGACGGTGAATGGACCAGACCAGCGGCTCTTCAACTTGCCCGAGAAGATCTTCAACCGAGAGTTAAAAAGTAAGACTTGATCACCAACGTGGAACTCTCGGTTCTTAATCCTTGCATCATGGATGATCTTGGTCTTCTCCTTGTAGATCAGTGAGTTCTCGTAAGCTTCATTCCTCAGTTCATTAAGCTTGTTGAGTTGAATCTTCTGAAGATCACCGGCTTTGTTAATGTCGAAGTTAGCCCATTTCAAGGCCCAATAGGCCTTGTGCTCCAGCTCGATAGGGAGGTAGCATGCTTTCCCATACACAAGACGATAAGGTGTACAACCGATCGGGGTCTTATAAGCGGTACGGAAAGCCCACAAAGCATCATCTAACTTATCGGCCCACGCGACACGATGCTCACCCACAGTACGCTCCAGAATTCGCTTCAATCCGCGGTTAGATATCTCGGCTTGCCCATTAGTTTGGGGATGATAAGCGGTGGAAAGACGGTGATTGACACCGTACTTAGCCATGACTCTAGCAAATTGATCATTGCAAAAATGAGTCCCGCTGTCACTGATTATAGCACGAGGAACACCGAATCGAGCAAAAAGTTGCTTCAAAAAGTTCACAACCACCCTCGCATCGTTCGTAGGGAGAGCCTTAGCTTCAACCCATTTAGAAACGTAGTAAACGGCTACGAGGATGTACTTGTTCCCTTTAGATGATGGAAATGGCCCCATAAAGTCGATGCCCCATACATCAAAGATTTCACCTTCTTGTATGAAATTTTGAGGCATCTCATCTTTATGTGTGATCTTGCCTTGTCTTTGGCAAGCATCACAATGTTTAACCATGTCGTGAGCGTCACGATAAATGGTGGGCCAATAAAATCCAGAGTCGAATACTTTCTTCACGGTGTAATTGGGACCAAAGTGACCACCAGTGGGTCCTTTATGGCAAGCGTCAAGGATTTGTACCGCTGCCGGCCTATCAACACATCGACGAATGACAATATCCGCACATTGTTTGAAGAGGTAAGGGTCGTCCCAGAAATAATGTTCAATATCTTTAAAGAACTTTTTCTTTTGTTGGGACGTTAACCCTTCCTTGAGAATTCCACCCGCTAAGTAGTTTGCAATGTCCGCAAACCACGGGGTGTCATCAAGATTGGAGTTGATAGACATTAAGGCCTCAAGGGGAAAAGAGTCATTGATCTCTTGATTCGGATGATCCCCTTGATAAGGATCCTCAAGTCTACTTAGATGATCCGCGGCTAGGTTTTCCGCTCCCTTCTTGTCACGAATTTCAAATTGAAGGAGCAAAACCCAGCGAAGAAGTCTTGGCTTAGAATCTTATTTAGTCAACAAGTACTTCAATGCGGAATGATCGGTATACACGATGGTGGTAGAAAGGACAAGATAGGGGCGGAATTTCTCAAAAGCATACACTACAGCTAAAAGCTCTTTTTCGATAGTGGTATAATGCAATTGAGCCCCCGTCATTGTCTTGCTAGCATAGTGGATTGGTTGGAAGTGTTTGTTCACTCTTTGGCCCAAAACCGCTCCAATAGCAAAGTCGCTAGCATCACACATCAACTCAAAAGGTAGCTCCCAATTAGGGGTAACCAAGACCGGTGCCTTAGTAAGCTTATCCTTAAGAAGATTGAAGGATTCAAAACACTCTTTGGAAAAGATGAAAGGAGTATCTTTTTCCAAGAGGTGGGTCATCGGGCGAGCGATTTTAGAAAAATATTAGATGAATCGACGATAGAAGCCCGCATGACCAAGAAAACTTCTCACACCCTTCACGGTTGAAGGTGGAGGTAATTTGGCTATGACATCCACTTTAGCACAATCAACTTCAAGACCGGATTTTGAGATTTTATGTCCAAGCACAATGCCTTCTTTTACCATGAAATGGCATTTTTCCCAATTTAGAACAAGGCGAGTGTCTTCACACCGCTTAAGCATGCGTTCCAAATTGGCAAGGCAATGAGAGAAGGAATCACCATAGATCCATGAAGACTTCCATAGTTTCTTCAACCATGTCATGGAAGATAGTCATCATACACCTTTGAAATGTCCCAGGAGCATTGCATAAGCCGAAAGGCATTCTTTTATAAGCAAATGTTCCGTAAGGACAAGTGAATGTGGTTTTCTCTTGGTCTTTGGGATCGATGGGAATTTAAAAATACCCGGAGAAACCGTCTAAAAAGCAGTAATAGTCATTACCCGCTAGACGTTCAAGCATTTGGTCCATGAACGGGAGGGGAAAATGATCCTTTCTCGTAGCATCATTAAGTTTGCGATAGTCTATACAAACTCTCCACCCTGTAACGAGACGAGTAGGAATCAACTCATTGTTTTCATTAGGCACAACGGTGATTCCGCCTTTCTTAGGCACACAATGGACCGGACTAACCCATGGTGAATCTGAGATAGGGTAGATCATTCCCGCATCAAGAAGTTTGATAACCTCTTTTTTGATAACGTCATGGATCTTAGGATTCACCCTTCTTTGGCTTTGAATAGTGGGTTTAAAATCGTCCTCCATGAGAATTTTATGTGTGCAGAAGTGAGGATCAATTCCGCGAATATCGGAGATTTTCCAAGCAATCGCTTTCTTGTGATTCTTCAGCACGACGATAAGTCGAGATTTTTCTTCCTCTTTCAAGTCCTTTGCGATGATGACGGGTGACTTCTTGTTGTCTTCAAGGAAAACGTACTCGAGATGAGACGGTAGGTCCTTAAGCTCTAAATCCAGAGGATTTTCGATGGAAGGCGTAGTCAAATTCGATTCATCGATAGAAATATCCTTAGAAGATGGTGGAGAAATATGGTCCTCATTGAGAAGTTTCTCAATGGTACGAATGTCTTCATCCCAATTGGAGGGAGAATCGTCATATTGCAAGTCCACATCTCCCAAAGTTGCTTCAAATTCTTTCAAGATGAAATCACTTTCTCAAGATGGAGTTAGTGAAGGAGCAATAGAGGCAACGGTCTCAACAATGGGTAGAGAAGAAGCACCACTTTTATAAGCGTCTTTGAAATGTTATTCACAAGCCTCATCAAGAACGTCAATGAAATTATCACTCTCGTTTTCAGAAGGCTGCTTAGAAAGTTTACCCATGTTGAAGACGATTTTATCGTCACCAACTCTCATGATTAATTCGCCCGCGGCTACATCAATAAGAGTCGACCGGTCCTCAAGAATAGACGTCCAATGATTAATGGAACACGAGGGTCCATCTCGTAGTCAACGATAACAAAATCCGTCGGAAAGGTGAATTTGTCGACACCAACAAAGACGTCTTCGGCTATCCCCACCGGATAAGCAACCGTACGGTTAGCTAATTCCAAAGTCATTCGTGTGGGGACTAGCTCGGGTAGAGACAATAGTTTCCAAACGCTTAAAGGCATTAAGTTTATACTAGCACCTAGATCGGCTAGGGCCATACAATTCTCTACCCCAGGGAAGTTGCAAGGAATCAAGAAACGACCCGGATCACCAAGTTTGGTTGGTAATTTCCTTAAGAGCACTGCAGAGCAATTCTCATTAAGTTGGGTCTGAGCAATATCGAGAAGTTTCTCCTTATCACTGAGCAGATCTTTAAACATTTTAGCATATTTCGGCATGTGAGCGAGAGCCTCAGCAAAGGAGATATTGAAATTCAGTTGTTTAAACATTTTAAGAAAGTTCAAAACCTGAATATCATCCTTGTTCTTCAATTTCTCTTTCCTCAACCTTGAAGGATAAGTTATATTGGGTTGAGATGAAGGCTTTGGAATTGAATTCTCACTCACATCCTTAGGTAGTGGAGGGGTGTAAGTAGAAGGTGGTGGAATATGAGGAGTAGAAGTTGGAGGAGTAGAAGGAGTAGACTCGTTTTCCTTTGTCACAATCACCGGTATAGGTGTAGGAAGCTCGGGTTCCTTTAAACCTTTTCCACTGCGAGTGGTGATTGCTTTCATCTCCCCTCTTGGATTAGCAACGGTATTACTCGGAAGAGAACCCGAACCAGAGGTTTGATTACTTGGGAAAAAACTAGCCATCATGTTCCTTAAGTCATTCGTTTGACTTGCCAAAGTGTTTCGCATATCGGCTCGAAGATCGTTCCCTTGTTTCACCATATCTGCTTTCAAGTTGAGCATTTCCCGCTGAAGATTTTGCACTATCGCATCATTAGTCCTCATGTAAGTTTTAACGTCTTGGTGTAATGCGGTGGGTTGGTTGGGAGGAGCATGGTAGGCAGGTGGTTGATAAGCAGGTTGTTGGTAAACTTGGTTGTTTCTTTGAGGTGGATATGGGTTTCTTTGGTTTTGATATTGATTTGGAGCACGAGGTTGGTTTTGATTGTTGCGATTGAGGTTTTTTGGGTTTTTTGGGGGAAAACCGGGAGGTGAAAGAAAGTTGTTTGAGCGATAGCTAAGCAAATTGCGGTCACCTTGAGGACGTGCTTGATAGCCTCCTGTAGAATAGTTACCGTTGGCGGCATACACATTTCCTGGATTGTCATGAGTCGAAGGACAATCGGTGTATGAGTGAGATCCCCCGCATATTTCACATGATTGAGTCAAAGCACTAGCTTGGGCAGTGATAGCTTTGGTATTGTTGGCGGCTTGGAGAGCAAGTGATTCAACAAGCGAAGTAAGTTTATCAATTCTCTTGTCGCTCTCATTAGTGCTAGCACTAGCCACATTGGTCCGAACACTCTTGGTTTGCACTCTAGACTTGTTCTCAATAATATCCCAAGCGACATTAGAAGACTTAACCAAAATGTTACCCCCCGAGGCACTATTTAGTGAATCTTGGTCATTCATGCTTAAACCATTGTAAAAAGTATTGATTTGATGTACTTTTGTTAAACCATGTTGTGGACACTTTCTTAAAAGTTCCTTAAAACGGTCCCAAGATTCACTAAATGTCTCACCGTACTTTTGTTCAAAAGTAATGATTTCATTCCGCAAAGCGGTAGTACGTGAGGGTGGGAAAAAGTAGTTGATGAATTTGGTCTCTAAATCCGTCCACGTAAGAATACTTTGTGGCGGTTCCTTATCAAGCCAATGTCGGGCTTGTCCTCTAAGAAGAAAGGAAAAAGTTGCAAGCGAATTACCTCTTGTGAAACCCCATTATACTTAACCGTATTAGTGAGTTGAAGAAACCTTTTTATATGGTCATGAGGATCATCAATTGAACGCCCCAAGAAGGGTTGAGCAGAGACCATTTGAATGAAGCCGGATTTAAGCTCGAAATTGTTGGCTCCAATCTCGGGGATGACAATAGCATCGGTGTTGCCCTCTACGTGCGATTGCAAAAGCTCGATCATTGGTTGATGGTCCATGGTGACAATAGGTTGAGTAATGAATTCGGCTTGAGCTACTTTCTTCTTACGAGCACGAGTACGCATGCACACCTACAAAAAGAAAAGAAAAATATACAAGAAATATTTTTGGTTTTTATGGTTTTTCTATTTTTTTGTATTTTTGAATTTTTTTTAATTTTTATGGATTTTTTGAAAATTTAGAAGCAAGGAAAATAACGTTCAAAGATGAACGGATCCCAGAATCCAACGCGTCTCTCACTTAAAACCTTTAATCTTAACGAAAAGATGCGGCAGCGGTGCCATTTAATACAAGGTTTTTGGCCTCGTATGAAAGTTCGTTGTTCTGATCTTTTCGAATTGATTACTGGTAGAAAGTGCGACTCAATTGTTCTTGGTGGAAAATAAAAAGGATTGGTTATCTATTTTAAACTAAAAATGAAAATGTCGTTGAGTAAATAAAGATGAAATCTTTAAAATTTAAAACTAAAAATGAAGACTTTTAAAAATTGAAAAGTAACTAATTAAAACTTATAAAAAAGTAAACTTTAAATATTTAAACTAGAATAAGACAAGTTAGAATAAAGCTAAGTAAAAAGGCGGGAAAATTAAAATTCAAAAATTATAAAAACAAAACCCTTATCCGGAATCCTATCCGGATTCTTGTCCGGAATGAAGAAATGTGGATTATCCGGAATACTCACTTGTGATGTTTATCCGGAATACCCGTTTGTTTGACTATCTGGAATAACTAGCTGCTGTTTATCCGGAATAAACTAATGATAACTTGTCCGGAATAACTACACAGGATCCTTATCCGGAATCCATGATGAGATGCTTATCCGGAATATCCACTTGTGGTTTATCCTAAATCACTGTTCTAATCCTTATCCAGAATAAACTGAGAAGGCTGCTATTCAGAATTGGCAAGTAGGCGTTATCCGGAATACTATCCGGAATGAAGAAGTGAAGGTTATCCGGAAAAAGTAACTTCAACTGCTTATCCGGAATAAAGGCTTAAAACCCTTATCCGGAATGTTCTTGGGATGCTTATCCGGGAAAAAGGACTTCGAAAACTTATCCGGAATATGTTCCGGATACTTATCCGGAATAACTGAAATGTTCCTTATCCGGAATAAAAGGGAGTGTAGCTTATCCTGAATAAGAGGGTTTGTTACAATATTCGGAATAAAGGGATTATGAGAATCCGGAGTATATCAAACTAAAACCAATAAGCAAATCTAAAATAAGCACTTACCAAAACTTTAACCAAAAAGATTTTTAAGAAAAACTAATAAGCCAAAATTTAAAAACTTTTAAAACACTAAATAAGCTAGAAATCAAAAATCACTTTTAATTAAAACTTAAACTTATTAAAAACAACTTATTTCTAAAAACTATTAAGCATTAAGATTAAAGAAATAAGCACTTTTATATAAAAACTTTTAAGATCACCAATTTAATAAGCATAACCGAATAAACTAAACAATCAAATCATCAACAAGATTAAGATAAAACTACATGATTATCAAGATTAAGTAAAAGATTAAGAAAGGTAGAATGAGAATTAAGGAAATAAGCTTGATTGGTTAAAGATTAAAAGTAAAAGATTACAAGATTAAAGTTGATAAACTTGGAAAACTAGAGAGAAGAAAACTTAAGAAAAACTTGAAAACTAAAATTAAACTACACTAAAAATTAACCACCTAACCACCCTCCTAATGACACATTAGGAGGGTATTTATAGGAGGTGGGAAGATTACATGCTTAAGCTATCTTATTTCTTTCTTCTCGTCTCGACTCGACTTAATTTCTTTGTCTTTCTCGACGTCGTCTCGGGATTTGTCAATATGAATTGAACTTGTCTTATAATTTTCTTCTATAATTAGACTTGAGTTCTTCGACTTCATTAAACTTCCGTCTTTAGACTTTTTCTTCGATAAATCTTCAGAATTGACCTTGGACTTCCGTTCTTTTTGCATTCTCGATCTTTCAACTTCGTCTTTAGTCTTTTTCTTTGATAAAAGCCCGTGATAGCCCATGTTTTCTTCCTTTTGCATCTTTTGGTCCTAAAACATAATAAAAACACAAACCACGCATAATTCCGATTTTTACGACATAAAATACACGTTTTGGTCTTGTTATTATTTGAAATAAGTGGTAAAAGGATAAGTGTTTTCACACTTATTAGTGTTTTCCTAAACTCTAAGTTTGTTGACAATGATAATTACATCTTATTATCATATAGAATATTCATTACTTGGAATAATTCAAGTTAGTAATAATCATTCTATCCCAAACAAATCTTATCATAATATTTGTACTAATCATCAAATGATTTTCTCTTTTAGTGATCATGGTTGTCAAATCTTCTTGTACTTATACAAGTGATACAGTTATCCATATACACAATATGTTTTACATGATGAATCCCTTAAGTTTCCATCTCATGTCAACTCTCATCAAATGAGATATATTCATTCAGAATTTCTAAATGATATTTCATGTTGTGTTAGATTTCATTAACCACAAATGTTTATTACAATAAACATATATAAATCAAGGTCATACGTTTTATTTTAATACCCTTTCATATGAAACTTTTATTCCAAACTTAGATAGAATATACTTTTCATATGTTATACATCATATGTCATTTAAATAAATAAACATAAGACTCCCACTAGCTTTTAGATGTACTCCCTTAGATTCATACATTAATCCATACATGGATTCGTGCATTATGTACACTACTTAAATATTATTTTAATTTATAAACTCTTTGATTACAATCATCATCGCTAATGTAATCATACAAAAAGAGTTTAAATATTACATTATCATATTTATCATTATAGAACCATCATGACAATAAATCATCTTTAATAAATTAATGCATGTAGAGCTTTTCTATCAGATATTGCGCATTAATCACGTGTACAATATTTCCATATGAGTACTAAAGACATCCTTGTGGATCTATGAATGTGAGTTCTATCATCATGAGGCTCAACATTTAATGTTCACCCTCATTATGACATTCACTAGTATATTTAGAAGGTTGCGCATTTTGTTATTTTATCTCTTAAAGATCTACGAGTCCTCCCATTTGCTTTTTGTAATCATAGACTATTCTTCAAATTCTTAGCATGTAGGGCAAAAACAAATTGTTATCTTTTGGGACACGTCACAAAATACCTCAATAGTTCTTGACAAATTTGTAGAAACTAGGAGGGAGGGGGGGGGGGGGGGGAGGGGCGTGAATAGTTTCCCTAATTAACTACCAATTAAAATTATGTTCGTCATTAGAAATGACTATTACTTGAAACTTGTTTCATAATAGTTAAGCTTTAAAACATTTGCTATATCCAATGATTAAGATAATGTAATGCATGAATGTAAGGATAAGTAAGTAAGGAGTAAGGAAAGAGAAAACCTAAGGAAAGACACCAAGATTTATAGTGGTTCGACAATAAAGCTCTCTCTTTGTTCCTACTCCACTCCTCAAGTACACCTTACTCGAGATTTCCACTTTATCCACAAGCTCCCTTCTTGGCGGAGAAAACCTTACAATGTTGCTTACAATGTTTTCCTACATTAAGCTAAATTCCGAGTTCTAATCCTAAGCTAGAATCAATCTTCATTGCCCATCTTCTTTTCCGACACAAGGCTATATGTCGAGTCCCAATCTAAAGCTAGAACCAATCTTCGTCGCCCATCTTCTTTTCCGACACAAGGCTAGATGTCGAGTCCTAATCCAAAGCTAGAGCCAATCTTCACACACATCACTTTATAGTTAAATGAGAACTCACGAGACTTATACTCACAATTACATCACTTTTTAGTTTAGTGAGAACTTACACACAAGACACACTACATCACGAGACACATCCAAGTATACACATATACCTTGGATGTACACAAGACAAATCCAAGTATACACAAATACCTTGGATCTAGACAAGACTAATCCAAGTATATACAAAGACCTTGGATTGACACAAGACACATATAAACAATATGACAAACATGACTATATCTAAGAAAGGATTATTGATGTAGGATTTTCGTACACGTTTTAGGAAAAACGCGTATTAGCGGCAAGTATTAAACTCAACGATTTAGGAAAACCATCAAATCGAATAAGTGCGAGTTCGTTCTCGAAGAAGGTGTGTGAATTAAGTGCCAATGTGTAAAATCAAAGTTTGGATTAGTGTCGTTATTGGATGAGAAAAGAAGGAAAAATAAGACAAATTACGCTAAAAATTACCCTACAACGAAAAAAACGTAAAATCGTAAAACACGAAATCTTTTTGATAAGCTAAAACTCATTTGAGGAGTGTTGATTAGGTAAATCCTCGAGAATTGGATTTTGGGTCACATGAGTTGGTTCGTCATCGAAAATAAGATGTTCCAACTCATTTAGTTCATCCTCGATTTTGGAAAGATCAACCTCACTCGTAGGTGGGAGTGGAGGCAAAAGAGCTAGCTCTCGTTCAATGATTTCCTCAATCTCGGGATCAAACTCATAATCATCGTACTTCACATGCGAAGAGGTATTTTTGGGAGAATCCTCAAAAATGGCATGTGGATTTCGAAGTACGTGATCAGTCTCAGCAAAATCGCTATCGTCATCATCAAAGAAAGAGTCGTTGTGAGCAGTCACAACCATGGTCTTACAAGTCGAATGACTATGCTTAGGTGACTTTTATAAGACGAGAGGATCGTTGTCGATGAAACCTTTAGCCTCAACGGGTGTCGGGCTAGGAAAAGGAGGCATTTCGATGGAGATAGAAGTTGAAGCCTCAAAGACGTGGTCCTTCGAAGGTGGTGAAGGCGAGTCCATTTTTGTCATTGTCGTGATGGCACTAACGTCGCCCTTCAAAATTGGTGTTTCACTTGTTTCGCCAAATATATCCCAAAGTGATTTTTCGTCCATAAATCTACGCATACCCTTTTGAATTAGGTACACGTATTCTTTATCGTTAAAATTATCATCTTTAAAACCGTTCTTCTTAATTCTTTCAAAACATGCATTAAGCCTCATATTTTCCGCTATAGTTAACATTTTGAAATCATTAGAATTTGAAACATTAGGTTTTGAAACCTCGGTTTTTTCATGATCATTAAACACTTGGGATTTATTTGCGAAAAAGTCCATTTTATCATCCCCATATCTTATAGTAAGTCTCCCCTCGTGAACATCGATTACGGTTCGAGCCGTCGATAAAAAAGGTCAGCCTAAAATAATGGGACATTTAGGGTCACACTCATAATCGGATATGACGAAATCCGCGGGAAAAACAAACTTTCTAACTCTAACATAGACATCCTCGGCTATTCTAATTGGTATAAGTGGTGTACAATTCGCAAGCTCGATTGTCATGTTCGTGGGGGTAAGTGAAGGAAATCTGATCAATTTCCAAATAGAATGAGGCATGAGATTGATGCTAGCACCTAAATCGGCAAGTGGTAAACATCCCTCAATCTCAGAAAAATCACAAGGTAATAGAAATTGGCCTGGATCCTCTTCCTTTCTCGGCATATGCCTTTTGGGTTTTTTAAGAAGGATCGATGCCCAAGTTTCTTCAAGGGTTACTTTGGTGAGGTTGATAAAGCTCTCTTTTTGAACCGTGGATGGAATTTGAGGTACACGAGGGTGTGTACTCTTTTCCTTGGTCGCCACGTTCACCCCATCGACTTTAGAACAAGAAGACGTCTTATAAGTCGAGGGTTGAGAAGAAGGAACAACTCGAAATCCATCAAGGTTAGGGGTAATCACATGACTTCCTCCACGAGACGAGGCGGCTTTACATTGTTCCTTCGGATTTGCAACAGTGTCACTAGGTAACGAACTCGATGACGCACCTGAGGCTTTGTTCATAATAGCCGAAAACATCTTTTTAATGTCGATTTGTCCTTGCTCAATCTTCGTGTTTTAAATTTTCAAAGTATTAGAAAAGTCGTTTTTCAAAGTACCAATTTCTCCCTCTAATCGTCTCATATTAGCCTCATTCGTTTTCATGTAATTTTGAAAATCGTTTGACGAACTATTTTGATTTGAATTTAAGTTCCCTTGGTTTTGATTGTTTCTTTGAAAATTGTTTTGATTACTACTTGAAAAATTGTTTCCTTGATTGTTGTTGTTTGAAAAATTCGAGTTTTGATTTTTGTCTCGATTTTGCCAATTCAAATTACGACCTTGATTATAACCTTGGTTTTGAAAATTCCCTTGTTGATTGTTTACTTGAAAATTGTTACGATTTTGATTCGAAAAATTGTTGCCTTGGTTATAATTGCCTTGTTGCGATGTACCGGCGTTATTTTGATTTTGATTAGAAAAATTGTTGTTTAACGT
This sequence comes from Glebionis coronaria, assembly GCA_025667525.1. Taxonomy (NCBI): domain Eukaryota; kingdom Viridiplantae; phylum Streptophyta; class Magnoliopsida; order Asterales; family Asteraceae; genus Glebionis; species Glebionis coronaria. The sequence goes on from CM046882.1 coordinate 518,735,357, forward strand.
ACTCACATTCGACGTTTGGCCATCCGTAGCCGCACACTCGTAATAATTATGAGGTCCACCACAAAACGTACACGATGCCTCAACCGCTTTCACCGTAGCGGGAGCGTCTTTCTTTTGCATTTCAATGAGAAAAGACGTAAACACATTCGTTAGCTTGTAGACTTTCGCATCAACCCTCTCAATATTGCGATTAGAATTACTAACATTGGTGAAGTTAGCAACACTTGGTGCGTTGCGGAGTTGGTAAACCTTGGATCGATTCTCGATAATCATCAATACATCTTTCGAAGTCTTACACAAAAAGTTGCCACCGGCGGCGGAATTCAACGAATCTTGTTCTTGAAAACTAAGACCGTTGTAAAACGTATCGATTTGGTGCAACTCGGAAAATCCATGGTGAGGACATTGCCTGAGCAGTTCCTTAAAACGATCCCACGCGTCTCTAAAAGATTCATTCGGTTTTTGCTCAAATCTAGTAATCTCGTTTTTGAAAAACGTCGTCTTAGACGGTGGGAAAAAATGATTAACGAATTTGGAGACGAGATCCTTCCACGTAATTATCGAATTAGGTGGCTCTTTCTCGTACCAATCCTTGGTGGCACCATCGAGGAAGTGCGGAAAAAGCATAAGCTTGACGACATCGGTGTCGACGTTCTTAAACTTGCTCGTGGCCAAAAGACGATCAAAATTTCGAATGTGGTCGTGAGGATTATCGGCTTCACGACCTCGAAACTTCGTAGCTTGTATCAACGAAAGCATTCCGCTCTTAATCTCAAAATTATCCGCTTCGGTAGCGAGAATAACGATCGCTTCTCCATAACCCTCGGTAGGCGCTTGGAGTAATTCCATCATCGAACAATTATCAGCCATTTCATCTACGGTCTCTTCAACAACGATATTAGGAACGTCGGTTTCTAATTCTCGTCTACGTCGTCGATGATGATCCCAAACTTAGATCGATTTAGCTTTATGTATACGAGATTAGATCAAGTTATACACGTAGAGAAACCTTTGTATATGTATAAAGTAATCTAAGTGTTATGCGGAATTAACACTTAAACAAGAACACACAAAGATGTAAACAAACTTTCACTTGATTGAATATGACGAACTTGCTTACAATGAAAGTGTTTTAACGTATGAAAACTTATATTGAACAATAACCTAAAGGTCTTCTTTTATAAACATAAGAAGCCTTGTACAAGAGTCTACGTATCAACTATTCTAGGTAAAGATAATTATAGAAAATACAATGTTGAACTTATCTTTACTAGAAACAAACTAGAAACAATATACGCGTAGACTAAATCTTTCCATCAGTGCTTGTCTTCAACCTATCAACGCTTGACTTCTTCTTGTCAACGCTTGATCTGTCAGCGTTTGTTTTCTTCCTATCAACGCTTGTTTTCCTCTTGTCAGCGCTCAAGTGGACTGGCTATATTTTATTCCCAACAATCCTCCCCTAAAATTGATATCTACTATAGTAATCAAGTTTCTGAATAAACATTAAGAACTAGGAGGAATCTTACAACACTTATCATATTGGTAATAAATATGTCTGATCAAATCTTTGGCCACGTCACTTGAATAATCAATCTCCAGTTGTGTTGTCTTCATCTTCTCCAAGACTTCCTTGGACATGGAATACTGACCATCTACAAGTAGATACTCAACAAACTTTATAGAACTCAAATAATATACACCAGCAGCTGAATACAAACGCCATTGAAGACCACTGAGGTCATCTTCAAGATCCTTCCAAACAGCAGGATCTCCATCTCTTGGTCCACACATTCTCTTGAATGTTGACCATAGTTTTATTGCATTAACTAAAGTAGGAGCTTCAGTCTCATACTTGGCCTCTAACAACCTCCAAAGGTCTACCAAGTCTTCTCTATCAAAACTTGCAAATAAAGATATAAGTGTAGTAAAAGTGTGAACCTCTTTCCCATACCTACCAATCTTCCAAAACCCACATTCATCTTCTTCATAGCTTATAATAGGGTTTCTGGAATCAAGAGGTAACACTTGTACCATATCTGAAGCTTCCAATGGTGAGAGCTTGATGCTCTTTCTTATAACAGCTTCACTAGGCACCAATCTATCCATATCTGTAGGAAACTCAAGAAGGACTCCCTTCTTCAAAGGTCTTGGAACAATCATTGCCTTCTTAAGTTCCATCTCTTCTGCAAGTTCTTCTTTCCTTTCATCAGAAAGAAGTCTTAGAGTGTTTTCTTCCTACACTCTTTCCCAAATGGGATAAGCTTTGAACTCCAACTCTTCAAAGGATAATCCTATCAATTTCTTGTAGGTCCATCCTGTTCCATGGCATCTGAGTAGCATGTAGTACAACTCCCTTTTATCCCTTTTCAACATTGAGAGAATATTGCTAGCTCTGTGTTTTAGAATTACCTTGCAGTCCTTTTATACTCTAAGAAGGATCTTCAAACCCCATATCTGATCTGAAATAGTCAAATGTGGATTCTCCATACACCTATCTTCCCAAGCATGGTACATCTGAACAACTTCTGGCATGTCAAAATCTACTTGCAAATTCAACTCATTCAACTTCTCTCTTGCCAACTCATCACCATACTCAAGTCTCTCTGGTTGTTCTATTATCATTACACTTGAGTCTGAACTAGCTTCATCACTTCCTTCTTGTTCTTCTGAAGTGACAACAAAAGGTGATTCACCAACCTTCTTTATTTCTTGTTCCACAAGTTGTGCAGCCAACCTTCTATCAAACTCAACCTGTGCTGCATCCTTTGGAACTTCTACTTCTACCATTTTTTCTTTACCCTTATCTAATGGATCAATGGTGGGTAAGGATGATGGTAATACCTGTGAAGAAACTTCTTTGATGATGGATGATTACTGGAATACATCAACCTCATCTGCAGGTCTGTCAATGCTCAAATTTGCTTTGTCAGCGCCCAATTTACTCATGTCAGCGCTTGACGTATCAGCGTTCAAATTTTGCTTGTCAACGCCCAAATTACCTGTCTCTGCGCCTCTTGTAATTTCTTCCAACATAGCTGTAAAAGACAAGTTTAAGTTTGTAGGAGTAATTAGAGACGTATCAAAACCTGGTTGTTTCTTCAAACTAGTTAGGGCCTCAGCAACACCCAAAGATTCTCCATCATGTGAACCTTTTCCACTCAAGTCAAACAGTTCTGTAGCAGCTTCATGTGAGCCTTTATCACTCAAATTAACAAGCTCTGTAGCAGCTTCCTCCCCTTTGTAAGAATCCTCCTCTGATAAAAGGACCCTTGTCTGTCTTCTCCTTGACTCAGCTGTTTCCAAAATAACAATCCTCTCCCTCAATTGCTTGAGTTCAAGGCCTTGTGTACTGACTGTTTGTACCAAGTCTGCATTTTGCTTTTGCAAGCTAATGCAGACAGCCGTCAATTCCATTAAGGTCATTGGTTCCAATCCGCCCTCCTCAAAATGGGTATTTGACCTCCCAAGTTAGATTCATGGGGCATGGATGAGGTCTTAAAGATGTTAGGACTGTCTTGGCCAGCATCTAAGCCAGAACCAATAGTCCCAGCCTCATCCATAACACCAACCACACTTGTGGTGGTGGTTCTCTCTGCTACATGGCTAGGACCACTAGAGGAGAACACTCCGGTAGTCCTTTGGCGTTTTTGCAACCTATATTGTGGTGGGGTAGAAGATGATGTGGATTAGGTGGATGTGGGTTGGTTAAGGGGTGTTTGGGTCTGTGAAGGATTGGTGTCAACGTTTGGATTAGGTGTATCAACGCCAACATTTAATGTGTCAGTGTCAAAGGGTTCTTGGTCAATTTGCATGTGTTGTGGTGAAGGTAAGGGTTCAGGTATTGGGTCAGGTTGGGGATGTGGGTCTGGTTGGGGTTGTGCTGCTTCAATAACAGCAATCATAGCTGGGGTGAAGGGTAAGTCACGGTTAGGGGGTGAATTCATCTTTGTAAAAATAGCTTTCTTTTGCACATGGATCTCATAAAAATCATCATGATCCCTTGTGCAGTAATTTTGCACATCAAAAACCATTTGTAAAAATCTGGGATAAGCTAAAGTCATTTTACTCCCTTTGTTTTTACACATGCCCTCAAAAATCATTTTTGAATAATTAAACTTTTGCCCAATAGCAATGCACACAATAGCACTAGCAATGGATCTATTAATCTCATTGTGTGTAGTACACTTGGGACTCAAACATTGTAAGAGGACATGTATTAGGTACTTCTAGGCTGGGGGAAACTCCTGTTTATGATATTTGTTTAAAGTTCCCTCATCAGGGAAAGGATAACCCAAAGCCCTTAGTCCTTGTTCTATTTCATGAATGGGAAGGGTGGTTATACCATCTGCATCATCAAGATGCAAAGCCTGGCGAACCAAGGCTTCAGTAACCACCCATGTACGCCCATGAACAATAGATGATAATATAGTCACATTATTAACTGTTGAGGAACTAACTGTGTTCCAAAACTGCTTAATATGTGTGACAGAGATGAGAGGAGCATGAGAAAGAGCATACCTAATGGGGGATGCATTCAAATACGCCACCATCTGGGTGTATTGGGGAAACAGAGTATCATCAGCGTCCAAATATGCTATCATGTTGTGTTGACTCCTGAATCCCAATACCAAATCACTTGGTTTAAATTTTGGTGCCATTGTTGAAAGCTGTTTGAATGATTGAGAAAGATGAAGTATAGGAGAAAATTGGTTAGACAAGAATGATAGGTACCCTGTTTAAAAATAGGAGCCAAATATATAGGAGAGAAATATGCATGTGATTGGTAAAAAATGAGGCAATCATGAAAATATTGAAAAGAAAATAAGTTATCTCATGCATTAATTGAAAGTAATCTGCTCCCAAAATTACGGCCCCAAAATTCGTCAAAAAGTAACAACTGGGTAGGACCCAATGAGTGTCAACGGTCAAAAATAACCCATCAACGCCCAACGGCTATATTCTTGTCAACGTTTGCCAAAGCCTTGTCAGCGTGTAAATTGGTCACAACAACGCTTGGAAAAATACTTGTCAGCGTCTAAAAATAAAAATATTAAAAATGAAAAAGGACCTTAAAAAAATAATTTATCCTAGTGAAGATAACCTATAAGTTGATAATTATTATAGGGCGGCAAGCACTGTCCAGTTATGCACACTTGCTTATGCAAGATAGACATAACAGTCCTCTAGTGTCCCTTGCTAACCAAAACTCTGAACAACTAAGTTATCTCATAAAATTCCTTGTTACTCCCAGGTAAAACCCATGATAAAATTATTCCAAGTCTCCCAACAGACCACAACCAATTCTAGGCCAAAAATGTCTTGGCAGCATGTATAGTATATCAACTTTGCATGCTACAGTGCCTCATGACTTAGTGAAACTAACTCATACTCACCTGTGGACACAATCTAGAATTGTGATAAGAGTATCATAAGGATACCCAAAAGTCCTAAAGGTTCCTAAAACCTGCCCTTAAAATGTGATACATATGTTGCCAAAAATATGCATGAACATAAAAAATTTATGTCAAGATAGGAATAGAAAATTCCAACCATCATCCATAAATAAAAACATGCTCAAATGATTCTCCAAGGATCCATAAGAAACTCTGTATCCAATGGTATAATGCTAACACCACCTGTACATTTAGATTAAAAACCACAAAACTAACATTGTTGCTGACAACGTCCCGATAACACTTGTCAGCGTTAGGGAAACCTTTGTCAGCGTTAGACAAATATATTGCTGACAACGTCACAATAACACTTATCAGCGTTAAAGTAACTTTTGTCAGTGTTAGAAAAATATAGTGGAAAATCTAAATTCTCAAAAAGACCAATAGCAATGCATTATCCTGTACATACTTTTACAAAAGACCCCAAAACACATATTATGTGAGATTGATCATTCCAATACTTGTTACCAAGTATTGAAACCTTCCAGCATCAAACGGTTTAGTTAGTAAATCAGACACATTTTCTTCAGTGTCAACCCTATCTGGTTGTATTAAACCCTTTTCAAAACAATCCCTTATAAAACGGTGTCTAATTTCTATGTGTTTAGTTTTAGAATGATGTACAGGATTCTTAATAATGCATAAAGTGCTGTTATTGTCAACAAATATCTTGGTATGCATGAAATTATACCCATAATCCAACAGCTGGTTCTGAATCCATAAGACTTGTCCACAACAAGCAGCTGCAGCAACATACTCTGCTTCAGTTGTAGAATTGGCCACCACTGTTTGTTTCTTGCATTGCCAAGATATCAACCTGCTCCCAAGAAACTGACATTCACCAGTTGTGGATTTTCTTTCAAACTTATCACCTCCATAGTCACTGTCTGAATATGCAATAAGCTCCAATGGTGAATCTTTAGGGTACCACAAGCCAAGATTGGGATAACATCTTAGGTACCTAAAGATTCTCTTGACAGCATAAAGGTGACATTCTTTGGGAGTCACTTGATGGCGTGCACATGCACACACAACAAACATGATGTCAGGTCTGGAGGCTGTGAGATACATCAATGAACCAATCATTGATCTATAATGCCTGAAATCCACATCTTTTCCATCTCCAATCTTTCCCCAAGGGTGTTCTCTATCCATAGGAGTAGTAGCCCTCTTTTCATGTGGAGAAAAGCCAAACTTCTTCAAGATCTCTGCTACATACTTATCCTGAGAGATGAAGATACCATCTTCTTTCTGCTGAACTTGTAACCCTAGAAAGAAGTTCATCTCCCCCATTGCACTCATCTTGAATTTATCTGTCATGAGCTTGGAAAAGTCTTCACTCATCTTTGGATTTGTGGATCCAAAGATGATATCATCAACATAGACCTGAACAAGTAGAACATCCTTACCAGCCTTCTTGTTAAACAATGTATGGTCTATGGTGCCTCTTTTGAATCCATTGTCCACGAAATAAGTGGGTAATGTGCCATACCATGCTCTTGGGGCTTGATGAAGTCCATACATAGCCTTCTTGACTCTATACACCTTGTCTGGATTCTCTGGATCTTCAAAACTAGGAGGCTGCATCACATACACCTCCTGAACAATTGTTCCATAGAGAAAGGCACTCTTCACATCCATTTGATAGACAGTGAAGCCCATGCAGGAAGCATAGGCTAGAAATATTCTTATAGCTTCAATCCTTGCAATTGGTGCAAAGACCTCCTCATAGTCTATCCCTTCCTCTTGTGTATATCCCTGAGCCACTAAACGTGCCTTGTTTCTGACCACAATGCCTCTTTCATCTCTCTTGTTTCTTAGAACCCATATTGTCCCTATAGGTCTAACATATCTGGGACAATCAACCAGCTCCCAAACATCCTGAATTGCAAATTGGTGAAGCTCATCCTGCATTGCTTCCACCCAACTTGGTTCTTTGAGAGCATCAAAGATCTTCTTGGGTTCATGTTGTGACAGAAAACAGGCATACAAACATGCTTGAACAAGAGGGGTATCAACCTTCTTGTGTATATTGGAAATGAATCCACCAAGATTCTGATGAGATCTTCTAGTCTGAACAAGAGTCATAACATCCCCAATAATTTGTGATGGGGGATGATTCTTCATAGTAGAAGTGAGAACTCCTCCTTCAAAAAGTCTGTTGTCTTCAATCTCATTATCCAATTTGCCAATATCTTCTTCAGACTCTCTTTCATCAATATTAGGATGAACCTCTTCATGTAAATTGGAAGGTTCACCTTGTTCAAAATTAGAAGAGAAAAGATGCTAAAAAGTGTTGTCAACGCCCGAACCTTGGTTGTCAGCGTTTGGGTTATCAACGCCTGAAATGTTGTTGTCAACGTTTGAGCCATCAACGCCTGAATTTGTCCTATCAACGCCAAATTTGCCTTTGTCAGCGCCTGAAGGACCATGCATGTTGTTAACTGGTGGTACTTGGGGACCACCATTATCCTTTCCAGCAGCAGCATTAGCAGCAAAAGCATCTGTCCATATGGGGATAGTGACATACTCTTGTATGGGAGATGACTTGTCTGCTTGTGATCCAACCTCTTCATTAACCTGTGTACCTGAAACATCAACAACTTGTTCTTCCACAACATTTGAAGTTACCTTCACAATGTCTGGATTAGTAACAGGCATATAATTTAAAGTCCTAGATAGAGGTTCTAAGTCAAACAACCAATTTGGACCACTTTCAGGATCACTAGGTTTACTCTCCAAAAACCTAACATGTACTCTTTCAAGTATATGTTTTTCCTTCTTAAGGTAAACCCTATATCCCTTGCTCTGCACTGAATAACCCATGAAATAGCCTTCATCACCTTTTGCACTAAATTTACCTAAGGCATCACTAGTATCAAGTACAACTACATGACAACCAAAAGGTTTAAGAAAACCAATATTTGGTTTCCTTCCGCAAAGTAACTCATAAGGTGTTTTGTTCTGTATCTTGTTGACCAATGCTCTATTCTGAACATAGCATGCTGTATTCATAGCCTCAGCCCAAAAAGCTATGGGAAAGAGAGCATCAGCCAACATAGTTCTGGCTGCTTCAATTAGGGTTCTATTCTTTCTCTCAGCAACCCTATTTTGCTGTGGGGTTCTGGCAACACTAAACTGCCTAGTAATCCCTTTCTTGGCACAAAAATCATCTAACAGTTTATTTCTAAACTCGCCACCATTATCACTCCTAAGCATTTTAACTTCATTACCAGTCTTTTTCTCAATTTGAGTAATAAAGTCAATTAAAGTGTCAGCAGTATCACTTTTCATAGCTAAAAAGAAAGTCCAAGTAAACCTAGAAAAGTCATCTGTGATGACAAAGCAGTATGATTTACCATTCAAACTCTCTATATTAGTTGGACCAAATAGGTCCATATGCAGCAAGTGAAGTGGTCTAGTATTAGAGTGCACCTGTTTAGACTTGAATGAGACCTTGTGCTGCTTGCCTTTAAGACATGCAACACAAGAGTGGTCATTGTGGAAAGCCTTTTCAGGCAAACCATCAACCATGCCAAGTCTCACAAGCCTGTTTATATTCTTAAAGTTTATGTGCCCTAGTCTCCTGTGCCATAGATTACTCTCATCTACTGAAGCTTTAGCATAAAAACATGACATATTCTTATTCATCCTAATTCCATTAAGATTCACATTATAGATGTCTTTATGTCTAGGTGTTCTATAGTCAATATATTTCTCATCTGGGATTTTATAATCCTTGCTTAACACCAAGCACTCAGTATCAGTAAACAGAACTTTATTTTTGTTATCACAAACTTGTGATACACTAAAAAGATTGTAATCAAGTTCCTTTACCAGAAACACGTTTTCAAAACGCAAGTTCTTGGTGAGAAGAGTTCCTTTGCCTGTGATAGTTCCATATCCGCCTCCAAAGTAAACCTTATCACCATCCTTAATGGGAGTGAAGTTAGTAAGATAATCTTCCTTCCCAGTCATGTGCCTAGAGCATCCACTGTCCCAATATCCATAATCATTGACCTATTTTTGAATGCCCTGCACATAAAGAAAACAAATTAGTTTTCTTTGGGAACCCAAGCCTTAGCAGACTTGGATTCATCTGGTTGTTCAACAAGAACAGACTTAGTTCTCATAACAACCCCTTGTTCATCCCTTTTTGGATGAAATACCCAGTTAACCCCAATAGGTTTTGTAATGACCTTTGAAATATAATTAAACCTGTTGCAGGTCATAGAAAGTCCATTAGAATTAGGGTTTTGATCTTGCTTAGGTCTCCATGTCAAGCTTGAAGAAGCTTTAGACCCCTTACCCCGTGGTTGCAAATATTTAGGTCTGGCAACGTTTCTGTCAGCGTTGGATTTGGTCTTGTCAACGCTGAAATTACCCTTGTCAGCGTTGAACCTAGGGTTTGCTACAGAAACCCATTGCCTATTAGACCAAGTATTGGTCTTTTGAAATGGTCTTTGTCCATGAGTGTTAGACCCTCTAGTGAAGAATGGGGCAGGTCTAACAGCTTGTGGACTTTGCTCCACAAAGGTTTTGGGTCTGACAACGTTTGACTTTTTAATAGCGTTGACCTTGGAAGCGTTGACACACTTATATGCTAAATGTGAAAAGCTACCACAAGTGTAACAGGCTTTTCTAGACACAACCCTAGGTCTAGAAGAGAAGAAGCCTGTTCCATCGTTACTAACTTGGCTTTTAGGTGACCTAGTATTCCTATACATCTCTGCATACTTAATGCTAGGTTTTCTAACAGTGTTTGAGCCAAGGTCAACATTCTTGCCAGTGATTGGGTTTGTTACCTTAATAGGGGTTGACTCATTTGGACTTTCACATAACAAGCCACCCTTAACAAATAAGGTAGGGTTGGATTTCTTCCATTCATTCAAGTTAGTCAACTTTTGTCTATACTCTTCAACTGGGGTAATGACTCTTGGTGGAGGAATAAATTCCTCCTCTTGGAGTTCTGGTAAACCAGTCCAAGATAAGTCCTTTCTTTGGACACCATAGAAGTCCCCAGCTGGTGGTGGAACCACAGTATAGTCTTTCATCCCAGTCCCAGTCATGTCCTTAGGATCCCTCTGTTTATTAACACATTCTCCTAGGGTTTGTGTGGCCTTATCAAATCTCTGAATTTTAAGGTCAACATTATCCTTATTCTTGATGGCCTCATCTAACTTAGCCTGTATATCAGCATTGACCCTTTCCATGATGTTTCTAATATCATTACTAGCATTTAAATCCTGTTTTAAGGTATTAATTTTATCTTTTAGGTCAAATTTCAATTTCTTGTACTCCTCAACTGTCTTTTTAGTTTGAGTGAGAGCAATTTGGTAGTTAGACAACTTGCATCTCTCAGTGCTCACATCACTTAACAATCTTAAAACCTCTTTGTTAAGTTTCTCAGTATTTAACCTACAACACTTACTACAAAAAGCATCATTGTATACCTCATTATCTGATGAAGAGGAGGAGTGTGCCATGAGAGCATATTGAACATGCTCTTCTTCTTCTATCTCAGCAACCAAAGCTTTATCCTCTTCCCCATCCTTAGCCAAATAGCTCCAATCCCATCCAATACCATCAATTTCTTGCACTGCAACCATGGCCTTAGGATCCTGAGCCTTAACAATTTGGCTTGAGGGTTTGCCAGCATCAGATCTTCTTGGAGATCTGGATTCCCTCATGAAGTGCCCCATACGATGACAATTGTAGCACTCAACCTTGGATTTGTCAAATCCAGCAGTGTCCTTTGCATTAAAGGTCATCTTCTTCTTAAACCTTCTATTCCACCTGTTTGCTCTTATACTAGCAAGAGCCATGTTCCACTTAATATCCATCTCCTCCAGGTGCTCATCACTTATTTGCTCAAGGTCCTCATATGTAATCACTGAACCATTGGGCAAAGAAGCAATGTATGCACACACAGTATCCAGATCCAAACCAGCAGGCTTAACTCTCGGAGAATCACTTTTGTATGTGTCAGCGTCTGAATGTGAGTCGTTGACAGGATATGTTCCAGCGTTGACACATGTTGATCCAGTAACTGGGTGCTAGTAAGAATCCTTCTGATCAAATTGGCCTTCACTATGTGAGAAGAAGGCCATGTTGCTATTAGTAGACTTACTTCCATGCTCCAAAAGAGTTTCATCCTCCAACAGCCTCAGTTTGTTGTAGATATCATCAAAAGTAGAACTTTTGTGAGTGTTATTGGCAAGAATAGATCTTGCCTCAATCTTCCACGCATCACCAAGGCTTTTAAGAAAAGTGGCAATAATGTCAACATCACCAAGTTGTGTCCCCATGAAGGACAGCTTGCTTGTAATGTCAAGTAGTCTGCTTCTCACACTACTAAGCTTCTCATTAGGTTGAGCCTTGAAAACATCATACTCATGCATGAGTTGCTTCTTCTTCTCTTCCTTAGTATCATCATTGCCACCATATGCAACTTCAAGAGCTGCCCAAAGGTCTTTTGTAGATTCATAACCTCTGTATTTATGTTGGTTCTCTTGTCCCAAAGAGAGTTTCAAAATGTTTAGGGTTTTCATATCAACCCTTCTCTTTGATATGTCTTCAGCAGACACAGCTCTACCATCACCAGGTTTTTCTTTCTTATCTGCTTCTGGACATCCAGCAACAGTAGTTCTTGCAGCAATGGCATTAGCAATCTTTTCAGCTTTATTGAATGTGTTTCCATATTCAATAATCTCCTAGAGAGTGTAGTCATAGATTCCCAGATATTGCTCAAAGTTGAACTTCCATAGCTCAAAACTGTTTGCATCAAGCATGGGAATCTTGATGCTAGGGTTTGAGGAGGAGGGGTTTACTTCTGGATTGGACATGATGTTTTTAGGGTTTTGTGAAAATTAGGGTTTTGGTGATTTTAGGGTTCTTATGTTCTTTAAGATCAAAAGTTTCTCAACAAGCTCTGATACCACTTGTTGATCCCAAACTTAGATCGATTTAGCTTTATGTATACGAGATTAGATCAAGTTATACACGTAGAGAAACCTTTGTATATGTATAAAGTAATCTGTTATGCGAAATTAACACTTAAACAAGAACACACAAAGATGTAAACAAACTTTCACTTGATTGAATATGACGAACTTGCTTACAATGAAAGTGTTTTAACGTATGAAAACTTATATTGAACAATAACCTAAAGGTCTTCTTTTATAGTCATAAGAAGCCTTGTACAAGAGTCTACGTATCAACTATTCTAGGTAAAGATAATTATAGAAAATACAATGTTGAACTTATCTTTACTAGAAACAAACTAGAAACAATATACGCGTAGACTAAATCTTTCCATCAGTGCTTGTCTTCAACCTATCAATGCTTGACTTCTTCTTGTCAACGCTTGATCTGTCAGCGTTTGTTTTCTTCCTATCAACGCTTTTTTTCCTCTTGTCAGCGCTCAAGTGGACTGGCTATATTTTATTCCCAACAGTCGATTCCTTCGATTACGATTGCGTCGATTAGAAGCGTCGCTAGAATTAGAATAATCCTTTGATCGAGTGCGCATGCACTAAGCGTAGAATGGGGGGTAGCAAAGAAGATTCTTTTGTGGTTTTTCGATTTTTTTGGTTTTGATTGTATTTAAATTTTTTTTTTGGATTTTTTTGTATTACGTCGACTCAAATCTACAAATCTCTCCTCGAATCGATTTCTCAATTAAAGGAGCCTCAAAGAATGAAAACGATCACGTGGGGTGAACGCCTTCGATGACTTTAGAACGTTGGTGGAACACCAAAACGTTCAAGAGGGTTTAATCTTGAAAACAAGCAAATATAGTATACGTAGATAATACTTGGGCGGCAGACCCTCGATTAGCCTTCTTTCTCAAAACACGCACAAGCAAACGGGGGAAACGAGGCGGCGCTAAGCACTTAAGAGCCTTTTTCCCTTAGGTCGTGAAATACAACCGCCTTATACCCACCTTATAGTTTGTGTTAATCGAAATTAAGCCTCACGAAAGTATTTATCTATTTTGCCTTTAAAATTTTGCTTTGGATTCGAATACAATAATTGAGTGATGAAATCCCAATTAAGATTGCGTTTTCACGCTTTTGGAGTACTTGTATATTTATTGTTCTACGTAGTACAATATATTAATAATATTCACAAGAAAAACGAAAACGATAATGGGATATCTACAATATAGTAAAGATGATTGATTTGTGTTTAACTTAGGAAAATTAAACACGATTTATTTGGATATTATAGTATAATAGAGAAAAATAACAAAAATGAGTATGTACGTTATATACGCTTTCCAAAAATTGAAAAGCAAAAACGCACTACTCACACAAACACGATAATAATAATGGCAACTCAAAAACACCTCCCCGGCAGCGGCGCCAAAATTGATGTAGGATTTTCGTACACGTTTTAGGAAAAACGCGTATGAGCGGCAAGTATTAAAGTCGACGATTTAGGAAAACCGTCAAATCGAATAAGTGCGAGTTCGTTCTCGAAGGAGGTGTGTGAATTAAGTGCCAATATGTAAAATCAAAGTTTGGATTAGTGTCATTTTTGGATGAGAAAATAAGGAAAAATAAGACGAATTACGCTAAAAATTACCCTACGACGAAAAAAACGTAAAACCGTAAAACTCGACCAAAAACGAAAGTTCTCTAAAAACTACCAAAAATTAACATAAATCAAGAAAAAATGTAAGTAAGACAAAAATGAAAACCAAATTATCTAAAACTTTTTTAATAATGTTATATTAATTTTTAAAGCCTAATGAAAAACCAAAAATTAAATAAAATTAAAAATAAGTCAAAATGAAAACTTTTTCTTTTGTAAACCTCTAAAATACTTTTAAAAACCTAAAAATGATTTTTCAAAATTTTTAAGATACTGTTTACTATTTTTAAATCACTTTTTAAAATTAAAACAAAAAAATAATCATAAAAATAATTTAATAATGTTAAAAATAAACTTTTTAAACTAAAAAGTCCTAAACCATAAGACTAACACAGGAAAAATGGAAAATAGCTAAAAGGCTTATGTAATAAGCTGAAAACAGCTTATTAACACACGAAATCTTTTTGATAAGCTAAAACTCAACACCCTTAAATACCAAACCCTAGGGAGACTTGACAGTAAAGTCCCTAGGGCGCAATGGTATGTGTGTTGGTGTGTGAGAGGAGTGGCACAGGTTCGAGTCCTGGCCACGTCCTTTTTGGAAAAATAATTTTTTTATTTTCTTTTTGTAAAAACTTAAAACTGGTGTTTAACTAATGACAAAAACACAAATCAATCTTAAAATTAACGAGATTTAAGCTGAAAACAAACAAAAAACGTGCCCAGTATAAGTTAAATGCTACAGTGTGAATTTTAACACAAGCTTTGTTGTCCGAGAAACAGAAAGCAAAAGGATCGTTGTCAGATAACACTACAAATGTTACTGATGAAATTTGAAGCCTTGATTTTGCTTGTTAGATGTGATTACTTGGTTCTTTTGGCAAGGTAAGGCACCCCTACACTTAGTTGAGTGTAGGGAGTCACAATAAACTGAAAAACACACAAGATAAAACACAAAATCACAAACAAATGCTTAAAATCAACTCACTGATGCTCTTGACTAGGTCTGGTGGTGTTTGCTGATATATTGTGCTCTCAAACGAATTTTAAATGGCCAAGACTTGATCAAATCAACACCAAACCATAAACTAACTATAAATAACCCTAAACTACCTATATGTCTAATTGAAATTAAGATTTGATGGCCAAAAACTACCAAAACCTACTGATTTAAAAGCCTACTGATTTTATACTAGTTTTTGCCAAAAAAGTGAACAAGTAAAGTCTATTTAAACCTACCAAAATGAAAAACCAATACTGAATATAACTACAACACCCTAATAGAGTGTGTTAGACTGATTTTAGCTAGATTTAATGTCACCTTAACCAATTAAAGCCCTAATCCCAAACACCCCTTAATCAAAATTTATCTAACAGATTGCATTCAAATCCTATTAAATCTAAACCAAACTGAATGAAAATTACCCTAACATGCATAAACAACAAAATAAAGCATAAACAAACACTGAAACAAGCATATGAACAACAATCCCATAAAATCACATAATCACTCAAAAGCATAAAATTTTTGCAAAAAGGGGGTTCAAGCCTTGAATACCTTGGCTAATGCCTTCCCTAGTCAGCTTTTTGACTTTTGAGAGCTTATGAAACAGTAGAGAGCCCTTGTTGGTGGAATACACAAGGGACCCAAGGGTAAATATGTCTTCAATACAGAAAATGAAAAGAAAATGAAATGGAGATGGCCTTGTTTCTTCAAACCCTGCACAAATATAGACAACCAAAGAAAAGATTCAAGCTTGAATAAGCTGAAACCACAAGCTTGTCAGGCTTGTTGGTGAAAGCTTAAACAAACAGTAAAGGTTAATCAATAAATAAAAATAAGATTTTTTATGAAAAATCTTTGAAAAACAAAACCTTTTGAAACCACACTCTATTGAAACTGAAAGAAACTTAAAACAGGAGCTTATACAAGCTTTATAAACTTATTTGTTTGTCAATCAAATAAGCTTATAAGCCTCTATAATCTACCAAAAGAAAATCATTTTTAGGCTTAAGTGTCCTCTCACCCAAAACTTTTTTCTTGATGAAACTTTAACAAACTTTTGTAAATAAAGATAAACGTTTTAAACTACTAAAACAGGAATTAAAGGAACTCAGTTATTGCATAAAAACCAAATTTTCATTTTCATTAATCATTAAATTTTTTTACAAAAACTGGAGCAAAGGCATACCACATTCTGGTAGCTCAATATATAGACGACTTAGGGTCATTCTAGAATTACAGAAAAGAAAACCCTAACTCACTGAATATCCAAAAATGCCCCTAGTATTCAAACTTGAAAAGTCAGTCAAAATGGTTCCCATATGATCTTCTGAGGATACAGCTGTGTTGTGATAATCTTGGCCCTTCATTTTATCCTTTGGCAACAAGAAAAAGGTTTGGGACGTTGGATGCCTGTGAGATTCGTTATATACCAAAGATGGTGCAAAAAGGGAGCAACGTGGGGACCTTTTGTGATGACGTGGAGGGTTTGTGGGAGTGGGGTTGTGTTGAGGTTGGGTTTAATTAAAGATCTGGAGGATTAGGGGGAAAAACCCTTTGTTTTGAATGAACTGATGATTAGGGTTTATAATGGGAGGGGTAATAAACTGTGGTGGTTTAATCCATATTAGGGGTTTTAGAACATGTTTGGAGCCCCAAAAATACTTAACTAATCAGTTTAAAACTGATTAGTTAATATATAAATGTGTTAGTGGGTTTGACTAGTGAGGTGTAAGTCAAGGTGATATGGCGTGGGTTTAGTGGTGGAGGGAAGTGATGTGTAAAATTGATTGGATGGGATAGGTTTTGGTGTCTGCCAACATTGCCCCCTGATATTCCAAATAGTTGTCCATTAAGTTTAAACAATGAAAAATCAGATTCCCCTTTGTAATAGACTTTTCTTTTTTCAACTTTAGCCACAAAAAGTTTCATCAACTTGTTCCAAGGGCATTTCTTGCAAATTTGATATTCTTCAAGGACTAATCTTATAATTTCTTGTCATTTAAGGGACCCAATTGTAATTTTCAGGTTTTACAAGGGTATAAAATGACAAGTCTTCAATAGTTGAGGGACCAATCTTTCCAAATCTTCAAACTTCAAGGACTTCTTTGGAAATTCATGATTCGGGTCCGGTTCTTTGTGCGGCTTTGTTTCCCGTGTTCGTTTTTGCTTGAATCTTGTGATCTTTTGTTGATTTCACGATATCCGTACCTAAAATACACAATGAACAAACACATGCATATTTTGGGGTATTTTAATGATATTTTAAGCATTTTAAGCCCGATTTAGACGATGAGACTATGTATAAAAGCAGTCTCATCAATTATCTTCATCAAGGCTTCATTTTTTTTTATCACTTACAAATGTGTGACTGATCTCCCTTTTGGACAAGTAAAGAAGTGGATTAAGAGGATAATCATAAGTAAACATACTTAACACATTAAGTGATCATTTACTAATGATTGGAATCATCGAAAGAAGATAAGAAGCATAAATCTGTCCAAAAAGGTCATTGGAAAATAGAGAAATGATCCACTATTTATAGGAGACAAGTCCAACGACTAGTCTGGTCGCGGGTCATTAAATAGGCTGGCGGCTCAATATCAATATTGAGCCGCAGGCACCTATACTGAGCCACGGGCTCTAAACTTCACTCATTTTTGTCTTATAGTGAGGAAATGCCATCTGGTGAAGATTATACCTCAAGCAGATATTCTTAGACCATTTGGAATATGCCAAATTCAAATTTCCATTTTCTATTTTAATAAAACATTTTCTTAAAAAGAAACTTTATTAAATATATTTTTTCACATTTGTATAAATGTGGGTTTTAAGGTTAATCACTTTTAATGATCACTAAACATTTGTTAAATATGTTTGTGTAAGAATTGAATAATTATTACCTTAATGAGTCATCGCTTCAAATCCGAGAAAGGGCTTTTTTTTAGTTTTGGAATGTTCATTATGATAAGTAGTCGATTAGGAGAACTGCTATGTCACTACAGGTGTTAAATAATTCGTCTTACGGTTATTTTTGGCGATAAATGTTTTTACACTTTGTCGTGATCAAACTAAGAAAGATTAGTTATTATGTTTTTAGGCATCGATTGCATTAACAATCTCCCGCTTTTGATTACGACAAACCATAAACTCATTTATGTAAAAACAAAAGTTTTCGAATTATTAACGAGTTTATCACTACCATTTCTCCCCCATTTGTTGAAGCAAAAAGTTAGCACAAGTCTTTGAAGAAGAGAATAATCAAATTTGCTAGTATCTCCCCCTTGGTGCTTACTCCTCCTAGCTTGGGCATCAAGTGATTGAGCTATGGTGACAAGATACATACAAAGGTTAGTAGAAAGAAACGAAACACCCATGTAAGTGTAATAGTCACTACTCACTAAATAACTTGAGAGAGAGAGAAAGAAAAGAAATCTCAAATTATAATGTAAATATTTGCTAGGTATGTCCAAGGAGAGTAATTTGACAAGCTCAATTCACAATTTTTGGAATGAAGATAGAAAAGAAACATCCAATAATTTGGAGATATAATGTCAAAGGAGTTAAAAGCATAGAATTTTTTAAATCACCCAAGAAAATTCAAGGTTTAACCAATATCAACTCTCAACAATATGTGTGATAAAGAAATTAGCAAAACAAGCAATAACACACATAATAATCATATTGAAATAAATATGAAAGTACATACAACAAGATATTCATATATGAAAATATGAATACAAAAGCAAGAAATAAGAAAAATAAACAACATAAGCATAACAACCATTCTAGTAGAAGTAGTCTTCCAAGATTGCTTAGATTTTTATTTTAGACTTAATTGATTAGAACACAACATGTGTTTAACCGATAAAATAAGACGAAGGTGCATCTTTCGATGATTTTCTCACGAGAACAATTACTCGAAGAGGATGTCGAGTGAGGAGAAATTCAAGAAAATTTAACTTCTCATAGACATGAGCAAGTTCAATTTGTTGAAATTTATAACACTCACACGAGCTTCCATGATGCAAAACAAAATCATTAGATGGGGGAGTTCCATCATAAAAGAAAGAAGGTGGTAGATAAGGAGAATGGTAACCATCACAATACTTAGTAAGGTTGGGGGTATAAAGAAAGGTAATTTAGTTGAGGTGTGTTCAAAGGTTTTGGTGGTGGCGGAAGAGCTTCCTTTTCTCCGATAATTGGATTGATTCAGTAAGACTCATTCCAATACTCAATTGGAGAGAAAGTAGAAGTCTTGCATGGTTTGGTAGAAGAAGGTTCAAAGTGATCCTTATTGTTCTTTATTCAAACGGGTTT
Organism: Glebionis coronaria; assembly: GCA_025667525.1. Taxonomy (NCBI): domain Eukaryota; kingdom Viridiplantae; phylum Streptophyta; class Magnoliopsida; order Asterales; family Asteraceae; genus Glebionis; species Glebionis coronaria. Next base: position 518,754,734 of record CM046882.1, read on the forward strand.
CACCAAAAATTTTGGTTTCTTGGAAAGCTTGGAAGAAGAAGCTTTGGTTTAGAAGGTTGTGACAAAGAGATTTCAAGGTTAAGTTTAGAAGAAGAAGACATTGTGAGAGATGAGAAGAGAACTCCCAAAACAAGAGAATTTAAAGAAAGTAGACAAGGAAAAGAATAGAAAGAAAAACAAAAGTTTTCAAGGAATGTTTAGCTCAGAAAGGCAAACAAAGAATCTTGAAGAATACTGGTCAAAGGAGAAAGACCAAAAACGAACCAAAACAAGGCTCCCTGCCTACGGTTCAATAAATGAGGCTCTGGCTCATTATTGATAATGATCCGTGGGCTATTTAATGAGCCGCCCACAATGGACGCCAAAATCCATTGTTCTTAAAGTTTAAGAAAAGACAATACTTTTTTAGATTTGAGTAAATCTTGTATTTTTACCTCTATTAGGACTAGGTTAGGATAAGGTTACACAAAGAGCAACATACTCACATGAGTATCTTGACAAAGGGTGAAAAATATTTAAATAACATTTTGATCAAGTTTTAGTCAACTTTTAGATATGACAATAGATTTAGGTATTTTAACTTAAAATTGAAGTTGATTAATGTGTACACAAGCAAGTTATAACACGTAAACTTAAATCCATTCAACATCTACATGAAAACTCATATAGGAAACAAGATACATGAATAGAAAAACAACTAACTAAACATTAAATCTAGCTATTCTAATCTTGATTATATAGTCTTATTGGCTTGAGTTTCTTGAAATGATATTTTAAAAATGTCATCATTTCATCCTTTAGGAGGGGGAGGATTGGTAAAAAAAAGTTAACAAGAACTCTTGCAACCTTGCATGAAGCCCACACATTTTCGTCCTAAGAGATTGGATGATGTAGTTGTTGTAAACACAACATGGACAATTAGTACCATGTTCCTCAAGAAAACCAAAGAAATATAGATCACGAAGTTGGCGATATGAACACACCAAAATTGGAGTGTTAGGAGGAGGAGGGGGCAAGGTGTCCAAGGGTGAAATGGGTGAATGCTCAACAAAGTCATCCTCAAAAGGAATGCTTTGGAGGGGTACGGGGTTCCTCAAAAGGACTTGGAGATAGGGGTGAAGATAACTCATTCATTCTATATTGGAATGAAGAAGAGGCAGCACCATGTGAATGGTTTGTACCATGAGTTGAACTTGTCTTGCATGGTGCAAGAGGTGGTGAAGGTCATGAGGAAATGAGAATTAGGATAGTCTCATTTCTAGGTGTAAGAAAAGATGAAGAACCTTGTTTAGGTATCTTGATCTTATTCTTAAGGCTCTTTTTAGTGGAAGAGTTGTTGGAGGAATTTGAGGATCTAGTGGACACCATGGTTGAGTGTTTAAGGCTTAGAGAAGGCTTAGAAATGGTGAGGAAGAAGAAGAACAATTAAGGTTTAAGAAAAGAAGAGGATGATCCAAAATGATAATGTGATAACAAAAAATTTAGTAAACAATAAAAATTTCCAAGCCTAATTTGGAAAAAGCTAGTGTTTAGCAAAAGTTTTACCCATCTTAACAAATATTTAGAACAAACAGTATAAAGCAAAGATTCTTGCTAATGCAACCAATGCCTAAAATCATTATTCGTAATAACTAATCTTTCTTAGTTTTGATCACGACAAAGTGTAAAAACATTTATCGTCAAAGATAACCGAAAGATGAATTATTTAACAAATACTATCATCAAGGTAATAATTATTTAAGTCTTACACAAACATACCTTATACATGTTTAGTGATCATAGAAAGTGATTAACCTCAAAACTCATATTTATACAAATGTGACAAAATATTTTAATAAACTTTATTTTTAAGAAAATGTTTTATTAAAATAGATAATAAAAATTTGAATTTGGCATATTCCAAATGGCATAGGAATATACCCTTGAGGTATAAACGGACCGGGATGGAATTTCCCCACTATAGGACAAAAAAGAGCGGACTCTAGTGTCGCGGTTCGAAATTGGGGGCTACGGTTCCTTAGTGATACGGAACCGAGGGCCTATTTATTGAGCCGCGCCCAGAGAGTCGTTATTCCTTGTCCCTTATAAATACTGGATCATATTTTCATTTTACAAGGAACCTTTTTGGACAACTTTCTCAGCTTCTTATTTTCTTTCTATGTTTCCAATCATTAGTAAATTATCACTTAATTTGTTAAGTATGTTTACTTATGATTATCCTCTTTATCCTCTTCTTTACTCGTCCAAAGAGAAGATAACTCACACATTTGTGATGTGATTAAAGATGAAGCCTTGATGAAGATCATCCTTTCTTAGATCTAGTCATATTCATTAATTTGTATGCTTGAGTCTTATGTAGATCTAATGTATTTGTGAATACTTGGATTAGTCTTGTGTAAATCCAATGTATATGTGTATACTTGGATTTTTCTTGTGTAGATCCAAGTGATATGTAAAAACTCGATTTGATCGAAATTAAAAAAAAGCTTATGTTTGATTCACATAATTCATATGCATTTGTCAAAGATGAAATTATTACATTGTGAACATAAGAATGATAAGGAATAATCCTTTGGTTAGTAAAGAAATTGATTAAACACATTCTTGTGGTTTTGATTTTTACTAATCTATATGTAACAAATAGTGATTGTGGAAATATTTTTTTTGTTTTATATAGGTACTAACTATGCCTTTGGAAACTTGAAACGATCATGTGAAAACTAGAGAGTACATGCCTATTCTTTCTAATTCATGTCAGTCTCGTTCTCTTTGGTCTTTAGAAAATCGTTGCTTTCATCAAGGATGTGTTGTCTCACCCACTCTTGATGAAATTGAGCTCACTCGTTACATGTTTAAATCTATTAGCTTTGATTGTTTGCTTGACATTTATAGGTCCACGTAATCCTTGGATTATACTAATTATGGAATGGTTACAAGAGAGAGATAGATGAAGATCTTAGAGAGAGAAAGTAGAAAGAGGTTGGAGAGATTGAGAGAGAAAGTAATATTAGATTGTGTGAAATGAGAACCAACCCCTCCTAACATGCTAGGAGGGGGTATATATAGCCCACCCTACATGTGGGCTTAATGGGTTATACTGTTACATTACTAGATCACGAGCCCATACTAGATATATCTCGTTGGAGTGACCGATCCTTCCTAAATACGTAAAAACATATTTCCAACAATCTCCCCCTAAGGGGGATCGCTCCAAGAGACAATGTCCAAGATAGTCTATAGCTCGTGATCTATGCTAACTATGATGTGACCGAGACTTTCTTTGGAAAAACGTATTTCCAACAATCTCCCCCTAAGGGAGGTCACACAATTTTACAAAATCTTAAACCTAGCATATTATGCTTGAGTCTTCGATCTTGTTCTTGTGAATATGCTGATGCGATCTTTGACTTTAGTCTTGAGCATGTTTCCTTGCGTTGACCTTGTGCATTCATCACTTGTGATATTCGCCTCCTAGTGACTTCATGTTCCACATACTTATACCTTTATAAATTCTTGAAAGCTTCAGAGTTTGATACAACAAAAGACTTGACTTTTAGACTTTCTTGAATTTGTTGAAGTATTAAGTGCAGAAAGTATAAGCATGCGAGGACGACTTCTTTTCGGACACCGCAATGAAACCGTCTTGTTACGCTGCATAAGACAGTTAGCAACAAAACATATACACGGATGAAATCGCTTTGAACATTTCAACCTAATTAGGTAGCATTTTACCTCCGGTCGGTGAAGAACGTTGGACGATATTAAATATCGTACTTGTGGCATGTAGTTTTAATTAAGAACCTCCTTTACAAGATTTCGCGGGTAAACCCGTTCTCTTTACTCGACCGTCCAAAGCTGACTGCGAACGTAAAGAGTGAATCATTTGGATAAAATTATCCGCTTGATTGAAGCCGTCAATTCATATACCTGGAACAAGTGAAATTTAATTAAGAACCGCACCATCGTTGCTTTCCCAGTTGTCACGAGCTTGATTCATATAGAATCTTGCTAGTTACCTACCAAGTGCTGTTTGATGTTAACACTAGAAGGATTTCCATTCATCACTGTAAATACTTAATCGTATTACTCTGAATGTTCTGGCAAGATCACTGAGATTTTGCGTAGAGGCCTGGAACGAGTTTGAATTCATTTGAGAATTAAACCACTTTTCCCGTTATCACATGTTTGATTCATAAAGAATCACATAAGTCACCTACCATGAGCTTTTTGATGTTCGCTCAAGAAGGATTTCCATCTTCATTGTAAATACTTTCGTATTACTCGGATGTTCAGGCAAGATCATGAAGATTTTGCGTAGGACTCTTAATATATTTCTTACTTTTCACTTAGTGTGAGGAAGCAAGGAATTTTGAAAGTGTGTCCTAATGAGATATTTGATGATCTCAAATGGCTCTAGACTCGATCGTGTAATTTAGATTTTTAGTGATCGGAGGCTAGAGAGGAGTGCCACCATTTCAATATCAATATATTCGGAGTGAATAAATTGATAGATAATGCGTTGTCTCCGTGTGATTAAAACAAATACCTTTTGAGAGATATCTGAGTTAGCTGTGATGGGTTGTGCATTACATCACTGGGTCCATGATGTCTATCTTCAATATCGATCATCATTAAAAATGATCTCAATAGCATATGTGTTGACCCGGTTTCTGCCTAAGTTGTAAGGAGGGCTTCTTTCTTTTCACCCTTTATCTTTGCAATTCTTTTTCATTCTTCAACCCCTTCAATGCTTACCAATATGTCATAACTAGCACCTTGTTGTGATTGCTCCAATGCTAACTTAAGTACTTGGTCGGCATTCAGCTACGTTCACAATCTTTCTCCATCATTCCTAAGTACTACTATTTCTAGCTATGGAATGTCCTTGGGAAGATTCCTCCGGTTCTAGAAGAATCACTGGACTTAACCTATCCTACCATCCTTATGTCACCACAATCGACACCGTCGTGAATAAAGATGTTTTGGGTAAGTTTATGTCACCATGAAATCCATTTTGATGTACAAATCCATTTTTCTCCCCCTTAACATATGCCACGATGTTCGAAAACATTTCACACATGTCGAGATGAGCCAGCAAATTAAGTCAAACCATTATTGATCTCAATATTAAATCACATTTTCTCCCCCATATTAAAAATATTAACCCAATAGATGTTTTTAATATCAATTGATTTAATAAAATTTTAAGAAAATTTGGGAAGAAAAATGCAAATCCAATAATCTCCATGATTTTCACAAGCCCCCCTTCAAATTAATAAGAGTGTACTTGATACACAAATTAATTACCTTTTAAACACAAGTGTAAGGTACTTATCACGTGCAAAGATCAAATATGATAATGTATTCACAAGATTAATAATTTACGAGGTTGGACCTGAATGATTAGAACATCATATGATAGAATCACGTGGTTCTTGTTGACGAATGTTGGTCTCCGCCGTAACGTCTGAAATTATCTTCTCCTTTTTGAAAAGCGGTAATATTTCATGACACCACATGTACAATTGATATCGTTGTCTTCACGCCAATATGTGAACTTGGCACTTTCGGCATCGAAGATTATGAACGCTTGACAATTGCTCCCCCTCAATTGTTGACCCGTGTTCTATCGAAAGAGCTGTAGTCGCCGTTTGAGTAGTCCCATCGTCGAGTATGTAGATATCAATTGTAAATTGATGCGGGTTGTGGAGATGATAACTTAATAAAAACAAGATTTCTCTTGTTTTAACAAATAAATGCCCTGACGCGTACATATATTCGTGTTAGATTGTGTTATTACGTAAACACAATCTGTGACAATCCGTCAATTTATGGTTGATATTTTATTCTCAAATATTATTTAAAACATTATTTTAATGTTATATTATGAACTCACTTATTTATGGGAAGAAATTAGGGTTTACGTCTTGAAGTAGCATCGACTACGTCTAAATCGGAGGATTCTACGTTACGTGCTTACGTTTACATACACCGTTTTTGGTGACAGTCCGACATTTCAGGAAATAAATTTATCCGTGAATATTATTTTGGGATTTTAAATTTGAGTTGGTTCATAAACTCACAAATTTACGAGAAGAGATTAGGACTTATGATTATAATTTAACGTCCTTTACGATTAAACCAGAAACCCTAGGATTACGTATTTACGTTTTTGAACTCCGTTTTTAATGAGACAATTTTTATTAGATTCGTTTTGTGCCGTTGATTCATAATTTATAAAAACGTTTTTCGTAAAACGACCCGAGGGCACGCAAATCGAGGAAACTAGAATCGAGGAATACCCGTAAATTAGTGGGGATGAGACAAGATAACTCTTGCCCCACCCCCTACATGTGGCTTCCATATTAAGCTTATGGAAGCTAAGTTTTCAAGTTTACACCAAGACTAAGGACACTTGTCCTTAGCCTTTCACCAAAACCACGAAAGTTACAAAACAAGTAACTTAAACCATTTTCCTCATTTTTACACATGCAAAACCACAAAACCACTCCTTTCTCTCTCAAATTCCGTCCCAAATTCATCAAGAACAACCCTCATTTGATCAATTTAACCACAATATCATGTGTTATTCATACATATGTTGAAGAACCTTTGAAGATATGAAGATTGGAGGTGATCTTAACCTATGAAAAGGAGTTTTCATGAGGTTAAAGGGCTGAATTCATGGAGGTGTTCATCTATCCAAAGGACCCAAGAAGTTTCCTTGCTAAAGTTGAAGATTTGATAACAAGAACCAAGTCTTGTTCATAAAAAACCTCATCTTTTCATCACTAATGGTGGTATAAAGATTGTTCTTCCTATCCTCTTGTTATTTTGATTATGTAATCTTGTATTTTCTTTATTTATGTATATGTAAATGATGATGAATGATGATTAAAAATATTATGTGGGGATTTGGTGTTGATAGATTTGATAAACATGCTTAAAAAGATGAATAACCATAAGAAACAAGGCTAAAATCATGCTTAAATCATTGGCTGTATAAAAACAGTAAGTAACCAAGACTTAAACTGATAAATTTGCATGGTGGAATCTATTTACAGTAAGTATAAGATGTCATACACATGTGAGAGTTGGCCATGCAATGGAATCATCAAAATGAATGAGATATGATCAAAACAAGATGAGTGTGCTATCTGAATAGTCTGTTTTGTAGGGACTGTTAAGGATAGTTAAACATAGAATGAGCAGTAGCTATAACTAACTTAATTGTATCACATAATATGAATTTCATGCCATCTAAAAATAAGCTTCTAACTCATTGTAGAACTCTAGATATGATAAAAATGGTGAAGATGAAACTAAAAATCAGATTTTAAAGAATTAATGTTTAATACTATTATATAAGCACTCAAATAATATAGTATAAAATGTGAAATTAAAACCCACTAACTTATGAATTTCATTTATATAAATATGTATAAGGTTAAATAAATGGACACTTTATAAAAATGGTAGTTGAATAAGTTTTATAAGTTATAAAAACTATAAACATGATTTTTACGACTTTTTCGGCTATTACCGTAAAATTAACGTTTTTCGCCAATTAAAACTTAGACGATCAAACCCGTCTAATGTAAAGTTTTTAAAAGTCATATTCTGATATATAAGTATCTAATACAAGTAAAAACCAATAAAACCCGAATTATATGACATACGGACATTAACGAGCTAAGTTAGCATATTTGGACTAATGATTTAACTAAATAAGTTAAACACTTATAAAAATTACTTATTGGGCTTAACCCATTTGGGCCCAACATATAAAGTATAAATACTGATAATACAAGTATAAAATGAATTTATACAAGTTAATGAATTTATAATAGGCTTATTGAATCTACAACATGTAAATAGGTAAAACTAGTAAACTAGTAAAAGGTTACCAATACATAAACACAAAAATGAGTGAATGAGAACATATAAACCCACTTGATCATCATATATATATAAAATCATCATATATATACATAAATGTTATTTTTATAAAGTCATTGGACAAAAGTCTAAGACGAGTATTATTTGTCTAGGTTTCCGTGATTGAAGCACGTACCGTACATCCGAATTGCCGATAACCCGCTTTCCCACATCAACGTGAGGTCATAGCCTCGCACTCTTTTAAATGTTTTATGAAATGTTTTATAAACCCGCGAGGTAGATAACATGTTAGTTTTTATGAAATAGGACACCATTTGTCCCGATTGTTTGTTTATTAATTTGGACCCGAATGATTGTATGACCTGATGAATGATTAAATGACCCGATAGATGAAATGAAATGCATTATTAAAGTTAGGTTATGCCACTAAAAGTCCCATTAGCATGAATTATGAACTACCGGGATTTGGTAGACGCTTATGCATATAATAGTACTATTTGGGGACGATCACCCCAGTTCGCGCCTTGACGGTTGATCCCCGTCGTGCCACATTGATTGGTAAGCGAATTTATGTATGAGAAGATTAACACAAGCGTGATTATTGTGACGACACGCTAATTTAGATGGGCAAATGATTGTCGGGTTAGCTACCCGTTGTTTGTTATAGTAAGGTTACAATGTCATGCGGCTTATAATAATCCAAAATAACGAAATACTGCTATACGCACCGAATTACGATATATTGCCTGACTAGCAATACGGGGTCTTATTATTGATTTTATGTTTGTGTTTTGTTTTTACATAACCATATTCATATAACGGTTTTTATTTCTATACAACGTTATAAAACGTATTGTATGATATTTTTACGACATTAGTTCGTAAAATGGTTTTGAAGGCGAAAGCCTATGTTATGATTTTGATAAGGATTTGTATAAAATGACTTTGGCTATTTTATGGCCTATTACAAAGATTTGTACAAAATGATTTTTGGTAATAATTTTATACCAATGTTATATTGATGGATTTTATTAAACTCTATGAATTCACTCGGCGTTATCGCTGACCTTTTCTTTTAACATGTTTTATCTCAGGTACTTGAAGGTAATTCTCGGGAAGACAACAAGAATTCATGGCCCGCACTTAAACAATAATTTCCATTCAAATGCTTTGTAAAATTTTATGAAATAATATGACTTGGGACCTATGTAAAATTTGATAGTTATGAATGGAAATGCTTTATTATCAAACGACGCGATTTTTAAAGCGTTGTCTATGATGTGAGTAATGTGCTATCCCGTAACACCAACGAGTCTTCCGCTGTATTGAATTATGTAAATTTCGGGGTGTTACAGTTTGGTACCAGATCTCTCGTTATAGAGAACGAAAGATTTTTAAAACCGAGGTTTTGAAGAAAACATTTCGAAATCTTTTAACTATAAACATTTTTCTTAAAATGTCTAAAAATCTTTTGATTATAACTGTGCCGAAGAATTCCTGAGTTACCGACAAGGCCAGACTGAGAAGTGTTATTTTAATATATATATAACTTGGATTATATATATATGATGTAATTTTATTACATGATTGTTTGATGATTATTTTTATATTTATACGAGGTATTTATACGACGTAGATTGTCACAAGGAACCCTAAATCCCCTAGTAAATTAATCGAAGCTATTCTCGTAGGAATTCTAGCTATCCTAGATCTAAACCAAGTTGTGGATATTTATGATCCCAACAAATGGTTGATATTCGTAGAAATGTAGATATTAGTTGATTGTGATATTGAAAAAGAATTGGCGAGATTAAAACTGATATCAATGTCATGACGATCTTTCCTTAAAGAGTGGAGTTTGACAAAACGTTACCACCTAGAAAGATGTCATCTGATTCGTTGTCATCCAATTCTTAAATTGAAATCGAAAGGGTGAATGTTGCACTTGAGGCTGTCATTGGAACCATTACCCAAAAGCCTCATGCCACTAGTACCTTTCCGAGAAGTCTAATTGAATGTGTGAGTCATTTCATACTAGTGACTCATTTGATAACTATTAATGAAGAAGCTATAGGATTGGAAATTAAGTGTTGATCATATCGAGCTTTTATTGCCCTTTTAAGATTTAAGAATAAGGTTGAAAGTATTGGAGAATGAGGTAGGATATCGCATTGAGTATGATTTGGCTGAAACTTGAATAAAGTAAAATTTTAATTCGTATGGAATATGAGATTGTTAAGAGGAAGTCGCTAAGTTCTGTGATTGAATTATAAGGTTTTAATTGATTTTTGATTCGTGTTAAGGGTTGTTCCTAGGCCATTGTCCAATGACGAGGATGCCCAGTGTCCAAGAAATAAATTGAAGAAATCTTCTTCTGAATTGAGACCGATGGATCCTCTAGGACAGGTGGAACACCTAACGACTCTTGTAGATTAGTATTCATTGTGGTATCTTTTAAAAATCCCTAACTTAACTGAGACATCAGTTGGTAGGATGAGTTCTTGGAATTGTATGACATAGTGACACGTAATGTGTTACAGTACAATTTTGACTTGTTTGTGATTAATGAAAAGACTACCTTTGATTGCTAAATCCTACATGTATCGATGTTATCTATCTTTTCTTGCTTCTTCCTAATGCTCGCATTAGTGATGCAACCATTGAACAAGTACTCATCTCGATTTGAGTTACGTTGTGGATTATTCTTTTTGAGTGCCATCGAGGCCATGAACCTCATGATTATTTGGCTAAGCTCATTTCCTATTATATTGTAGTTAGTTCTTGGTGAACAACTTTTCATCACTCTTTTGCAGATCACTCATTGTTTTTATAAGATAAAACTGTATCCTTTTAGAAAATTGAATTTCCATCACTATATGGATTATTTAAAGTGAGACTTATAAATAATCATTATTGAAATGAAGTTGTTTATGAAACACTTTGGAAAACTTAATTGTTTTCATAACAAAGAAAATCTTTTTAAATTTATTTTTGATTCTTATTTAAGAATTAAGCATGAAAATGTTTTTATTATAAACATGATGATAAAATTTTGACGAACTGAGTATTGCATCGTTAATCTTGAAATTGTATATAGTTGCGCGCCTACATACAATTTGGAAGGGACCATGCAAGGCTGATTAGTAGTCACCATAAAACTGATTAATAAACAATACATTTTCTTTGAAGATTGTGAAAGATTAAATTTTATGAGATCTGCAAGAAGTGAAAAATAGGGACATAGTGTTAGGGACACCTACATATGTGCCTGTAGCATCTATTCTTCTGAGTCGAATTTACTCATTTGTGGAAATTGTCTTATTTGACAATTGACATTTCTTTCTTGTCCAATTCTCCCATGGTGAGATTCTTTGAAAAAGTATATGATTACAGAGTGTTGATACCCGATTGGATGTATCAATGTTCCTATCATTTCTTTTGATTAGATTTCATTTGAATGACCTGGGTAATGATCCGAGGAGCTTTATGCGTACTCAAATTATGAAAACATGGGATATATTCATATTCATTAAGTGTTTTCGTCTGTATCTGATTTGAAATTCTCTCCCGTAGATTATGCGTTGACCTTACTCTTTTAAGGTTAGTTATGTATCCAGATATCCTTGAATTGTGAAGGATTATGAGTTATTATTAGTCTTTTGAGAAGTTCACATCTTATCGACGGCAATAAAACTGAAAAGTTGATAGTGCTAGTAGAATGGATTGATTGATTATGACATGACGACATTGTCTTAATTGATGGGAACTCGAATAGAATTCCCCTAAATGATAAGACGTTGATTATCAAAAGTGATCTAAATAATTCTTGATGGATGACCATATCCTGCGTTTAGAATTGAAATTATACCGTGAATGGTTGTGAATTAGTCATAGATATTATAATCTAGAAAGAACATAATATGAATTTATTAAAAGATGTTTCTGTTATCTGAAACTTTAGGAGGTATTTGTTGATGAATTACCTATACTTTCGCCATTAAGGCAGGTTGAATTTGGTATTGATTATATTCTCGGTGCTGCACCTGTGGCGTGTGCACTGTACATCAGCACCATCTGAATTAAAAGAATTACCATACAACTGAGAGAGATGCCGGAGTAAGCTTTTATTCTACCAAGCTCGTCATCATGAAGAGCTATGATGTTATCATTTCTTATATTTGTTGATTACCGTGAACTAAGTAAATTGAAGATTAAAAATCTATATCCACTACCCAAGATGATAGATTGTTCGATCATTTACATGGTTTTAGCGTATGTTTTAAAGATTTGATTCACGGCATGGTTATCATCAAACTTCGCGTCCGCAAAGAAGATTATCTATTCCAATCACTACATCCAGAACTCGTAATGGACATTATGAGTTTCACATGATGTCGTTTGGATTGACTAATACACATGTAGCATCCATAAATTTGGTGAATCACGTGTGTAGGCTGTAATTTGATAAATTCATACTTGTGATCATTAAGGACCATCTGTTTGTTTATAAGAATAAGAAGGAGTTAATAATTATTTATAGATTACCCTGAATTGGCCGAACAATGAAAACCTGTATCTTGAATATTTACCAAGTGATTTAAGACTTAATCCTTTACATTATTTGACCGTGTGATTAATAGAAAATGGAAATATGTTTTGACAAATGTTTTAACAAAGGATTTTTAAGGGATTATTCCCTTATACACAAATCATTTAACTAAACTCCTGTTTAGGGGTAAATGTTCGTGTATACCTCAAGACAACCTAAGAGGGATTGAGGAAACCGTTAAACCATGACTTAAAAATTTGAAACGACAATTTTTGCTTTTCAACTAAGAAAATTTTGACAAAAGTATAACTAAAGATTTTTCAAACATTTACGAATCTTATTAATTATTTCGATAAATCGACAAAAAAAATCGTGTTAATTAAATTCAAATTTGTTTTGAACATTTTATTATAATTGGTCGAACTAAGGATTTAAACTTTTAACGTTTACGTTTCATAAAAACTTAATATTTATTGTTAATTTATGTGTAATAATTATCGACGCTTTAAGACGTCGGATCAAGCAAAACTGATAAAAATAATAGTTGAGATAGAACTAAGACTTAGAAAATATGAAGGAATAATTTTTGAATAAATAAGGTCATGATATTTATTTCATCGAGGAAGGTGAATATAATTACTGACACATTATGTAAAAAAGAAAAGATAAAGAACCAATTAGGACATGTTCCTTAATAATGAAGGTGCAAAATAAATTGCCGAACAATATAAAAATAAACAATGCTTGTAAGAAGGATAATATAGATAATAAAAAGGGGTTCGCGGCTAATATGAACCATTAGAATTGAGAAGCCGATGGCGCTAAATGATTAAAAGGCCACTGTGATTGTCTAAATATGGAGGATTGTGAGATATAGTTATGTTGGAATCTTGTAAGTATAAGTATTTTATTCATGACATTTATGATTTAAAGTATTTTTATCTGAAGAAGTTATACTAATGACAAATTATGAAGACAGACATCGCCTCATACATTAGTAAACGTCTAACTATTGCAAAGGTCATCATCTGAATGTATTCGATTTGGGTAATCGTCGACAGACTGACCAAATCTGCTAATATCATTCCTGTTAATGATAGATTCTCGATGAAGAAATTGACTCTTTGTGTTTAAAAGAGTTATGTAAACATAGTGTGCCGTATCAATCATCTCTATCAAGATCCTCGCTTCGCATCGAATTTCTAGAGATTTGCTCAGAAGTCATTGGGAACGAACCTTGATGAGAGTACTATTTACCACCCCAATCGAAGGGAAGAGGCAAAGTAACGATACAAAACACTAGAAGTCTTGTGTTATGCTTGAATAATTGACCTTTGGTAATAGACCGTATAATCGTTTTCATTTGGAGAGATTATCATTGAAAACTATCGTATTAGGATCAAGATCGAATCTTGTGAGGATATATATTAGAGCATCTGTAAGCAGGAGTTGGGATGAAGACACCCGACATACACCCATTGTGAGTTGGACATGTCTTTTAGGTTTAAGCTTTCCTATGATGGCGAACCTAACCTTACAAAATACTCGACCCGCGAGACCTGAAATGATTGTTGAAATTAGGATCTGATAATTGACTGCCGGTAGTGGCAGGAGGTTATGTGAATATGAAATGTAGATCTTGAAGTGCCAGATGGGTAGCGAAGTTATGCCAAAAAATTTAACCATGGAAAAATGAATTGATGATCTAAAAGATCATGGGAATTAAGTCCCCCTTGTATGGGACCATTGAGATGATGTAAATATTGGTTTGAAAGGCATATAAGCTGGATCTACCCTAGGACTTCAAGGGCTGCGTAAATTATGATTTGTATATCTAACTTGATAAAATGTCTATCAAGTGAAAATCTGATTACTTCTTGATAAAGTTTAGATCGGCGAAAAGTTGCATTCATCAAAAACCCGTGAACATCATGGATAGAGAAAGTAAGTCAACATTAAGCCTGATCTTATTCCCGTAGTTATATTTGATGAAACTCGCGTATTGTACTGGATTACACTTGTGAGTAAAGACCGAATGTGGAGGAAATACCCACGTGGCTCTAACTCTATAAGAAGCGAGTAGTAAGATAAAATGATCTTTGAGGACAAAGATCCTGTTTAGGTGTAAATGCTGTGACAATCCGTCAATTTATGGTTGATATTTTATTCTCAAATATTATTTAAAACATTATTTTAATGTTATATTATGAACTCACTTATTTATGGGAAGAAATTTGGGTTTACGTCTTGAAGTAGCATCGACTACGTCTAAACCGGAGGATTCTACGTTACGTGCTTACGTTTACATACACCGTTTTTGGTGACAGTCCGACATTTCAGGAAATAAATTTATCCGTGAATATTATTTTGGGATTTTAAATTTGAGTTGGTTCATAAACTCACAAATTTACGAGAAGAGATTAGGACTTATGATTATAATTTAACGTCCTTTACGATTAAACAGGAAACCCTAGGATTACGTATTTACGTTTTTTAACTCCGTTTTTGATGAGACAATTTTTATTAGATTCGTTTTGTGCCGTTGATTCATAATTTATAAAAACGTTTTTCGTAAAACGACCCGAGGGCACGCAAATCGAGGAAACTAGAATCGAGGAATACCCGTAAATTAGTGGGGATGAGACAAGATAACTCTTGCCCCACCCCCTACATGTGGCTTCCATATTAAGCTTATGGAAGCTAAGTTTTCAAGCTTACACCAAGACTAAGGACACTTGTCCTTAGCCTTTCACCAAAACCACCAAAGTTACAAAACAAGTAACTTAAACCATTTTCCTCATTTTTACACATGCAAAACCACAAAACCACTCCTTTCTCTCTCAAATTCCGTCCCAAATTCATCAAGAACAACCCTCATTTGATCAATTTAACCACAATATCATGTGTTATTCACACATATGTTGAAGAACCTTTGAAGATATGAAGATTGGAGGTGATCTTAACCTATGAAAATGAATTTTCATGAGGTTAAAGGGCTGAATTCATGGAGGTGTTCATCTATCTAAAGGATCCAAGAAGTTTCCTTGCTAAAGTTGAAGATTTGATAACAAGAACCAAGTCTTGTTCATCAAAAACCTCATCTTTTCATCACTAATGGTGGTATAAAGATTGTTCTTCCTATCCTCTTGTTATTTTGATTATGTAATCTTGTATTTTCTTTATTTATGTATATGTAAATGATGATGAATGATGATTAAAAATATTATGTGGGGATTTGGTGTTGATAGATTTGATAAACATGCTTAAAAAGATGAATAACCATAAGAAACAAGACTAAAATCATGCTTAAATCATTGGCTGTATAAAAACAGTAAGTAACCAAGACTTAAACTGATAAATTTGCATGGTGGAATCCATTTACAGTAAGTATAAGATGTCATACACATGTGAGAGTTGGCCATGCAATGGAATCATCAAAATGAATGAGATATGATCAAAACAAGATGAGTGTGCTAATCTGAATAGTCTGTTTTGTAGGGACTGTTAAGGATAGTTAAACATAGAATGAGCAGTAGCTATAACTAACTTAATTGTAGCACATAATATTAAGTTCATGCCATCCAAAAATAAGCTTCTAACTCATTGTAGAACTCTAGATATGATAAAAATGGTGAAGATGAAACTAAAAATCAGATTTTGAAGAATTAATGTTTAATACTATTATATAAGCACTCAAATAATATAGTATAAAATGTGAAATTAAAACCCACTAACTTATGAATTACGTTTATATAAATATGTATAAGGTTAAATAAATGGACACTTTATAAAAATGGTAGTTGAATAAGTTTTATAAGTTATAAAAACTATAAACATGATTTTTACGACTTTTTAGGCTATTACCGTAAAATTAACGTTTTTCGCCAATTAAAACTTAGACGATCAAACCCGTCTAATGTAAAGTTTTTAAAAGTCATATACTTATATATAAGTATCTAATACAAGTAAAAACCGATAAAACCCGAATTATTTGACATACGGACATTAACGAGCTAAGTTAGCATATTTGGACTAATGATTTAACTAAATAAGTTAAACACTTATAAAAATTACTTATTGGACTTAACCTATTTGGGCCCAACATATAAAGTATAATACTAGTATAAAATGAATTTATACAAGTTAATGAATTTATAATAGGCTTATTGAACCTACAACATGTAAATAGGTAAAACTAGTAAACTAGTAAAAGGTTACCAATACATAAACACAAAAATGAGTGAATGAGAACATATAAACCCACTTGATCATCATATATATATAAAATCATCATATATATACATAAATGTTAATTTTATAAAGTCATTGGACAAAAGTCTAAGACGAGTATTATTTGTCTAGGTTTCCGTGATTGAAGCACGTACCGTACATCCAAATTGCTAATAACCCGCTTTCCCACATCAACGTGAGTTCATAGCCTCACACTCTTTTAACTGTTTTATGAAATGTTTTATAAACCCGTGAGGGAGATAACATGTTAGTTTTTATGAAATAGGACACCATTTGTCCCGATTGTTTGTTTATTGATTTGGACCCGAATGATTGTATGACCCGATGAATGATTAAATGACCCGATAGATGAAATGAAATGGATTATTAAAGTTAGGTTATGTCACTAAAAGTCTCATTAGCATGAATTGTGAACTACCGGGATTTGGTAGACGCTTATGCATATAATATTACTATTTGGGGACGATCACCCCAGTTCGCGCCTTGACGGTTGATCCCCGTCGTGCCACATTGAATGGTAAGCAAATTTATGTATGAGAAGATTAACACAAGCGTGATTATTGTGACGACACGCCAATTTAGATGGGCAAATGATTGTCGGGTTAGCTACCCGTTGTTTGTTATAGTAAGGTTACAATGTCATGCGGCTTATAATAATCCAAAGTAACGAAATACTGCTATACCCACCGAATTACGATATATTGCCTGACTAGCAATATGGGATCTTATTATTGATTTTATGTTTGTGTTTTGTTTTTACATAACCTTATTCATATAACGGTTTTTATTTCTATACAACGTTATAAAACGTATTGTATGATATTTTTACGACATTAGTTCGTATAATGGTTTTGAAGGCGAAAGCCTATGTTATGATTTTGATAAGGATTTGTATAAAATGACTTTGGCTATTTTATGGCCTATTACAAAGATTTGTACAAAATGATTTTTGGTAATAATTATATACCAATGTTATATTGGTGGATTTTATTAAACTCTATGAATTCACTCGGCGTTATCGCTGACCTTTTCTTTTAACATGTTTTATCTCAGGTACTTGAAGGTAATTCTCGGGAAGACAACAAGAATTCATGGCCCGCACTTAAACAATAATTTCCATTCAAATGCTTTGTAAAATTTTATGAAATAATATGACTTGGGACCTATGTAAAATTCGATAGTTATGAATGGAAATGCTTTATTATCAAACGACGCGATTTTTAAAGCGTTGTCTATGATGTGAGTAATGTGCTATCTCGTAACACCAACGAGTCTTCCGCTGTATTGAATTGTGTAAATTTGGGGGTGTTACACAATCCCTTACATGGTTATTAAGTAAACCATGCCCGAGAAAATTAATTCCCGTTGTTAAGTCAAATCTTTCTGGTGAAATGCTTGACTTGAATATAAAAAGTGGGTAACTATCTGAAATAATAGTAAGCCATATTGAGCATGTTTTAAATCTTTTAAACTTCTGCTCGAACTTTATTTATAACCCCGTGTCATTATTAAACGACATTTCTAGGATCGTAAATATTATCGATTTTATAAGACAAGCCCTTTTTTAAAAACCAATTACTTGAGCTTAAGATTTTGAATATCTTACGAAACGAGCTCAAGTCCAAGAATTTGTAAACTTCCCGTTGTTAAGGATAATTTACAATCGGCGATAAACTTTCCTTTTAACTGAAGGGCGAGTTCTAAGCTGACATTTACTTAGAAGTCATTTTCATGAGCTTGAAAACTTTTGAACGTTTTAACATAAAGCTCATTACCGAGAAAGATGAATTTCTCGTTATGAGGAAAAGTTCTCTTATTTAAAAGATACACTTTCCTTTCTGAGCTTAAAACTTGGAATGTTTTAATACTCATGACCGAGAAAAATTAATTTCCCGTTACGAGGGTAATTTATCATTAAAGATAAGCTTTCCTAAAATTAAAGTCCGAGTTACCGTCTGATATTTAACTGTAAGTCATTGTGCATGAGCTTAAAAACTTCGAATGTTTTTAATATTAGATCATGCCCGAGAAAATTAATTTCTCGTTGTAAGGGTAAGTTATCATCGGCGATAAACTTTCCTTTTGTTGAAGTCCGGGGCATAATCTGAAATGTGATTATACGCCATTTACACGAGCTTTAAAACCTTTGAATAGTTTTAATGTAAGCTTGTGTCCGAGAAAATTTAATTTCTCGTTAATGAGGATAAGTTTATCATCGACGATAAACTTTCCTTTCTTGGAAGCTCGGGTGATAATCTGTCATGTGACTGTAAACCGTATACACGAGCTTAAAACGTTTGAATAGTTTTAATGTAAGCTCGTGTCCGAGAAATTTTAATTTCTCGTTTTGAGGGTAAGTTATCGTTGCATAGATAAACTTCTCTTTATTTGAAGTCCGGGTCATCGTCTGTCATTTAACAATGAACCATAAATCTGTAAGCTTAACTGCGAATCCCCTAAGACACTTGTTTCTTAAATATCAGCTTCTTCAGCAACCAAACTCTGAGAGTGTCCTTAGTTGAATGGTATACAAAGATTGGACCGCTTCGTTCTTGTTGAACATTGACTTTGGTACCTGCATTCTCATTAGGAGTTTGTATGATTTAATATGGGTTAGCGATATCTATTTTAGAACCATGTGGGGGTTCACAGTTGGCTTTACTTGTACTAGAGGTGACTTGAGTAGATGATTCACTTATCTTAGATGTCAAAGGTTTCCTTTTGTAGACTAACTTAAGCTTAGCCTTAAGTGATGTATCAATTATTTCAATTTCCTCCCTAGTAGTCTTAGTAAGGGTGGAGACTCTCCTAGTTAAAGGGCACTCGTTTCCTACAAGAGTGAAAGTTCTACCAGTGGGGCGCCAAACTTTACTAATGGGTTTGGTTCTAGCGAACCACTGGGATTTAACTCTGGCACGGGAGTTCACCCCATTAAAGAATTTCTTGACACAAGAGTCATGATTTGCCTTAACGACACATTTCCTACATGTTTCACAAGTAGCATGTTTCAAGTCCGAATAAGATTTAGAATTCCTAGGTGCTTGATTGATGCTCCTATGATATGACATGCTACGGTTAGTAGTGTTGGGTAATCTAGAAGGCATCTGACTAGGTTTTAATTTCCTATCTCTTACTTGTGTCTTTTGCTTAGCTTCCCTTAGACCAAATTTATGGTGAACGTCATTTGACTAGTTCGAGACGTGTTTTTTGGACTATGTCTAGGGATACTAGATGCAATCATGTCATTAGGTCTTGCAAAAGCTGTTTTAGTCACATTGGTCCTAGTTGGTGGAGTGACTGGTCTAGAAAAATGAACCAAATAAACCTGGGAGGCAAACCATGTTCTCGAGGATTTTTTTCGCTCAGATCTAAATGTAGTCGGTTGTCTAACAGACTGATTTTGAGGCGGTTTCCCCAAGATTGATGGTTTTTCAAGTTTAATGTCGACACTAGTTCCGTTAGTTTTCCTCAACTCATTTTTCAGAGCAGCTATTGCAAAAACCTTTTCTTGAACTTGAGCCTTTAAAGTCTCATTCTCTTTAAGCAATTTATCTTGGGATGCCAACTTAGATTCTAGCAACTTAATTTGTTTCAAAAGACTATCTTTTCAGCTTTAGAATCTAGAACTTTTTGATCCAATTTTCGTTTAAGAACAACGTTTGACTTTTCAAGTTTTTCAAAATATGTTTCAAATTTGTCTGTTTTCTTTGAAAATTCAAATTGGGCATCCTCAAGATGTTTAGATTGTTGAGCTAACATTGTTTCGAGCTCTTCAATATTAGACGAAGCAGTCATACAACATTTATCATGATTACCTACAACATTCTGAACAATCTCTCCCCCATTATGACTCACATTGGATGAATAAGAAGTGGTATAAGTATCACCCTTTTCCAACCCATGTTTGTCGTAATTAGGTTCAGAATGCTCAACATGCGGTATTTCATCAGCATATACATCATACACAACATTACATTGTACCATGTTCGTAGGCTCTTCGTCATAAACGGGTATGGTGTCATCATAAGAGATGTCTGTAACATTCCCTGACGTGTTGCTGATATCATGCTTTGCTATTGATTCCATGCCCTTGCAATCTTTAGGTTCCACAATGTCAACCGTATGACCATTCTCCTCTTGCATCTGCATCATAGATTCTTGCACTCCACTATCATACGCTTGCTAAAGTCGGGATCTTTCATAGATCGAAGACGAGACCGATGTCATGAATTTCAATAGTGTACCACGAAACTCTTGAACCTCCGTATGTGTGTATTGAAGAAATGACTGGCATATCCCTGAAGTTTCAGACTTAACGACATTGAATTGGAAGAAGTACGTAAGTTGTGTCACTAGAGCTTGATAGGCAGTTTCTGATGCAGAGTGATTAAAGTTTTCTTTGTGAAGTTGCTCAGCTAATTGGTTCAAGTTGAGGAATATGGATTCGATGAATATATAACGATCTTGACCAAAGAGTGTCACAAATTTGCTCCCTCCTTGAATCCATGAAAGAGTCACTAGATGAGACTGAAGTAGTCGAAATGAAGTTATAACACTTTCTCTAGCCTGGTCTTGCATTTGATACAAGTCTCCCTGTTGCGATGTCGAATTCAATGGTTCCATTGAAGTTCGATGAAAAATGAAGGTAAGGATTACTTGTTGATCGAGCAATGAAAGAAAGTAATTGTGTTTGTTGTTGTCAAAAGAACAAAACGGAGTTTTACAGTTCGTGGAAAAATCGAGAATTAAATTCGCAGGATTTTACAAACCACCGAATAAACCGTAAATGTTCCAAAGTTCTTTATTCCTTGATTTGTGAAGAAAAATTGATTAAATCCCCTAATTATGTGTTCTCGAGAAACCAGAAATTCCCCAAGACCAAATAGCTCACAAATTGCAAGTTTGTACAAAATTTTCTAAATCACGTTTTTTGAAAATTTTCCAAATTCGTAATACCCAAATCCAAATCCTGAATATCCGCAAAGTATGAAATTCGGAATAATTATCTTGACTGAAGAATTCGGAATAAACATTTAACAGATTCAGAATCGACACTCATGAACAAAAGTCAGAATCCATGTTTAATCAAATTCGAAATCAACACTCATGATTAGAAGTCGGAATACATGCTAAACAAAATTCAGAATCTACACTTATGATCAGAAGTCGGAATACATGTTTTAACAAAATTCGGAATCTGTGATGTTGCAATAAATTTGAAATATGTTATTTGTTGTAGAATTCGGAATCCGTGGTCTATTATGGAATTCGGAATGGGGATTCCAAACAAAATTCGGAATGAAGAACACCAACCTTAATGTCAGAATGTAGAACACCAACCAAAATTCAGAATATTGTACCATATTACAATTTGGAATATTGTACCAGATTACAAATCGGAATATTGTACCAGATTTCAATTCGGAATATAATACCAAATTACAATTCAGAATATACCCAAGACCTCCAAAATCCAAAATCCAAAATTCAGAATGCACACCAACTAAAATTCGGAAACCACACTACCCAAGTAAAATTCGGAATAATAACAAGTGTTCCAAAATTTGGAATGTAGACTTAGAAGTAAATTCGGAATGTACTAGTGAAGAATTCAGAATGATTTGTATGGAGAAAAATTTGGAATATTCATTGAAGAGCAAAATTCAGAATAAATACTGACCAGACTCCGAAATTGATACAAAAACTTCCAAGAGCTCGATATTTTGAACTTTTTACCTAATAATCAAGCCAAAACTTCCAATTTTTATGTGAAAATCACCAATATGAATATCACAAGTCCCTACCACAACTATGTAGGCAATTTGTAAGAAAGATTGAAGGTGGAAAACACGAAAAAAAATTAAACCACGGATAAATCTTGATTAAGAGAGCACAAAACCAAAAGTAACACAACAAAACACCTTATTTCACCCCATGGCTCTTGATACCAATTGTAGGAGCACATAATCCTTGGATTATACTAATTATGGAATGGTTACAAGAGAGATAGATGAAGATCTCAGAGAGAGAAAGTAGAGTGAGGCTGGAGAGATTGAGAGAGAAAGTAATATTAGATTGTGTGAAATAAGAACCAACCCTTCCTATCATGCTAGGAGGGGGTATATATAGCCCACCCTACATGTGGGCTTAATGGGTTATATTGTTACATTACTAGATCACGAGCCCATACTAGATATATCTCGTTCGAGTGACCGAACCTTCCTAAATACGTAAAAACGTATTTCCAACAACATTGATGACCCAATATGTCCTTCCTTTCTTAGTGAGTTCTTTAGTTCGTTTACCTTAATGTGCATCAATAATGGTTTATCTATAAGATTTTCCATTAAGGAGAAAACTATTGTACCCTCTTGAAGAATTTGGTAAAATTCTCAAGGTGCCATATAATGGTCATTATAGGTTCACCGATGCTTGAAGTATTTACTCTTTGGAATCGGCCCCTATTGATGTACAATATGTAGTCGATCTTCCCTCTCCTTCGTTCATTACCAAAGCTGTTTCTAAACCGTGTGAACATTCTCTTCTTGGTGATTTTCAAGGAAACATCCGTATTCTCACTCCTTGGGAATTACTAACTAGCAAACTTAATGATTTTATGATCCCATGGGTCAAAATCATGAAACGCAATGTGACTTGGTGGTAATCGCAATCGAGTACCGGCATGTCTCGCACATATGTTGTATTGTATTGCAACATCCACCCCATACAATCTTGCGTATTTCATCGCTAGTAGGATTAGATTTGCTCTCTTTAAGTCTAAATCTAGTCTTCTTTTTGCTATGCTTCTTACTCGTCTTCATAGATGAGTTGATCACGACTTTCCTCATTTAAATGTTTCATGCTATTGCTCCGTTGATCGTATAATGCTTCCCATTGAAGGGAACCTTCCACAAGAGCTTAGGTATGACATGTGTGAAGAGGAAAATGATCATCACGAAGAAGCTCATGATGTTGGGTGTGAATCTTCGTCAACCACTTGGGAGAATAAGATTGAAGTCAACACCGGCATGAGCTCTCCGAGTAACTTCCAACCATCAATGTATAGATGCATTAATGGTTCTCCTCTTGAGTCTAACAAGCTTTTTTCTTCCTATAACTCCTTTGTTGCTTCTCAAAACATTGTTCTTAAAACTCGGTATTTCCAAAGTATTTGTCTTCTAGAGAATACAAGTGATGG
The DNA here is from genome assembly GCA_025667525.1 of Glebionis coronaria. Taxonomy (NCBI): domain Eukaryota; kingdom Viridiplantae; phylum Streptophyta; class Magnoliopsida; order Asterales; family Asteraceae; genus Glebionis; species Glebionis coronaria. Next base: position 518,778,631 of record CM046882.1, read on the forward strand.
ATCTAGGCACATTGAGGAAATGTTCAAGAGAATGAGTGAGTAAAAGTATTGATCTTTGGTACCATGATCATCATTTCTTGTAGCTCTTAGACTTTGTTGTGTAATATTTAATACTTAATTGTTTGGATTATCTATATTTTAATCCTTAAACTTTGTTTCATGTGATTGAAATTTCGATTTACATGATTATATTCAATTATGTGTTAATTAGCTATCTAGATTTTGGTTGGTAATCTATTTTGGCTTGATAAACTAAGGTTTAAAATCTGGGCTTATGAAAAATGCTGGAAGTCTATTTTTCAAGGGTTTTTGTCCACGGATCCTTAGCTCCTTGTGGTTCTTTATTGATATTAAACCGCGGGTGCATTTAAGGAACCACTGGGTAGAATTTCGACATAATCTTTGTTTTACACTATTTTCTCTAAATCTTTATAAACATGGTTAAAACCTTTGCTAAAAACCAGCTTTTTCCCAATTAAGCCTAGCAAGTTTCATTATTCACCTAAAACATTTTTAACACATTACTTCTTTGGATCATCCTCTTCCCTTCTTAAACCATTGTTGGTTGTTCTTCTTCTTCATCCTCTAAGCCTTTCTAAACCTAAACATACAACCATGGTATCCACAAGATCCTTAAATTCTTCCAAACACTCTTCCACCAAAAGAGCCTTAAGATCAAGATACCTAAACAAGGTTCTTCATCTTTTCTTACACCCAAGAATGAGATTACTCCTGTAACACCCTACTTTAATAAGTAAACCGTTACATGATAATTATGGCGTGTCATCAAAGCATGCAAGGTAAATGTCTTAAAACATAAATGACCATAAAGGGAAACTGGAATCAAACATCAGTCCCCAAACAATAGCTCACACATGCAAAAAGTAAAGAATGTAGAAAATGACTAAACAATGTCCAAACAAGCATAAATATATGAAATGCAAAAGGAAAAGAAGTCTAAGGTAGCTTCCATCCTATGCACGTACTATAAGTTGCTCAAGTTCGTCCCTATGTACCTGCCGTATTGGACATGGAAAGAAAATACGGATGAGCAATACGCTCAGTGAACGGATATAATGATATGATAAAAATAACTGAAACATAAGTAAAGTATGAAATGCAACAGAAAATGTGTAAGTCCTGGAAAATCTGGAACATGTTTTATAAACTGGTTTATATATGAAAAGTCTTATGTTTATACATGAAAATGCAATGTAAATGCCAAAGAGCTCATATAGGTCATGAAATGTATCAACACGCATGTATACATAGAGGGGTGACCTCGTCATGCAATTAGAGGGGTGGCCTCTAATTATATAAGCCTGGGTGGAGGGATCAGCTCCAATGTGACGGATGTAGAGCACACACCACAGTCACCTTGTAAACCTGCAAAACATGTACTAAGATGCACCCATACGCCCCACATGATAATAATAATGGCCAAATAACTGAAAGGGACGTCGCGAGAAATCGCTCTCGTCGCGGAAGAGTCATAACATCGGTGCCTCAAGTGTCATGGTTATGATACCTCCATAACTAGGTGGACATGGTCATGCATGTATATAGCTCAGGCAATTTAAAATGATAACATGGCAATTACTGGAAAGTTTTATGACATGTAAACTATTGGGGAAAACATATGGCAGCAAACAGGGAATCCTAATCATGCATAGAAAGAGATTGTCCTTACTGAAGGATGGAATATCCGTATCTTATGTCCAGTAACGAATGAAGATGAAAGGAGGAAAGTAACTACTCCGACTTCACGAGTGCTACATAATAAAGGACGTGAATTAGTTGTGTGTTCATGTATAACTTACTGATTCTTAGTTTAATTTACTTGTTTTTACTTGCTTTACTTGTCCATGTCTTGTTTTACTTGCTCATGTCTTGTTTTACTTGTTCATGTCTTGTTTTACTTGTTCATGTCTTGTTTTACTTGTTCATGTTTTATCATGTATTTCTTAGTGTTTCATGTGTTCTTGATTAACGTATTACATGTTTCATGTGTTATTTTCTTGCCAAGCACACGGTTCCTCGTTATTTAGTACAAGTACTGCTTGTGATCAGGTAGATTTCCGAGGAATCTCCTTGACAGGGTTTCGTGGCTGCGCTAGCCGTTCTTAATACCAGAACATCTCTAAGAAGACAACACATCATGATCGAATCACTGGAATTAGATCCCAAAGATTGAACCATAATTCATTGTACTGGAACAAGTGTATCTCTTAAAAAGATTTATATCATCGTTGCTTTCCAGTTGTCACGAGTTTGATTCATATAGAATCGCACAAGTCACCTACCATGAGCTTGTTAGAGGTTGGCTCAAGCAGGATTTCCATATTCATCGTGAGTACGTATGTATCACTCAGATGTTCTGGCATTCTCACAAGTAAAATGCGTAGGACTCAAATGTGTCCTAATCAGATAGTATGGACGGTCTCTTGGCTCTTGACTCAATAGTGCATAGTGATTAACTGAGCGGAGGCTGGAGCAACTGCCACCTCTTCCTAGATAGGGTTGTCTCCGTGGCAAGTTAAAACAAGGATCTGTTGAGAGAACTTGAGTAAAAGCGAGGGAAGGTTGCACTTATGCGTCACTGGGTCAATGACTCTATCTTCAATGTCGGACGTCTTCGACAGTAGATGAAGTTTAACCTGGTTTCTACCTAAGTGTAAGGAGGGTTGCTTGCTTTACACCCTTTATCTTCAATTCCAGTACTAGCTAACCTCAATCAGCACTCTTCCCTTACATTCACATTACTCCTTTTTCGATCCTTCCTAAGGACTTCTACACTAACTAGTGGAGTGTTCCCTGGGTCGATCCCTCCGGCTCTGGCTGGATCATGGAAACTTAAACCTAACTCACCATCCTTATAGCTCCATGCAAGAAATTAAATGGCCGGTCTTTAGGTATTCCCGATAAAACCATCAATAAAAACAGTTGATAAACATGTGTAAGATTCAGGTGCTTGACTGTATGGACTATTTGGAGTCTGCTATGTGGTTTTGGCATGTAGAGGTCGTTCTCGGATCAAGCTCTCGATTACTCATGAAGTCACAGCCTCCCAAAGCCAGTCTTTCGTCGCGGTAAATTTGGTGGTGTGACAGATTGGTATCAGAGCCTGGTTATAGAGAATTAGGTTGCATTAGTAACTCTAGACTATGGCGCTCGGTTTTATTTAGTAATAACATTCATCACATCATACTTATTCCGCTGCTATATGTAATTTTGCAATGCAAGTTTGATATTGCCTTGTTGCCTGTTTACCCTGCAATCATTGAAGTTCTCTATTTCTCTGATGAAAGACATGATTCTTTCAGCTGCATCACTCTTTCTTTTAAGAAAGAATACCCATGTGAATCTAGAGAATTCATCTACAATGACCAAGGTATATTTGTTGTGATTGAGGGATTGGGGTTTAACTGGTCCAAACAAGTCCATGTGAAGAAGATGAAGGCACTTGTTAATGGAGAATGATTGTTTTGTTTTGAAAGAAGCTCTGTGATGCTTCCCTTTCTCGCAGGCTGAGCAGGGTCTGTCTTTGCTGAAAGTCAGAGAGGGAAGTCCAGCTACCAGATCATTCTTTGCCAGTTTGTTGATGTTTTTGAAGTTGAGATGGGAGAGTCTCTTGTGCCAGAGCCAATTTTCACTATCAGATGCTTTGGCAAAGAGACATGTGTTCTCTCCTTCAGGGGATGATGTCATGTCAATGACATAAACATCCCTTCTTCTGGGTGCAATTAGAACGACATCATCGTTCTGATTGAAGATAGTTCCTTGGGTCTTGGTGAACAGAACCTTGAACCCAGCATCGCAGAGTTGACTGATGCTAATCAGGTTGTGCTTCAAACCATTGACATAAGCGACCCTTGTGAAGGTTATTCCATTGCAATCCACTGAGCCATATCCTTCAGTGGCCCCTGAGGAGTCATCCCCAAAGACTACTTTTGGACCCGACTCCTTCTTATATCTTTGCAGATATTGTTTAATTCCTGTCATGTGTCTGGAGCACCCGCTTTCCAAGTACCAAACAGATTTCTTTAAGTATGCCTGCATAGATATAACAAACCAGATTAGTTTCTATAATGAACCCACTTTCCAGTGGGTCCATGTTGACGCTGACCGGCGACATTGGGTCTTCTGGGCCTTTCTCCCCCTCTTTGGTTGCAATCCCTGGTTTCATGACGCATGCTGCCACAGATGTCACAACCAGGGTAATGTTCGCACTCATCAGAGTGGTGGTCATAAAAACCACAATATTTGCAGGGAGGATTAGGCCTGTAACCCTGAGAATTTTCTCTGGATTTTGGTTGCTCAGGTCTTCTAGAGGGCCTGTGAGGAGTTTTGGACCTAAGTTGTGTTCGTGTTCTTTGAACAGCGATGATCTCCTCATGCTCTCTAGATGTGTGTTCAGTGGACTCACATGTGATACACTTAGGTTTCTTGGAACAATCTTCAGAGGAATGATTCTTGAAACCACAGTGCTTGCAAGGCCTGAATAGCGTTCTCCCCTTTGAGCTGCTTGAGCTTTCACCAAGAGAACGCGAGACTTTTAATATTTTACCCGTCTTAAAATCCGCTAATATAATGGGTTGAAGACGATGGTAAATAGCTAGGATTTCATTGTAAAGTACAGTTGACAATGCCAACTCATCCTATAATAAGTACTTTGCCATTGCCTTTTGATATGAACCGAATCGATAAAAGTATACTCGATGTTTCATAATAAGTAGCTTTCTAAAAATAGTAGGTTTCTATATATAATAACTTTCCAAAATAGTAGGTTTCCATATATAGCAACTTTCCAAAAAAATTAAGTTTCCATAAATAGTAAGTTTCTATAATTAATAAGTTTCCAAAAATAGAAAGTTTCCATGTTTCCATAAATAGTAATAAGCTTGTTCAATAAACATATAATATAAGCTGAGGCTTAATGAACATATTTTATAAGTCATGATTAATTTAAATGATAATATAGTAAAGTTTATTTAATAAATAATATAACATGTCATAATCTTATAGTTAATTATTAATTAATAATATAACATGATTTTATAAGGTAATTATTAATTAATAATAAAGCATAGTTTATATCTTAATAAAACTTTACTATAAACTTAGTAATTGTATAATTAAGTTAAACATTGATTAATTTAATTATACCATGATGTATTTATTTATTTAAGCTAAGTCCTAAATAAATTTATTATATGTGCCATGTTTAATATCATGAATAATTAAATAAATTAATTATTATAAGTTCAACATTAATTTAATTAAGTGTACCATGTTAATTTCATGAATAATTAATAAAATAATTATTTCCTAAGTCCAAAATTAATTAACCAAAATTTATAACCAAACACACCCTTGTGTGTGTTTCGGTGTACCCGATCCCCGAACCTAGCCCACCGAGACCCATGTCTCGGTTACACGAAACAACCAACACCAAACCACCACCAACACAGCCTAGCCGCCGGTTGTGTGGTTTTTCCCCCTGGTCGTAGCCAACTCTAACCGGCAGCAGTGGCTAGCCGCTGCCCTGTGAAGCTTTCCCACCGAGAGCTATGAGCTCTCGGTTGCCACTGCTCAAACAAACTTCCCCTTGTTGGGGTCCCAATGCTTGCGGCTGCCCATGAACCCAACCACCGAGACCACCATGTCTCGGCTGGTGGTTTTATTAATCCTACCGAGACATTTGTCTCGGTTTCCGTGCCAAACCAAACCAAAACCCAAATTTAATCTTGTCTAATACATTTTGTATTCATTCAAATCATGTGTTCTTGTTTAATTTTATAAATTAATGATCAAAGAAAATAATTAAAGAAAAGATTAAAGATTTAGTGATACCAATATGATTGAATGAATGATGAACACACGATCTATAACCGAATTGAATCAAAGATCAAAAGCCTTTTTCTTCCCCTTTTCCTTGCAAAAACCGGAGGCCAACTAAAGAGGCTAGGGTTTTTCCTTGTTTTTTTGTAAAACTTGTAAAATGAGTTTCCTAGGAGTGTTTTGTTAATAGATAAAGCTTAATGGGCCGGGCTTGGCCCATTCTTGTTTCTTTTCTTTTTATGACCGGCCAAACACCCCTTAAATTTACATTTTCGTTTTTCGTGTTTTAATTAATTCTCGTGCGTTGATATTCATGAAATGTGTTCGTGTTTTAAACTTGTGTTAATTCTTGTCGTGTAATATTATTGTATGTAAACTCTTGTCATTAGTTAAATAAATAATATACTTAATACTTGTATTTATTCATTAAATGTTCATGATATTTGTCGTGTATTAATTAATTATAAAGTTTTAATTAATCTGTGTTTTCGTGTATTTAATGCTTCATGTACTTTATGCGGGTTTTGCAACTCCAATCCTCATTTCTTCATCACCTTCACCACCTCTTGCTCCTTGCAAGACAAGTTCAACTCGTGGTAATAACCACTCTTATGGTTCTACCTCCTCTTCATTCCAATCTAGGATGAATGAGTTATCTTCACCCTTTCACTCTAAGTCCTCTCTTGGATGTGAACCCCATACCCCTCCAATGCATTGCTTTTGATGATAACTTTGTTGAGCCAACACCATTGTCACCTATTTCACCTTTGGATACCATGCCTCCTCCTCCTCCTAACACTATAGGTTTGGGTGTTCCTATGTCTAGGATGATAGGTGATCCATACTTCTTTGCTTTTCTTGAGGCACATGGTTCTAATTGTACATGTTGTCTCTATAATAACTACATCATTCAAAATCTTAGAAGTGAAATGTTCGGGCTTTACACAAGGACACAAGACCTCATGATAACCTTGTTCACCAATCCTCATTCTCCCAGGAGATGAATGATGATATTTTCTAAAATATTTTTTCAATAGTTCAAGCTCAAGAAGATTACCTAATCAAGATTAAAAATAGCTAGCTTTTTTTTAGTTAGTTGTTTTTATTTATCTATCGTACTTTATTTTCCTTCATGAGTTTTTCATGAAGTTGATGTATGGATTTAGCTTGTGTGTGCTATAACTTATTTGTTCTCACACCAATAAACTTCAATTTAAACTAAAATTGAACCTAAATCTATTATAACCTCTAAAAACTTGACTAAAATTACTTCAAAATGTTATCTAAATATTTTATCACCCTTTTTCAAGATACTCTTGTGAGTATGTTGCTCTTTATGCAACCATAGCCTAACCTAGTGCTATTAGAGGTAAAAATCCAAGATTTGGTTATTTTTTGAAAAGTCTTGTCTTTTCTCAAACTTTCAAAATTTTGGATTTTTGTGTCCACTGTGGGCGGCTCATTAAATTCGTGCGTATCGATATATATATTGAGGCGCAGGTTCATTTAATGAACCGCGGAAAATCAATAATTTTTGGCTAATTTTTGGTCTTTCTTCATTGACCACTATTGCTTTTCAAGATTTTTTGTTTGCCTATTTGAGCTAAATATTACTTGAAACCTTTTGATTTTCTTTCTATTCTATGCCTTGTCTATTTTATTTAAATCCTCTTGTTTTGGGAGTTCTCCTCTCATCCCCCACCATGCCTTCTTCTAAACTTAACCTTGACATCTCTTTGTCACAACCTTCTATACCCAAAGCTTCTTCTTCTAAGCTTTCCAAGAAATCGAAAATTTCGGTCAAACTCGTTTGGATAAAAAAGAACAAGGATTTCCATGAACCTTCTTCTCCCAAACCTTGAAAGACCTCTACTTTCTCTACAATTGAGTATTGGAATGAGTCTTACTCAATCAATCTAATTACCGGAGAAAGATAAGCTCTTCCGTCACCACCTAAACCTTTCAACACTCCTCAACTAAATGAACTCTCTTCTTTCCCTAACCTCACTAAGTATTGTGATGGATACCTTTCTTATCCACATTCTCCTTCTCCTCCACCACCTTCTTACTATGATGGTCCTCCCCCATCAAATGACTTTGTTTTGCATCATGGAAGCTCGTGTGCTTGTTGTACATTTCAACAAACTGAACTTTCTCATGTGTATGAGAAGTTAAATTTTCTTGAATTCCTTCTCACCCGACCTCCTCTTCGAGTATTTGTTCCCGTGAGTAAATCTCCAGAAGATACACCTTCGTCTTTTTTTCCCAACTAAAACACATTTTGTGTTCTAATTGTTTGAGTCTAAAATAAAAACCTAAGCAATCTTGGAGGACTAACTCTACTAGAATAGTTGTTATGCTTATGTTGTTTTATTTTCTCTTATTTTGCTTTTATATTCATATTTTCAATATGAATCTCTTGTTGTATGTGCTTTCATATTTATTTTAATATGATTATTTTGTGTGTTATTGCTTGTTTTGCTAATCCTATATAACACATATTGTTGAGAGTTGATTACGGTTAAAACTTACAATTGGTATGGGTGATTCCAATAATTCTACGTTTTTAACCTTTTGACATTACATCTTCAAATTGTTGGATGTTTCTTATTATTACAACAATTATGAATTGAGCTTGTCAAAATACTCTCCTTGGACATACTTAGCAAATACTTACTTCTAATTTGAGATTTCTTTTCTTTATCCCTCTCAAGTTATTTGTAAGTAGTGACTAATGCATATACATTGGTGTTTCTTTTCTTTCTACTAACCTTTGTATGTAGCTTGTCACAATAGCTCGATCACTTGGTGCCCCAAGCTAGGGGAGTAAGCACCAAGGCAAAGCTACTAGCAAAGTCGACTCTTTTATTCTTCAAATACTTGTGCTAACCTTTTTGCTTCGACAAAAGGGCATAAATGATAGTGATAAACTCGTTAATAATTCGAAAACTTTTGTTTTACATAAATGAGTTTATAGTTCGTCGTAATAAAAAAGGGAGAGATTGTTAATGCAACTGATGCCTAAAAACATTATTTTTAATAACTAATATTTCTTAGTTTTGATCACGACAAAGTGTAAAAACATTTATCATCAAAGATAACCGAAAAACGAATTATTTAACAAACACTATCATTAAGGTAATAATCATTAAGTCTTACACAAACATATCTTATACATGTTTAGTGATCAAAGAATGTGATAACCTCAAAACTCACATTTATATAAATGTGAAAAAATATTTTAATAAACTTTATTTTTAAGAAAATGTTTTATTAAAATGAATAATAAAAATTTAAATTTGGCATATTCCAAATGGCGTAGGAATATACCCTTAAGGTATAAACTGCCCCAGAAGGAATTTCCCCACTACAGTACAAAAAGGAGCGGACTCTAGTGCCGTGGTTCAAAATAGAGAGGTTGTGGTTCCTTAGTGATATGGAACCGCGGGCCTATTTATTGAACCGTGCCAAAGAGCCGTTATTCCTTGTCCCCTATAAATATTGGATCATATTTTCATTTTCCAAGGAACCTTTTTGGACGGTTTTCTCAGCTTCTTATCTTCTTTCTATGTTTCCAATCATTAGTAAATGATCACTTAATTTGTTAAGTATGTTTACTTATGATTATCCTCTTGATCGTCTTCTTTACTTGTCCAAAGATAATATCACTCACACATTTGTGATGTGATTAAAGATGAAGCCTTGATGAAGATCATCCTTTCTTAGATCAGTCATGTGTCATCATTTTGTATGCTTGAGTCTTGTGTAGATCCAATGTATTTGTGAATACTTGGATTAGTCTTGTGTAAATTTAATGTATATGTGTATACTTAGATTTTTCTTATGTAGATCCAATGATATGTGTATACTTGGATGTGTCTTATGTGTAATAAGTCTTGTGTGTTAGTTCTCACTAAACTACAAAGTGATGTGTGTATGTGTCTTGTGAGTTCTCACTCAACTTGAAAGTGAAGAGTTGTGAAGATTGGTTCTATCTTTAGATTAGGACTCGACATCTAGCCTTGTGTCGGAAAGAAGATGGGCAACAAAGACTGGTTCTAGCTTTGGATTAGAACTCGACATCTAGCTTTGTGACAAAAAATTTTGAAGTAGGCGACGTGTGTAGATTGGTCCTAGCTAAGATTAGGTCTCGCGTTTAGCTTAGTGTTGGAAAACAATGTAAGCGATGTTGTAAGGTTTTCTCCGCCAAGAAGGGAGCTTGTGGATATAGTGGAAATCTCGAGTAAGGTGTACTCGAGGAGGGGAGTAGGAACGAAGAGAGAGCTTCGTTGCGGAACCACTATAAATCTTGGTGTCTTATCTTAGGTTTTTTCTTTCCTTACTTTCTTGTTGGAAATACGTTTTTACGTATTTAGGAAGATTCGGTCACTCCGACAATATATTAAGTAGTAGCTCGTAGTCTAGATATCTTTTAATATATCAAACAAGGAAAGGCCTAGTCCATGTTATGTATGGACGACCCAAGTGTAAGCCCAATCCCATCACATGGGCTTGGGTATATAAACCCTCTCCTTTGATGGAGAGGGTGGTGATTTCATTTTAATTTACACATAGTTCTTAAACTTTCTCTCTCTAGAAGAGTGAAATCATCTATCTTTCTCTCTCTAAAACATAAGAAAGATTTACATATCCTACAAATGGTATCAAGAGCCATGGGATGATTGTATTGTTTATGTGTTTGTGTTCTTGATTCATACGCCTATTTAGATCCATTTTACACGAACCAATTTTTTTTGTGTTTTTTTATGGTTTTTTGATACAAATCTTCTACATAGTTGTGGTAGAGATTTGGTATATTTATTTTGGCTAAAAACACAAAATTTTTGGGTGTTTTGATCATTTTTTGGCTTAAAATCTCGAATTGGTTGAGTTTTGTCCGAGAAAAGTGGGATATATTCCGATTAGGGTCATCGGAAAAGGGTTTAAGCATTCCGATCACATTCCAACGAAGGGATTCCGATTGCATTCCGATTTGCTTATTCCGATTTGAGTATTCCGATTTGGGTATTCCGATTTGGGACATTCCGATAAGGGACATTCCGATTTGGTACATTCCGATAAGGGACATTTCGATTTGGTACATTCCGATCTGTGATGTTCCGATTAGGGACATTCCGATCAAGGGTATTCCGATAGGGTTTATTCCGATAGCTTTCCGACTGATATTCCGACAGTTTTCCGATCCTTTATTCCGATCAACATTCCGACAACCCAAAAACATTTTCTCTCATTGTTCGATAGCTTTCGTGATTTGGTACATTCCGATTTGGTTTATTCCGATAGCTTTCGTGTGTAATTTTGACTTGGAATTTTTGGTTTATTGAGAACATATTTTAGGGGATTTTAACATTGTTTCTCGACTTCAACTCACAACAACAAACACATTTACTTTCTCTCATTGTTCGATCAATATTTGTAAATCTTAACTTATCGAAATGGAGTACACATCTCTTACGGATAAGTCCATCCTCTCGGGTACGAATAATCGTCCACCTATGTTGGAGAAGTCTATGTACGAGGATTGGACTTCCCGAATGGAACTTTACATGTTGAACAAAGATAATGGACATCTCATTTGGGCATCGGTGCTCAATGGACCATTAGATTATGGTACAGTGACGGAAGGTACGACTACTCGTCCTCGCACAACGGGTGAATTGACTGGAGATATGAAGATTCAAGACAAATGTGATAAGTATGCTACAAAAATCATTCTCCAAGCCCTTCCTCCAGATGTCTACAAACTCGTCAGCAAACATAAAGTTGCCAAAGAGTTATGGGATAGAATTCGTGTTCTAATGCAAGGCACCTCGTTAACTAAACAAGAATGAGAGTGTAAGCTTTATGATACTTTTGATAAGTTTGCCTATGTGCCAGGGGAGACTCTCAATGACTACTATCTGAGATTTACCCTATTGTTGAATGAGCTAAATATCTATGGCATGGCAGTTCCTACGTTTCAATTGAACACCAAGTATTTGAACACTCTTCCTTCAGAATGGAAAAAGTACGTGACGGATGTTAAATTGGCTAAGGACTTGCATAACACCAATGTGGATCAACTTCAAGCTTTTCTTCAACAACACGAATGCCATGTGATCGAGGCTCGGTTTTCTAAACCTCAAGTTTATGATCCACTTGCCATGTATGCTTCTCAACAAACATGGCTTATACTTATCAAAAACCATCATACTTGCAGCAGCCACCACCACACACCTATCAGCAACCACAACAACCATCTTATCAACCACCAATGATGCCACAACAAGCATTTCAACAAAGTGTTCATCAACAATCTTTTCCACAACAACCATCATATCAGACATCACCATCACAAGCCAACACTTATCCAATGGGCTATACTCCTCAGCAAGGATACTTTCCAATTGAAGCACAACAAACACAAGCTTTCTACTCTAATGAACTTCCACAAATCCAAGCACCGGTCTTTACTCCAAATGATACGCCAGCTGATGTTCTAAACCATCTCACTGCCTACTTGTCAAAACTTGTTGCAACTAGAGGATTTCCACCAACAAACAATCAGCTCCGCACCTCTTCAAATCCTCGACAACAAGCTACTGTTTAAGATGGTCAAGTAACAGTGCAACCCATTCAGGGAAGGCAAAATTCATTTGGACCTCCTACAAGGACTGTGAATGCTCAAACTGTGAATTCTAAAGCTAATGGAAATGGAAGCCCTATTGGTCCTCAAAAGGTTGTGACTTGCTACAATTGCCGAGGACAAGGTCATATGGCTAGGCAATGCACTCAGCCGAAAAGGAGAAGGGATAAAGCGTGGTTTCGTGAGAAAATGTATTTGGTTGATGCTCAGTCTAAGGGAAAGATTTTGGATTCAGATGAGTTATCTTTTCTTGCAGACCCAGGGGCAGCAGATACTGAAGGCATTGCAGTCATTTCCACTTCTAATGTATTTTTTTTTGGTAACCGTGATTTCCGACTCATTGGCCGACTAATCCACGGGGTTTGAGCCCACCGCCACACAGACTCAAACCAGGTAAAGCCCTCCCTTTTCAGGAGGTTGGCGTGGCCACTTCAAGGTTGTTTCCACTTCTAATGTAGCTTATCAAGCAAATGATCTTGACGCATATGATTCGGATTGTGATGACATTCACTCTGCCTAAGCTGCTCTCGTTGCTAATCTCTCTCACTATGGTTCTGATGTCGTTAGTGAGGTACCCACCACAACCAATCTTGGCAATGATGATAACCTACATCAAGTTGGGCATGAAAATGACAACCTCGAACAACATTCGGGAATTAGTAACTCAAATGATGTGGTACCCAATCCTACACATTTGAGTGAACCTCAACCAAATGCTACAACGGGTATGGAATCTTCTGCAACATGATTTGGTCATGGTGCCTAAACATATTATTGATCAAATGCATATGGCTCTCAGACAATCCGTAGATACGAATTCCACCCTAACTGTCGAGCTTGCGTTGCATAAAGAAAAGGTCAAAACTCTTGAAATGGTCCCTCAAGCAGAGAAAATAACATGTTCTGAATTTGACCAATTTCGTTTTGAAAAGATTGAACACTTGAAAGAAATATAATCATTAAAAGCTAATCTTTCCAATGAATTAAAAGCAAAAGAGTCGGTTGTCAATGATTTTCAGAAACTTAAAATGGATTTCAAAACTCTCGAGTCTAAAAAGTTTGAATCAGAAATTAATGCTACCAAACTTCTTAAATTCAAGGAACAACAGCTTTTGAAACAATACGCTTCCACAGAAAAGGTTCATCTTTTAACTAAATCATTTAAAGAACTCGAACTTAAGCGTCTTCAAAATGTACCACCTAATCCCGGTTATGCAAAACAAGCTCAGGAATATATTCCCGGTCTTTATGATATGACCATAATTGGCAAATCAAAAGAAGCACCTTATGTTCGTAGTTCTAAGGAGACACAATCACTTACGAAAGAAAATCATTCCAAAATGTCTTCAAAATTCCATACGATTGATTATGATAAGCATAATAAAGATCAACTTTCTAAAAACACACGTATTCGCTTACAAAAGGAATTAGCTGAACTAACAGTTCTTGTGCCCCCAAGTTTGTCAAATGAAAACCCTCCTAGTACGTCTCCTACACTCGTCAAAACGGATTTAACGAAGTTACTTCCACCGGTAAGTAAGGCGTCCGTTAATTTAAAAGCGGTACACCAACACTTAGCTGATTTTGACAAGGTCATTTTGGAACGTACGACGGCCACGGCCATAACGGAAGGTGAATGGAACTTTGAGCACACTAGAGCTGCGTTCCGAGACAAAATTGTTCCATTTGTAAAGAATGTTAAAGCTTGTCTTAGTAATCTTGATCAAGATTTGCATTTGGAAATAGAAGAAGTTAAACGTGTTTTCAATGAAATGGATGATGCTTATTAAAACAGTTCACTTGAAATAGAACGGGTTTCTCGCCAAAATGATCAGCTTCTGAAACAAATGATGTCTCATGATATAGTTTCTGTCTGTGTGAATAAAAGTGTTGATAATGATTCTATTGTGCATAATGTTGAATCTGTGGATAATGTGGTAGGTAGTATTTGTCATGAATCTGACGCTGAATTTTTAAAGCTTCAAGATTCATATTCTTCGCTTTCAAAACGTTTTGATAAGATTCAAACACATTGTATTTCGCTTGAATGTAAGCAACAATTTATTAAAGAAATCTTTGAAACATCATTCGAAGGTGTTAATATCGATGATGCAAACTTTGAAAAGAATTTTCGATTGAATTTACAATCAAAACAGCGTCAACCAAGTGACAAAGTTGCTAAATCTTTGCCGATAGACATAGAAAAATCTAAGGAGCTTAACTGTGTGAACGTACTTGAGGGCGTTGAGAATTTTAAACTTGATCTAGATAATCGAGTTTCCAAAATTTTGTCCAAAGTTGATAACTTAAAACAGAAAGATACACGACTCTTCGATTCAGTAAAGCCCACATGTGTTAATAACACTGCACAAAATCAATCATTGATTGAACAATTGAACCGAAAGTCAGTGGAAATATCTGATTTGAGGGAACAAATTTGTGATAAAAATCTGGCCTTGGCTGAGTTAAAGGAAACACTTCGTACTCTAAAGGGTAAGAATGTTGTGGATAATGCAGCCACTGTCTCAGCATCGTCCTCTAGTGCAATCAAAAGGAACCTTATAGCCGTCACACCATTTGATAAGGGCCCTAGGACTAAACCATCTCAAACTTTGGTCACTAAAGATAAGGCGGAATCTAAACCAGCTTCTAATATTCCTGTGTTGCCTTCTACAGGATTAATCACCACTACTAAGGCTCAAAGATCTAAGCTTAAAAGAAACAAGAAGAATGATAGGATCTTTCCCCCATCTAGTAGTCAAGTGAAGAAGAAAGCAGAAGCCCGTCCTAGGAATGTTATTTCTGTTTTGAATAAAAAGAATCATGTAGCTAAACCTAAAGGCTCTGCGGTTGTGTAGCGTTCTAAGCCTACTGTGAATTCTAATTTGAAATGTTGGAATTTCAATGAATGTATGTTTTCTAGTCGTCATGATTCTTGCCTTATTTACCATGTGAATGAGATTTATGCCCGTAAAAATGGTTTAGAATGGAAACCGACTGGGAAAGTGTTAACCCAAGTTGGTTGGTTGTGGCGTCCCACTGGTAGAACATTCACTATAGTAGGAAATGCGTGCCCTTTAACTAGGATTACTCCCACTAAAGCGAAGAAAGCGTGCCCTTTAATTAGGAGTACCAAGGCTACCAAAACACAAGCGTGCCCTTTAACTAGGAACACCGACACTACTGTAGGAACCAAGTGCCCATTAAATAGGTCTACTCCCATTGTAGTGCCCGCTAATACTCTAAAACCTCAAAAAATTGGAACCATAAAACCTGCTAATGGTAAAACTCATATTAGAAAACGCAGGAAATCTAAGGATAACAAAAATGTTAGCAATTCTGATAATATTATATCTGTATCTGCTAACAATACGGAACCAATAGTTTCCAATGCATTGTCTACTGTTGTTGTTGAAAACAGGTGGTCCAAATTGTTCTATGGTATTTGGACTCTGGTTGCTCAAAGCATATGACCGGAGATCGCTCTCAGCTCAGAAATTTCGTTAGCAAGTTTCTTGGTAAGGTTCGATTTGGAAATGATCATATTGCAAAGATAATGGGTTTCGGTAAATATCATATTGGGAATGTAATAATTTCAAGAGTGTATTATGTGGAAGGTCTCGGTCACAACTTATTTTATGTGGGACAATTTTGTGATGAAAACCTAGAAGTTGCTTTTCGAGAGCATACCTGCTTCATTTGTAATTTAGAAGGGGTTGATTTATTGAAAGGTACTCGAGGGAATAATTTGTACACTTTGTCTCTACAAGATATGATGGCCGCTTCTCCCGTATGCCTTTTCTCCAAAGCATCGAAGACTAAGTCATGGTTATGGCATCGACGGTTATCTTACCTTAACTTTGACGCTATTAATCATTTGGCGAAAAACGAACTTGTTCGTGGTCTTCCTAAACTTACATTTCACAAGGATCATTTTTGTTCTGCGTGTACAATGGGGAAAAGCACTAAGAAATCATACAAACCCAAGACTGAAGACACCAACCAAGAGAAACTTTATTTGTTGCATATGGATCTTTGTGGGCCAATGTGTGTCGAAAGTCTTAGTGGTAAAAGTACATCCTCGTCATTGTCGATGATTACTCTCGGTTTACATGGGTGAAATTGCTTACAACAAAAAATGAGGCACCTAAATTCATAATCGGATTTCTCAAGATGATTCAAGTGCGTCTCAACACTACTGTCCGACGCATTCGTACAGATAATGGAACCGAATTTGTGAATCAAATTTTGCGTGATTATTATGAAGAAGTTGGCATATCTCATGAAACATCCTTTGCTCGCACTCCACAACAAAACGGTGTCGTTGAAACGCGAAATCGCACACTTATGGAAGCTGCTCGAACGATGTTAATTTATGCAAAGGCTCCATTGTTTTTATGGGCAGAAGCAGTTTCTACAGCAGTGCACACCCAAAACCGGTCGCTAATTCGTAAACGCCATGGTAAAACACCTTATGAGCTTCTCCATGGAAAAGTACCAGATTTATCATATCTTCATGCATTTGGTTCTCTTTGCTATCCAAATAATGATGGTGACAATTTGGGAAAACTTCAACCCAAGGCCGATATTGGTATTTTCATTGGCTATGCACCTACAAAGAAGGCATATCGAATCTACAACCGTAAGTCTCGTAAGATCCTCGAAACTATGAATGTTGATTTTGATGAGCTGACAACAATGGCTTCTGAGCAAAGCAGCTCTGAACCCGCACTTCATGAAATGGGACCCAGTAACATTAGTTCTGGTCTTGTCCCAAACAACCCTACTTCATCATCATTTACACCACCTTCTAGGATTGAATGTGATACGTTGTTTCAACCGTTCTTTGATGAATTCTTTACTCCTCCAAGTATTGTTGCTCCAGAACCTGAGGTAATAGCTCCGGTAACCGAAGTTGTCGCTCCAACAATCGAAGCACAATCAGATACGTCTGCACCTACAATTGGTTTAGATATACCATCAACAAGTAATTCTCAACCAACACCTGTTTCAACTACTCATGTCATGCCTATTGATGATGAAGAGGGTGATGATGATCACGATTTGGAATTCACTCAAATGCGTGAACTTCCATTCTTTGGTGTTCCATATCCCGACCCTAATCAAGCTGGGTCGTCCACCTCAGAGGAAGATCCTAATACGATTTACTCCAATCCACGGATTCGTGAACATGACAACAAGTGGACAAAGGATCATCCTCTAGATTCTATTATTGGTGACCCTAATCGTCCAGTATCCACACGAAGTCACTTACAAGAAAATGCAATGTTTTGTCATTTTGATGCTTTTCTCACTGAAGTTGAACCTAAGACATGGCAAGAAGCTTTTACTCAATCCTATTGGATAGAAGCTATGCAAGAAGAACTTAATGAATTTATACGTCTTGAAGTATGGGAACTTGTCCCATGCCCGGATCAAGGGAAATTACTCACTTTGAAATGGGTTTACAAGGTGAAACTCGATGAGTTAGGCGGAATATTGAAGAACAAAGCTCGACTAGTAGCTCGTGGATACAAGCAATTATTGGGCATCAACTTTATGGAATCCTTTGCACCTGTTGCCCGTTTGGAAGCTATTAGACTATTCCACGCTTATGCAGCCCACATGAATATGATCGTCTATCAGATGGATGTGAAGACGGCATTTCTTAATGTTGAAATCAAGGAAGAGGTCTATGTTCAACAACCGGATGGTTTTGTGAATCCTAATTATCCTAATCATGTGTACAAGCTTAAGAAGGCTCTCTATGGGTTGAAGCAAGCTCCACGCGCATGGTATGATCTATTGTCACAATTCCTCATTAAGCAAGGCTCGCTAAAGGCAAGGTGGATCCCATGCTGTTCATTCAAAAATGAGGTAAAGATATGATTATGGTACAAATATATGTTGATGATATTATATTTGCAGCCTTGACCCAAACCTTATCCGATGAATTTGGGAAACTCATGTCTTCCAAGTTTAAGATGTCAATGACGGGCAAGGTATCATTCTTCTTAGGTCTTCAGATATCTCAGAGTCCCAGAGGCATCTTTATCAATCAATCCAAGTATGCCCTTGAATCACTAAAGAAGTATAAGATTGAATCTTGCGACCCCGTGGACACTCCAATGGTGGAACGAACTAAGCTTGATGCAGATCCACATGGAGTTGCCGTTGATCCGACACTTTATCGTGGAATGATCGGTACTCTTCTGTATATCACAGCCAGTCGACCTGATCTTCAGTTTGCTATATGTATGTGCGCTCGGTATCAAACTAGGCCTACTGAGTTACACTTAGCTACTGTTAAACGGATCTTTTGATATCTTAAAGGTACCATTAATCAGGGACTTTGGTATTCGAAGGACTCTTCGGTTGCACTTATGGCATATGCAGATGCGGATCACGCGGGTTGTTAAGATACAAGGCGTAGCACGAGTGGAACTTTGCAACTACTAGGAGATAGACTAATCAGTTGGGAATCGAAAAGGCAGAAAAACGCTGCAATTTCAAGTACGGAAGCAGAATACATAGCTATGTCTGGTTGATGTGCTCAAATTCTTTGGATGAGATCGCAATTAACAGACTATGGTCTAGGTTTCAACAAAATTCCGATGTACTGTGACAACAAGAGTGCAATTGCCTTATGCTGTAACAACGTTCAATTCTCCCGGTCGAAGCACATTGACATTCGCTACCACTTCATCAAGGAGCAAGTGGAAAATGGAGTAATCGAACTTTACTTTGTCCGATCTGAGTATCAATTGGCGGATATTTTCACGAAGGCTTTAGATCGTGCTCGAATGGAATTTTTGGCCGACAAGCTAGGAATGAGAACTTTTTCGCCTGAGACTCTAAAGGAACTGGCAGATGAACCGAAAGAATAGTGGTGGTAAGCTATTCTCCGTATCCTTGGTGATCATTTGTATATATTGTTTATATTTTTATCCACAAAAGCAAAATACAAAAATATAAAACCATATAAAAACTATAAAAATTGAAAAATCTAGAAATATCAAAAAATATTTTTACTTTATTTTTCAAAGGCATGTCTTTTGGTACGATAATATTTACGGCCTTAGAAATGTTGATTAATATTGACACGGCGCCATAAATAGAGTTCGTACAAAAGTTATAAATATTTCATAAAACATGCCTATATGGCTTGTAGTTATTTCTGACTGCAACCCGGTTTTCATATTAAAGTCAAGTATTTCTTATGAAAGCTTTGGCTCAACAACGGGAATTAATTTTCTCGGGCATGGTTTACTTTATAACCATGTAAGGGATTGTGTTTACGTTATAACACAATCTAACACAAATCTATGTACGTTTGAGTGCATTTATTTGCTAAAACAAGAGAAGTCTTGTTTTTATGAAGTTATCATCTCTACAACCATATCTATCTACATTTGGTATCTACATACTCGACGATGCGACTACTCAAACGGCGACTACAGCTCTTTCAATAGAACACGGGTCAACAATTGAGGGGGAGCGATTGTCAAGCATTCAGAATCTTCGATGCCGAACGTGCCAAGTTCACAAATTGGTGTCAAGACAACAATACCAATCGTACATGTGGTGTCAAGAGATGATTTCAGACGTGACGAGGCGACCAACATATACCGACAAGAACCATTTGATCTTATCATATGATGTTCTCATCAATCAGGTCCAACCTTGTCAATTTTTTTCTAATATGGTGAATATGTGATCATGTTACAAATCGGTATCATATCTCATACATTTGGTATCATGAAGATAAAACGGACTAGCATTTTTCTTCCCAAAACCTTTGTTAAAACTTCATTAAAACAATTGATATTTAAAACATCGATTGGGTTAATATTTTTAATATGGGGAGAAAATGTGATTTAATATGGGAAATTATCAAAAATGGTTTGACTTAACGTGATGGCTCATCCCGACATGTGCGAAACGTTTTCGAATATCGTGGCATATGTTAAGGGGGAGCAAAACGGATTTGCACATCAAAAATGGATTTCATGGTGATTTATACTTACCCACAACTCTTTTATTTCACGAAGATGAAGATTGTGGTGACATAAGGATGGTAGGATAGGTTAAGTCCTAGGATTCTTCCAGAACCGGAGGAATCTTCCCAAGGACATTCCATAGCTAGAAATAGTAGTCCTTAGGAAAGTTGGAGAAAAGATTGTGAATGTAGTTGAATGCCGACCAAGTACTTAAGTTAGCACTGGAACAATGTATTGGTAAGCATTGAAGGGGTTGAAGAATGAAAAAGATTTGTAAAGATAAAGGGTGTAAAGAAAGAAGCACTCCTTACAACCTTAGGCAGAAACCGGGTCAATACATATGCTATTGAGATCATTTTTAATGATTCTTGATATTGAAGATAGACATCATGGACCCAGTGATGCAATGCATAACCCATCCCAGCTAACTCAGATATCTCTTAAAAGATATTTGTTTTAATCACACGGAGACAGTACGTTATCTATCAATTTATTCACTCCGAATAAATTGGTATTGAAATGGTGGCACTCCTCTCCAGCCTCCGATCACTAAAATCCAAAATGCACGATCGAGTCTAGAGCCATTTGAGATAATCAAATATCTCATTAGGCCACACTTTCATAATTCCTTGCTTTTTCACACACTGTGAAAAGTAAGAAAGATCTTAAGAGTCCTACGCAAAATCTTCATGATCTTGTCTAAACATTCGAGTAATACGAAAGTATCTACAATGAAGATGGAAATCCTTCTTGAGCGAATATCAAAAAGCTCATGGTAGGTGACTTGTACGATTCTTTATGAATCAAGCTTGTGATAACTAGAAAGCAACAGTTGTGTAATTCTTAATTGAATTTAAACACGTTCCAGGCCTCTACGCAATATCTCAGTGATCTTGCCAGAACACTCAGAGTGATACCTTAGTGTTCACAGTGATGAGTGGAAATCCTTCTAGTGTTAACCTCAAACAACACTTGGTAGGTAACTTGTAAGATTCAATATGAATCAAGCTCGTGACAACCTGAAAGCAACGATGGTGCGATTCTTTAATGAATCAAACTTGTTCCAAGAATCAGAATTGACGGCTTCAATCATGCGGATAATTTTATCCAAATGATTCACTCTTTATGTTCGCAGTCAGCTTTGGACGGTCGAGTAAAGAGAACGCGTTTACCCGCAAAATCTTGTCAAGGAGATTTTTAATTAAATCTACCTGCCACAAGTACGATATTTTATATCGTCCAACGATCTTCACCGACCGGAGGTAAAATGCTACCGAATTAGAATGAAATGTTCAAAGCCATTTCGTTCGTGTCTACTTATGTTGCGGTATTTGAAGACGGTGGCGTTGCGGAATCCGAGAAGAAGTCGTCCCCGCATGTTTATACTTTATGCACTTAATACCTCATCTAATTCAAGAAAGCCTAAAAGTTAAGTCTTCCGCTGTATCGAACTCTGAAGCTTTCAAGAATTACGAAGGTATAAGTATGTGGGACATGGTGTCATGAAGAGGCGAAGATCACAAGTGAAGGATGCACAAGATCAAGGCAAGAGATTAATGCTAAAGATTGATATCAATGATCACATCAGCATGTTCACCAGAAAAGAAAAAGAAAAGAAAGAAGAAGACTACGAGCTCAAGACAAGCATAGTATGCTAGGTTTATTTTATTCTTGTAACTTGGGTAACGCCCTTGTTTGGAGTGACCTCCCTTAGGGGGAGATTGTTGGAAATACGTTTTTACGTATTTAGGAAGATTCGGTCACTCCGACAATATATTAAGTAGTAGCTCGTAGTCTAGATATCTTTTAATATATCAAAAAAGGAAAGGCCTAGTCCATGTTATGTATGGACGGCCCAAGTGTAAGCCCAAGCCCATCACATGGGCTTGGGTATATAAACCCTCTCATTTGATGGAGAGGGTGGTGATTTCATTTTAATTTACACATAGTTCTTAAACTTTCTCTCTCTAGAAGTGTGAAATCATCTATCTTTCTCTCTCTAAAACATAAGCAAGATTTACATATCCTACATTTTTAATTATCCTTAATTTCTTACATTGCATTTCATTATCACTAGATGTAGTCAATGCATTAGAAATGAACTTAACAACTATGAAACTAGTTTTCAAGTAAAATATAATTTTGGGACAAACTTACTTGAAAGGATCTTTAAATTATGACCTTAATAATAGAAACTATTCACCCCCACCCTTCTAGTTTCTACAATTCTGTTGGAATCACCACCTGCGGCTCAATAAACAAGCATGTGGCTCAATATCAATATTGAACCGCCATGAATTATTGAACCTCGGACGATGACCTCAAAAAGTGTTACTTTAAGCATTTTTCACGAGCCCAGATTTTAATCACTTATTAATCAAGCCAAGATAGATTACCAACCAAAATCTAAATAGCTAACTA
The DNA here is from genome assembly GCA_025667525.1 of Glebionis coronaria. Classification (NCBI taxonomy): domain Eukaryota; kingdom Viridiplantae; phylum Streptophyta; class Magnoliopsida; order Asterales; family Asteraceae; genus Glebionis; species Glebionis coronaria. The sequence continues at coordinate 518,801,539 of CM046882.1, forward strand.
ATACATAACTGCACATAAACGTGTAAATTGAAAGTTTAATCACATGAAACATAGATAGGATTAAAAATCTAGTTAATCCAAACAATAAAGTATTATATATATTAAGAAATCTAATGACTACAAGCTTGGTATAAAAATGTGCGCATCAATGCGCAAATTGCACGCATTAATGCGTTGCATTCAAAATTTCGCATCAATGTGTCTAATGCAATGCCATCCCAGAATGCGTTCGCATTAAAGTGCAATTTATCGCATTTGTGTAATGCTAGAAACGGTAGCAATTGTCGCAATTTAGTATTTAGGTCATTTTTGTCAAACTTTAACCATTTAAAAGAGACATACATATTTTAATGGCTTTTTAAAAATAAGACTTATTAGAAAAACATCTAAATCAAATACAATAAAATAAATATAGTATCTTTAATTTTGCTAAGTGTTTTTGTCAAGCTTTACTGTCGATTTATTTGTTTTTTTAACGGCAATTGTGGCTACATGGCCCCTAGCCCAGAAAGTATAGCGAGCCCACACAATCAGGTTAGGTCCAGCCTAGAAGGGAATGGCACCCTTCTTTTTACACACGCAAGAGAAAACCCCTATTTCCCTAGGCAAGACTCGAACTTGAGACCTTGCCTAGAGGGGAAAACCTCCATACCGCTAGACCAGAAGGTCTTTGGTAACTTATTTTGTAATTTTATTGCAAGGGATTATAGGGCTAATTTCAGTATACTAGTAACTTATTTTGTAACTTTATTGCATTTACTTGGTACTGAAATAATTTTTGTAATTTTTTATACTAAACGAATCGCGTCTAAATTGCGTTCGCAATCGCATCAAGCATCACGCAATAACTTTTTGGAACTTTAGCGTAATGGATCGCAAAATGCATTTTTAAACCAAGACTACAAGAGACAATGATCGTGGCACCAAAGATGAATCATACCTTTCTACTCACTTTTTCTCTTGAGCATTTCTTCAATATGCTTGAATCCATCTCTTGTTTCCTCTTAAACACAAAGGTTTTGAAAGAAAAGATTTTCAAGACTAATGTCTTGAGGGACATCAAAAGAGATGGAAGAGGAGGAACACGAGAGATACTCAACGGATGAAACATTAGTGTAAGAACACATAGATGGTTGGGGAATACTCGGAGAGTTCGTGCCGGTAAAGATCTCAACTTTCTCATCATAAGGATCAAAGATGACTCATACCCAACATCATGAATATCTTTTTGAAGATCATTTCGTTGATCGTAATTGTCATTCCTAGGCTCTTGTAAGAGGTTTCCTTTAATGGGAAGCATTAAACGATCAACGGAAATGTAGGATGACACTTCTAGATGAGGAAAGTCATGATCAACTCTTCTAAGAAGACAAGTAAAAAGCACAGTGAATGAAAGACTAGAATTGGATCTAAAAAGAACAAACTTAATTCTACTAGCAAAGAAATATGCAAGATTTTACGGGATGGAGGTTGCAACACAATACAACATATGTCCAAGACATGCGGGTACGTGATTGCGATTGCAACCAAGACACATTGTGTTTTCCATAATGATTTCGGTCCATGGAACCATGAACTCATTTAGTTTGCTAGTTAGTAATTCCCAAGGAGTCAGAGCACGAATGTTTCCTTGAAAATCACCAAGAAGAGAATGTTCACGAGGTTTATAAATATCTTTAACAATAAACAAAGGAAAGGGAAGTTCAGTTACATAATGCACATCAATAGGGGTTGAATCCAAAGAGTCAAGACTCCTAGCATCGGTGAACCTACATTGACCATTGTATAGTACCTTGAGAATTTGACCGATTTCTTCAAGCGAGTATACAATGGTTTTACCTTTAATAGAAAATCCTATAGAGAAACCATCATTGATGCATATTTAAGAGAACGAACTAAAGAATTCGCTAAGAAACGAAGGAAATATTGGCTCATCAATGTCAAGCAAACTATCAAAGCCAATGGACTTGAACATGAATCGAGTGAGTTCATGCCCATAAAGATCGGATGAGACAAATCGACCTTCGTGAAAGCATCGATTTTCTAAAGACCGAAGATTATTTTTTAGGGAACAATATTGAAACGAATCGGATAGACAAGGCATATACTCACTAGTTTTCTCATGGTCGTTTTGAATTCCGAAAGACATGTTCAGTACCTATAGTAGACGAAAATAATTCTAAAATCACTCTATGTTACATATGAGTTAGTAAAAATTAAAACCATAAGAATGTGTTTAATCAATTTCTTAACTAACCAAAGGATGATTCCTTAGCATTCTTATGCTTACAATGTAACAAGTTCATATTTGACAAATGCATATGACTTATGCAAATCAACCATGAATTTGAACATTGGTATTCAAAATTCGTTTTTAGGTAAGCATTAACAATGCAATTACCAATGTGTTCAAGGGTTCATAACAATTCCATCATTAAACCGAATTAATTTGATCAAAATTCGGATTTTTTCAATAAGTGGGTTTACTGAAATCCCAAGGAATATAAACCTAAAAGATTAATAGCACTAAAACTATAGATACCCACATTCCTAATTCGGTTCCAATTCAATTTAATTTTGAAAATCCCCAATTATGAAATTAAGAACCCTGGAACAAATTAGTTGAAACTGAATGAAGATACTTACAATTAATCGATGTTAGATGAAGGAAGGATGAGACCCTTGTCTTGAAACCAACTAATTTGAGTGATTTTGGAGGTTTTGAAAGATGTTAATGGTGGTTTTATCACTCTCTTCGTCGCAGCAGTAGGAAAGAAGAAGGAAAAGGTTTTTGAAAAAGTGTAAAATATCAAAACCAATATTATTTTAAGCTTAGTGGGTTGCGGCTCAATATTGATAATGAGTAGCTATTACCACCGTGCTATTTAACGAACCGCAGACAAAACATATGTAAAGTCCACGAAAATGAAAGAAAATTTTCAAACTAAGTTTTTCTAAAATACTTAAAACATATATTAAGCCTTTTGAAAATCATTGGACCACTTCAATACTAGGTTATAATGCCTTAATGAAGGATTACGAGTGGAAGCGAGACCGAAAAAGACCGAAGCAAAGAAACGACTACTCGTAAGCAAAAAGAGAAAAGAGAGAAACCAAGAGGAGTGAATTAAAGGCGAGTATCAATGCTCAAGATATGAATGACAATCTTCAAGTTGTAGAAACGAAGAGCTTGTGTCATATATAGTGGTTTATGACGTGCCTTTTTGGCGTAAGACGAAACGACTTTGGTAATGAACAATACCAAGATCTTTTGTTGTATAGATCAGGAACACTTAATACTAAATGTTTTAAACTTTTACAAAAATTGAGCAAAAGTATAGATTCACTTTTTCTCCCTCGTGATCGGATTAATATCATTGTTTAAGGATCACAATGACAATATCCTTGGAATATTTCAATCCCAAATGTGTAGTATCCTAACTACAACATATGATGTAGTTTGGTATCTCAAAGGATTAATCAATCAACTTAGAGACGAGCTCAATTGCACATACTACACATGAATAGGGCCTACTAACCGTATTAATTTGCAAACCATATAAATCATGCTTGGTACTTTAAGCTACGACTAACTCACTCTACAACATCTATGTGAGTCAAGTATCCAAGACCATGAAGGTTTGAGATGGTGAAAGAATAGAATAACATACCACAAATAAGTATCAAGGCAAGGATGCCAAGAACAATCATATAGTCAAGTAATGATCAAAAGAATGATCAAAGGGCGTGTGGAAGAACGAAAATGTACCTTAGCCGCAATGTGCATCCCTAGTCTTCTACGGACTAATGCAACAACCAAACTCGACATACTAAGTCTTCAAGGACTAGTATCAAAACCACCAATCTTGATATCATCATCCCATGATGTTGGAGATCAAAAGGAGATGAGTCTTCAATAAGTGTAACTAAATCAATCCATAACCAAATTTATGATTAGCCTTCATGAGTACCTACACAAAGAGAGATACAAACTAGTAGATACATTTCAAGAGCAAATCTAGAATGCCTAAAGGCTACTAATAAGATCATAATCAAGATGAGTTGATATAACAAAAATTTTAAGGTCTATTTTTTAAGAAAAAATAGTTTTGACTAAATGGAGAACTTTAGTACAACTAACCCTTCTAATTAGTAGAGACAATAGATCGATCCAAGCTTTAAAGCACAATATACTTTGTTGGAAATACGTTTTACGTATTAGAAAGGATCGGTCACTCCAACAATAGTCTAAGTAGTAGCTCGTAGTTTAGTGATCTAAATAGTAAACAAATAAGGCCAAGTCAAGCCTGAAACTTGTGTGTCGGCGACCCAATGTAAGCCCAAGCCCATCTCATGGGCTTGGGTGTATAAACCCTCTCCTTAGTTGGAGAGGGTGTTGGTTCACATACTTTACACATAGTAAAAGGTGTATTCTCTACTTTCTCTCTCTAAAGTGTGTGTGAAATCTACCATCTTTATATCTCTTTCTCTCTCTAACATAAGCAAGATTTACAATATCCTACAAGTGGTATCAAGATCCATGGGATGATTGTATTGTTTATGTGTTTGCGTTCTTGATTTTTTGTGCCTATTTTGATCTATTTCATGCAAACCAATTTTTTGTGTGTGTGTTTTTATGGTTTTTTCTTGATACAAATCTTCTACATAGTTGTGGTAGAGATTTGATATATTTACTTTGGCTAAAAACACAAAATTTTTGGGTGTTTTGATCATTTTTTGGCTTAAAATCTCGAATTGGCTGAGTTTTGTCCGAGAGAAGTGGGTACTATTCCGACAGAATCCATCGGAAAAGGGTTTAGCTATTCTGATATCTTCCATCGGAAAAGGGTTTACATATTCCGATCATTTTTCCGATAGTGATATTCCGACAGGTCATTACGACAGGGGTATTCCGACAGATTATTCTGACAGAGTATTTCGACAGTTTATTCCGACAGGGGTATTTCGACAGATTATTCCGACTGTTTATTCCAACAGGGTATTCCGATAGATTATTCTGACAGGGTATTCCGACAGTTTATTCCGACAGGGTATTCCGATAGATTATTCCGACAGGGTATTCCGAAAGATTATTCCGACAGGGTATTCCTATCAGATATTCCGATCAATATTCCGATGATCCAAAAACTATTCCTTAAAAAATTTCGAACAAACTTCGTGAGTTTTTGTTCGTCTTGGAATTTTTTGGTCATCGAGAACATATTTTAGGGGATTTCAACATTATTTCTCGACTTCTACACATAACAACAAACACATTTACTTTCTCTCATCGTTCGATCAACTTTTGTAAATCTTTACTTATCGAAATGGAGTACACATCTCTTACGGATAAGTCCATCCTCTCGGGTACGGATAATCGTCCACCAATGTTGGTGAAGACTATGTACGAGTATTGGGCTTCCCGAATGGAACTTTATATGTTGAACAAAGAGAATGGACATCTCATTTGGGCATCGGTGCTCAATGGACCATTGGTATATGGTACTGTGACGGAAGGTGTTGTTACTCGTCCTCGCACAACGGGTGAGTTAACTGGAGATGCTAAGATTCAAGACAAGTGTGATAAAGAAGCAACAAACATCATTCTCCAAGCCCTTCCTCCAGATGTCTACAAACTTGTGAGTAAACATAAAGTTTCCAAAGAGTTATGGGATAGAATTCGTGTTCTGATGCAAGGTACCTCGTTAACTAAACAAGAACAACAATGTAAGCTATATGATACGTTTGATAAGTTCGTCTGTCCCCGGGGAGACTCTCAATGATTACCATTTGAGATTCACTCTTTTGATGAATGAGCTTAACATCTATGGCCTGGCAATTCCTACGTTTCAATTAAACACCAAGTATTTGAACACTCTCCCTTATGAATGGAACAAGTACGTGACGACTGTTAAATTGGCTAAGGATTTGCATCAAACCAATGTGGATCAACTTCAAGCTTTTCTTCAACAACACGAATGCCATGTGATCGAGGCTCGATTGTCTACACTTCAAGTTCATGATCCACTTGCCATGTATGCTTCTCAACAAATGACCCCCCTAACAAAACATGGCTTACACTTATCAACAAAAATCATACTTGCAACAACCACCACAACACACATATCAGCAACCACAACAACCATCTTATCAACCATTAATGATGCCACAACAAGCATTTCAACAAAGTGTTCTTCAACAGCCTTATCCATAACAACCAACACATCAGTCATCACCATCACAAGCTATTACTTCTCCAATGGGCTATACTCCTCAGCAAGGATATTTTCCAATTGAAGCACCACAAGCACAAGCCTTCTACTCCAATGAACTTCCACCAATTCAAGCACCGGTCTTTACTCCAAATGATACACCTACTGATGTCTTAAACCATCTCACTGCCTATTTGTCAAAACTTGTTGCAACTAGAGGATTTCCACCAACGAACAATCAGCTCCGCACTTCTTCAAATCCTCGACAACAAGCCACTATTCAAGATGGTCAAGTGATGGTGTAAACCATTCAGGGAAGGCAAAATTCATATGGACCTACTACAAGGACCGTGAACGCTCAAGCTATGAATTCACAAGCTAATGGAAATGGAAGCACTATTGGTCCTCAAAAGGTTGTGACTTGCTACAATTACAGAGGACAAGGTCATACGGATAGGGAATGCACTCAGCCAAAAAGGAGAAGGGATGCAACGTGATTTCGTGAGAAGATGTATTTGGTCGATGCTCAATCTAAGGGAAAGATCTTAGATTAAGAGGAATTAGCATTTCTTGCAGACCCAGGGGCAGCAGATAATGAAGGCATTGCAGTCATTTCTACTTCTAATGCAGTATATCAAGTAGATGATCTTGACGCATATGATTCGGATTGTGATGACATTCACTCAGCCCAAGCTGCTCTCGTTGCTAATCTCTCTTACTATGGTTCTGATGTCATTAGTAAGGTACCAACCACATCGAATAATGTTCATGATAATCCACATCATGTTGAGCATTAAAATGACAACCTCGAACAACATTCGGGAACTAGTAACTCAAATGATGTGGTATCCAATCCAACACATTTGAGTGAACCTCAACCAAATGCTACGATGTGTATGGAATCTTATGATCAACGTGATTTGGTAATGGTGCCTAAACATATTATTGATAACATGAATGTGGCTGTTCGACAAACCATAGATATGAATGCCAACCTAACCACTGAGCTTGCGATGTATAAGGAAAAGGTCAAAACTTTTGAAATGGTCCCTCAAGCAGAGAAAATAACTTATTCTGAATTTGACCAATTTCGTTTTGAAAAGATTTAACACTTAAAAGAAATAGAATCATTAAAAGCTAATCTTTCCAATGAAATAAAAGAAAAAGAGTCGATTGTAAATGATTTTCAGAAACTTAAAATGGATTTCGAAACTCTCGAGTCTAAAAAGTTTGAATTTGAAATTAATGCTACCAAACTTCTTAAATTTAAGGAACAACAACTTTTAAAACAATACGCTTCCACAGAAAAGGTTCATCTTTTAACTAAATCGTTTAAAGAACTCAAAATTAAGCGTCTTCAAGATTTACCACCTGATCCCGGCTATGCAAAACAAGCTCAGGAATATATTCCTTGTCTTTATGATGTGACCCTAATTGGCAAATCGAAAGAAGCACCTTATGTTCGTAGTACTGAGGAGACACAGTCACTTGCGGAAGAAACTCGATCTAAAATGCTTTCAAAATTCCATAAGCTTGATTATGTTCAGCATAATAAAGATCAATTTAATAAAAACACACGTATTCGATTACAAACCGAATTAGCTCAATTATCAGTCGTTCAAAGTTTGTCAAATGAAAACCTTCCTAGTACGTCTCCTACACTTGTCAAAAAGGATTTAAATAAGTTAATTCCACCGACAAGTAAGGTGTCAGACAGACTAAATGCTTTGCACTAACACTTTGTCGATTTTGACAAGGTCATTCAGGAACGTACGACGGCTTCGACCATAACGGAAAGTGAATGGAACTTTGAGCACACTAGAGCTGCGTTTCAAGACAAAATTGTTCCGTTTGTAAACAATATTAAAGCTTGTTTTAGCAATATTGATTAAGATTTGGTTTTGGAAATAGATGAAGTTAAACGTGTTTTCAATGAAATGGATGATGCTTATGAAAATAGTTTAACTGAAATAGAACGAATTTTACGTCAAAATGATCAGCTTCTGAACAAGTGATGTCGCATGATATTGTTTCCGTCTGTGTGAATAAAAGTGTTGATAATGATTCTATTGTGCATAATGAATCTGTGGATAATGTGGTAGATAGTACTTGTCACAAATCTGACGCTGAATTTTTAAAGCTTCAAGATTCGTACTCTTTGCTTTCAAAACGTTTTGATGAGATTCAAACACATTGTATTTCGCTTGAATGCAAGCAAAAATTTATTCAAGAAATCTTTGAAACGTCATTCGAAGGTGTTAATATCGATGATGCAAATTTTTAAAAGAATTTTAGATTGAATTTACAATCAAAACAGCGTCAGCCAAGTGACAAGGTTGCTAAATCATTGCCGATAGACATAAAGAAATCTAAGGAGATTAACTATGTGAACGTACTTGAGGCCGCTGAGAATTTTAAACTTGATCTAGATAATCAAGTTTCCAAGATTTTTTTCAAAGTTGATAACTTAAAACAGAAAAATACACGATTCTTCGATTCACTAAAGCGCGCATGTGCTAATACCACTGCACAGAATCAATCATTAAATCGAAGGTCGGTGGAAAAATCTGATTTGAGGGAACAAATTTGTGATAAAAATTTGGCTTTGACTGAGTTAAAGGAAACACTTCGTACCCTAAAATGTAAGAATGTTGTGGATAACGCAACCACTGTCTCAGCATCGTCTTCTAGTGCAATCAAAAGGAACCTCATCGCCGTCACACCACTTAACAAGGGCCCTAGGACTAAACCATCTCAAACATTGGTCACTAAAGATAAGGCTACATCAAAACCAGCTTCTAATATTCCCGTTTTGCCTTCTACAGGAGTAAGCACCACTACTAAGGCTCAAAGATCTAAGCTTAAAAGAAACAGGAAGAATGATAGGATCTTGCCCCCATCTAGTAGTCAAGTGAAAAAGAAAGTAGAAGCCCACCCTAGGAATGTTATTTCTGTTTTGAATAAAAAGAATCATGTAGCTAAACTTAAAGGCTCTGCGGTTGTGTAGCGTTCTAAGCCTACTGTGAATTCTAATTTGAAATGTTGGAATTGCAATGAATGTATGTTTTCTAGTCGTCATGATTCTTGCCTTATTGACCATGTGAATGAGATGTATGCCCGTAAAAAGGGTTTAGAATGGAAACCGACTGGGAAAGTGTTAACCCAAGTTGGTTGGTTGTGGCGTCCCACTTGTAGAACATTCACTATAGTAGGAAATGCGTGCCCTTTAACTAGGATCACTCCCACTAAAGCGAAGAAAGTGTGCCCTTTAATTAGGAGTACCAAGGCTACCAAAACACAAGCGTGTCCTTTAACTAGGAACACCGACACCACTGTAGGAACCAAGTGCCCTTTAAATAGGTCTACTCCCATTGTAGTGCCCGCTAATACTCCAAAACCTCAGAAAATTAGAACAATAAAACCTGCTAATGGTAAAACTCACATTAGAAAACGCATGAAATCTAAGGATAACGAAAATGTTAGCAATTATGATAATATTATATATGTATCTGCTAACAACACGGAACCAATAGTTTCCAATGCATTGTCTATTGTTGTTGTTGAAAACAGGAGGTCCAAATTGTTCTATGGTATTTGGACTCTGGTTGCTCCAAGCATATGACCGGAGATCGCTCTCAGCTCAGAAATTTCGTCAGCAAGTTTCTTGGTACGGTTCGATTTGGAAATGATCATATTGCAAAGATAATGGGTTACGGTAAATATCATATTGGGAATGTAATAATTTCAAGAGTGTATTATGTGGAAGGTCTCGGTCACAACTTATTTTCTGTGGGACAATTTTGTGATGCAAACCTAGAAGTTGCTTTTCGAGAGCATACCTGCTTCATTCGTAATTTGGAAGGGGTTGATTTATTGAAAGGTACTCGAGGGAATAATTTGTACACTTTGTCTTTATAAGATATGATGGCCGCTTCTCTCGTATGCCTTCTCTCTAAAAAGCATCGAAGACTAAGTCATGGTTATAGCATCGACGGTTATCTCACCTTAACTTTGACGCTATTAATCATTTGGCAAAAAACGAACTTGTTCGTAGTCTTCCTAAACTTACATTTCACAAGGATCATTTGTGTTCTGCGTGTACAATGGGGAAAAGCACTAAGAAATCATACAAACCCAAGACTAAAGACACCAACCAAGAGAAACTTTATTTGTTGCATATGGATGTTTGTGGGCCAATGCGTGTCGAAAGTCTTAGTGGTAAAAAGTACATCCTCGTCATTGTCGATGATTACTCTCGGTTTACATGGGTCAAATTTCTTACAACAAATAATAAGGCACCTAAATTCATCATAGGATTTCTCAAGATGATTCAAGTGCGTCTCAACACTATTGTCCGACGCATTCGTACAGATAATGGAACCGAATTTGTGAATCAAGTATTGCGTGATTATTATGAAGAAGTTGGCATATCTCATGAATCATCCGTTGCTCGCACTCCAAAAAAAACGGTGTCGTTGAAAGGCGAAATCGCACACTTATGGAAGCTGCTCGAACGATGTTAATTTACGCAAAGGCTCCATTGTTTTTATGGGCAGAAGCAGTATCTACAACAGTTTTCACCCAAAAATCGGTCACTAATTCGAAAACGCCATGGTAAAACACCTTATGAGCTTCTAAATGGAAAAGTACCAGATTTATCATATCTTCATGTATTTGGTTCTCTTTGCTCTCCAAATAATTATGGTGACAATTTGGGAAAACTTCAACCCAAGGATGATATTGGTATTTTCATTGGTTATGCACCCACAAAGAAGGCATACCAAATCTACAATCGTAATTCTCGAAAGATCCTCGAAACTATGAATGTTGATTTTGATGAGCTGACAGCAATGGCTTCTGAGCAAAGCAGCTCTGAACCCGCACTTCATGAAATGGGACCTAGTAACATTAGTTTTGGTCTTATCCCAAACAACCCTTCATCATCATCATTTACACCACCTTCTAGGAATGAATGGGATACGTTGTTTCAACTGTTCTTTGATGAATTCTTTACTCCTCCAAGTATTGTTGCTCCAGAACCTGAGGTAATAGCTCCGGCTACCAAAGTAGTTGCTCCAGCAACCGACACCCGAATCAACTACTCATGTCATGCCTATTGATGATGAAGAGGATGATGATGATCACGACTTGGAATTCGCTCAAATGCGTGAACTTCTATTCTTTGGTGTACCAATTCCCGACTCTAATCAAGCCGGGTCGTCCACCTTAGAGGAACCTCCTACTACGGTCTACTCCAATCCACGGATTCGTGAACATGACAGCAAGTGGACAAAGGATCATCCTATAGATTCTATTATTGGTGACCCTAATCGTCCGGTATCCACACGAAGTCAGTTACAAGAAAGTGTAATGTTTTGTCATTTTGATGCTTTTCTCAGTGAAGTTGAATCTAAGGCGTGGCAACAAGCATTTACCCAATCTTGTTGGATAGAAGCTATGCAAGAAGAACTTAATGAATTTATACGTCTTGATGTATGAGAACTTGTCCCATGCCCGAATCAAGTGCAGTTACTCTCTTTGAAATGGGTTTACAAGGTGAAACTCGACGAGTTAGGCGGAATATTGAAGAACAAAGCTCGACTAGTAGCTCGTAGATACAAGCAATTATTAGGCATCGACTTTATGGAATCCTTTACACCTGTTGCCCGTTTAGAAGCTATTAGACTATTCCTTGCTTATGTAGCCCACATGAATATGATCGTCTATCATATGGATGTGAAGACCGCATTTCTTAATGGCAAAATCAAGGAAGAGGTCTATGTTCAACAGCCGGATGGTTTTGTGAATCCTAAATATCCTAATCATGTGTACAGGCTTAAGAAGGCTCTCTATGGGTTGAAGGAAGCTCGACGGGCGTGGTATGATCTTTTGTCACAATTCCTCATTACGCAAGGCTTCGCTAAAGGCAGGGTGGATCCAACACTGTTCATTCAGAAACAAGGTAAAGATATGATTATGGTACAAATATATGTTGATGATATTATATTTGTTGCCTCGACCTAAACCTTATCCGATGAGTTTGGGACACTCATGTCTTTCAAGTTTAAGATGTCAATGATGGGCAAGGTATCATTCTTCTTAGGTCTTCAGATATCTCAGAGTCCTAGAGGCATCTTTATCAATCAATCCAAGTATGCCCTTGAATCTCTTAAGAAATATAAGATGGAATCTTGAGACCCCGTGGATACTCCAATGGTGGAACGAACTAAGCTTGATGCAGATCCACATGGAGTTGCCGTTGATCCGACACTTTATCGTGGAATGATCGGTACCCTTCTATATATCACAGCTAGTCGACCTGATCTTCAGTTTGCTATATGTATGTGTGCTCGGTATAAAACTAGACCTACTGAGTTACACTTAGCTACTGTTAAATAGATCTTTCGGTATCTTAAAGGAACCATTAATCAGGGACTTTGGTATTCGAAGGACTCTTCGATTGCACTAATGGCATATGCAGATGCGGATCACGCGAGTTGTCAAGATACAAGGCGTGGCACGAGTGGAACTTTGCAACTACTAGGAGATCGACTGATCAGTTGGGCATCGAAAAGGCAGAAAAGCGCTACAATTTCAAGTACGGAAGGAGAATACATAGCTATGTCCGGTTGTTGTGCTCAAATTCTTTGGATGATATCACAATTAACCGACTATGGTCTAGGTTTTAACAAAATTCTGATGTACTGCGACAACAAAAGTGCAATTGCCTTATGCTGCAACAACGTTCAATTCTCCCGGTTGAAGCATATTGACATTCGCTACCATTTCATCAAGAAGCAAGTGGAAAATGGAGTGATCAAGATTTACTTTGTCTGATATGAGTATCAATTGTCGGATATTTTCACGAAGGCTTTAGATCGCGCTCGAATGGAATTTTTGGCCGACAAGCTAGGATTGAGAACTATCTCACCCCAGACTCTTAAGGAACTGGCAGATGAAGCGAAAGAATAGTGGTGGTAACCTATTCTCCGTATCCTTGGTGATCATCCGTACATATTGTTTTTATTTTTATCCACAAAATCAAAATACAAAAATATAAAACCATATAAAAACCATAAAATTGAGAAATTTAGAAAAATCCAAAAATATTTTTTACGTCATTTTTCAAAGGCATGTCTTTTAGTACGATAATATTTACGGCCTTAGAAATGTCGATTAATATTGACACGGCGCTATAAATAGAGTTCGTACAAAAGTTGTAAATATTTCATAAAACATGCCTATATGGCTTGTAGTTATTTCAGACTCCAACCCGTTTTTCATATTAAAGTCAAGTATTTCTTCTGAAAACTTTGGCTCACAACGGGAATTAATTTTCTCGGGCATGGTTTACTTTATAACCATGTACGGGATTGTGTTTACTTTATAACACAATCTAACATGGATATATGTATGCATCAGTGCATTTATTTGTTAAAACAAGAGAAATCTTATTTTTATGAAGTTATCATCTCTACAACCATAGCACTCTACAATTGTTATCTACATACTCGACGATGCGACTACTCAAACGACGACTACAACTCTTTCAATAGAACACTGTCAACAATTGAGGGGGAGCAATTGTCAAGCATTCAGAATCTTTGATGTCGACCGTGCCAAGTTCACAAATTGGTGTCAAGACAACAATACCAATCGTACATGTGGTGTCAAGAGATGACTTCAGACGTGATGAGGCGACCAACATTTGCCGACAAGAACCATGTGATCTTATCATATGATGTTCTCATCAATCAAGTCCAACCTTGTCAATTTATTCTAATATGGTGAATATGTGATCATGTTACAAACCGGTATCATATCTCTCACATCGGTATCATGAAGATTAATTGGATTTGCATTTTTCTTCCCAAAAAATTTCTTAAACTTTTATTAAATCAATTGATATTAAAAACATCGATTGGGTTAATATCTTTAATATGGGGGAGAAAATGTGATTTAATATGGGAAATGATTTATCAAAAATGGTTTGACTTAACGTGATAGCTCTTCCCAACATGTGCGAAATGTTTTCGAATATCATGGCATATGTTAAGGGGGAACAAAATAGATTTGCTATATCAAAATGGATTTCATGGTGATTTATACTTACCCTCAACCAATCTATTTCACGACGATGAAGATTATGGTGTCGTAAGGATGGTAGGATAGGTTAAGTCCAATGATTCTTCCAGAACCGGAGGAATCTTCCCAAGGACATTCCATAGCTAGAAATAGTAGTCCTTAGGAAAGATGGAGAAATGTTGTGAACGTAGCTGAATGCCGACCAAGTACTTAAGTTAGCACTGGAACAATCACAACAAGGTGCTAGTTATGACGTATTGGTAAGCATTGAAGGGGTTGAAGAATGAAAAATAATTGTAAAGATAAAGGGTCTAAAGAAAGAAGCCCTCCTTACAACTTAGTCAGAAAACGGGTCAACACATATGCTATTGAGATCATTTTAATGATGCTCGATATTGAAGATAGACATCATGGACCCAGTGATGCAATGCACAACCCATCCAAGCAAACTCAGATATCTCTCAAAAGGTATTTGTTTTATTCACACGGAGACAATGCATTATCTATCGATTTATTCACTCCGAATATATTGATATTGAAAAGGTGGCACTCCTCTCCAGCCTCCGATCACTAAAAATCCAAAATGCACGATCGAGTCTAGAGCCATTTGAGATCACCAAATATCTCATTAGGACACACTTTCATAATTCCTTGCTTCTTCACACACTGTGAAAAGTAAGAAAGATCTTAAGAGTCCTACGTAAAATCTTCATGATCTTGCCTGAACATCCGAGTAATACGAAAGTATTTACAATGAAAATGGAAATCCTTCTTGAGCGAATATCAAAAATCTCATGGTAGGTGACTTGTGCGATTAGTTATGCATCAAGCTTGTGATAACTGGAAAGCAACAGTGGTTTAATTCTTAACTGAACTTAAACACGTTCCAGACCTCTATGCAATATCTTAGTGATCTTCCCAGAACACTCAGAGTGATACTCTATAGTGTTCACAGTGATGAGTGGAAATCCTTCTAGTGTTAACATCAAACAACACTTGGTAGGTAACTTGCAAGATTCTATATGAATCAAGCTCATGAAAACTAGAAAGCAACGATGGTGCGATTCTTTAATGAATCAAACTTGTTCCAAGAATCGGATTTGACGGCTTCAAATCATGCGGATATTATTATCCAAATGATTCACTCTTTATGTTCTCAGTCAGCTTTGGACGGTCGAATAAAGAGAACGAGTTTACCCGCGAAATCTTGTCAAGGAGGTACTTAATTGAAACTACCTGCCACAAGTACGATATTTTATATCGTCCAACGGTCTTCACCGACCGGAGGTAAAATGCTACCGAATTAGAATGAAATGTTCAAAGCCATTTCGTTCCGTGTCTACTTATGTTGCGGCATTTGAAGACGGTGGCATTGCGGAATTCGAGAAGAAGTCGTCCCCGCATGCTTATACTTTATGCACTTAATACTTCATCTAATTCTAGAAAGCCTAAAAGTCAAGTCTTCAGCTATATCGAACTCTGAAGCTTTCAAGAATTACAAAAGTATAAGTATGTGGGACATGAAGTCACGAAGAGGCGAAGATCACAAGTGAAGGATGCACAAGATCAAGGCAAGAGATTAATGCTAAAGATTGATATCAAAGATCACATCAGCATGTTCACCAGAAAAGAAAAAGAAAAGAAAGACGAAGACTACGAGCTCAAGACAAGCATAGTATACTAGATTTATTTTATTATTGTAAATTGGGTAACGCCCTTGTTTGGAGTGACCTCCCTTAGAGGGAGATTGTTGAAATACGTTTTACGTATTAGAAAGGACCGGTCACTCCAACAATAGTCTAAATAGTAGCTCGTAGTTTAGTGATCTAAATAGTAAACAAACAAGGCCAAGCCAAGCCTACAACTTGTGTAGGCCGACGACCCAATGTAAGCCCAAGCCCATCTCATGGGCTTAGGTATATAAACCCTCTCCTTCGTTGGAGAGGGTGTTGGTTCACATACTTTACACATAGTAAAAGGTGTATTCTCTACTTTCTCTCTCTAAAGTGTGTGTGAAATCTACCATCTTTCTATCTCTTTCTCTATCTAACATAAGCAAGATTTACAATATCCTACATACTTCAAAGATCTTGTGTGACCATCGCTCTGATACCAATTGTAGAAACTATAAGAGGGGGAAAGGGTTGAATAGTTTCCTTAATTAAGTCCAAATTAAAATTATGTTCATCACTAGAAATGACTATTACTTAAAAACTTGTTTCATAATAGTTAAGCCAACTCTAATGCTTTAAAACATTTGCTATATCTAGTGATTATGATAATGTAATGCATAAATGTAAGGATAAGTAAGTAAGGAGTAATGAAAGAGACAACCTAAGGAAGCACACCAAGATTTATAGTGGATTGGCAATGAAGCTCTCTCTTCGTTCCTACTCCACTCCTCGAGTACATCTTACTCGAGATTTCCACTATATCCACAAGCTCCCTTCTGGGCGAAAAAAACCTTACAACGTTGTTTACAATGTTTTTCGACACTAAGCTAAATGACGAGTTCTAATCATAAGCTAGAACAAATCTTCGTCGCCCATCTTCTTTTCCGACACAAGGCTAGATGTCGAGTCCTAATCCAAAGCTAGAACCAATTTTCGTCGCCCATCTTCTTTTCCGACACAAGGCTTGTAACACTCTCAAATCGGGTCACATTAGCGGAAGGATCCTCGAGTGTTACTTGATACAATCACACAATTATAGAAAACGGCTCAAAACGAGTTGTTTTTTATAAAAAACATCCATTCATTCAGTTAAAAGATAATAACACATACACGGTCCCAGATAGTTTTAAAATATTTACAATATACATCAAAAGATAAAAGTTGTTTTGAATGGATATATTTTATAAAAGCAGACCAAATCATTTCAAAGTATGCAAGCTTCGTGAAACCACCTTCCTTGAGTGCCTTCATATGGACCTGAGATAAAACATGCTATAAAGTCAACAAAAATTGTTGAGTGAATCTATAGAGTTTAAATTAAATAAAGAGAACACAAGTATTTTGAATAACCTTCCATGGTTAAAAATTCATCGAAAGACAAATATGTTGTACAGCCATAATTATCGGTGTTATTACATAAGCCTCATGACATTGAACGTTAACATATATTATTTCAGGCCAACATACCTAGCCAAGTGCGTATATTTCTCTTATACGTATGCATCCGATGTTTCATTACTAGTGCTTCACTACACCACGCGATAGCTAGTCGCGACCGGACTGGGCGTCACCCCGATAGATCTATCCATAGTATTAGCGTTATTTTGATTAACAATTCACGATTCAATGGGTCTTTTAAGGCTAAAGCTGACTTATGTAATAACTATCATCTAAGCATACGATCGGGTCCCTAGTGTTCTATTTAAAAATAAGCATGTTATCCCCCTCGCGGATTTTATAAAATTAGTAAATAAGTAAAAGCGAGGCTATGAACTCACCTTAGCGATATCAATATCAAATGAGGATAACGATCTAGATAATAGTGACGGAAGTGTAACGATTAAACGAGATAAGTCGAGAAACCACGAGCTTCTAGCGACGACCTAAAATAAAATGGCGCGTTTTAGAGATATATACCACGTTGTAAAAGAATAAACGAGTTTTATAAATGTTTCATAAAATATACTTTGGACTAGTTTTTAAAATAATAAATTTTGACAACGGTCAAAAGTGTTATTTTAAAACTCTATATGTTTATTTGTAACTACTTTTCAAAACAAAGGACTAAAAATATAAACTTCCATTTACAATGTATGAAATTGACATACACTTTTTCTTTTATTGTTTCATCATTCTATTCGTAAATCATATGCTATATTTTTAGCAGCTGTATCATTTTTTTATAGATCGGTCAAGAACTTATGTATTAAAGGTGTCAAATATAAATGTCGTAATACTAATTTATAAGTATCTTACATTGATTGACTCGAGACGACGCACCTTCAATAAATTAAGCTCGCTTTCAAACATCAAAACCTAATGGACAATATCGCAACATATCACGTGATCGAATATGGACTAATCGTATTATTCAGCCCCATTGACTAGAGACTACAAACACGAACATATCTTAATCACGTTCGAACCGAAGCTCAACCCAAAACATATCAATAATTCGACAATTCCAACAAATGAAAAACCTTGTAGAAAATCATCCCAACCTCTTCAAGAAATAATAATAATGACGCTCCTTCATTTGGTTATATAAATATTTGATTAAGAGTTATTAACACAATACTCTTAAGGTAATAATCATAGTATTAGTATAATTGAGAATGGTGGTTTTCTTTAGTTGTTGTGTGCACGGCAAGAGGTATGAACCAAAGTGAATATGATATATTTTTTTTGAGATCCATATTGGTGAATACGTGTATAAGTTTTCATGTGTCTTGATTTAATCATAAACTTGACACGTAAGTGAGTGTATACACGTAATATGGAAAATAAGATATATGATTGTTTTGGTGTAAAAATATTTTTCTCTCGTAATAATAAAGCAGGTATATTATTGAAGCCTGATATTTTAAAAGTTACGCGATTTAAAAGTTATACGTAAAGCACGAAAAATAAACGCTCAATATAAAATAAAAACATTGACATTCAGAGAACGTTGATATTTTGATATAAAAATGGGGACTAATAATCTAACAAATGTTAACACATTATATAAACAAACTACGCTAAAAGTTTTATCGTAAATTTAAGAAAAATACTCGTAAGGCGAAAAATTAAACGACGACAATAGAAAATATTTTTATGTCATAATGATAATATAAATATCAATACCTAACGTATTCCTTGCCGTTATAATCTAAAAGACATTCTTACGCTAAGTTTCAAGCAAACCTTCCTAGTTAGCCGATAATTTAGATTTCTCAATAAAATAAATACAAAATATGTAATAATCGAGATTAGAATAACGATCAAAAATATCAAGATTGTCACATCATCACCACCTAACAGGGATCTTCGCCCCTGAAGATCAATGCGCCTTTTTGCCCGCCTTCTTGTTGAAGTCATACAAATGAGAATATTTCTTCCACATTTGATCATCCCTTTCCCAAGTGTATTATAGTCCTCGTCTCGAGTTCTGTCAGACTTTGACAATAGGAATTCGAGTTTGATTCAGTTACTTAACTTCCCTATGCATCATTTCGACAAGTTCTTCGATGAAATCATCTTGTCGTTGAATCTTACTTCGTCAAGAGGGATAATAAGATCTTCGTCGGATAGACATTGATTTAGGTTCGACAGATGAAAAGTATTTTGATTTCTTTATAGCTCTCGAGGTAATTCAAGTTTGTATGCCGTCGAGCCCATTCTCGATATCATCTCGAATGGTCCTACATAACAGGGACTTAACTTCTCACTCTTTCCAAAACGTATAACACCTTTCCATGGTGATACTTTCGACATAAGTTACCACGTACCTCGAACTCAAATATTTTTGTTTCACATCATCATAACTTTTCTGTTTACTACAAGCGGCTACCAAACGATTCTTAGTTTGCATGATCATTTAACTATTGGAATGAAATGAGCAAATTTAGTCAATTAGATGACAATTACCCAAATTGAATCAAATCCAAACAACATTACTTAGAACTCATAATGTTCATACCGAGTTCTAAACGTAGTAATTGGAATATCTTCCTCGCGGATGCGAAGTTGATGATAACCAAACCGCAGATCAATATTCGAATAGACGCTAGAAAATTGAAACTGATCAAATAAGTCATCAATCCTCGGCAAAGGATATCGGTTCTTGACCGGCAATTTATTCAGTTCTCGATGAAAAGACCCATCTTTCTTCTTACGAATAATACCGGAGCTCTCCACGGCGACAAGCTTGGTTGGATAAACCTTTAAAAGATAGCTCTTGTAACTGCACATCTAATTCATTCACTTTTTTTTTCACACGCTCCTCCCCCAAAATCATTTGCACCACGGAACCACTTGCTCCACCCGAACTACCGGTCCATTAGAGCCGCGAGCTCCATCATTCATGTTGGCCATGAATTCAGTTAAGGATGCAGCAACTTGTTCACTAATAACTTGGCGCATACGTGCCCGTTAATATTTTTGGCGACATGATTCTAGTATACCGCGAATCATAATGAGTAATCATTCAACGATTTCATTACAAAATGAATAATTAAAAGGGACGAATGGTTAAAAGAAACTAGCAAGGAAAGATAATAATAGAACGCTGTAGAATTATGAATCAAAAGATAGTCATTTCATTAATCAGGAACGAGTACAACTTGTATTGCCATGCATTATAGATTATCATCGTCTAATGCTATACAACTCAAAAAGACTATTTCTACTAACTGATGTTACAATTTAGTTTCTGATTTACAAAGGATACTATAGATGATAAGCTAAATCACTTTGAATTACTAGGTGATTCTTGTGGCTAAGAAGGCTTCTTGGTCCCACGAGAAGAAGATTTGTTAAATGTCTTTATGGGACGCTTGATGTCCTCCTTAATTGGCAGTTTTAGAACAACCCTAATACAACCATCACACGATGAAGGAATTAAAGGAACAAGATCAAAAAATGAGTCAAGTAAACAAATTACGAGTCAATAAGAGTTTAATTGCGCGGATGCTATATGCTTAAGCCCACACATTTATAAATCATTATTTCCATGGACTGATCAAATCCATCCAAATAAGATTTAGAAAGTAATGGTTCAACAATTTATAATTTTCTTGTTCAAATAAACGACCAATTTATTTCCACAAGACGATTATAAATCACCTTATTTAAGCATCGCTATCTCAACGCAGAAGATCAAGATCGAATCGAATGAGAATTGCTATAACGAAAAAGATTAGAGATATGATATGGAATCCTATCTAGCATGAGAATACCATACCAGTCAACCTCAGTTCCTAACAAACAACAAGTACAATCTCAGAAAAACTTGTTTCTAAAACAGTAGAATGTCGAAGATTAATAAAAATAAAGATTAAACGAAATGAATGGATTGATGAATCAAGAATAAGGACCAAGGAATCAAAATCCTTGTAACCAAATAAATATCATCGAGAATATTAACCATTTCGTTGGTATCATGGATATCCACAACTTTAGTTAAACTTAGAAATAACGAGATTCACTTTAGGAATAACTTCAACGTTAGCCTTAGAATGACTAGGGTTGCTTCGTGACAATCTACGTCGTATAAATATCTCGTATAAGTATAAAATTATCATTTATAATTAAATATATGAACACATACATTGTAATTCACAAGTACAAATAATCAATATGGTTTACATCATAAATATATATAATCTAGTATATATAATTTTCTCATTCTCGTCCATTGGCAACTCAGAGGTTTCGCTTGCAACTGTTATAGCCAAAAGATTTCAAAAATTTATTTTTGGAAAATCTTTTCGTTCACTATAACTTGAGCTCTTGATACCAATCTGTAACACTCTCAAATCGGGTCACATTAGCGGAAGGGTCCTCGAGTGTTACTTACTTGATACAATCACACAATTATAGAAAACGGCTCAAAACGAGTCGCTTTTAATAAAAACATCCATTCATTCAGTTAAAAGATAATAACCCATACACGGTCCCAAATAATTTTAAAATATTTACAATATACATCAAAGATAAAAGTTGTTTTGAATGGATATATTTTATAAAAGCAGGCCAAATCATTTTAAAGTATGCAAGCTTCGTGAAACCACCTTCCTTGAGTGCCTTCATATGGACCTGAGATAAAACATGCTATAAAGTCAACAAAAATTGATGAGTGAATCCATAGAGTTTAAATTAAATAAAGAGAACACAAGTATTTTGAATAACCTTACATGGTTAAAAATTCATTGAAAGACAATTATGTTGTACGCCCATAATTATCGGTGTTATTACATAAGCCTCATGACATTGAACGTTAACATATATTATTTCAGCCCAACACACCTAGCCAAGTGCGTATATTTCTCTTATACGTATGCATTCGATGTTTCATTACTAGTGCTTCACTACACCACGCGATAGCTAGTCGCGACCGGACTGGTCGTCACCCCGATAGATCTATCCATAGTATTAGAGTTCTTTCGATTAACAATTTACGATTCAATGGGTCTTTTAAGGCTAAATCTGACTTATGCAATAACTATCATCTCAGCATACGATCGGGTCCCTTGTGTTCTATTTAAAAATAAGCATGTTATCCCCCTCGCGGGTTTTATAAAATTAGTAAGTAAGTAAAAGCGAGGCTATGAACTCACCTTAGCGATATCAATATCAAATGAGGATAACGATCTAGATAATAGTGACAGAAGTGAAACGATGAAACGAGATAAGTCAAGAAACCACGAGCTTCTAGCGACGACCTAAAATAAAATGGCGCTTTTTTAGAGATATATACCACGTTGTAAAAGAATAAACGAGTTTTATAAATGTTTCATAAAATATACTTTGGACTAGTTTTAAAATAATAAATTTTGACAAGGGTCAAAAGTGTTATTTTAAAACTCTATATGTTTATTTGTAACTACTTTTAAAAACAAAGGACTAAAAATATAAACTTCCATTTACAATGTATGAAATTGACATACACTTTTTCTTTTATTGTTTCATCATTCTATTGTAAATCATATGCTATATTTTTAGCAGATGTATCATTTTTTTATAGATCGGTCAAGAACTTATGTATTAAAGGTGTCAAATATAAATGTCGTAATACTAATTTATAAGTATCTTACATGGATTGACTCGAGACGACGTACCTTCAACAAATTAAGCTCGCTTTCAAACATCAAAACCTAATGGACAATATCGCAACATATCACGTGATCGAATATGGACTCATCGTATTATTCAGCCCCATTGACTAGAGAATACAAAGACGAACATATCTTAATCACGTTCGAATCGAAGCTCAACCCAAAACATATCAATAATCCGACAATTCCAACAAATGAAAAACCTTGTAGAAAATCAGCCCAACCTCTTCAAGAAATAATAATAATGACGCTCCTTCATTTGGTGATATAAATATTTGATTAAGAGTTATTGTTAGCCCTATATTTTATATAGAATCGACGGATACGACACATATGAGTGAATTGGTTGATTTATATGATTCAATGTTTGATGAATATTACTATGGAAACAGTCAAGTTGTGTCAAAGCCTTCCGCTGTCAACACTGCTGATGCACCCGTACAAAATCAACAAGACACAACCGCATCTACTTTAGCAACCGTTGCTCAAGAGAATATTCCATTAGATACTCAACAAACTCAAGAAACTTTCATACAACCAACTTCACCAACCGTCAATGCTGAAGGAAGAAACAACAATCAAGCAGTCGATGCACAACCTGACGATGAAGAATTTATCAATCCGTTCGGTACACCGGTACACGAAGTCGGAGAGTCTTCTACTCAACATGTTGATCCGTCCAACATGCATACATTCTACCAACCATATCCATCCACTCATCATTGGACACGTGATCATCCATTGGTGCAAGTCATTGGAAATCCTTCACAACCGGTTCGAAAACGCAGACAACTCGAAACCGATGGCGCTGTGTGTATGTATGCACTCACCGTGAGTTCAACTGTACCTACAAACATCAAACAAGCCATGACTGATCATGCGTGGATTGAATCAATGCAAGACGAAATTCATCAGTTTGAACGCCTAAATGTTTGGGAACTTGTTGACCGACCCTATGGAATGTCAATTTTAGATTTCAAATGGATCTGGAAAAACAAACTGGATGAAGAACAAACCATCATCAAAAACAAATCTCGTCTTGTGGTTAAGGGATACCGTCAACAAGAAGGCATAGACTACGATGAATCATTCGCTCCAGTCGCTCATTTGGAAGCAGTCAGGATATTCCTTGCTTATGCAGCACATAAGGGCTTCACGGTTTTTCAGATGGACGTCAAAACAGCTTTTCTCAACGGTCATTTGAAGGAAGAAGTGTATGTGAATCAGCCGGAAGGATTCGTCGATCCTCATCATCCTGACAAAGTCTATCGTCTCAAGAAGGCTGTATATGGACTTAAACAAGCTCCAAGGGCATGGTACGAAGAACTTTCAAACTTCTTGGTGTCCAAAGGATTCTCCAAAGGTTCTATTGATCCTACTCTCTTTACTAATAAATATGGGGATGACATAATGCTGGTGCAAGTTTATGTTGATGACATTATTTTTGTTTCTACGAACCCAAAACTTTCAAAACGTTTTGAAAAATTAATGCACAGCAGATTTGAAATGTCAATGATGGGGGAGCTAAAATTCTTTTTAGGCCTCCAGATTCATCAATCCCCACGTGGTATCTTCATTAACCAAGCTAAGTATGCTCAAGAGATACTTAAAAAGCATGGTATGACCTCATGTGCTCGCGTTGGTACACCATTGTCGACCACATCCCTAGACGCTGACTTGTACTCATATCCGTAGATCAAACGCGATATCGCAGTATGATCGGGTCACTTATGTACCTTACAGCCAGCAGGCCTGATATTCATCATGCCACATGCTATTGTGCACGATATCAAGCCAGACCTACTCAAAAGCACCTCAAAGAGGTTAAACGGATCTTTTGGTACCTTAAGAATACCATTCACATGGGACTCTGGTATCCGAGGGAAACCGGTTTTCATCTAACGGCTTTTTCAGATTCTGATCACGCAGGTTGTCTTGATAGTCGTAAAAGCACCTCTGGTAGCATACAATTTCTAGGGGAAGACAAGCTTGTCAACTGGTCGTCAAAGAAGCAGGATTGCACTTCGCTCTCATCAGCTGAAGCAGAATATGTGGCTCTATCCGCGTGTTGTGCTCAAGTCCTCTGGATGAGAACTCAACTCACGGATTATGGCTTCCACTTTGATAAAATACCTATGTATTGTGACTCAAAGTCGGCCATAGCCATATCTTGCAATCCGGTTCAGCACTCCCGCACCAAGCACATCGATGTCAGATATCACTTCATCAAGGAACAAGTGGAACGTGGCATCGTGGAACTATACTTTGTCAGAACTGAGTACCAGCTGGCAGACTTGTTTACAAAAGCTCTATCGAAAGATAGGTTTGCGTATCTCGTTGGCCGTCTTGGTATGAAGTATATGACTCCAGAAGACTTGGAGGTTTTGGCAAATGAAGCTGCTTGATATTCTCTCATAATGACTTCTAGGCGCATCACAGCTTAGAACTCGGACCTCAACTAAGGAAAGTTTATCTCGGACGATAACTTATCCTTCTCAACGAGAAATTCATATTTCTCGGTCATGAGCTTCTCATAAAAACATTCAAAGTTTTTAAGTTCATGAAAACGATTTCTAAGTAAATGTCAGCTTAGAACTCGAACTTCAACTTAAGGAAAGTTTATCACGGATGATAACTTATCCTTCACAACAGGAAATTTATTTTTCTCGGTCATGAGCTAGTCACAAAACAATCAAAGTTTTGAGCTCATGAAAAACGGACCCGAAAGGGGAGTGTACGTTTCAGTGCGCTTTCCCTAAGCAATAGAAGAGAAGTCTTCTATCCTGATTATTTTAAAACCGTTGAACACAATTTCTCAAGAATTTCTCAAAAGGTTTTTCTAAATCTTTCAAAATTGTGTGTTCAACACTCCCTTCCTCATAAGTGGTTTTTATATCTCAAAATTGTCATATGTTATTTTGCTCAATTTTTGAGGGGAGCGTTTTAAAATCAAGCCTTTTAATGTTGTTGGGTACATTTCTAAAATTGTCATATTTTATGTATCCAACACATTCTGAAAATGATA
This sequence comes from Glebionis coronaria, assembly GCA_025667525.1. Lineage (NCBI taxonomy): Eukaryota > Viridiplantae > Streptophyta > Magnoliopsida > Asterales > Asteraceae > Glebionis > Glebionis coronaria. The sequence continues at coordinate 518,827,631 of CM046882.1, forward strand.
TGAAATTGTCAAATGTAATATATTATATCGGAAAAGGCATCTCAACTCCGTACCTCAACATATTTTGTGGTGTCGTTTTTCTAAAATTTTGTCAAATTTTGTCTCAAGACACACATATATTGTTGAGGGGGAGCGTCCCGACTGAAAATGTTCCATGATTCATGCGTGCACACATGTTTCTCTCCCAATCGGTTTTCAGAAATTGTCATATTTTAATCAATTAGTATCTCTAATATGATATTTTTTATATTAGAGATAGGGGGAGAAAATGTGATTAAAATGTAATATATCGCAACATGTGATCTTAAAGACTCAAATGCAACTCTTTCCTTCACATGCCAAACTATTTCGTATATCGATGCATGTGTGTAGGGGGAGCTTTTCGGAAAAGTAAAACTTTCAAGTGTTAAAAGTTTTGATTTTTATCAAGCACTTTGAATGGTTTTCAATGGTTTTATGGTTACGATCTTTACCCAAAACAACCTACTATCCACGACGGAACGATGGAGTCAAAAGGTGGTTTAGGATAGGAAACTAAGTCCTATGATCCAACCAGAACCGGAGGGATCTACCCAAGGACATTCCATAGCTAGAAATAGTTGTCCTTAGGAAAGATGGAGTGGAATGAAGCTGAATGTGGACCAAGTACTTAAGTTAGCACTGGAACAATCACAACAAGGTGCTAATGACGACGTATTGGTAAGCATTGAAGGAGTTGAATATTCTATGCAACTTAGGCAGAAACCGGGTCAATACATCTATTGAAGACAAGTCATCATGGGCCCAGTGATGCAATGCACAACCCTTCCCAGCCATTCGAGTTTCTCTCAAAAGAAACTTGTCTCATTGTCACGGAGATCAACACGTATCTATTGACTTTATCACTCCGAGTCAGTTAATATTGAAAAGGTGGCAGTCTGCTCCAGCCTCCGATTACCAAAATGCACTTATTGAGTCTAGAGCCAAACGAGATCAATTTATCATCTCATTAGGACACAATCGAGTCCTACGCATTATCCTTGTGATATTGCCAGAACACCTGAGTGATACGATTCACAATGAAGATGGAAATCCTGCTTGAGCCAGCATTAAACAAGCTCATGGTAGGTAACTTGTGCGATTCTACACGAATCAAACTTGTGAGAACTGGAAAGCAACTAAGTTTCGATTCTTAATTGATTCAAACTTGATTCCAGGTTTCTTCGCAAAATCCATGCGATCTTTCCAGAACATTCAGAGTGACACTCATTAGTGTTCACAGTGACGAATGGAAATCCTTCCAGTGTCAACATCAAACAGCACTGCGGTAGGTAACTCGCAAGATTCTCTATGAATCAAGCTTGTGACAAACTGGAAAGCAACAATGGTGCGATTCTTTTAGAATCAAACTTGTTCCAGGAAATCTGAATTGACGACTCTAATCAGACGGATAATTTATCCTTATGATTCACTCTTTACGTTCGCAGTCTGCTTTGAGACGGTCGAGTAAAGAGAACTGGCTACTACCGCCGGGAAACCCTGTCAAGGAGGTTCTTAATCGAATCTACCTGATCACAGGTACGGTATTTAATACCGTTTAACGGTCTTCACCGACCGGAGGTAAAACGCTACCGAGTTAGGGTGAAATGTTCAAAGCCATTTCATCCGTGTCTATATATGTTGCTGCATATCAAGAAGGTGGCGTAGCTGTGCAACCGATGTCGATTCAGAAGTCACAAGAGCACAAGATGGCGATAATCAAGATACCTAAGAATGTAAGAATGTAATAGGTCATCTTAGTCACAAGGAGTACAGATGAAGATCTCAAGCACTCAAAGTCAAATGACAAATGCTCAAGATAAAGATCACGAAAGCATGAAGGAACAAAGTTGTTACAAACAAGATCAAGACCAAGACACAAGACCAAAGCAGGAAGATCTCCTCTACAAGAATGTATTCACTCAATCATCTTATGCTTTTTAAGCTTTTTAAGATGACCGATACATTGGGGGATATTGTTAGCCCTATATTTTATATAGTCGAACAAGAATGTAATAGGTCATCTCAGTTGTTAAATGGTCTTGTATTGTAATAGGTTAGTCGGGAAGACCGGGCTTGGACTTTAAGCTAATATTGTATAAGTTAGGAGCGTAAGCCCAAAACAAAGCCAAGCCCGGCCCAAGATGAAGCCCACAAAGGCCTTAGAGCCGTGGGGTATATAACCCTCTTTCACATGTGAAAGAGGGTGTTGGTTCATTTCATTAAACACATAGTTTTAGTGTAAACCTTCCACTTCTCTCTCTACTCTCTCTCTCTACTTTTCTCCTCTTTCTCTCTCTAAGAATCTTGTGTTATGGATTAAAAAGGAACAACAGTTATTAACACAATACTCTTAAGGTAATCACCATAGTATTAGTATAATTGAGAATGGTGGTTTTCTTTAGTTGTTGTGTGCACGGCAAGAGGTATGAACCAAAGTGAATATGATATATTTTTTTGAGATCTATATTGGTGAATACGTGTATAAGTTTTCATGTGTCTTGCTTTAATCATAAACTTGACACGTAAGTGAGTGTATACACGTAATATGGAAAATAAGATATATGATTGTTTTGGTGTAAAAATATTTTTCTCTCGTAATAATAAAGCGGGTATATTATTGAAGCCTGATAGTTTAAAAGTTACGCGATTTGAAAGTTATACGTAAAGCACGAAAAATAAACGCTCAATATAAAATAAAAGCATTGACATTCAGAGAACGTTGATATTTTGATATAAAAATGGGGACTAATAATCTAACAAATGTTAACACATTATATAAACAAACTACGCTAAAAGTTTTATCGTAAATTTAAGAAAAATACTCGTAAGACGAAATTATTAAACGAAGACAATAGAAAATATTTCTATGTCATAATGAGAATATAAATATCAATACCTAACGTATTCCTTGCCATTATAATCTAAAAGACATTCTTACGTTAAGTTTCAAGCCAAACCTTCCCGGTTAGCCGATAATTTAGATTTCTCAATAAAATAAATACAAAATATGTAATAATCGAGATTAGAATAACGATCAGAAATATCAAGATTGTCACAAGGCTAGATGTCGAGTCCTAATCCAAAGATAGAACCAATGTTCACACACATCACTTTCTAGTTAAGTGAGAACTCACAAGACTTATACTCACAAATACATCACTTTGTTGTTTAGTGAGAACTTACACACAAGACACACTACATCATAAGACACATCTAAGTATACACATATACCTTGGGTCTACACAAGACAAACCCAAGTATACACAAATGCATTGGATCTAAACAATACTAATCCAAGTATACACAAATACCTTGGATTTACACAAGACACATATAAACAATATTATGAACATGACTAGATCTAAGAAAGGAAGATCTTCATCAAGGCTTCATCTTTTATCACATCATAAATGTGTAAGTGATCTTCTCTTTGGACAAGTAAAGAAGGGGATACTCAACATATTAAGTGATCTTTTACTAATGATTGGAATCATAGAAAGAAGATAAGAAGCATAAATCTGTCCAAAAAGGTTCATTTGAAAATGGAGAGATGGTCCACTATTTACTAGAGACAAGTCCAACGGCTAGTCTGGTCACGACTCATTAAATGGGTTGGCGGATCAATATCAATATTGAGCCGCATGCACCTATACTGAGCCACATGCTCTAGACTTCGCTCCTTTTTGTCTTCTAGTGAGGAAATGTCATCTGGTGAAGATTATACCTTAAGAGGATATTCTTAGACCATTTGGAATATGCCAAATTCAAATTTCCATTTTCCATTTTAGTAAAATATTTTCTTAAAAAAGAAAGTTATTAAAAATATTTTGTCACATGTGTATAAATGTGAGTTTTAAGGTTTATCACTTTTAATGATCACTAAACATGTATTAGATATGTTTATGTAAGACTTGAATGATTATTACCTTAATGATAGTGTTTGTTAAATAATTCCTCTTACGGTTATTTTTGACGATAAATGTTTTTACACTTTGTCGTGATCAAAACTAAGAAAGATTAATGATTACAAATAATGTTTTTAGGCATCGGTTGCATTAACAAAATTCAAAATTTTAGTTTTAATGTGATTCATCACAGATGGTGTCTTAGCTTCCTTCTAGGTCGAAGTAATATTTAACTATATACTTTCTATACTCAATTTTCAAACCTTGACAACTTTTGGAGGTAAAGTATTTTATGTGATCAATATCAAATAATTCTAAAGAATTTTATTTATCACTCAAGACATATCAAACTATGTGGTATTCTATTAGTATTGATATTGTGAGACTATATCAAAATTCCTAAATAACTTAATACTATTAGATTAAATACTTATCAATTGTGCCAAAACAAAACTGAAAATATATAGTATTTAGAAACCTAGTGCATGTTCTAATGTATACATCTTTGAATAGTTCAATAACTTTATATATGTTATCTATCATTTGAATAATTCAAAGACTTCATGTTAATTGCTTACTTTATTATTTATTTATATGCATTCTAAGAAACATTATAAGAAACATTCCAAGAAAGTATAGACAAGTTAGTTGAAGTAGTTTGTAATTCATATCTTGACATTTTCTAAACAAGGCAACATACATTGACAATTAAATGTATAAGTCTTAATAGAATATTAGATTCTTATCTCGCGGTTAGGAAACCATTTGTCATATTGTTATGTGTTATACCTTACACACAATAAAGATTTCTCTCACTTGTGCATGGCACCACATCATGTATGCAGATAAACAATCACGAACCGCAATTGTTTATGTGAACAATATGATAATGTCATGTATATTTGAATAACTAGTAGAGTGTCAACTAGAAAGTAAGTTACTATTTCAAGTGAAACTAGAAATAATATGGATTACTACAAAGGTAAACAAGCTTGTAGCTCCCACTGAATTAGACAACATTACATTAATGTATTTTTAGTAGTAAAACGGAATGCTCCCACTGGATTTGACATTACAAATGTTACTTCACCAGCGAAAGCATAATAGTGATATATTACTTTCCTACCCACTTTAATGCCCATAAGTAACAATTACTAATGTATTATAGAGAGTGTATGAACTTCCACCATGTAGATGAGGGACTATCCATCATGCTTTCATTAACTTAAAAACTGGCATACAATTTCCTTCATATTAGGCCCACCGTTCAATTAGGGTGTATAGTGACTACACTGGGTTAAAAATAATAACTAGCGTAAATAAAGCTAGTTATTATAATCACAATAAGCAAACAAAACATTTGTTTTGTTCTTATCGATTATAACCTTAAGGGCTATCGATATGTAAAGAACAAAGAAATCATTGCTTGCCTAAAGATTGCTAAGAGACTTATTAGTTTGAAAGATTCTCAAAAACTCAAATAAGAGTAATGAGATCTACTTGAAACAACAAATTGTGCAAATCTTCTTAAACATTTAAGTTTGCTTAAAGATTGATAATTACAATAATCCAATCGAACCTAATAATAGCTTTTCCTTACAAGAAAAAAGGATAGGTATATGTCTCTATCTTTCTTACAAGAAAATGAGACTTTGTTTGTCTAACAAAAACATACGTTTATAGAATTTCGTTGCAATAATACTTTTAAAAGAATCACAAAAGTCAATTATAGTATTTTTGATAATACTATCTTTATAGAAAATTAAATATCCATGTTTATAAATAAACAATTAATTTTTCAAAAGCTAGAATCCACCAAGACATACCACAACCACATCAGTTGATATGCTAGTGATAATGGTATTCAAGAGGTATTTGACGTTCAATAATTGCATCTAATATACCTTCAAGAGTTATATGACTCTACTTTTATGTACATTACTTGTGTCACAAATTCAAAAGTGAAAAAGTAAACATGTTTATCCCATCAATTGTCACGAGTTAAGGTCCCGTCTATCTTAACTTGCTTAAGTCGTCCAATAAAAAACTGTGATTATATAGCACCAAGTCTCACAATTGAGTGTATTAAATCATCTTTGGTTACAAAATCACCACAGTCTCATGTATGATGAAAGAGTAAGTGCAAGTGCTTTTTACTAGTTGAATGGCAAAATACTAACTTATTTCAAATGGTATAATTTTTGACAATTTCAAAAACATACACAAGAGCATGCAACATCTTTGTATCATGAAAATTTTAAAAAGAATTACTTAATTACGCTAATTACAAATATCACTTATATTAACTCACAAATCAGTTGTATAAATAGTGATATCATAAAAATTGATGATTCAACATGTTTTCTATTTAAAGAAGTTTAATTTTATCAGGGGAAAAGATTAGTGAATTAGTAAAATCATTGAAACCCTAGACCATTCTCGGCTTTCTAAATAGTATGCAAGGTAAGGAAACTACAAGTAGTTTGGTATTATAGGGCAATGGTATCTACAAGACCGAAATCTTGATGAGTCTTCCCGAACATTATCCTTACAACTAGGTAGTACTTTTGTAAATTACGTCATTAATAAAAATTTTCAACTTTAAAGTAAAAAACACATTATATAAACTTGATTATTGCTAGTCACGACGTGAGTTATATTTAAATCCATGTAAGGGAGACTCATTTGTTGTCACATATGACCGTGCAAGAATAAGCTTATAATAAATCAAATTTCATATAGTTTTAGTCCGGTTTATTTTATTTTCGAAAAACCCTTTGCTTGAAACATGTTATACAACAATTATAATCAAAAGCAAAACAAATAAACATTAACCTAAAACATATATCCAATTAACAATAAATCACATACCACATGCATACCAATTGATGATGAATCCAAGTCAGTTAAATTAAAACAATGCATATACATGAATAAGACTTTCACTTCTTAATGGAAGTGAGCCACATGCATCAGAAAACGATTGCGTAAGTCAAATTTAAGTAAACACCACATAACACGTAAATTTGTCTTACAATTTAATTTGACTTCAGGTCACATCAGAGTATAGCTCGGGTCTTCCCCAGCCTTAGCTCAAAAATTCAAAGTTGTAGATCTTTGAGTCGTGGACCTCCCACAAAAATTTCAAATTTTTTCGACATAGTATGAATATATTAGAAATTTCTTAGTGACGGGTGTCAAAACAAACATTCTTAAAAATTACACAATAATTATGTTAAGATTCATCAATAACCATCAGTTAGGAATGTTTAAACCATTAACGATTAATTAACTTGTATATATCAAGAACACATGATCCATGGTAAAATTGCATGATTCTCATGGATCTATCATATTAACGATTAATAAAGCGATAAATAACGACTAATTAACAATTAACAACATATTTATCACTACAAACTGAATACAACTTTGGGTTTGTCTAATTTATTTTATTAACTCTAACTAGGATTTATGAAAACCTAATCATCAAATAAAATAATTATACAACATTATATTAAGTTTACACAATTTTAGTTCTTTCGTTTTTAAATGTAATTAAAAGCTATATGAATGTCTCGTGATGCCACTGTTGGAATTTATAAAAACTCTTAACCATATTAACACGTTAATAATCACGAGTACGCACTAAAATAATAAGATTACGTATAGACAAGTAATTAACTTAAACGATAAAGAAAAGCGTACCTTTTAGCAATGGATTAATTCACCTTTATCGAACAATCAAATAACCGAAAACCCAATAAAGATCAAATAATGATCTCTCTAAGTATACACACACAATACGTTTATACAAGCAATAAGTATGCTAGTACGTAAGTGTTAAACAACCAATAAACCAATCCTCTTGAATCAATCAACAACTAGTAAGCTTGTGGTTTCTTTACCTTCGTCGACCACCAAAAACTAAACAACCCTTTGGGGTTTGTCAATTGATCGACCAAAAGAAGGAGGAGGAGAGAAAAGTGATTTAGGGATTACAAGTGAATAATGAGGTATTCAAAACCTCCTTTTATACTTGTAATAACTTGGTGATCAAGCAACCAAGCCCAAAAGACTCATGTGTTTTTGTTTCTTTTTTTCTTTACTTTCAATTCTTTGGTTTATTTATTTAATTATAAGTAATATTTAATACAATATTAATTATATATTGCTTAACCATTTACGTGTGTCTCCTTAGGCTCAAGACGACTTCCGGACATATACTATTTCATGTACATATTCTTTCAAAACAATCCCCGTGAACGAACCCCTGGGAAATGTTAGAAAGTAAAATCTCTTCCCGGATTGAATCTCCATGAACAGTTTTCAACATAACCCGTGGACAAGTGGGGTCCATCACTTTAACTAGTCAAACTGGAAATATTTTTGCACATGACATTTCCCGTGGACTCGTCCCGGGAAATCTTTTCGTAATTAAGAGATACGGAGTACTTAACGATGACATACTTAATTAACTTAATCGTACACAATTCCCAGGGACACATCCACGAGAAAAGCTTTTTTTAACTTTAAGTTTTTTTGCAACTCAAAGAATGACCATGCCGGACTACGACGACATTTGTCCCCTCACCTAGCCCGATCTCCCATTTCTTGTAGTGGAGTTTATATAAAAACTGTACACACATAAAACCAACATATAACACATAAAGGTTCGGGTTTAAACCAAAATATTACTATGGCCTATTAACCTAGCTTTGGCAAGAGGATGGTAAAACGGATGCATATGGTCATGTTCTTTAAGTTTTCACCAACAAGACATACACTTATCCAATTTTCGCATATACTAAGTGTGTTTTTCTCCATTATTGGCAAACATTGTAGGATTCTAGTAACCAAACACAGGGGCGGAGCTATGATTTTTAGTTAAGGGGGACTAACTATACTTAAGGCAAAAGTTCATATTGTTTGGGGGAGGCTGAATGTAGAAAATAATAGAAAAATGATTTCTAATACACATAAATAATAAAGGAAATAAGTTGATTGGAGGTGTCTCAGCACCCACTAGTCCCCCTATTGGCTCCACCCGTGCAAACACGCAACATCACAACTTTTTTTCATAAACACAAGTTAATATATCTGAAATTACAACCTTTAGGATAAAAAACATAATTTTCATACCCTTAACAAAATGTGATGTGTGATTCCTTTCCTACAACTAAATGCTAACTTTACAATTATGTATTTAGCAGAAGGGTAGGTTGCAAGAATTTACTTTACCACTGTAATGGTGTCATTTATTTGTATGGTACTCGATAGTTATTGGCCATCACTGCTGAAGTTGGCATTTCTCGTGTAATCTATGCATTAATGGCTGTCACTTTATGCAATGGAACATGTTCTATGATTCGCGTGGTATCTTTGAAGTATGTCAGGCTTCATAAGGCAAGCAATTTAAGATAGGATTGTACTACGTAGTATGTGGTAACAAAATTGCAAATTCATCTTTTTCTTCTTCTTGTTCTATGCTTTTTGGTGTTAACGGGTGACACAGTATGATTTGTAAGGCGTCGACATATATTTCATAATGTCATCAACTACAAAAGGTCACTTAATTACATATTTTGATAGCTCAGCGCCTCAGTTGGTATCATTCTCATATCACAAACGTTCAGTTGATCGGTTAGTGAAAGCTTTTTAAATATTTGTGTTAGTTCAAATCCAACTCTTGACTAATTATACCAACTGAAAAGATGTCGATTGCCTGAGGCAGTATCCTTAAGAAAAGGCCGGTTGACATCAAAAAACGTATGATATCAGAGTGTTCTTTGTAAAATGCAAGTCTTACTCAAATGTACACTTCCTACCTCGCGACCGTTCTTGAACTTCTTTTACCAAGTGAAATATAGTAGATGAAAATATCAAGACACCATTTTAGCGGTAAAAAATATACAGTACTTTCTTTTGACCCAAACAACGACCTTACTGTGCATGCAATTAGATTTTGGGTCAGAATCCAGTTGGCCCAACATTACATCTACTCAGGAAATGAAACTATAGCCATGCGATCCCATTTCAATGGTATAAATGCAGCTGTTTTTCTGAAGGTACGTAAAATAATTGTACGCCATGCATTAACGTTCACGACTGCAGTTAACAGTAAATTACTCGTACAAAGTAATTGACGCATGAAGCCATGGATTCTTTTAGCAACATTATCGGCCAAATTTCATGAAAGCCGTAACATATTTCGATCAAAATGTCATGATATAGTTTTTTTTTTTCATTTAAAAGACAACTATGGTTGAGATTTTTCATATTTATATTATTTGGGAAAGTATGGGAAAGGCGAGTCGACTGAATCTTTAATGAAGACGTACATGTCTTAATAAGAGCATCGGGTACCTTGAGCCATGGCCTAAGTCATCCTCAAAAACATCATTTGATGACACAAGCCTCACATTATACTTTGCGTTTTCGAGTGCTGAAAAACGTCAAATGATGGCGCGAGATTCACACCATCAGTCGTGTTTTCGGGTATTTTTCTGGTGTTTTGGAAAAAGGAGTGTTTTTTATGTTATGACACCAGAACATAACTAATGCTCTCAAAATTTCATGTGACCGTTTTCAACTCTTTCGCTTAGCACTTCAAATGTGTATTAGATTCAAAAAGAACTTCTTTGTAGTTTGAAATGATAGTTTATAAAAGTTTAATTACATAACTGTAGAAGGCAAGCGAGCAACAAGCTGCGCCGCAAGCCCTTTTTGAATTGCAAAGCTAATTCTAGTAAAAACCACATTTGTGGATTTAGGTGTCATAACGTTGCTATTCATAACGCGCTGAACTCTATTCAGAAACTCCACCGCTTCAGGTGCAAGAAAACCGAAGGTATCAAATGCAAAAGGAATAAACACGTGTTGATTTTCAATGCATGCTTTTTCGTGTTTTGTCACTTTGCATGAGGCGGCTTTCAAAGCAGCCTGACCCGCTGTAAAACCCCGGCTACTCATCCCCACAAGAGGAGAAACCCCAGTCAGATCCACACATGCATGTTTTCCTCCAACCCATCCAAAAACCAGAATGTCCGCCGGTCTGAGTGTGGATCTTCCATCTACTGGGTCAGTCAAGAAGTTCACAGGTGCTTCTTTCTTGGCGGAGATACCAGCACGTCTACATATGTCAAAAAGAACGTCTCTAACCATATCGTGTCGATACTTGAAGCCCGGGAGCTCTTTACAATGAACCGCATGTTCCCCAAAAGAATCCAAACATGCCTTGCGACAAACAGGGCACATTGTATCAGCCGGAAATAATGGGATCATGAGCCGATACTTAAGAATAGAACGGTATTCCACTGGTGACATATGTTGACCAAGCCCGTCTATAGGGATAGCTAGTAGGAAATCCTGAGCATGTGACGCGCGTAAACTCTCAAAAACCGCTTTCTGCCTCAAAGTCATATCAAAGTGGACCTCCATATCCTTGACCATTTCACTAAAAAGGGTAGTCGCCAATGTTTGTTGGGTTTTAGAGGGGGCGGTATCCTTATTAGTGAAACAACTAAAATCAAAGCTTGGAATCTTATCACGTAGACAAGCTAAAGCAGAAGCATAATCATCATCCATACCACATACGCCACTATCACGTAAAATGTGATCTTGTAACACCCAAGATTGGGCCCTCGAGGCCACAAAAGCATAGGAGGAGGCCTCTTTTGCCAAATGATAGTTGAAATTGAGGAGTTCTAACTTCAAGAATGAAAAAAAGGTGCCTACCACACGCATGGCCCCTGCCTAATTGGTCCTTTACGCATGTAAATCATCACTACGTAGCATGTCATCTGAGACTAAATGTGGCATCAACCGATCAACGAAGTCTTTAAATGATCCTGGTTTAGTTACATGACATTTGAAACTAAACTTTTGTAGAAAACCATAACCAGTTACTTAACAACTCCTCTCCCCTTTATGATTAATTAATTAACATAGTATACAATTTGGCTAGTCCCTAAACTATTGCTAGCACAACAATTACAATAGAAAAAGGTGAGGATGTCCCTTCTAGGAAGATCCTGTTGGAAAATATTGTTGGCAAAATAATTTTTGACCAACTTTGGACACAATTATGTATATGTATGTGTCATATATATTAGTGATACTTTATAGGTTCGCGTTCTCCTTGAAAAGAGCTTCGCAATGAGCCTTTATGTGTCCAAAATGAAGGTGATGTGAATGAGATATCGTGTCTCAAAGTTAGGCATTTGGTACCATGCTTAAAGAGGAAAATAGTTTATTTTTTGTCCCACATCGGTGGGTTGAGTAAACTGGAAGGGAGTCTATTGTGTATAAATAGAGGCCTAATTCCATAGCTTTTTTCACACATCAAATCAATAAGTATTATTATTGATTTCCAACATATGGAGTACGCATCTGTAAAGATGAAATTCCGGGCAGTTTGGTTAAGTCCGACAGTACAACTTACTGTTTCGGCTGTTGTACCCTGGGAAACAGACGACGAATCTGTTTTAAGGGAAGTGTGTCAAACACGTGCCTCAGCTCTTTAGTTCTAAGCGTGTCTTACGCGTGCCTCGACTTGCTGGTGATTTAGTAAGTCTTTTTATTATTTTAGTGTTTTATTTAATTATTGTTTATAGTTATGTCTGTATTTATTTTTCTGTTATTTATATTCTGTTATTTGTTTTATGTTAATTTAATTTATTTGATTTATAAATAAAAGTGTTATAGTTTCCCTACAGTTTTAAAACAGATTCTGTGTAACAGAATTAAACACTTTTTTGCTAAAATCATATTAATTTAATTAACTTATTTTTATACAAACTGTATTCTCCCGAAACCAAGATTGTGTTTCTTTAGGAAATCAGTTTTTAAGTAAACAGAATTTTAATTAACTAATCTGGTGTTACAGATCTATAAACGATTTTTTAAAACAGTTTATCGTATCAGTTTGTTTTGAAACCATGATGAGTTTGCGTTCAAACTGATCGTTTAGTTTGTTTATTACATATGTTATAGTTTTAACCTAGATTTACTGAAGCAACGATTGAGTTTCTTTGAATCAGATTTGGTACAAGTTTATATAAACCATGTTGAGTTTATTAGATACCAAATTGTTTTAATAGTTCTTAACTGTATTCCGTTAGAATATTGACAAATTTACTTGTGGTAACACAATTTTGACCCTAGTGAATCTTGTAAATGTATTGGTGCGCCAGTTACAGCATGATTGGAATTATGGTGAATTTAGATTCATTGAAACCAAGTATAGTTTCTTTGACACAAATTGAAGGCCTACGAATTCTAAGGATTTGGTAATGGATGGATTAGATCTATGGATTTGGTGGAAGAGATGGGGAAGAAGGAGATTAGGTGTAGAGAGAGAAAGGAGAGGGAAGAAAAGTAGAGAGAGAAAGGGATTAGATTAATGAAAAATGTTAATGAATGAATGACCAACCCCCTCCTAACATGCTAGGAGGGGTATATATATAGCCCACCCTACATGTGGGCTATATGGACTATACAATTACAAAGTGGATCACGAGCCTAATACATAATTGTCGTTGGAGCGACCGATCCTTCATAAATACGTAAAACGTATTTCCAACAATCTCCCCCTAAGGGAGGTCGCTCCAAGTTACAAAGTTCTAAATATTCTATAGCTCGTGATCAATGCTAATAATGATGTGACCGAGACTTTCTTTGGGAAAACACATTTCCAACAATCTCCCCCTAAGGGAGGTCACACCATTTTACAAAATCTTAAACCTAGCATCTATGCTTGAGTCTTCGATCTTGTTCTTGTGAATATGCTTGATGTGATCTTTGACTTTAGTCTTGAGCATGTTTCCTTGCCTTGACCTTGTGCATTCATCACTTGTGAAATTTGCCTCTTCGTGACTTCATGTTCCACATACTTATACCTTTAAATTCTTGAAAGCTTCAGAGTTTGATACAGCGGAAGACTTGACCTTCAGACTTTCTTGAATTTGTTGAAGTACTAAGTGTATGTAGTATAAGCATGTGGTGACGACTTCTTCTGGATTGTACACCGCAATGCCACCTTCTTGTTACGCTGCATAAGACAGTTAGCAACAAACAATATACACGGATGAAATGGCCTTGAACATTTCATTCTAATTCGGTAGCATTTTACCTCCGGTCGGTGAAGACCGTTGGACGATATTAAATATCGTACTTGTGGCAGGTAGTTTCAATTAAGAACCTCCTTGACAAGATTTCGCGGGTAAACCCGTTCTCTTTACTCGACCGTCCAAAGCTGACTGCGAACGTAAAGAGTGAATCATTTGGATAATATTATCCGCATGATTTGAAGCCGTCAATTCATGTTCCTGGAACAAGTGAAGTTCAATTAAGAACCGCACCATCGTTGCTTTCCAGTTGTCACTAGCTTGATTCATATAGAATCTTGCAAGTTACCTACCAAGTGCTGTTTGATGTTAACACTAGAAGGATTTCCACTCGTCACTGTGATCAATAAAGAGTCACTTTGAGTGTTCTGGCAAGATCATATGATAATGCGTAGAGGCCTGGAACGTGTTTAAATTTATTTAAGAATTAAACCACTGTTGCTTTCCAGTTATCACAAGTTTGATTCATAAAGAATCGCACAAGTCACCTACCATGAGCTTTTTGATATTCGCTCAAGAAGGATTTCCATCTTCATTGTAAATACTTTCGTATTACTCGGATGTTCAGGCAAGATCATGAAGATTTTGCGTAGGACTCTTAAGAACTTTCTTACTTTTCACAGTGTGTGAAGAAGCAAGTAGATATGAAAGTGTGTCCTAATGAGATATTTGATGATCTCAAATGGCTCTAGACTCGATCATGCATTTTGGATTTTAGTGATCGGAGGCTGGAGAGGAGTGCCACCTTTTCAATACCAATTTATTCGGAGTGAATAAACCAGTAGATAATGTGTTGATCTCCGTGTGATTAAAACAAATACCTTTTGAGAGATATTTGAGTTAGCTGGGAAGGGTTGTGCATTGCATCACTGGGTCCATGATGTCTTTCTTCAATACCGAGAATCATTAGCAAAAATGACCTCAATAGCATATGTATTGACCCGGTTTCTGCCTAAAGTTGTAAGGAGGGCTTCTTTCTTTACACCCTTTATCTTTACAATTCTTTTTCATTCTTCAACCCCTTCAATGCTTACCAATACGTCATAACTAGCACCTTGTTGTGATTGTTCCAGTGCTAACTTAAGTACTTGGTCGGCATTCAGCTACGTTCACAATCTTTCTCCATCTTTCCTAAGGACTACTATTTCTAGCTATGGAATGTCCTTGGGAAGATTCCTCCGGTTCTAGAGAAATCATTGGACTTTAACCTATCCTACCATCCTTATGTCACCACAATCTTCATCGTCGTGAAATAAATGGGTTGCGGGTAAGTATAAATCACCATGAAATCCATTTTGAAGTGCAAATCCATTTTGCTCCCCCTTAACATATGCTACGATATTCGAAAACATTTCGCACATGTCGGGATGAGCTAACACGTTAAGTCAAACCATTTATGATTGATCATATCCCATATTAAATCACATTTTCTCCCCCATATTAAAAATATTAACCCAATCGATGTTTTTAATATCAATTGATTTAATAGCATTTTAAGAAAATTTGGGAAGAAAAATGCAAATCCAATTATCTTCGTGATTTTAACAAGCTCCCCCTCAAATTAATGAGGGTGTACTTGAAACGTAAATTAAATACCTGTTAAACACAAGTGTAAGGTATTTATTACGTGCAAAGATCAGATATAATAATGAATTCACAAGATTAGCAATGTACGAGGTTGGACCTGAATAATGGAGAACAGCATATGAAAGAAGCACATGGTTCTTGTTCACGAATGTTGGTCACCTCGTCACGTCCCCGAGAAAATTAATTCCCGTTGTTGAGTCAAAGCTTTCCGGTGAAATGCTTGACTTGAGTATGAAAAGCGGGTTGCTATCTGAAATAATAGCAAACCATTTTGAGCATGTTTTAAAAGTTTGAACTTCTGCTCGAACTTTATTTACAACCCCGTGTCATTATTGAATGACATTTCTAGGTTCGTAAATATTATCGATTCCAGAAGACATGCTCGTTTTATCAAAACTTTTTTGAACACACAATTTTGAAAGATTTAGAAAAAAACCTTTTGAGAAATTCTCGAAAAATTGTGTTCAAAGTTTTGAAAACCAATTACTTGAGCTTAAGATGTTGAATATCTTATAAAACGAGCTCAAGTCCGAGAAGTTGTAAACTTCCCGTTGTTAAGGATAAGTTTATCATCGGCGATAAACTTTCCTTTTATCTGAAGAACGAGTCCTAAGCTGACATTTACTTAGAAGTCGTTTTTCATGAGCTTGAAAACTTTGACTGTTTTAACGGAAAGCTCATGACCGAGAAAGGTTAATTTCTCGTTATGAGGAAAAGTTCTCTTATTTAAAAGATACACTTTCCTTTCTGAGCTTAAAACTTCGAATGTTTTAATACAAGCTCATGACCGAGAAAATTGAATTTCTCGTTATGAGGATAAATTTATCATTAATGATAAACTTTCCTTTATTTGAAGTTCGAGTTACAGTCTGACATTTAACTGTAAGTCATTGTGCATGAGCTCAAAAACTTGGAATGTTTTCGATATAAGCTCATGCCCGAGAAAAATTAATTTCTCGTTGTAAGGATAAGTTTATCATCGGCGATAAACTTTCCTGCCTTTGAAGAACGGGTTACAGACTGTCATTTATCTATAAGCCTTAATGCATGAGCTTAAAAAACTTGGAATGTTTTTGATATAAGCTCATGCCCGAGAAAAATGAATTTCTCGTTTTTAGGATAAGTTTATCATCGGCGATAAACTTTCCTTTCTTTGATGAGCGAGTTATAGTCTGTGATGTGACTATAAGTCCTATACACGAGCTTAAAACCTTTGAATAGTTTTAATATAAGCTCGTGTCCGAGAAAAATTAATTTCTCGTTGTAAGGATAAGTCATCATCGGGATGAACTTTCCTGTCTTTTGAGAGCGAGTTACAGTCTGTTATGTGACTGTAAGTCCTTGTGCAACTTAACCATGAATCCCCTGAGACATTTGTTTCTCTGATATCTGCTTCTTCAGCAACCAAACTCTAAGAGTGTCCTTAGTTGAACGGTACACAACGATTGGACCGCTTCGTTCTTTTGGAACATCAACTTTGGTACCTGCAATCTCATTAGGAGTTTGTATACTTTTGCATGGGTTAGAGATATCTATTTTTGAAGCACGTGGGGGTTCACAGTTGGCTTTACTTGTGTCAGAGGTGGCCTGAGGGGATGATTCGCTTGTCTTATTTGGCAAACGTTTCCTTTTATAGAAAATCTTAAGTTCAGGCTTAAGTGATGTAGCATCCTTTGCAATTTCCTCCCTAGTAGTCTTCGTAGAATCAGAGACTATCCTAGTTAAAGGGCACTCGTTTCCTACAAGAGTAAAAGTTCTACCAGTGGGGCGCCAAACTTTACCAAAGGGTTTGATTTTAGCTATCCACTGGGACTTAATTCTAGCACGGGAGTTCACCTCATCAAGTAATTTCTTGACACAAGCATCATGATTTGCCGTAAAGATACATTTTCTACATGTTTTACAAGTAGCATATTTAATGTCTGAATAATTCCTAGATGATTGATCGATGCTCCTAGAAGATGGCATGCTACGGTTAGCAGTGTTGGGTAATCTAGAAGGCATCTGACTAGGTTGGACATTGCTATCTCTTACATGTGTCTTTTCAATAGTTTCCCTTTGACCAAGATCATGGCCCACACTAGTTGAACTAGTTCTAGACGTGTTCTTTAAACTATTCTTAGAGAAACTAGAGGCAATCATGTGATGAGGTCTTGCTAAAACTGATTTAGTCACATTAGGCCTAGTTGCTGGAGTGACTGGTCTAGGAAAATGAACCAAATCAACTTGGGAGGCAAACCGCGGTCTCGAGGATTGTGGTCGCTCGGATCTAAATGTAGTAGGTTGTCTGACAATCGGTTGTCTGACGAACTGATTTGTAGGCGGTTTCCCCAAGATTGATGGTTTTTCAAGCTTAGTGTCCACACTAGGTCCTTTACTTTTCCTTAACTCGTTTTTCAACGCAGCTATAGCAAACACCTTTTCCTGTACTTGAGCCTTTAATGTTTCATTTTCTTTGAGCACGTTATCTTGGGATGCCAACTTAGATTCAAGCAGTTGAATTTGTTTCAAAAGATTATCCTTTTCAGCTTTAGAATCTAGAACAGTTTGATCCAATTTTCTTTCAAGAACAACGTTTGACTTTTTAAGTTTTTCAAAGTATGTTTCAAATTTGTCCGTTTTCTTAGAAAATTCAAGTTTGGCATCCTCAAGATCTTTTGATTGCCGAGCTACGATCGTTTCGAGCTCTTTAATCTTGGAATCAGAAGCAGTCAATGAAGGAGTTATAGGATAATTATCATGATGTTTAGCATTCTGAACAATCTCTCCCCCATTATGACTTACATCGGATGAATCAGAAGTGGTATTGCTATCACTCTTTTCCATCCCATGTTTGTCATAATTAGGTTCAGAATTCTCAATATGCGGCATATCATCAGCATATACATCATAAACCACATTACATTGTACCATGTTTGCAGGCTCTGCGTCATAAATGGGTAAGGTGTCATCAAAATAAATCTCGTGAACATTCCCTGACGTGCCACTGGCATCATGTTGTCCTCCTGATTCGGTGCTCTTGCCATCGTTAGGCTCCAATTTGTCAATCGTATGACCAATTTCCTCTTGCAGCGATAAGTCTTGCACTCCATTATCATACCCTTGCTGA
The DNA here is from genome assembly GCA_025667525.1 of Glebionis coronaria. NCBI lineage: Eukaryota > Viridiplantae > Streptophyta > Magnoliopsida > Asterales > Asteraceae > Glebionis > Glebionis coronaria. The sequence continues at coordinate 518,846,380 of CM046882.1, forward strand.
AGTCGAGATCTTTCATAAATCAAAGACGAGACCGATGTCATGAGTTTCAAAATTGTATCACGGAAAGCTCTAAACTCGGTATGTGTATCTCGAAGAAATGATTGGCAAATCAATGAACTTTCAGACTTGATGATATTGAACTGGAGGAAAGGCGTGAGTTGTGTCACAAGAGCCTTATAAGCAAGTGCCGATGCAGAGTGATTAAAGCTTTTATTGTTAAGTTCCTCGGCGAGTTGGGTCAAAGTGGTGAAAATTGAGTCGATGAATATATGACGATCTTGTCCAAAGATTGTCACAAATTCGCTCCCTCCTTGAATCCGTGAAAGATTAACTAGATGATACTGAAGCATTCGAAATGAAGTTATACCACTTTCCCTAGCGTTGGCTTGCACTTGATGCGATTCTCCCTCTTTAAGTGTTGAATTGAATGAATCCATTGAAAATTTGATGACAGATTCTTGGATCTTTGACTGGAAAAATATCTTTCACCTGGCTTAATTATATTTATCGGCACAAATGTTGATAAGACAAACCGGAGATCAATACAAATAAAGGTCACTCTAAAAATAAAGTCCGTCAACTAATAACTCCAAGCTACGGTAAATTTAATGAACGACCCTTCTTTACAAAATTACAAAATATTTTTCCACGTTAATAGTTTCAAGATACCCGTCTCAACACGATTTGCCAAAAGAAAAACAAATGACAAAATATACAAAATTAATTTAACTAAAAAGAAAATTTACTTTACAAAATAAAAATAGAAAAAGTTACCTTAAAAAATTACTTAACTAAAATTTGTAAATAAAATAACATAAAAAAAACGTATATTTTGAATGAAAAAAAAAAAAAAAAAAAAACGTTTGCTTTTATATAAAGATTGGATAGGTGTTTTGTTTTCTTAAAAAAATCGGATATGGTACCACGTGTCTCTCTTGGTTTCTCCGTAAACCTAACAACATAGAAACCTCCGCCCTTCTTTTTCTTTATACAAATAATCAAATCAAACACACATAACAGGCATTGTTTCCTCCGTCTCTCTTTCTATCACTCAGTTACTTGTAACTTCCGCCTACAATACCAAACCAGTAAAAAACCTTCTCTCACCCAATTTCTGATCTTATACTGAAAATCCAAGTTTTGATAAACCACTCAATCCCAATTTCTGATCTTATACTTCCAATCAGACGTGAAGATCTTCAAGATCCTTGAAGTGGGTCTCGGGTAAGGTGTCTTTAACTTTTATTGTCGAAGCACAACCGTTCTCTTCATCTGTGTGTCTTTCTTGTTTGTGTTGAATCTGGAAATAAATCTTCGATCAATGATGATAATGTTTAAACTTATAAATCTTAGAAAAGATTTTGAAAATTTTTTTTAAACAAACTGAGATCTTTTAAGTCTAGAGTGGTGTTGTGTGGTTAGGGTGTTGTTTGTTTGTTGTATGTTTTTGCGAGGGTCAGAGATTTTGAGGGTTTGAGAGAGGGAGTCTGAGTGAGTCGAGGTTTGTGTGAGGTGTGATGGTCGAGGGATGAGTGATGCGAGAGGTTTGTCAGACGAGGGGGTTTGTTTTTAGTGTTAAGAGTTGAGGGAGAGACCAGATAGATGAGGGTTTGGGTGTGAGGGAGTTAAGGTGTTGTGTGGATTTGTTACGAGGGGAGTTTTTTTTTTTTTTTTTTTGGTGTCAGTTTGTTGTAGTCGAGAGTTTGAGGGAGGTCGAGAGGTGTGTTGTTTGTTTTTGTGTGAAGCGGTTCGAGAGTGTTTGTCGAGAGAGGGAGTCGAGGGAGATTTCGAGGGCGAGGGAGTCTGTCAGTGTTGAGTCTAGACGGGGGGGTTTTTCTGTTTGGTTGTGTCGAGGGTGTTATTGTTTTTGTCTATGCGGAAAATTTCTATGCGGAATGTTTCTATTCGGAACTTTTTCTATGCGGAAAGTCCTATTCGGAACTTTTTCTATGCGGAAAGTCTATTCGGAACTTTTTCTATGCGGAAAGTCTATTCGGAACTTTTTTGTCTATTCGGAACTTTTTTGTCTATTCGGAACTTTTTTGTCTATTCGGAAAGTTAGCCAATTCGGAAAGTTGGCCTATTCTGAAAGTTGGCCTATTCGGAAAGTTGAATCGCAGGAACAGAAACTCAAAAACTGATAGAACTCAAAAACTGATAGAACTGACAATTTTTGGACTGTTTTGGATTGGACTCATGGACTGTTTTGACCAAAAACCTTTGGACAGATATGAAAAAGATGAAAATTTGGACGGATTTGGACTGATTAAAACAAAAAACTTATCTAAAAAAAAAAACTTGATTAAAAAAAAAAAATAAAAAAAAAAAAAAAAAAAAAAATAAAAAAATAACTGAGTAAAAAATGATTGATTAAAAAAATAAAAAAAATAAAAATGTGATTATAAAAAACTTATTATTGAAAAAGAAAAACTGATTATTTTAAAAAAAATTGATAAAATGATACTAAAAAACTGATAATCAAAAACTGATGGTAAAAAACATACGAAAAAAGAATAAAACTGATAATAATAAAAAAAATAAAAATTGATAAATTTTTTTTTTTTTTTTAAAATTGATAAAAAAATTGATTGAATGATGAAAAGATGGATAAAAAATTAGAAAAGAAAGGATTTTTACCACCAAAGCAAAAGATAAAAAAAATATGCAAATCCTAAGATTCAACCATGGCTCTTGATACCAATTGAAGGCCTACGAATTCTAAGGATTTGGTAATGGATGGATTAGATCTATGGATTTGGTGGAAGAGATGGGGAAGAAGGAGATTAGGTGTAGAGAGAGAAAGGAGAGGGAAGAAAAGTAGAGAGAGAAAGGGATTAGATTAATGAAAAATGTTAATGAATGAATGACCAACCCCCTCCTAACATGCTAGGAGGGGTATATATATAGCCCACCCTACATGTGGGCTATATGGACTATACAATTACAAAGTGGATCACGAGCCTAATACATAATTGTCGTTGGAGCGACCGATCCTTCATAAATACGTAAAACGTATTTCCAACACAAATCTCATAAAAGATAAGTTGCTATTTTATGAGATTATTAGAACGTATTCATTGATCTCATAAAGTGAAAGATCTTATTTTATTAGACTTTTGAAACGTGTTCAATGAAATCAAGAAGAATTTCTTTGAAACAAGATGTTGACAATGGTATGAGTTATCATTAAATATCAGATTACATACACTAATTTTATTAAATTAGTGGAAGAGTTTTTGACTTGTATAATTCATTGTAAATTGGGCCGAGTCTAATTATAAACCATATATATTCTTAAAACCTTGTTGAGTTTATAAATATACCTATAGAAACCTTGTTGAGTTTATAGATATACCTATAAAAACATTGTTGAGTTTAAAGGCATATCTATTAAAACCTTGTTGAGTTTTTTTTAAAAAGAATAGATCTACTGAAATCTTGTTGAGTTTCGTTGTAGAAATTGATCATATGAAATTGATCTATTAAGATCTTCGTGATGAAGATTGATACCATATGTGGTTTTGTTAGAAAGATTATGTCATAGGAGACATTCTTTAATTGTTTAGTCGAAAGACGTTCTTTAAAGTGGTTTTGTGTAACGGATCGTACAAAACATTAGTGGTTTGAATCAAAATTCGATTTAATTCGTTTTGGATAAGAAACACTATGTGATTTAGAACGTTGTTAATAGTAACAAAAATTAGTTTCAAACTAATTATGAGACATCGGATTAACAAATTATTTGGAATGTCACGAGTGACATCTAAAGGATATGCTCCCTTACTTGTAAAATGGGAGACCGATACTCGATTTATGTGTACGGTAGATGCTTTAAAGAATTCAGAAACCTTTTGTGCCGTAACTATGTGTTAAATGACTAGAATGACATGAAAACTGAGGTCATGAGTGAATCCAACCATAGATAATGGTGCATCAGCACTTCTGTATCATGTCATGTATATGGTGATAAGAGTTTGATTAACTCTTATATTGCAGTTGAGAATGGAGAGAACGAGTTTCGGCAACTCTCCAACTGCTAATATCACGGAAAAAGATGTGATTTACATCTGGAAAAGAAACTAAGCTAACCAACGTTGTGTGTGCTGGAGATTCGTAGGAATCTTATGTCTGGATGGTTGCTTAATGAAATTTGGCTTTCATATGTGTTTGAATCAAATAAAAATCGATTTAACGAATAACATAAATTTAGTGCATATGGGTTATGCCTTTAAAATGGGTAAGTTGATTATATTTTATAATGGTTATTTTTAAATGTATGTTATGACTCACTTTGACATGTTTTAAATTTTACTCAACATGTTGTCCAATTAAACGAAATTGGATACCCATTTTTGTATTGACACGGATTACAAAATCAAAACTTAGGTTAAAGCCAAATTGATAAGTCTTTTCTCTTGGTTGAACAGAAATAACCAAAAACCTTGATATGATTCACATGGTTTTATGTGATTTAGAATTGATACCTACTAAGGTATAGAGTATCGTGTACTTCACCATATTGGCTAAATGCGGTACAAAATATTGCTATTTACACTTACTTGAGAGTAAGGATATAGACAAGCTTGATCTATATACATAAGTTGAGAACCAACTTATTATCGATAATAAGGTGATTCGAAGTTATTGGAGGTGAATATGTGTCTCTATTTCAAAATTTTTATGCTAAACTTAGAATAAGACACAAATTCATTGCTCTTGATATAGAAAAGAATCATGCCTTAGAAGAAATGGTTAATGCCATGTTCTTAAGTCCAGGTTTAAGCCATGGCATGTGGGGGAAAGCGATTATATCGATTGCTTATCTTTTAGATAAGATCCCTTGTAAATAAAATAAGATACTTCTTACGAACTATGGGTGAGAAGAAAACTATCTTATAAGTACTTACAAATGTGGGGGGTATCTAGCTAAGATATCCGTAAAATTCATGGTTCGAAAGATTGGACCTAAACCCATGGATTGTATGTTCACATGTTTTGTTATGAATAGCAGTGCTTATCGTTTCATTGTACATGAATCAAAAATAGACATAGTAATGGAATTAAGGAATGGTTCATTCTTCGGAAATATATTCCTTGTTTATGAAGGAAATTGAAAGATCATCTAGCATAGATGACGAGGTTGTCCAAGGTCAGAGACAACGAGATGATATTGATCTCTTTGATGAGAGACAAGATTGATCCAAGGAGAGGTTGAACATAGAAGAAACAAAATGACATGAACCGAGAGATTGGTTGGATTTGATTTTTGTTTCTTTTATGGTAGACAATGAGTCTACTTCTTACTGAGAAGCAATAACTTCTTTGAAAGGGTATCAATGAAAAGAAGCCAAAAATGAAATAGATTATATTTTACAAAGTAACAGAAGCTCGTGGGTGTACCTTAAGTTGTAAACCACTAGGCTATAAATGGATCTTAAAAAAATAGATAAATTCGATGTCACCATACATGTGCATGTCACCATTGACATGTGCAAAGAAATATTGGTAATCAAAGAATTTAAAAAGACAAGAAGGTCTATCTTCCTTTGATACTTATTTGCATGTTACACGGAAAACCTCAATTATGATGGTACTTTATTGACCGCATTAAGAAATTTTGGAAGTTTCTTATGTGGATGTGAAAACGATATTTCTAAACAGGGATTTAGAAAAAGGAACTATACATGAACCAGCCTGAGGGTTTCATGGTTCCTATGCTAGAGAGAAAAGTTTGTAGGCTAATTAAGTCATTATATGGTTTAAGGCAAGCTATCAAACAATGACATCAAACTTTTTGACCATATCATGTTAGAATGTGGATTCAAAAGTAATGTATGTATGTGTGTTTAATAGTAAATATGTACTCTTGTGTTTATACAGAGATGGTATACTTATCACTAGAAGTGATAACGAGATGAATAAATCCACTAATGATATGTTGGAGTCAAGATTTGACATGAACTTCATTAGTTATTCGCTTTGTTTTGAACCCATATGGATTTGTTTTGAAGTTAAACATTAAGATAACAATGTTATTGAGAGGTTCAATGTGGGGGATTCCGGTCTAGCTAGAGTCCAATGACATCTTTTTAAATCTATTTGAAATAGAGGTAAAGGTTTTGCCCATTTTGAATACTCAAATCATATTGAGCATCTTATGTGTCTAATGAAGTGTGTATGATCTGATTTTGAACTTATAATCAGGCAAGCAGATATATTAGTAATTCAAGTAGGGACCATTTGAATAAGTATTACTTGAGTACTATGATACTAATAATATTGCATTATGGAAGATATCCTACTACTATCAAGTGATAGAATAATGCAAATATAGATTCTTACATATAAGAATCTTGATCCACTAGAGCGGATGTATTTATCCTAAGTGGAACGCTATGTCTTAGAAATCTTGAAAGTATTTCAAAGAGACAATTATAGCTAAATCTATGATGAAATATGAATTTATTATTTGAGATAAATATATAGAATATGAAGGAAAGTTTACGTTAATTCGTAAAGGACATACCAAGATGGCGTATACCGGTAACGACCATGTTTATAAAGTGTGATAGTCAATAGAATTTGACAGAGCTCATATCACAAATGTAAAATGGTAAGTCGAGACATATCCATCATAGATTGTGATTGTTGCGACAACTACTCTCAACTAGAGTTATCACGATTTACTACATAACGTCAAAGGATAACATCGCGGATCCGCTTACGAAAGGCTTAAGCAGAGAGTTAGTTAGTGAGTCGTCTAAAGGAATGGGACTAAAGCCCTTGAAAGAATGAGTTTCTATGAAGGAAAACTGTTAGACACGTAATTAGTCATGATTTTAGTGTTACATCCCTTCATTTTTGGCATAATAAATAGCAAAACGTGTATTTTTAGTGCATTTATCGTTTATATGTGTTATTTATTATTGTAGGTACTAATATGAAGAAAATGAGCAAAAACGAAGAAAAGAGAGCTAAAACGAGCACGAGAAATGGAAAGAGCACGGATAATCGAGTCCAACGATGCCTTTATATTTTATTGAGTCGACCCGACACCGTTTAAAAGGGTCGGACCGACCCAATATTTATAATATTAGGACCAAATTACCAATTAACACACAAGAACTGCTGGCCCAAGAACTGCTGGCCCAATGAGGGTTGAAGAAAAAAAGAAAGGACGCAGCCCAGGCCCAAAGGGGGAGATATGCTGCGTTTGGAGCAGTTTTCATTTTTGACTTTTTTTGTTTTGACCAAAAGTAGATGCGTAATACAGACGGAGAGAACAAAAAGGGGGAATAATTATTTCTAATATTTTTTTTCCTTCCTGTGGGAGACCTGCGAAAACAATAAGTAGATACATTTTTTATCTCATTTTTTATGCATTCTTTTTTCTGCCTCCTGCGTTTCTTTTAGGTAACATTCGCATCTCACATCTTTTCTTTTATCTGCCTTTTTTTTTCTTTTCGTAGATAGGTTTAGGACTGGATCAAGATTCAGTTTAAGCTTGTTTTATTTTACCAGTAATAGTAGATTTATAAATTTAATTCTCAGCTTTTATCTCATATTTTGTGAGAAACAATTTCGATTTACACATAATTCAGTTTTTTTTTCCTTTTTAATTGTCCGGTTTCGATTCTTGTTCACAAATGACAGTTTCAATTTATGATTATTCTTTGTGTGATGTATGATGTGGATACGTTTCTTATATAGCTGATTTGGTTCGGCTTATTTTCATTAATGTTTTCAGATTTTGTAGCTTAAAAGGTTAGCTTATTTCTTCTCGAGCTTAAATTAGTTTCGGCTTATTGCTTAATGGTTGATAGTGTAGGTTTTGGATAAACTCAATTTGGTGTTAAAATATGCAAACATGAGTTATGAATTTCGTATGTTTTAAACTAGAAAGGAAAATTGTTAAAGATTTGTTTTTACCACTAGGCTATAACTTGTATCTTGTCATCATTTTCCTCCTTAGAATCAATATACATAATTGCATTTAGTTTTTAGTAAACGTCTTATTAGTAAAAATTGTTTAAAAATTTATGTTAAAAAATGTTTTAATTAATAGTTTTAATTAGTGTTAATAGTAACTTAAAGGTATTTTATTTAGCATGAAAATTTAGTTTTAAATAAGAATAGTTTTTATTAATTAGGTTAAAATGTCGTTCATCTTAATTGTCGTTAACGATTTATGTTTTATGTTAGCTCGGCGCCTCCGGTTATTCGCTCGAGTTCGTTTCTCTATCTATTTCCTTGTCGTTATTTAGTTAGCTTTTGCCTTATTATTGTTTAACTTTAATGTCGAGTTTATAGTAGTTTTGATTATGCTCGTTTAGTTTATCATTGTTATTGTCCTTAGTATTATTTTAGGTACCTTTAGCTTAATATCCGTAGTATTATTGTCGCTCTTATATCGTTTTATATTATTAGTCTTTTCAAATTAGTATATTTAAATATAAAACTCAAAACCTGTTTATTCGAGCATCAAACTTGAGACATAAACGCGGATTTCCATTCACACTTCGCCAGAAACTACGATATCCTTCGGGTGTACGAAAACGACTCAATCAAATGGCGCTGCTGCCGGCTCTGTATGTAGCGATGTTTGAGTTGTGTTTTTAGTTGGTGACTTGAAGATCCTTTCTTTTTGAAAGTTTATTTTCGTATTTGTATATATATATATAATAAAAAAATTTAAAAATCCAAAAAAAAAATATATATAAAATTTATAAAAATCAAAAATATTTTCTTATTTTCTTTATTACTATATATATCATATATATATATATATATATATATATATATATATATATATATATATATATATATATATATATATATATATATATATATATATATATATATATATATATATATATATATATATATATATATATATATATATATATATATAACTTTTAAAAAAATATTCTTCTTTATCTTTTATCGTGTTTAATTCTTTTTCTCAACCCCTCTTATTTTTAATTCTTCATGGATTCGTCTTGCGTTCGGTGTGGGAGACCATGGCTTGGTTTTCCAATATGTCCATGGTGTACTTGTGCGAAGTGTGGTTCTGATATCGACAATACACAATTTGGATTTTATCCATTGTGCAATTCAAGAAATTCGTACTTCTCCTCTTACACAAATTTCTCCCCCCCTCCCGTCTATGACAATCCCTATCCGCAACATGCACCGGGTTTTTCTCAATACCCGTGTTGCAATCATTGTGGGGGCCCTCACGATACTTCGTATTGTCAGCCAATGAATTATTATGAGCCAAATCCGTGTCCTCATTTTTCTTCACCGATGGATTATTATGAACCAAATCTGTGTTCTAATTTTTCTCAACCGATGAATTACTATGAGCCACATCTGTGCTATAATTCCGGTTTTCAAAATTTTGAGCCCCCACAAAACACCCTCGATCATCAACCTTCTTTGAATCTGAATGACGAAAGACAAGCCCTTCTTTTGCAACTTCATGAAGGCTTAATTCAACTAAGAGATGCATTGAAGGAGCGACAACGACAAGAGCAAGTATCTAATCTTAGTGCTTCTACTCCTCCTCTTGTGCGTTCTTACTATTATGATGATGATGACGATGAGAATTCTATTTCTTGGAATGATCTTTGTGCTCAATGTCCTAGTGCAATTGTAATTCCTTCTCTCGACTTGCCGGCTCTCGAGCCTAAGGATTCTACCACTCCTATTCTCGATTCTTCCACTACGGAGACTGATGCCTCTCTCATCATGGGGGATGAGGGTCTTATCACTATTCCTTGCGATGAGATTCTTATTCCAATCCAAAGTGAGCCTACGGTTGCTTCCGATAGTGACGATGAGTGTGAATCTCTTTCTAGTGATGACTCATTACCTCCCACCGACATCTTGGGAAACGATTCTTTGGCTTTCTCTAATCCCATTTTTGATCTCGATGATGATTTTACTTCTAGTGATGACGAGTCACTATCCGATGAAGACGTTCCGAAGGAAAATTTCAAGATTTATTCGAACCCTTTATTTGATTTTGATGACGCCTATATCTCTAGTGAGGTGAATCCTCTCTTTGAAGAGGGGATTGAGGACATTGATAGCTCCGACTCTCCTGCTATTGATGAGCATTCGTTGTTAGCCATGCCACATCCCATCGTAGAGGAGGTGGAGAGATTTGACCCTACCTTCCGTTTGATTCGGTCTGGAGAGGTGACGCGGGTGGTCGATATTTCTTCTGATATTTCTCATATTATGTTGCCACCCCGTCCTACTACGTGCACACCCAAGCAGGTGATGTATCGCTTTTACTCTCCTCATTTCATACCGGGAAATGAGGATGAGTGTTTTGATCCCCGAGGAGACGTTGATGTTGCTATTTCTTGTGATGTTTTACCGGTTATCCCATCAACTCTTGCTTTGAGTTTCTATAAAGTATCCTTGGGTGACACTTTGATATCTTTTTCTCCCACCCTCCCGCCCTTGGCGAAGACGAGTATTCTTAAGGATCGCCTTTATACCTATTTCTCGTATGTTATAAGAATCCTTCTGCTTTTCTTCACTTATACTGTGGATTCTTCTTCTTTATTCTCATCCGGTAATGAGGATAAGATCTTTGACCCTGGCATATCTGTTTTGAGCCAGTGGTTATTCTCTTGCTTCCCCATGGACCATTTAATTCGGGGTCGAGTCAGGCTCGTGACTCGGTTAACAAAAACAAGCGCTTTTCGGGAGGCAACCCGATGATCTATCCTTTTTATTTATTTTCTAACATAAGTGTAGGGGCGTGTGCTTCTCTCCATGTGTGCTTGTTGGTTTTTGTTTTTGTGTGCAGCTTCCCTTGGATCGAGAAGACTTTCAGAAGGTTGATGTTGCTGTTTTCCATCATCTTCTTCATTCAGTCTACGATCGATCTTCATGTCTATATCAGGGGAGTACTCAGTTCTCATTTTTATCCATACATATTTGATTGTGTTCTCCTTCTTACACTTGGAATTCTAGCATTAGCCTTTTGTGTTCTTAAGTGTAGGGGTAGCACCTTATCACTTTTGAACATTGAGGCCAATGTTCGGTTCTAAGTGTAGGGGGGTTTATATCATATGGATCATATTCATGCCTACTTGTTTGCCCTCTAGCATCCTATTTTGAGTAAATATGTGTTTGTTTTATTTTATTTTATTAAATAATAATAAAAAGTTTTTGATCGTGCGTGATTGACTTGTCCCGTAGGCTAGAACAAAGGGGATCCTGACTCTGCCTGAGTGTTGATCTGGCTGCTCCCTTTACTTTTAGACTAAGCTTTTAGGAATTGTGCAAATGAAAATGCTAAACGTGGAGTAGTTGGTTCTCTTTAGAGCTTATATGAGTAACCTGTGGCTTTTCCTCCTAGATTATAACTAGACTAAATAAGTGTGTTTTTTTTCAAGCCTTTGAACGTTAAAAATTGTGTTGTTATGCAAAAATAAATTCTTATCCAATTTTGATATAGAGTCCTAGTTCAACTTTTTATTTAAATTTGAGTGAAAGCATACTTTCTTAATTTTGAAATAATGTTGCGTGAATAAATATGTTGAAAAAAAAGGAAAAAAAAAAAATTTGAAAAAAAAGAAGAAAAAAAAGAGAAAAAAAAAATAATAAAAAAAAAAGAAAAAGAAAAAAAAATGAATAAGAGTTTTATGTTTTTGTTGCTTTATTTATAATTGTGAGAAACTTGCTTTTTCTTAAATTTAAATTCGAAGTTGAACTAGAATTCGTCAATTTTATATAAGAGTTTAGACGGTAATTGAGAATGTAGAAGTCAAAGGTCCCGTGAACTCCGATACTATTCTCAAGGGTGTAAAAACCTAGCCTCCTAAGCTTTGCTAAAGGACAAGCTGAGAAGAAAGTCGTTACATGGAGTGATCTCTCCTTTGAATCTTCATTCTCTAATTACCGTCGTTGTTTTTCATCTAAGTGTCTTTTATTAGCTTAGCGGTGATTTCAAGATCTTTGATTTCAAAATCCCGCCGATCCCGGTACTATTCTCCGTGGGGTGTCAAAAGCCCGGGCACTTAACCGATGAGGTTGGGACGTCCCGAGAAGAAATCCGCTACATGGGAAAGGCCATTTTTGAATCTTAAATCTCGTCATTTTCGGTGAGTTTAATATCCCACTTAGATGATTAGCAACCATAACAAATGTCGATTTGAACGATCAAAATTTTGAAAAAGAACACACTTGCCTAGTCTTTATAATTATAGGAGTGAAAAGTTATATTTACATAGGTTATTAGTATAAGTAGTGTTAGCATTTTGCTATAACGTTTGCACAAGAAATTTTAGCTTAGTTGGGAGTAATAAAAAGAGGATGACGATCTTTATTCCCTGGCGACACCCAGTTTGCGTGTTTCCCGTTCTATGATCCTTATACCTTGAATAAAAAGTCGAGCATGGCGGGTCACTATGAGTCTTTATTTTTAAGAGCAATTTCAAATAAAGTAGTTTTAAATTGTTTTTGGATTTAACGTTTGTGATAATAGTTGCTTGGGGGCAAGCAACGTCTTAAGTGTAGGGGTGTGTTAGACACGTAATTAGTCATGATTTTAGTGTTACATCCCTTCATTTTTGGCATAATAAATAGCTAAACGTGTATTTTTAGTGCATTTATCGTTTATATGTGTTATTTATTATTGTAGGTACTAATATGAAGAAAATGAGCAAAAACGAAGAAAAAAGAGCTAAAACGAGCACGAGAAATGGAAAGAGCACGGATAATCGAGTCCAACGATGCCTTTATATTTTATTGAGTCGACCCGACACCGTTTAAAAGGGTCGGACCGACCCAATATTTATAATATTAGGACCAAATTACCAATTAACACACAAGAACTGCTGGCCCAAGAACTGCTGGCCCAATGAGGGTTGAAGAAAAGAAAGGACGCAGCCCAGGCCCAAAGGGGGAGATATGCTGCGTTTGGAGCAGTTTTCATTTTTGACTTCTTTTGTTTTGACCAAAAGTAGATGCGTAATACAGACGCAGAGAACAAAAAGGGGGAATAATTATTTTTAATATTTTTTTCCTTCATGTGGGAGACCTGCGAAAACAATAAGCAGATACATTTTTTATCTCATTTTTTATGCATTCTTTTTTCTGCCTCCTGCGTTTCTTTTAGGTAACATTCGCATCTCACATCTTTTCTTTTATCTGCCTTTTTTTTCTTTTCATAGATAGGTTTAGGACTGGATCTAGATTCAGTTTAAGCTTGTTTTATTTTACCAGTAATAGTAGATTTATAAATTTAATTCTCAGCTTTTATCTCATATTTTGTGAGAAACAATTTCGATTTACACATAATTCAGTTTTTTTTCCTTTTTAATTGTCCGGTTTCGATTCTTATTCACAAATGACAGTTTCAATTTATGATTATTCTTTGTGTGATGTATGATGTGGATACGTTTCTTATATAGCTGATTTGGTTCGGCTTATTTTCATTAATGTTTTCAGATTTTGTAGCTTAAAAGGTTAGCTTATTTCTTCTCGAGCTTAAATTAGTTTCGGCTTATTGCTTAATGGTTGATAGTGTAGGTTTTGGATAAACTCAATCTGGTGTTAAAATATGCAAACATCAGTTATGAATTTCGTATGTTTTAAACTAGAAAGGAAAATTGTTAAAGATTTGTTTTTACCACTAGGCTATAACTTGTATCTTGTCATCATTTTCCTCCTTAGAATCAATATACATAATTGCATTTAGTTTTTAGTAAACGTCTTATTAGTAAAAATTGTTTAAAAATTTATGTTAAAAAATGTTTTAATTAAAAGTTTTAATTAGTGTTAATGGTAACTTAAAGGTATTTTATTTAGCATGAAAATTTAGTTTTAAATAAGAATAGTTTTTATTAATTAGGTTAAAATGTCGTTCATCTTAATTGTCGTTAACGATTTATGTTTTATGTTAGCTCGGCGCCTCCGGTTATTCGCTCGAGTTCGTTTCTCTATCTATTTCCTTGTCGTTATTTAGTTAGCTTTTGCCTTATTATTGTTTAACTTTAATGTCGAGTTTATAGTAGTTTTGATCTCGTTTAGTTTATCATCGTTATTGTCCTTAGTATTATTTTAGGTACCTTTAGCTTAATATCCGTAGTATTATTGTCGCTCTTATATCGTTTTATATTTTTAGTCTTTTCAAATTAGTAGATTTAAATATAAAACTCAAAACCTGTTTATTCGAGCATCAAACTTGAGACATAAACGCGGATTTCCATTCACACTTCGCCAGGAACTACGATATCCTTCGGGTGTACGAAAACGACTCAATCAAAAACCGAACCCAGTTTGACTGGAGATCCCAAGATCTGGGTTCAATAGGACAACCTAATCATAGAAATGTGGGGGAAGTCACGTCAATGTGGGGGAGTTACTTAATACAGTAACTTTCCTAGTCCATTCCTAGAACAATGTGACTTATTGAGAGGTTAAACATATGGCTTAATTGATTCATGATGAAATCATAAAGCATGATGGTTCAATATGAAATCATAAAACATATGTTTTTAATGATTCAAGATGAAATCACCTATGTGAGAGAGAAGTAGGGGTCGCTTCGAAAGAAATTGTGGGGGCGCAATTTCTAAGAGCTCTTACAGAACCAGACTAGTGTTCATGACCATAACGAACACGACTATGAGGACTTGACAATGTCAGGGAGAGTCTTGTGTGAGTGTGTATTGTCGTCTACGTAAATAGAGGCTAAGTTCAAAGACATCGCGTCTACTTAGATCTAGGAGACTAAGTGCATCTCACAAGGGAAGGTTCAAAGGGTCACACCTACCTATCCTATGCAAGATTCAACTGTTGGAATTTTATTGAAACTTTTGTGTATTACAACCGATCTCTATTCATGTGGGGGATTGTTGGAAAATATTATTGGCAAAATAACTTTTGACCAACTTTGGACACAATTATGTATATGTATGTGTCATATATATTAGTGATACTTTATAGGTTCGCGTTCTCCTTGAAGAGAGCTTCGCAATGAGCCTTTATGTGTCAAAAATGAAGGTGATGTGAATGAGATATCGTGTCTCAAAGTTAGGCATTTGGTACCATGCTTAAAAAGGAAAATAGTTTATTTTTTGTCCCACATCGGTGGAATGAGTAAACTGGAAGGGAGTCTATTGTGTATAAATAGAGGCCTAATTCCATAGCTTTTTTCACACATTAAATCAATAAGTATTATTATTGATTTCCAACATATGGAGTACGCATCTGTAAAGATGAAATTCCGGGCAGTTTGGTTAAGTCCGACAGTACAACTTACTGTTTCGGCTGTTGTACCCTGGGAAACAGACGCCGAATCTGTTTTAAGGTAAGCGTGTCAAACACGTGCCTCAGCTCTTTAGTTCTAAGCGTGTCTTACGCGTGACTCGACTTGCTGGTGATTTAGTAAGTCTTTTTATTATTTTAGTGTTTTATTTAATTATTGTTTATAATTATGTCTGTATTTATTTTTCTGTTATTTATATTCTGTTATTTGTTTTATGTTAATTTAATTTATTTGATTTATTTGATTTATAAATAAAAGTGTTATAGTTTCCCTACAGATCCACCCTCCTTATTACAATAACACTCAAACACTCATAAGATAGCTTAATCTCTTATATGTATCACAATAGCAGCAAAGAGAGTAATTAGAACCATGCTGGAGAGTTACACCTTAAAATGTGTTGTATTTTTCTCACTTTTCATCTTTTCCACCAGTTAGGAATTTTTTTTGCGTAAAGGGGACTCTCGCCGATAAAATATATAAATAACCAAAAATCCAATAAGTACAATGGAATGTGACTGACATGTCACATTACCTCAAGCTATCGCTTGAACAGCCAAATCGTATGAGAAACCATACGAGCTACCTACACATTACAAAACCAATTACATCAATAGGAAAGAACCACCTAATGGTGCATAAACACACACCTAAACAACATCACATCACTGGTAGATAGTATCAAGAAGCTCCCAAAGTCTAGCAAAAAACTCACTATCTTTGGACCTTTTAAACCTACTCGACATCAGCTTGAGACGAACTGCTGTCTTGATACACTCAATCACTTGATTCGACGTCCTCTTGGAAGATTTGAACAATCTTAAGTTACGTTCCTGCCAAATATAGTTAGCACAAGCCGCTAAAACCAACTTAGAAATAACCATGTGGGAGAAGCATCTAGCAGCAGAGCCGACGAAATCCCAGCCAGCCGCTTTATATGATTCCAAACAACCTGCGAGAATGGAAACTGGAAAAACAAATGCTCATGCGAATCCGCTTGAGTTTCACACAGCGAACACACCGTCCCAACAGAAGCAACAACTTCCCACTGTCTGATCATATCCTGCGTTTTAAGCTTATGCTTTACAATCATCCATAGGTTGAAATCATGCCGAGGAATATTATTAGTAAACCATACAACATGAAACCACGACACCTGTACCCCACGCGGCCTAATGGATGACCAGACCTGAGAAATAGAGAACGTCCTGAAAGTACCGTTAATCGTACGCCAAACTAATTTGTCACACGAACTAGCATTAAGAGTCGTCATATTCGGAGAGAGGAACAGATACTTGTCAAGGAGAACATTAGGCAAATTCAGCTGCCCATCCTGCAGAATATCAATCACCCTCGGCATCATATTAAGCCATGCCTGGTGAATGTGTCTCGGCGTGAACACGTTGCACAAGGGCCCATTATCACACCATTTGTCAAACCAAATCGATGTAGTAGACCCATTACCAAGTTTTGACCAAAAGAATTCGCGAACAACCGGACGGAGATTAAGAAGTTTACGCCAGCTCCAAGACATATTTCCACAAGATGGAATGTCCCAAAAACTCCTACCCTTCAACTTGTATTCATGAATCCACTTAACCCACAGAGATTCTTGCAACGTAAGCAACTTCCAAATATTGGACACCATAAGAGCAGAATTAAAAATATCTAACCTTCATATTCCTAGACCACCCTCTTTTTTGGGAAGACAAACAATCTCCCAAGCAACCTAAGCTTTTCCCCTCGACGAACCTCCCTGAGACCACAAAAAACCTCTCATACTTTGTTCAATATCAAGGAGAACATGAGCCGGGATAATAAAAACCGAAGCCCAATACACATGCATCGAACCAATAACTGAATTAACAAGTTGAAGTCGGCCTGCAATAGATAAAGTTTTATTCTTCCAGCCTTGAATACAACCTTGAACTCTTTCAACTAGCTCCTTACAGTCACGAACCAATAACCTAGATGAAACCAAAGGGACACCAAGATATTTAACTGGTAATTTGCCTTCTTCAAATGGGAGCACGTGAAGAATAGATTGCGTGACATGATTTAAAACATTACAAAAGTAGGCATTACTCTTGGGTAAACTTGGGTTTAATCCCGAAGCGCTAGCAAACTCATCTAACGTGTCCTTGATTAAGGTCGCGGAAGCAAGATCCTGATAGGAAAAAAGAAATAAGTCATCCGCAAAGCACAAGTTAATAAGATCTAACTTGGCGTAATACCTATGATAAGAAAAACTGCCCGACACCCTAACCCTTCTACGTAACATAAGGGTGAGAATCTCCATAACAAGGGTAAACCGGTAAGGGGATAGGGGATCTTCTTGGCGAAGCCCACGCTTACCTTGGAAATAGCCGTGCAAGTTACCATTAACAGAAATGAAATAAGAAGTAGTAGAGACGCACTCCATAATCCAAACGATCATCCGAGAATGGAAACCAAAACCAACCGGAATGCTCCGTAAAAATTCCCAATCAACCGTGTCATATGCTTTTTGAATATCCACTTTAAACGCACATCTTGGGGAACCACGATCCAAATGATAGTTATGCATGAGCTCCTGCGTAAGTAAGATATTATCCGAGATAGACCTTCCCGGAACAAAAGCCGACTGATTATCACTAACAAGATACTTCAAGCAATGCTTAATGCGGTTGGGAATAATCTTACTAACACACTTGAATAATACATTGCAACACGATATAGGCCTATAATCATTCACACGCATAGGAGATTAAATTTTGGAATAAGAGCTAAAGTAGTGTGATTAAGCTCTTTCAATAACTTCCCATTGATAAAGAATTCGTTAATCGCATCTATTACCTCGTTTGCCACAATATCCCACGCAACCTTAAAGAACGCAGCTGTATATCCGTCCGGATCAGGGGATTTATCGTCTCCCATCGAGAACATAGCCTCTTTTACTTCCTGACTGGTAACCGCACTCACCATATTGCTCGCAACCTAATCATCCAGCCGCATACTAAATAAGTAAGAGATATCAACTTGAGAAGTATTTCTGCCATGCCTAGGAACGCCTCATAATGAGAAACGAAAGCATCGGGAACCATCTCATTTTCATAAAGAGTTCCTTCCGAATCAGCAACCACATTAATCCTACTTTGACTCACACGACTCTTAACCGCCTTATGAAAATAAGTAGAATTTGAATCACCTTCTTTGAGCCAATGGATCTTAGACTTTTGTTTAAGGAAACGTTCCTCCACTATCAACGCTTCATTAAAAGCCCTAACACAAGATGCTTCATCTTCACGCAACCGTTCGTTGAAAGGGTCATTGTCCAGCTTAGTTTGCACGTCATCCAACTCATCCCTCAACCGCATAACATTATCATGAAGATTTCTCTTCGCGTATAACAGTTTCCTAAGAGGTTTTTTCAACAGCTTAAGCTTTTTAGTGACTTTATACATCGAGAATCCACTGATCTGTTGGTTCCACACATCCTGGACCAGACCCAATAAACCATCATGACTAGCAATGACATTATAAAATTTAAACGATTTTGGTTTGGTAGTCGTCACCAATGGAATATTGAGCACTTATGGAGAATGATCTGACACCCTATAGGGTTTAAATATCGCATGAGCTCCTACAAACATGTCATTGAATTCAAAATTTGCCATAACACGATCCAATTTTTTTAGAATACCAACACCACCAGTAGGCGATTGATTCCACGTGAATCGAAGACCTGAATTTTGAACATCCATAACCTCAATGTCAGCCACACATTCCTTAAACTCTCTCATGGATATGTCAATAGTAGACCCTCCCACCGTTGAATCATCAAGAAACAAAGCAGCGTTAAAATCTCCCATTAAGCACCATGGTCGATTACGAATAAAGAGTTTATGGAGACTTAACCCGTTCCAAAGAGCACGCCGCTGAATGTACCTATTGTGTGCATACACAAAAGAACAAAACAATTCTTTCTTCTCAGCATTAAGCCACACACGAGTGTGTATAACTTGATCATCTTGAGAGGTAATACTAACGTTAACTTCGTTATGATTCCACCCAATATTAATACATATACCCTTGCGACACCAAGCAGCATTAGAGACCCAGTCCCAATGCCGGAAAACCCACAAGCATAAATTTTGTAAGTTAGAATTTACCACATGGGATTCCAATATAGCGCATATAGACAAATTGTATTTAGAAATAATAGTACGAACTTTGTTTTGTTTGGGGGAGAAGTTAAGCCCCCGTATATTCCATGTGGCGATATTAATCATTAGAAACCCCATGACTAGGAGTGCTTTCCCCCATATTATGTGAATCAACTTGACCATGACCATGACGATCATCTACAAGAATCTCTTCGTCCACTTCACTATCACAGGCGTTAAGGACTTTATCAGTTTGTAAGGACCTATCTTCATCCTCATCTTCTTTATCAAGAGCACTAAATGAATTGCTGACACCTATCTCAGGAAGTTTACTATTCTCCATAGAAGTTTTGTAACTTTTATGTGGAACCACAAGTAGTTTATGTGGAGTTTTTAAACTCTGTGCCCCTGTCGTTGTATTCTTAGAAGATTCTCCATTCTCATTCCGTTTAAACTGTAAATTAATGATAGGTTTAGTAAGCTTAATACCCTCCACCTTTCTAGGTTTATGAACATGTTTACCCTTGTCTTTCTTCCTCTTAACCTCAATAAAACCATCATCCCCACTCTCAACAGGAATAACCTCTCTAGCCATCCTAGGACACTTGTCATTGACATGATCAAACACCAAACAGTGAGAGCACCTTGGAGGTTTCCACTATTCGACATCAATTGTGGCCAACAAATGTCCTCCCTCCCTTCCCTTAGGTATAGAAATTACAATAGACTCTTGAAGTTCAACCTCTGCATCGACCTAAATAAGGGCCCGCGCATATGTGCTTCGACCCTAGGAACTAATACACATATTGCTAGTGTAAGAGTCAAGTAAAATTGGCTTACCAAGCTGAGTAGTTATAAGACTTAACCCGACCTCAAAATATGCAACAATCGACACATAGTGTAATTTAACCCATGCCGGCGCTTTTTTAGTTTCTGCCTTCTTCAATTCTGTTGTAGGGAACCAAATGTTTAATAATGAAGGGACAATTCGAATTAGCCACGACCCATCTTCCAAAACATTCTCCATTCCCTCCTTCGATTCAAATTGAAAGAGGAAAAACTCATCATGCAAGTTTACTCTCTTGAAGCCATATTTAGCCCACGCATGTTTTACATAGTTCTCGAAAAGTGGGAAAGCTAAACGCTTGCCAATAAAGTAACCATACAACGTATTGGAAAACCTAGACTATATCTCTTCCACAGTGTCGAAAGGTAAAGCAACAACAACTCCCTCAACTTTCTCCTCGTTCCTTAGCTCCGCTATTGCAACAACCTTCCTTTTATTCTCCAAGCTTGTGGATGTTGTTTTTTGAATTACAAATGCAAATGTCGTCGTATTCTTTCTAACTCCCCCACTTACGTTATCGTCCCAGCCCGTTGGTTTGATTGGTGCATCATCATTAACAGCCTTTGAGTCAGTCAACTTAGCAATGAAGCAGTTAAAATCATTGGCCAACGATTGAGTTGTAGTAACCTTATCAATCTCTTCCATATCTCTAATAAAAACGTAACTTGAAACAAAAGATCAAGAACCAATAAAACCCTAATTAGGGTTTTATCAGCTGACGCTAAAACACCCCACTCTAACCAGACTGCAGGTTCCTTTCGCACACGAATAACAAGGAAGGTAGTAGATAAGAGATCAAAGGAAAAGATCAAAGGCTGCTGTGCTCGCCATGTAGGGATAGATAATTTGGGGTTTTTAGGAGATGTGTTTATTGTTTGTGTTCCACCAGCTAGGATGTATAATATAAATAGATGGGATGGTCCATTATGCTCCAACGGTAATATAGCTAAAGTTCAAAGGGATTTCATCATGTGGCAAGAACAACCCTTCTGTCAGCAATAATGAACTTGGTTCTAGGTGGAATTGGCCTGCTGCTTTGGTTAGGGAGTTTAGAGTTAACCTTAACCTACATGTCCCTGTTCTTGATAATGAGGCTCGGGATAGACCAGCTTTGTTTAATAAGGAGGGTAAGGAGAAAACTTTTAGTGTAAATGAAATTTGGAAAGGAATTAGGAGATCTAGTCCAAATGTTATTTGGTGCGATCATATATGGTTCTCTCAATGCATTCCTCGCCATGCCTTTATTCTTTGGATGACGGTAAAAGGTAAATTAAAAACTCAGGATAGGATTTCAAAGTGGCTCAATGTCTCTGATATGAAGTGCCCGTTGTGTAAAATGTACAAGGATTCCCACAGTCATTTATTCTTCGATTTCCCTTTCTCCAAAAGGCTGTGGGAAAGATTAAAGCCAATGGCCAGATAGCATGATTTGTCGTGTGTTTGGGGGGAAGTTATTTCAAGTATTGTTAATAGGCCTGCTAGTAATGGAATTTGGAGTATTATTCAACGTTTATGTTTTGGTACTGTGATTTACTTCATATGGCAAGAACGTAACTTCAGATTACTCCAAAAGGTGGAAAGGTCTTTGCATAAAAAAATTCTATAATTACGGAGACAGTGAAGCTCAAGATTATGGGTCTTAGTTTTGTAAGAGTTTCTTCTCAAGTTAAATAAGCTGCTGCTATTTGGAACTTTCATGTTAAAGTTAATGATAATGAGAATTTGAATTCTCATGGTTCTTATCAGATTTAAAGGGCATATTGTTTGCTATTATGGTCCTTGGTTAATATGGGATTTTGGAAGTTTGGAGCTCAAGAACATTGTCTTTGACAAATGTTGGACTGGGCTGGCTAATTTGGTTCTATACTTTAGAGATTGTTGATGTTATTATATGGGATGTCTTGAAGATTAGAAGCTGATGCACCTATTTGAAGTTCCAATTTTGATTTTGTTTTAGTTACAGTTCATTAAAGTTTAGTGATAACTGTATTTAGTTAAGTTTGAAATAGTTTTATGTATTTGGATAATATATGTTTTCGGATGTGGGTTTTTTGTATTGCCCCCTATGCCCCTTGAGTTTGTTCTTGGTTTCCATGAGGGGTGTTGGTTACTCTTTTTTGTATAAAAAACGTTATCAATTTAGACCATACATATAAACTAGTAATACGAGGAGGGTGTTCTGAATAAAGCAGATATGGATCACACTACCTCTGTACATAATATGAGCAATCTCAAAACAAAAGACAATATCTAACAGGGAAAAAGCTACAAACATGAACAATCAAGTAAACATAGATAACAGAAGGAAAACAATACAAGCCCAACAGAATACAAAAGGCACAAAAAAGGCATATACAAAACCGTGAATAATAGCAATCATAACAGCAGTCAATATATAACAGCAGTCATAATAACATCAGTCATAACAATGGCATATACATAACCCAAAAAAAAAATACAAAGCCAACATAAAAAAACAAGACAACTATGAGCAACAACCACTCAAGGATGGTCTAGTGGCAAAAAAATTTGTGACTATCACTCCAAAGTGTATGAGGTCTCAAGTTCAATTCCCACTAGGTGCAAACAACCTTGAAGTGGCCACGCCAACCTCTTGAAAAGGGAGGGCTTTACCTGGTTTGAGTCTGTGTGGCGGTGGGCTCAAACCCCGTGGATTAGTCGGCCAATGAGTCGGAAATCACGGTTACCAAAAAAAAGACAAAGAACCACTAATGACAAGAATAACACCAATCACAGACAAGGATATCTCAATTAGCAGGTCACATATACCGAAAAACACAATCATAAACAAATAAACAATTATAACACCACATAATAGGAACCATATGACAGAGAAGGATCAGACTGGGCCAAACAACAAAAGACCTAATAGACAAATTAGAGGGGGAACATACACCCAAGTTCTACAAGCACTGGGAACAATTGACAGAGTGGCCAGAGCAGGTATTCGTACCACTAATAGGTGGCAGATCAAGATGTTAGCCACTCTTCAATTTTCCCAATCTTTTCAATGAATTGAGATAAAAGAGAAAAGTAACTTATAAGGCTTTAATGCAGCGGAAACAACTGAACGGTCACCAGTAACCGTGATTCACTTAGTTAAGAGGTATAGGTGCAAATATAATCCCATAAGCATTAAGAGAGCAAAGAACCCCTATTTTTTCATCATCACAAAATCAACAACACCAACAAGAGAGGCTCCCAAAACACGGGAATACAAGATCGAGTACTAGGAGCAAGAATCCCAAAAATATTAGGGTTTCACAAACCCTAATTTCCACAGCTATAAAACACGAAGCAATAACCAACCAATCACACAAAGAGCTTAGATCGAGAACCGGCAATTAGATAAAATGAGCAAGCCCTAATTTCGCAAAATTAGGTCAACCACCAAAAAACCTTTTCTTTGATATGACTATCTCAATAGTCGATCTATCCAAAGATATACTCAATTTGAAGAACCCCCAAAAATTTTAACAAACCCTAATTTCTCAAAATTAGGTCAACTACTAAAAAACTTTTCGATCTTACTATCTCAATAGTCTATTTACCCAAAAACAAACCCAATTTGAGAAACCCCTAAATAATTTCAAATCCTACAACTTTTAATTAAAAAAAACCTTTTTATGATTTCAGAGAACCTTGTTGATCCCTTTGAATGGATCTATATTCTGCTAAGAATTAATATAGTAGTTTGTAATCAAACTAAAACACTTTGAGAACTCTTATCAACTAAAAAAGTTATGCGGAATCTAACTTATAAAGCACAAAAGAACAAAATTACTTTTAACTATTCGATTCTATCATCGTACCTATGTTCCTTTTATAGAGTAAGGAACCTTAGAAACATTAGAATATTCTATAAAGATAAGTATATCACACACGATATCTTATCAATATTCTAACTATTAAGTATATCACATAAGATATACTCTAACTATAACTATGACATATCTTTTAAAAAGATATATTCATCCTAATCAATATAGCAGTACTTGTACTTAACACTAACAGTACTTGCTACGTACCGGTACTTGCCAACACTAACAGTACTTATACTTACACTAACAGTACTTGGTACATTACAAATAATTCCCAACAATCCTCCCCTAAACAAGAATGAAAACTTGTTTTCTTCTTGTTTCTCTTTATACTGAATGTATCAAAATACATGTCTTCAGTCTTCTCTTCTAACTTGGATTGAGCTTGGTAATTTATACTTGTATCCAACTAAATGTAGCCAAACACTTTTATGCAGATCTTCTTCTGATAAGATAACCTTCAAGTCTCATGAATATTATCTTTGTCTTCAAATTATGATCTTCTTGCGTCTTATGAACATTCATATTGTTCTGCAGCAACAGTATTTGTCTTCTTGAGTTAAATTTGTGAACTCTAGATCAAAAACCTTCTTTCTTGATTTGATGAGACAAAACCTTCTGAGTATTCTTTCTTTGAAACTAATACTCCTTTGCTTGCAATCTTCATACCTGAAATAAAACAGTTAACAACAAAAACCAATCTGTATTGGCTTCATGATTTTTAGCAAATCACCAGCTATCAACGGATTTGATATATTCTTTACCAGTTAGCCGTACACTCTGGAATAGCCAATACTTTATTCATAAAGAATAAGGTGTACTGATAACCCTACAGTTTTTAGTAAATTTTCAACCATCAACGGATTTGATTAAGTCTTTACCTAGTACCGTTTGTCTAGGACTAGCCAACTCTTTGTCTCGAAACAAGGTGAGTCAGAACCATATAGTTTTTAGCAAACTACCAACTTCCAACGGATTTGAGAAGTCTTTACCATAAACCGTTTGCTTATGGACTAGCCAGTTCTTATTTGTGTTAGACATGGTGAACTAAGAACCATTTGTGAAGTGTGACTGAAAGTCAAACACTTAAGGCTCTTTTTCAGCTTCTTCATCTTGCTCCAAATCCTTGATTTGTTGTTTAACCATTCTGATCAACTCCAAAGCACTAGCAGTCTCTTTTAAAACTTCTAATTGTTGTTCTAACATCCTTTCCAACAATCTTCTTCCAAAAGGATATCTCTTTTCTTGAAGCATGTAGTAGGTTATGTCATCTATATCCAAAGTATGTATTCTACATGATCTATAATATCTCCAGTAACTAGGAACCTGGTTCTCTAAGTCCTTCAATATTCTTTGATCACTGCTGTATGGTGCATACATAAACTTCAATTCATTCCTCAATAGTGTGACTTCCGCTTGACCTTCACTTCCACCTTCAACAAATCTGTTAAGGTCTTGAATGTCTTGTCTGTCAAGGATATGTTGAATCTCTTCTAGTAGTCTGAACATCCTGTATGTTCCATCTGATCTAGCGATTCCATGAATTTCTAATCCATCCTTCATAGCACTTGTCCATCTTTTGATATGTGACTTATTTCTAAAGATTTCTGTGTCAATACACTGATCTTCAAAGTTCACTATCTTTAAGTGCTTTTTGCAGCTTTCATCATCATCACTATCTTGTTCTGTAGACTTCACCTTTTTATTAGCTTCTTGCTTTTTCTTGGTTGATCTTTTCCTTTTAATACCCTTGGAGGTTCCTTCAAACTCTATTGATCCCTCCTCTAAATCAGTATGTACTGTTTCCTTAAGTACTGTTGACTGTGTATGTACTGCTTGTACATTTCTAGTCTTTTTGTCAACATCATGAGTTGTATTCCCCTCATCTATTTCTTGATTAATCTCTGCTCCCTTTGAAAGTTCTGTCACCCTTTTCTTCTTCCTAACATAGGTAGTCTTAATAGGTGGAGATGCTTCCTTTTGTCCAGCAATACTTGCATCAAGCCTGGGGGTACTCCCAAATTGTCTTTTTTATTGAAGATGCTTCCTTACCTCTTCAATGTCTTTCTTGTCCTTTTCAGAACCAATTTCAACAATATTAAACTTGGTCCTCTTGTGTTGTTCATACAAAGTCTTGATTTCTTCAATTGTCTTTCTGACCAATTGAGCATGGGTAAAATGCTTAACTTTCTTGAGGTATGACATCATCTAATTCCTGATTTGAATAGTGGTTGGAGGCTTAACCTTTTCTTTTCTTCTCTTTTCTACAAAGAATCTCTGTTTCTCCCTCACTAAATCATCAATCAATTTGTCTTTTTCCTCTTCATCATAAGCATCCCTTTCTTCAGCTAGCAATGATTCTGCAAGAAGCTCACTTGCTTTAAGTTCAGCCTGAATCCTATCATATTCTTCAATGTTCCATTCTTGTTTCACTCTTTTGGCTTCAAGCAATTGTTGCTTTGCTGCAAGTTCTTCTTGTAGCTCTTCTTCATGCATTTGTGCTTGTAATCTGAAAGCTACTTCTTCATCATGCTCTAGTTGATTGAATCTGTTCATGACTTTGCTTATGTCATCATCTAAATCACTTTCTTCTTCAGATTCAGATTGTAACACCTTTTTGCCCTTATCCTTTGGATTTATCTTAGGTAGTCTCTTCAATAGCTTTGAAGATCTTCTTTCTTCATCTTCATTTGATTGTTGTTGGATGATAATACCTTTAGTGGGCTGTGAAGCTTGAATCTTCTTACCTTTAGCTTTTTCCTACTTGACAAGAATTTCTTGTTGTGTCTTCATTTCTACTTCTGCTTGTCTTGCTTTTACAACTGAGCTCTTCTCCTTAAGATCAAGCAGTACTTGTGCTAAAGTCTCATCCTCTCCCAAAGATGGAGTTTAACTTTTTGCAGAAGAAGGTAGTGAAGATCTTTCACCAACGGTACTTGCAGTTGGCTTAGTAGTACTTGGCTCTTCAACAATATTTGCTTCAACAGTGTGAGACACACTTGTTTCTTGAATCACCAAAGTATCTCCAGATACTTTTCCTTCTTTTGAAGATGTCTTCTCAATTTGTAACTCCTTAGTCTTGTCTGATCCAAAACTCATTCTTGATCTTGACAGTACTCGGAAAGACTATTTCTTGTGAAACCAAAAATGTTTTGAGGTGGAGTTGAAGACACATGAAATTGAACATTGATTTCCTCTAGCTTCTCATAGAAACTACTCCAATTAACTTGTAGTTGTGGTGATGGAGGTTGTGGCTGTGGTTGAGTCACCAATATTTCTTCATTCTGTGGTTCCTCATGAGCAGATTGTGGTTCCTCTTGTTGAAGCTCCATATTTGTAGGCTCCAAACTCTCTTTTTCCACAATAGTCTCTATGCCATCAACATCTTCAAAATTTCCAATGGCATCATCAGCTTCAAAATTGATGTCATTGCCAGAGACCCTTGTATGAATTTCAGAAGAAGGTACTTGTTCTTCATCATTCCTCCTCTGTTTGGTTGCATTCAGTTGCCTTTTCTTGAAGTTCATGAATCTTTGCTTCTTAAGAGCAGCTTTCTGAATTACTCTGTTTTGCCTCATCCAAGGAGATACTTTATTCCTTAGCTTGATTAAATTGGCTTCCAATTCAGCAATTCTTTTATCTTAAGCAAGCTTCTCCTTTTGCAATACATGTACCTGTTTGGACAAGCTAGTGCACAAAGCAGTTAAATTGGTAACATCCACCACCTCTGTTACTTGTGCTTGTGGTGAACCACTAGCAGCAATTGAAGTAGCAGGTGTGTGGATCATTTCATCAGAATGTGGTTGACCACCAACATTGTGAGAAGAAGATTGAGTATCTTCAGAAGATTAGGGACTCTGGTGAAAAGGAGTTTGCTGAGAAGCACTAGCTGAGCTAGGTTCCTCACCTTCTTGATTAGCTGGTTGGGCTAACATGTTTGCAAATAAGGGTGTAATAGTTCCTGTAAAGACATTGCCTTGTTTGGTCAAGAAAGAGAAAGTTCTCTTTGTAAATGTAGGAACATCCCATGTATTTGTCAACTCTGGTAGGTTAGGGATTTGGTCATTAACTAGAGCTTGAATGAATCTAGGATACATCAAAAACTTTTTAACTCCTTCCAAATTCCTAGTCATGCCTTTAAAAATTAATCTTGAAAAGTTAAAAACTCTGTTATTTGCTAGACAAATACCAGCTGATGCCAATACAGCAAGGATTTGATCAAAAGAAGTACTTTTTGAGCTTAAATAATGAATAATGGCATGAAAAAGCAATTTCCATTGTGGTGAAAATAAAGCTTTAAAGAAAGTAAGACTTTCCCTAACACTCTCATAACCCATGGCCGCAAGACCATCACGTATCTTTGTGTTATTTAACATACTAGGTCCATTTTCATCATTAAGCCTTAAACTAGCCCTTAACAGTACCTCAGTCACATAAATATTTATATTATTCACCCTAGCCCTAATGCAAGGTTGATTATGACGAGTACCTAAGACATCAATATTCCAAAATTGTGTAACAATAGGAATAGAGACAATGGGACTTATAGTAAGTGCAAAACGAACATGACTTCGAGATAGAAATCCAATTATCTCATGGAAACCAAGATAATTATCATTCTGAGCAAGGTTTGCAACCAAGTGGTGCTTAGAGATCACTTGTAAAGCAACCATTAGTATTTTAGATGATAAAAAAATTAGAGAGAAGGTTATAGAATTAAGAGATAAGAATAAAAGATTACGTGAATCAATTGTATAATTGGAGTAAGTATTTATGTAAATAACAAACACAAGCGTGAAGAAACCGCCAAATTTACAAAAGAGACCCTCAACGGTACAACGGATATGTAGCGGTACATGGAAGATACTCGGTACTTGGATTTGTGCTAGCGGTACTTGGTTCCAAAACGGTACCTCACAAATTTGACCAGTTCATGCATTCCACTATCATTATAACCTCTTTTATCTTATTCTATCAACCTGCAATCACATCAAAAACATAAAACAAACACTATACAATATAAAATTAGCATAAAATTATACAGCTATTACCTCCCTTTAACATATACAGCAGTTTACTGGTTGAGCATACCAATATGTGTTACCAAGAATTCAAATATCTTTGTATCAAATACCTTGGTTAATAGATCAGCTACATTGTTATCTATATGAATCTTCAAGACTTGAATAAGCTTTTTGTCATAAGCATCCCTTATAAAGTGACGTCTTATCTCAATATGCTTGGTCTTGGAGTGAAAGACTGGATTCTTGACAATGCAAATAGTACTTTCATTATCAATGTAGATCTTGATGTTCATAAAGTTAAACCCATAGTCTAACAGCTGATTTTGAATCCAAAGTACTTGTCCACAACAATGAGCAGCATCTACATATTCAGCTTCAATTGTAGAAGTAGCAACAATAGTTTGCTTCTTACACTGCCATGATATGAGTCTTCTGCCTAGGAATTGACAACCTCCTGTTGTGGATTTCCTATCATGATTGGCTCCGGCATAATCAGTATCTAAGTAAGCTTCCAAATCAAATGTTGAATCTCTAGGATGCCATAATCCTAAATTAGGTTGACTTTTAAGATCCTAAAAATCCTTTTCACAGCATGTAGATGTGACACCTTTGGATTGAATTGGAACCTTGAACAGGCACACACATCAAACATAATATCTGGTCTTGAAGCAGTAAGATACATCAATGAACCAATCATTGACCTATATAGGTGAATATCAACATTTTCACCATGTTCATCTTTTGACAAAGATTTCTTAGCTTCAAAAGGTGTGCTTGTACTCCTTGTATCTATACATGAAAATTTCTTTAAGATTTCAGCAACATATTTATCCTGGCTGATAAATATTCAATCCTTCCTCTGTTTGACTTGTATTCCTAAAAAGAAGGTAAGTTCTCCCATAGAACTCATCTGAAATCTTCCTTTCATCAAAGCTTCAAACTCTTCACACCATGATTTCTTGGTTGAACCAAAAATAATGTCATCAACATAGACTTGAAATAGGATAATATCCTTATCATTCTTTTTTATGAAGAGAGTTTTGTCAATGGTCCCTCTCCTATATCCATGTTCTAATAGAAAAGTGGATAAGGTTGCATACCAAGCCCTTGGAGTTTGATGTAAACCATAAAGTGCTTTGATAACTTTGTAGACTATGTTGGGGAATTTAGGATCTACAAAACCTGGAGGTTGTGAAACATATACCTCCTCAGAAATAGTACCATAAAGAAAGGTGTTGATCCCTTTGACTAGATCTATATTCTATTAAGAACTAGTATAGTAGTTTGTAATCAAACTAAAACACTTTGAGAACTCTTACTCAAGCTAAATAAGTTATGTGGAATCTAACTTATAAAGCATAGAAGAACAGAATTACGTTTAACTATTCGATTCTATTATTAATCGACTTGAATGAGGTACATGAATGACATTGTACCTATGTTCCTTTTATACAGTAAGGAACCCTAGAAACCTTAGAATATTCTATAAAGATAACTATATCACAGACGATATATTATCAATATTCTAACTATTTAAGTATATCACATAAGATATACTCGAACTATAACTATGACATATCTTATACAAAGATATATTCGTCCTAATAATATAGCATTACTTACATTATAAGTAGCAGTACTTACTATGTACCGCGTTAACACTAACAGTACTTAAAAGATACTAACAGTACTTCAATAACACTAACGGTACTTGACACTTACAAATAATTCCCAACAACCCTCCCTTAAACAAGAATGATAATTTGTTGTCTTCTAGTTTCTCTTAGTACTGGATGTATTTAGAATACGTGTCTTCAGTCTTTTCTTCATCCTTGGATTGAACTTGGTAATCAGTATTTGTATCCAACTGAATGTAGCCAAACACTTCTATGTAGATCTTCTTCTGATAAGATAATCTTCAAGCATCATCTTTGTCTTTAACTTATGATCTTCTTGTGTCTTGTAAACATTCAATTTTCTTTGCAGCAACATTGTCTTCTTGAGTTAAATCTATGAACTCTGAATCATGAACTTTAGTCTTGATTTGATAAGACAAAACGTTTTAAGTATCTTTTCTTGAATACTTATTTGCTTGCAATCTTCATACCTGAAATAAAACATTTAACAACAAAAACCAATCTGTATTGGCTTCATGATTTTTAGCAAATCACCAGCTATCAACGGATTTGATATATTCTTTACCAGTTATCCGTACACTCTGGAATAGCCAATACTTTACTCATAAAGAATAAGGTGTACTGATAACCCTATAATTTTTGGTAAATTGTCAACCATCAACGGATTTGATTAAATCTTTACCTAGTACCGTTTGTCTAGGACTAGCCAACTCTTTGTCTCGAAACAAGGTGAGTCAGAACCATATAGGTTTTAGAAAACTACCAGCTTTCAACGGATTTGAGAAGTCTTTACCATAAACCATTTGCTTATGGACTAGCCAGTTCTTATGTGTGTTAGACATGGTGAACTGAGAACCATTTGTGAAGTGTGACTGAAAGTAAAACACTTAAGGCTCTTTCTCAGCTTCTTCCTCATCTTTCAAATCATTGATTTGTTGTTTAACCATCCTGATCAACTCCAAAGCATCAACAGATTCTTATGTGACTTCCAATTGTTGTTCCAAAAATCTTCGTCCAAATGGATAACTCTTCTCTTGTAACATATAGTAAGTAACATCATCTATATCCAAAATATGCAATCCACATGACCTATAATATCTCCAGTAACTAGGAACCTGATTCTCTAATTCCTTCAACATTTCTTGATCACAGTTGTGTGGTTCATACATGAAGAGCAATTCATTATATAATAGTGATACCTCAGGGTGTGCTTGGTTAAGGGTATTAGGGGGTAAGGAATGGGAAAGGGAATGATTAATAGTGCTTGGTTAACGAAAATATAGGTAATCATTACCCACTAATGGGTAATGAACCATTCCCTTGTAAATTGGGGGTAATGGATTCAAGGTAATATCAGACGTATGTATATGTGTCTCCACCGACCACCACCACCATCACTGACCACCATCATTGTCACTACCACCACACTCCTAACGTCACCACCACTCTCTGACGCCACCACCACCACCACTGACCACCACCATTGTCGCTACCACGACCCTCCTAACGCTACCACCACTCTCTGACGCCACCACTCTCTGACGCCACCACCACCACTGAGCACCATCCTCCTAACGCCACCACCACTCTCCGACACCACCACTCTCCGACGCCACCACCACAACTGACCGCCACCATTGTCGCTACAACCAACCTCCTAATGCCACCACCAATATCCGACGCCACCACTCTCTGACGCCACCACTCTCCGACGCCACCACCACCATTGACCACCACCCTCCTAACGCCACCACCACTCTCCGACACCACCACCACTCTCTGACACCACCACTATCCGGCACCGACACCACCACTAACCAACACCATTGTCGCTACCACTACACTCCTAACGCCACCACCACTCTCCGACAACACCACCACTCTCCCTCTCCGACACCACCACTATCTAGCACCGCAACCACCACTAACCACCACCATTTTCGCTATCACCACACTCCTAACGCCACCACCACTCTCCGATACCATGACTCTCTGATGCCACCACCACCACTGACCACCACCATTGTCTCTACCACCATCCTCGTAACACCACCATTATCCGACACCACCACTCTCCGACACCACCACTCTCTGACGCCACCACCATCACTGTCCACCACCACTGTCGCTACCACCACCCTTATAACGCCACCACCACGCTATGCCACCACCACTCTATGCCACCACCAATCTCCGACGCCGCCACCACCACTGACCACCACGATTGTCACTACCACCAACCTCCTAACGTCACCACCAATCTCCAACGCCACCACCACCACTGACCACCACCATTGTCGCTATCACCACCCTCCTGACGCCACCACGGCGCTCATCATCGTCGCAACCACTGACTATCACCCTAACACGTTTTGTCACCATCTTTAGTCACCACCACGTCTTATATTAAACAAGCACCAACAATGGTAATGATAATACTAAGGAATGTTCATTGCATTCCTTTGTATTCCCTTACCCTTACCCATTCCTATTCCCCTCAGATTCACCAAGCGCCCCCTCAGTTTTACCTGCACTGGCTTCTTGAACTAATCTGAAAAGATCTTGAACATCTTGTCTATCAAGAATATGAAGAATATCTTCCAAAAGTCTGAATATTCTTGTTGTGGCATCAGTTCTTTGAATTCCATGAGCTTCCAGTCCTTGATCCATAGAGTATGCCCATCTAGAAATAGATGACCTATTTCCAAAAATCTCTGTATCAATACATTGATCTTCAAATTTTACTATCTTCAGATACTTTTTCAAGCTCTCATCATCATCATCACTATCTTCTGCTGTTGACTTAGCCCTTTTGGCTTTCTGCTTCCTCTTTGTTGATCTTTTCCTCTTAACACCCTTGGAGGTTCCTTCAAATTCTATTGAACCTTCTTCCAAGTTTTTATGTACCGTTTCTTCAGTATGTACTGTTGACTGTGTATGTACTGCTTATACATTTTCAGTCTTGTCAACATTTTGAGCTTTATCTCCTTCATTCATTCTTTGAACAGTCTCTTCCTCCTTTGAACTTACCTTTTCCGTTCTACTTTTCCTCACATATGTGGTCTTGATAGGTGGAGATGTAGTTGTAGGTTCATCAGTACTTGGCTCAATTCTAGGAGCACTTCCAAATTGCCTTTGTTGTTGCAGATGTATTTTAGCCTTTTCAACAGCTATCCTATCTGCTTCAGATCCAATCTCAACAAAATTCAATTCAGCTCTTTTATGTTGTTCATAAAAAGTCCTGATTTCTTCAAAGTTCTTCTTGACCAGCTGGGTATGAGTGAAATTCTTAACTTTATTGAGAAATGTCATCATTTGATTCCTAATGTGCATGGTAGTTGGAGGCTTAATCTTTTCTCTTCTTCTCTTTTCAGCAAAGAATCTTTGTTGCTCCCTCACCAGATCATCAATCAGTTTTGATTTCTCTTCTTCATCATAAGCATCTCTCTCTTCAGCTAACAATGAGTCTGTAAGAAGCTCACTTGCATGTAATTCAGCTTGAATCCTGTCATACTCTTGTATGTTCCATTCTTGCTGGATTCTCTTAGCTTCTAGCAAATGTTGTTTTGCTTCAAGTTCCTCTTGCAAGTCTTCTTCATGAATTTGAGATTGCATTATGAGAGCATATTCCTCATCATGGTCTAGTTGATTAAATCTATACATGACTTTGCTGATATCTTCATCTGAATCACTTTCATTTTCAGATTCTGATAGTATTTGCTTCTTCCCCTTATCCTTTGGATTAATCTTAGGTAGATTTTTCTTTAGCTTGGAAGGTCTTTCCTCATCAGCTTGCTGTTGAATAACTATACCTTTAGTAAGGTGTGAAGCTTGAACTTTCTTACCTGTAGTTTGATCCTTTTTGGCAAGAACTTCTTGTTGTGTCTTCTTCTCTGTCTCTGCTTGTTTTGCTTTCTCAGCTGATTTCTTCTCTCTTAAGTCAAGCAGTATTTGGGCTAAAGTCTCATCCTCTCCAAAAGGAGTTTGACTTTCTAGTGAAGGATAATCACCAGCGGTACTTGCAGTCGGCTTAGTTGGCTTAGCAGTACTTGGGTCTTCAACAATGTTAGCAGTACTTGCATCAGCTTAGTTGGCTTAGCAGTACTTGGATCTTCAACAAAGTTGACTTCACCAGCATTAGACACACTTTTTCTTCAAGCACTTGTGTATCTCCAGATACCCTTTCTTCCACTGAAACTATCCTTTCAACTTGCACCTCTTCAGTCTTGTCTGATTCATTGCTCACTCTTGATCTTGACAGTACTTACAAAGACTGTTTCTTGTGAAACCAAATTTGTCTTTGTGGTGGTGAAACTGAAGATACAGGAAATTAAACATTAATCTCCTCCAGCTTCTCATAGAAAGTACTCCAATTCACTTGAAGTTGTGGTGATTGAGGTTGTGGTGCTGGCTGAGTTACCATCATTTTTTCAACTTCTGGCTCCTCATGAGTAGGTTGTGGTTCTTCCTGTTGGAACTCCATGTTTGTAGGTTCATCCACACCAGTCTCTAAACCAGTTCCGTCTTCAAAATTTCCAATGACATCATCATCCAACTCAAAATTGATGTCATTTCCAGAGACCCTTGTTTGATTATCAGAAGAAGGTATTTGTTCTTCATAATTCCTCCCCTGTTTGGTTGCATTCAGTTGCCTTTTCTTGTGGTTTATGAATCTTTGCTTTTTAAGTGCAGCCTTCTGAATAGACCTATTCTGCCTCATCCAAGGTGATACTTTATTCCTCAACTTGATTAGGCTATGTAAAACCCGTATTTAAGAAGTTCCGAGTATTAAATACGCACGCTCAGTTTTAGTTAAATATTATAAATAATTATTCAGAAATAATTATTAAGTTTCAAAAATATAACGTATGTATTATTTTAGTATGCGTAATGTAGACGTACAGTCGGTTAAGGGCCCGGCCCAACAGGCCCACGGCCCACACACACCTAACTTATCCTTCAAAAAACCCTAAGCCTATATAAACAGGGGTAGGGGTCTCATTATAAACAGGTTCTCTCTCATAACTACACCTCTTATACAACATATTCATCCGATACTAACTTGACCGTCGGAGGTGGACCCCGGGGCTCCGGCCTCGGGTCCACGTCTAACCGGTTTACCTTTGTTTGCAGCATTACTCAGGACCCGGGAGGACGACGAACGGCCCAGGAGAGTCGTCAGACCGGCCTAGCCAAACTATGCTCCAACAAGTTGGCGCCATCCGTGGGACCCTGACTAAACTATGTTTCGTGGTCTCATACCGTCGAAAAACAAAAGTCGACGCACAAGCTCGGTAACTCTAATCCTTTTTATTCTTGGTTCATTATTTGCAAGATACACGTGATATGCATACACGCTTTCCTTTTGGCGCATCTTACATAGATCATATGAAAACGTTATGTATTATGATAATGACTTGGTCATACATAATTTACCAATTATCTAAAACTTTGTTATTTTTATTTGTATTCTGCCATGCGCAGATCACCAAAAAATAAAATAATAAAGCGTTTTTTTTTTTAAAAAAGAGTTTCAACTGATGTTTGAAAAAAACATGTAAATTCTTTTTTATATTTATAGTTTGCTTTAAATATGTAAAATTACATAGCAGATCTTTTGCATGCGTGTAGAGTTATAGACTTTTTTTTATATGTTTTGGTATCACTTAAAAGCTTATACTTTGTTAAAAAAGTAATACCCGTAAATACGAATATGCTTGCTGTATCTTTGTCAAATTTTTCATGCCAATTCATGTTATATATTGCTTAATGCTGAGGCTAGGAGTAACATATTACTTTATGTTCTAACCCATGCTATATATAACCCATGCTATATATACTATTGCCATTATCATAAACTCATAATGGTATTAATATGAGTTCATTGAGAAAGCTTGCGTTAATTCAACATATAGTATTGGCGTTTCCAAGTTTTCACAATATTAAAAGATATTTTTTATATTGACAAAAAAAAGAAAGATATAACTATATCTTTCGTATTAATAAAATATAGGCATATCTTTATTTTGTAAATTGATAAACGATTATCTTTATCCCAATTGGCGACATAGTCGTACTTCTTTTGACGCGGTCAGTGTTCGAGCCTTTTGCGTTAATTCGCACATCTAGAAATTTTATTTATATTAATGAAAAATATTACACATGTTTTTTTTTCAATTACTTAAAAGATATAATTTATCTTTTAAATTTGACAAAAGCATATCCCGATGCTTTCAAATTTATAAATATTTTTAATTAAAGATATTACGTATATCTATTAAACTGGTAAGGAGATATTGCATATATTTTTTGGTTAGATTAATATATTTTTCGTATATGTCGCGACCCGACGTAGTAATATCGGGATTCGCGGTCATGGCTCGTCCATCCGCACTCGCCTGCACATTTAGCAATTATTTTTGTTTTTATTTTTTATTCGCGGCCAGGGTATGTCCAGCCGTGCTTATCTATATGTTCGGTCATATTTTATTTTTTCACTGCGGTCATGAGCCGCGTCTTCCGTAATTAATCCGTAAGTTCGGGTATATTGTTTATATTAAAAAGGATATTACATATATCATTTAAATTACTATAAGATATTATTTATCTTTTTTCTATTCGGATATGATATACTCTGATATTATTAATTTATAAAAGATATTATATATATCTTTTATATCGGTAAAATATATTACATATATTTTCTTTAAATAATATATTTTATTTGTCATTCGCGGTCATGGTACGTTCATCCGCGCTAATCCGTACACTCGGATATCTTCTGCCTACGGGCGTACATGTACACATCGTTCCCAGGTGGAATAAGAGGATTGAGTGAACCTAATAATTCAACTTGTCGTGTAAGAGGGATGCAACCCCAACGACCATGGATCATGTATCCTTGTTAGACACCTTGCTATCAAGACGTTGTAGTAAGTTACGCAAACCACATGACTCATGATGGACTTGCAAAAGACACACTGTGCACGTCTAACAAAATTTTGTCAAAACTTTGACCGTCCTTATGGTAGTAACGGTACGCCGCATGTAATAGCATAACGCATCCCATAAGTTAGTTAAGATACGTCTTATACTATGTAACAATTCGCGGTTATGGCAAGATCCATCCGCGTTGGTTTGCACGTTCGAACCTAATCTCTATCTTTTGTACGCGGCTATGGTACGTCCATTCGCGTTGGTCTACGCGACCGTAATTTTTTGAATACTTGATTAAGTTTAATATTACTAATCGAGTTTAGCACCATTAAACTTGGGGGGCTACCAGGGTATAATAATACCACTATTTTCGTGCATGTCACGCAAATATCTTTGGATATATTCTTTTGCCGCAGAAGTCCGCCTTCTGCTGGTTTATTCTTTTGCCACGGAAGTATCTCTTCCGTTGGCTTATTCATGCGTCGTGGAAGTATCTCTTCCACGTGCTTATTACCTTCGCCGTGGAAGTATCTCTTCCACGTGCTCATTGTCTTCGCCGTGGAAGTATCTCTTCCACGTGCTCATTATCATACGCCGTGGAAGTATCTATTCCACGTGCTTATTATCTTCTCCGTGGAAGTATCTCTTCCACGTGCTCATTATTTTGGCCGTGGAAGTATCTCTTCCACGTGCTCATTATTTTCGCCGTGGAAGTATCTCTTCCACGTGCTTGTTATTTTCGCCGTGGAAGTATCTCTTCCACGTGCTTATTATCTTCGCAGTGGAAGTATCTCTTCCACGTGCTCATTATTTTCGCCGTGGAAGTGTCTCTTCCACGTGCTTATTATCTTCGCCGTGGAAGTATCTCTTCCACGTGCTCATTATCTTCGCCGTGGAAGTATCTCTTCCACGTGCTCGTTATCTTCGCCGTGGAAGTATTCTTCCACGTACTTCTTATCTTAGCCGTGGAAGTATCTCTTCCACGGGTCTCTTATCTTCGCCGTGGAAGTATCTCTTCCACGTGCTTATTATCTTCGCCGTGGAAGTATCTCTTCCACGTGCTTATTATCTTTCACCGTGGAAGTATCCTTCCATGGCCTCATTATCATTCGCCGTGGAAGTACTCTTCCACGGGGTCATTATCTTTCGCCGTGGAAGTATTCTTCCACGGGCTTATTATCTTCGCCGTGGAAGTATCTCTTCCACGTGCTTATTATCTTTCGCCGTGGAAGTATTCTTCCACGGCCTTATTATCTTTCGCCGTGGAAGTATTCTTCCACGGCCTCATTATCATTCGCCGTGGAAGTACTCTTCCACGGGGTCATTATCTTTCGCCGTGGAAGTATTCTTCCACGGCCTCCTTATCTTTCGCCGTGGAAGTATTCTTCCACGGCCTCCTTATCTTTCGCCGTGGAAGTATTCTTCCACGGCCTCCTTATCTTTCGCCGTGGAAGTATTCTTCCACGGCCTCCTTATCTTTCGCCATGGAAGTATTCTTCCACGGCCTCCTTATCTTTCGCCGTGGAAGTATTCTTCCACGGCCTCCTTATCTTTCGCCGTGGAAGTATTCTTCCACGGCCTCCTTATCGTTCGCCGTGGAAGTATTCTTCCACGGGCTCATTCTCCTTCATCGTGGAAGTACTCTTCCACTGGCGCCTTACTTTCGCCGTGGAAGTATTCTTCCACGGCCTCCTTATCTTTCGCCGTGGAAGTATTCTTCCACGACCTCCTTATCTTTCTCCGTGGAAGTATTCTTCCACGGCCTCCTTATCGTTCGCCGTGGAAGTATTCTTCCACGGGCTCATTCTCCTTCATCGTGGAAGTACTCTTCCACTGGCGCCTTATTTTAGCCGTGGAAGTATTCCTTCCATGGGCTCGTTGTCTTCGTCGTGGAAATACGTCTTCCACTCTCTTGTTACCTTTGCCGTGGAAGTACGCCTTCCACTGACTCATTCTGCCACAGAAGTACGTCTTCTATTGGTTCATATCTTTGTTACGGAAGTACGTCTTCCGCGACGAATTACTTTGCCCGGCCACGAAGTGATTTCTTTAAAGTTTGCATTGTTTGACCTTTATTAGGCGAAGCCTGATCAACTACGCCTAGTTCAGAAAAAACCGTGACAAAATTTTTAAGTCATTATCGTGTGTCGTGGCCACAAGACGGATGTACCATCCGTATCACCTTGCCACATAAGTACGTCTTCTATTTGCCATAAGACGAATGAAGTATTCGCATTATGTTGCATCAT
The DNA here is from genome assembly GCA_025667525.1 of Glebionis coronaria. Lineage (NCBI taxonomy): Eukaryota > Viridiplantae > Streptophyta > Magnoliopsida > Asterales > Asteraceae > Glebionis > Glebionis coronaria. The sequence goes on from CM046882.1 coordinate 518,886,355, forward strand.
CAGTGGGTACAAGAAGTACGCCTTCAAAATATTCACAATGCATCATACGGGTTCCACCTCCACCTTCACAAAATCTTCTTATCATCCTCACGTTAGAGATGAATAAGAACGATACCTTGCCAATGCCAGTGTTACCCCGGCTATAGAACAAGTTTTCTTCTTACGGGGTCCTTACCGTCTAAACACGGGAAACCAAGCATTCGAGCACAACCACCCGTCTTACGTATACATGTTTTCCCATTTATTTCGACGTGGATATGCTTACGGGTAGCGGATATGGTGTAAAGTCTAGTAACCTCGGTGACAACCTCACATACTAGACTGGGGGGACATGATGGCGTATAGTGGCTATGCTCACTATTCGCAATCCCAACCCATCATCTTTTTGCTAAAAGGTAGCCCATTTACGAGTGAAGCCATATGTTACGGACGACCCACGAGGATGTCCTAGCAGCAAGCCGCACGCGGTTGTTAGTGAGCATGATACACGAATGAGTCTAGCATAACATGATCATGAACCATATCATACTAGACTGGGGGACATGTAGACGTACAGTCGGTTAAGGGCCCGGCCCAACAGGCCCACGGCCCACACACACCTAACTTATCCTTCAAAAAACCCTAAGCCTATATAAACAGGGGTAGGGGTCTCATTATAAACAGGTTCTCTCTCATAACTACACCTCTTATACAACATATTCATCCGATACTAACTTGACCGTCGGAGGTGACCCCGGGGCTCCGGCCTCGGGTCCACGTCTAACCGGTTTACCTTTGTTTGCAGCATTACTCAGGACCCGGGAGGACGACGAACGGCCCAGGAGAGTCGTCAGACCGGCCTAGCCAAACTATGCTCCAACACGTAAATAATTAAACGCTAACAGTAATTACACGCTCAGTTTTATTTAAATATTACAAATTAAGTATTCCGGAAATAAATATAAAAATGTCAGAAAATTATACGCAAGTATTTTTACGTAGGTATTTTACTCAGAAAGTAAATATTACGAAATTCCGAACCACGTTTCGATCCATGAACTAAAAACACGGACATCGAAAATAATTAACGAAATGAAAGTTATATAAACAAAAAGGGCCTTGGGCCGGTTTTCTTAAAAAAAAAAGAAGGAAAAGGGTGATGGGTCGGCCCATTTTGCAAAGAAAGAAAAAACGGAGGTTTTACCTCCCCTTCGCCACTTTCTGTAAACAAAAAAAATTAGGGTTGTGGCCCTTATACCTGCCGACACAAAAAGACAAAAAAAAAAAAAAGAAAGGTCGTTGTTCCTTGTTTTGTCCAGCCGACGAGCCACAGAATTGATCTTTGATTCTTGTTTTCTCCTTTCACGGAAACCAAGGTAAATCCAATCGTTTTTTTTTCTTTTTCTGTTTGTTTATCCACGAATTTATATAGGGGTGTCGGGTGTTTTAGTTTCAGAAAACCGAGAGTCAAGCACTCTCAGTGTGTTGCTGCTCGACCCAGCCGAGACCACAGCAGGTCTCGGTGGTGTTTCTTTTGCTCAGCCACGAACAAACCCCAACAGGGGTGTCGGGTTTGCTTGTGTAGGAAAAACCGAGACCCTAAGGTCTCGGTGTGTTTTGTTTTCGGGACCAGCCGCGACCCTCAAGGGGTGCACTGGTGGTTTCTGTGGTGACTGCAGCGACCAAGAGAGACAACAGGGTGCGTTTGGGATTATCAGCAATAAGGGTGCGTTTGGGATTATCAGCAATAAGGGGGCGTTTGGGTCTGCCAGAAGTGAAAGCAGTGGGAACCACTGCATAAGCAGTGGGAACCACTGCACAAGCAGGGGGATAATTGTAACACCCCACTTGGATAAGTGGACCGTTACGTGTATTTATGGCGTGTCATCAAAGCATAAGGTAAATGTCCTAAAACATTAACTGACCATAAAGGAAATACCGGAATCAAACATCAGCAATCCAAACATAAGCCCAAAACATGAAAAATATGGATGCATCCTAGGCTACAGCTTACAGTTTAGCAGGTGAATGTGGTGTGTGCTCTACATCCTTCACATTGGAGCTGATCCCTCCACCCAGCACGGTTATTTAGAGGTCACCCCTCTACAGCATGACGAGGTCACCCCTCTATGTATTCATGCAGCAGTTGTTACAGCACATGACCTATATAAGCTCTTAGCAATTAAAATACAGTAAATGCATGTTTTCAGATTTAACAGATACCAGTTCAGCTTTATTATTTATAAATCAGATTTTACAGATTATACACAGATTTCCGCTGCAACTTTACTTATCAGTTTTACAACTCCAGTATTTCATCATCTGTTCATTTCAGTAACTCGTTATCATGTTTTATATCCGTTCAATGAGCGTTATGCTCAGCCGTAGTTCCTTTCATGTTCTAACGGCAGGTACACCAGAACGCTTTTAGGATTCTAAGAGCATGTGCATTTGGATGGAAGCTATCCGGACTACGTACTTTATGCATTTATTACATTATTCCGCTTATTTGGACAATGTTTAGTCCTTTCATTCGGTATTTTATTTTTCATGTTTTGGGCTTATGTTTGGATTGCCGATGTTTGATTCCGGTATTTCCTTTATGGTCAGTTAATGTTTTAGGACATTTACCTTATGCTTTGATGACACGCCATAAATACACGTAACGGTCCACTTATCCAAGTGGGGTGTTACAATTATGGTATCAGAGAGCAAGGTTCGACCTGTAGGCTCTAAAACTTGACCTGTGACTAGTGGGTAGTCACCAGGAACTTCCCAGATTTTGGCGTTGTTATCTTTCACGTTTGTCATGGATTATTCAGTCAGTTTTTCTTCATTTATCAGTCAGTTTTATTAAAGTTTTTGACTAAGTAAAAGGTCGGTACATGACTGACCATATTTAGTCGCATGTGCTTTTGCGAATTTTGTTTTCTTAAACCGACCCATAGGCGTTCACCCTTGTCGTTCAGATTTTTGTATAGATGAACTGACCATAAGCGTTTATCCTTACTCATGTCAGATTCATGTTTTTCAGTCGAATATTACTTGGTGAACCAGCCATATACGTTCACCAATGTTCAGATCAAATTCCATGCTTTTTAGTCGAATGATGTTTTGTGAACCGATCCAAAGTTGTTCACCTTTGTCATATCAGGACATTTCATAAATTTTGACAAGTATGGATTGAACTACATCCATCCATATTTAGTCCGAGATTATAAATTTCTATACATGACAATTCTCAGAAAATTTTGACCAGTATGAATCGAACCAGAATAGCCCATACTTAGTCTCATGTTTTCTTCTTTGAATTCTGTGGATTGAACCATAGCCGTCCACATCAGTTGATATTACACCTCAGTTGATTTGACTTTTTGTATTCCTTGTAACAGTCAAATTTTCATACCCTCACGTGGATGTCATCTACATGATGATTCAGTTTCATGTCTCCTTACGAGGATTATGTTTTTCAGCAAAGTAATGATGTTTTCATGTTAAGATACACAAGAACTTCAGTAGAACCCGTTTTCATGATAAATCATGACGGACCTTCATTAATCATGCTTCATGCTGACCACTGTTGGGACTTCGATTATATCATACTTTCAGCCTCGAAACAACCAGTAGTAAGTCGACGCAGGAATTGTCAGCCTATTATGTTATTTATTTCAGATCAGTTTACTACTGTTTAAATCAATTTAATTCCTTGATCATGTCAGACAAGCGACACCAGTATCGATCATCCCATAAAATTTCCACCAGCTCCATGTATAGTATTCCATATGTACCCATGTACAGTGTCTCAATTATACTCCATGTACACTATTCCATGAGTACTCCACATATAGTGTCTCAGATATGCTTCATGTGCAGTATTCACTTTGTACTTCATGTACAGTAGTCCAGGTGTACTCCAGGTACCCTACTCCATGGATATTGCTAATCGATCCTCAATCATCTCAAATGTTTCCACTTGTCGATATTCTACCAGGTACTGATGCTGCTCGTGAGTTGAAGATTTTTACCAGATGCTGATGCTGCTAACAATCTGAAGACCACACAGATGCTGATGCTGCCGATACTTTGGAAATCTCTCAAAATGCTGATGTTGTTTATACTATGAAGACTCTACAGAACAAGGACGAAAACTATAAATTTGAAATTTCTGACGAGAATAAATTCAACCATCAGACACTACCATTCTATTTTATGCTTTTACTTCTCAGCTAAATGTCACACTTCACTCAACTAACCGTTCATTCAGAAGAGTGAGAACCGGAACCCAGTCGGCCACTCAGCAGAAATAATTACATGAATCACGGTCATGATAACGACCGTCAGGAAAGTGACAGGCAAAGCAGTAGTGACAACCATCGTACTTATAATTAATCAGTCAGTAACCATCAGAACTCCGGCACGGACGTGACCAGAAATACAGAGGTCAGCAGTCTAACCGGTCTGCCAATCCTAGCAGTTACCAAAATTGTTCAGCCTTGTTCATATTCATCTATTAAAACACGTACCAAGACATCAGTCAAGACATAGTTCTCAGGTATCATTTCGGAGGACACATATCAGGGCACCAGTCATGATACACGTCATACGAATATCTTCTCAAAATACGAGTCAGAACTCATAACTCAAATATGTTCTAAACCAGGCCCTCAAAAATTCAGGGTACCTTTCAGAAAGGGGTATACCCGTTCTATTATGCCATGCATGAATCAGATCATTAAAATTCAGTCACCACCACTGGAGTATTATTCAGGTTAAACATGCAGTATTCACTCTGTGAGGTTACAGACGAACACATTCAATGAAAAGTCGCCATGTTTACTTCACGTATTCCTATGTCAGCTTTATCTTAAATCAGGTGGTCACCTGCCTCTCAGCCAGAAAGGACTCAACCGTATCACCATATTTATTAAAGTTTTATTGTCAGTTAACGACGAGATCCGTCGTACCAACCCTGAACATATTCATTTTACTCCTACCAAAAAAAAATCATCAGTACAAATTGTTCCAGCTTTACGAACACGTGAATTATTATCTTTTAGTTACGAAGAACTCTGGTCACCATTCATGATACGAATTCTAAAATTCCTTAAATTCATGATCAACAGATTATCCCAAAGTTTCCAGATGTAATTCCAGAAGGTCTTCAAGAAATTCATTCCTAAACACGAGATAGAGTTTTAACACCGAGCTTGTCTTAAGGACAGAAACACTCTTTATTCCAGGGTTTCAACTAGGTTAAAAGAGTTGCAGCAATTGCTGCAAGAGTTACCAAAACTAGGCTTTATTCGCCCTAGCGCACCATCGAAAAATTTATCGAATCACCATTCTTAATCGATATTCATTCCACGAATAGAAAGTTTAATTAACCTACTACGAGGTGTTTTAAACATTCTTCCAGAAAAATTCAAGATCATGCCACCATCAGTGGTGAGGGAAGAACATGATGTTCTTCAGACCGTTGTTGCACATAGTATAGCCACTCTAAAAAATTTAAATTGTATTTCTGAGCTTCCTAATGCTCCAGCTATAGTATGAAAATTTATGGATAAATTTTTTTTCTTGATTTCTCAGACAAAATCGTCAGTATATTCATTGATTACATTCTGATCTGCTAAATTCTAGATAAGAACACGAGAATAATCTTCTCTCAGTTGTACAGAATCTTCGATAGGAGAAAATTTTAAATACAACTTTCCAGATATAGATTCCATTGCACAAAGTGGCATTTCTGAGCCACCCTATTTTAGCAGAAAGAAGCTTCAAACAATGCTGCGAAGGTGAAGGCCATCACCTGATGGTCCCGACTGACGCCTGTGAACGAAGTACAATTTTCTAGAACTCAATTGACTACCACCGCAGAAATTGCCGATAGTTCTCACTAAAAATGTTTTATGACTAGTCAACCAGATTTCCACCAGAATGTTTCCATAATCCCAGACCAAAACTTCAATAGAATCCGCATCACACATTAATGCAGCTATGTTCATATCTAGATGCCTGACCTACTGCAGGTTCAAGATAGAATGCCTTCATGTTAGTGTGTTACCATTAGAAAAATCTGAACAGAATGAGACAGGATTCCATGGAGGTTATTGTCAGTTACCACAGACTTTGACGAAGTATGATACTATCTAAGTTATCGTCAACCATGTAATCAGCCTACGTGCTTCTTTCATCCGAAAGGATCACGCAGTAACAGATCTGCAGAAAATTTTGGAATTCAGCAGTAAATCCTACGAATTCAAGGCATTCCATTGACCATCATATCAGACAGAATTCATGTTCACGATCAAGTGTATGTTTACGCCCACTTTAAGTTCGCGGTTATTTTCACTTTCACGTTTACATCTCATTCGCAGTATGATGCTGTTTCAGTTCATCTTTATGCTATCCCTTGATTTAAGCTCACATTTGGGTTCATAACATTGTTCACGATCAAGTTCGTGTGCCATTTCACGATACACGTTTCTCAGTCTATTACCGAATACGGTTACAGAAAGCTTGATAGACCAGACTCAAGTTTAGCACAAGTATTCCATAACCAGGCAGACGTTTCACATCTCAGGCCGTAACATTTGGCATTCATTCCTTAGTCAGCATACGTTCATGATATGTTCTAGAATTACGTTCACAGTATGATTCACGTATCACATTCATGATATATTCCATTCCAAAGCTCCTCATATAATTATGAACCACGTTCACAATTGCTCACTCAGCACGTTCACAATTGTTCACGTAGTTCGTCCCTATATATATTCTCTCAACAGCTTGCTCAGAGATATAAATGTTATCTTTTCAGGATAATTGTACATACCGTTTCATGTATACTACATGCTATAGCTTATTCATTCAGGTTCAGAAAATCCATCTTAAGTATGGAACCTGAAAGTATTCAGCATCATCAGGAAAGGGTCATCAGGACCAAGATTTTTTTTTATGTTTAGACCTCTGAAGGAATCGTTTCGAGCGGGAGGCCACTCGAAACAGAGGAGTCCATCCGGACCTCTCATCCCCTTTCCTTCAATAAATCCAGATAGGTTCTTTCAGTCATGTCACGTTCCATGTTCTCTTCAGCCATGTCACGTTACATGATCATTTCAGTCATGTCAGGTTTATACCTATCAGCAGCATTAAGTCTTAATTAGAAGACAATTCATCCTTCAGCTTAATTGTCTTTTCAGTCTACGTGTTCTTTTAGTTCTTATAACTTCATCAGCTTATTACCTTTAATTCGAGGACGAATTTCTCCTTTTTAGAGGGGAAGAATTGTAAAACCCAGTATAGTTGTATCTTAATTCGGGGACGAATTATTTTTTTTAGAGGGGAAGAATTGTAAAACCCGTATTTAAGAAGTTCCGAGTATTAAATACGCACGCTCAGTTTTAGTTAAATATTATAAATAATTATTCAGAAATAACTATTAAGTTTCAAAAATATAACGTATGTATTATTTTAGTATGCGTAAATAATTAAACGCTAACAGTAATTACACGCTCAGTTTTATTTAAATATTACAAATTAAGTATTCCGGAAATAAATATAAAAATGTCAGAAAATTATACGCAAGTATTTTTACGTAGGTATTTTACTCAGAAAGTAAATATTACGAAATTCCGAACCACGAACTAAAAACACGGACATCGAAAATAATTAACGAAATGAAAGTTATATAAACAAAAAGGGCCTTGGGCCAGTTTTCTTAAAAAAAAAGAAGAAGGAAAAGGGTGATGGGTCGGCCCATTTTGCAAAGAAAGAAAAAACGGAGGTTTTACCTCCCCTTCGCCACTTTCTGTAAACAAAAAAAAATTAGGGTTGTGGCCCTTATACCTGCCGACACAAAAAGACAAAAAAAAAAGAAAGGTCGTTGTTCCTTGTTTTGTCCAGCCGACGAGCCACAGAATTGATCTTTGATTCTTGTTTTCTCCTTTCACGAAAACCAAGGTAAATCCAATCGTTTTTTTTTCTTTTTCTGTTTGTTTATCCACGAATTTATATAGGGGTGTCGGGTGTGTTAGTTTCAGAAAACCGAGAGTCAAGCACTCTCGGTGTGTTGCTGCTCGACCCAGCCGAGACCACAGCAGGTCTCGGTGGTGTTTCTTTTGCTCAGCCACGAACAAACCCCAACAGGGGTGTCGGGTTTGCTTGTGTAGGAAAAACCGAGACCCTAAGGTCTCGGTGTGTTTTGTTTTCGGGACCAGCCGCGACCCTCAAGGGGTGCGCTGGTGGTTTCTGTGGTGACTGCAGCGACCAAGAGAGACAACAGGGTGCGTTTGGGATTATCAGCAATAAGGGTGCGTTTGGGATTATCAGCAATAAGGGGGCGTTTGGGTCTGCCAGAAGTGAAAGCAGTGGGAACCACTGCATAAGCAGTGGGAACCACTACACAAGCAGGGGGAAAAGTTGACAAATAGTGGGAAGTTAACATTAACGGTGGGAACAGGGAGCCAACAGTGGGAACCGTAACTAAAGCAGTGGAAACATAAGGAAAACAGTGGAAACACGGAAGTATTTTTTTTGTAAATGAGTTTTTACTAATAAATTATATTGTCAAATTATATGAATTTAATTAATAATAAAAATTAAATTGATTTTAACTTTATCTTTTATGCAATTGACAATATATGGGTTATTAATGATTTATCTCAAGAAAACTAAATCGGAAATCTTTCTACTTTAGAAAATTTTCTGTCTACAACAGGTTACTATTTATGGTAATATCATGATTATTAGAACACGGTATAATACAATAGTAACCGTAAATAAGTATACATTAATCAGTAAACAATTAAAGATCGGTCGGGTTATCAGAAATACACCGGACAAACAGATTAATCAGATTATACATAAACAGTAGTGAAAATAAAATAAATTAAACTAAGAACAGATGAAAATCGATAATAGTAAACAGTAATCAGTTAACTCATTTCGCGTCCGTTATTTATGTAGTAACCGTGAAGTCGGAATAGATCTTTCAGCTTTCAGTCTTATTTCATTTCTGGACACGAGGTACGAATTTCCCGTCCTTTCAGTAAGGACTTCCTTTCCTATACATGATTAGGATTTCCCGTTTACAGCCAAATGCTTTCCCCAGTATATGTTTAAGCTTATCAGTAATCATGTTAATAATAAAATAAATTGCCTGAGCATTATATACAAGCATGATTAGTTTATGTACTAGTTACGGAGGTACCGTAACCACGGCACTAGAGGCACCGGTGCCGTGACTCACATGCAGGAGAGTGATATCCTGCATCGTCCCACTCAGCTCAGCTTGGCCATTTTATCAGTATTATTAGTGGGGCGTATGGATGCATCCTAGGCTACAGCTTACAGTTTAGCAGGTGAATGTGGTGTGTGCTCTACATCCTTCACATTGGAGCTGATCCCTCCACCCAGCACAGTTATTTAGAGGTCACCCCTCTACAGCATGACGAGGTCACCCCTCTATGTATTCATGCAGCAGTTGTTACAGCACATGACCTATATAAGCTCTTGGCAATTAAAATACAGTAAATGCATGTTTTCAGATTTAACAGATATCAGTTCAGCTTTATTATTTATAAATCAGATTTTACAGATTATACACAGATTTCCGCTGCAACTTTACTTATCAGTTTTACAACTCCAGTATTTCATCATCTGTTCATTTCAGTAACTCCTTATCATGTTTTATATCCGTTCACTGAGCGTTATGCTCAGCCGTAGTTCCTTTCATGTTCTAACGGCAGGTACACCAGAACGCTTTTAGGATTCTAAGAGCATGTGCATTTGGATGGAAGCTATCCAGACTGCGTACTTTATGCATTTATTACATTATTCCGCTTATTTGGACAATGTTTAGTCCTTTCATTTAGTATTTTATTTTTCATGTTTTGGGCTTGTGTTTGGATTGCCGATGTTTGATTCTGGTATTTCCTTTATGCTCAGTTAATGTTTTAGGACATTCACCTTATGCTTTGATGACACGCCATAAATACACGTAACGGTCCACTTATCCAAGTGGGGTGTTACAGGCTAGCTTCTAATTCAACAATTTTCTTATCTTGAACAATTTTTTCCTTTTTCAACACCTGTACCTGTTGGGACAAACTAGTACACAAAGCAGTTAAATTTGCAACATCCACCACCTCTGGTGCCTGTGCTGGTGGTGAACCACTAGCAACAATGGAATTGAAGCAGTAGGTGTATGGATCATCTCATAAGTATTTGGTGGAGCACCACTATTATGAGAAGAAGATTGAGAATCTTCTGAGGAATGGGAACTCTGGTTAGAAGGAGCTTGCTAAGAAGCACTAGCATTGCTAGGTTCCTCACCTTCTAGGTTGGTAGGTTGGGCTAACATGTGAGCAAACAATGGTGTAACAGTTCCTGTAAAGACATTGCTTTGTTTAGTCAAGAAAGAGAAAGTTCTCTTTGGGAATGTAGGAACATCCCAGGTATCTGATAACTCAGGTAGTTTAGGGATTTTGTCACTAACTAAAGTCTGAATGAATCTAGGATACATTAAAAACTTTTTAGTTCCTTCCAAATTCCTAGTCATGCCTTCAAAAATTAATCTTGAAAAATTAAAAACCCTGTTATTTGCTAGACAAATACCAGCTAATGCCAATGCAGCAGGAATTTGATCAAAATAAGTACTTTTAGAGCTCAAACAGTGAATAATGACATGAAAAAGCAACTTACATTGAGGTGAAAACAAAGCTTTAAGGAAAGTAAGACTTTCCCTACCACCCTCATAGCCCATGGGTGTAAGGTCATCATGTATCTCTGTATTTATTAAGCATACTAAGTCTATTTTCATCATTTAATCTTAAACTAGCCCTTAGCAGTACCTCAGTTACATATATATTTCTATGATTTACCCTATCCTTAATGCAAGGTTGATTAAACCGAGTACCTAACACAACAGTGTTCCAAAATTGTTCAACAATTGAAACTAAGACAATGGGACTTACAGTGAGTGCGAAACGAACATGTATTCGAGATAAGAATCCAAGAATATCATGGAATCTAAGATAGTCATCATTCAAAGTAAGATTCACAACCAAATTATGCTTAGAGATCACTTGTAAAGCAACCATTAGTATTTTTGATGAACGAAAAATTAGAGAGAAGGTTATAGAATCAAGAGATAAAAATAAAAGATTAGGTGAAACAATTGTGTAATTGGAGTAAGTATTTAAGTAAATAACAAACCCAAGCGCGAAGAAACCGCCAAATTTACAAAAGAGACCTTTAACGGTACAACAGACATGTAGCGGTACATGGAACATACTCGGTACTTGGAATTGTGCTAGCGGTACTTGGATCCATAAAGGTACCTCACAATTTTGACCAGTTCATGCATTCCATTATCATAATAACCTCTTTTATCTTATTCTATCAACCTGCAATCACATCAAAAACACAAAAACATAGACCATACAATAAAAATTAGCATAAAAATTGTACAGCTGTTACCTCCCCTCAACATATGCAGCAGTCTATTGGTTGAGCATACCAATATGTGTTACCAAGATTTCAAATCTCTTTGTATCAAATTCCTTGGTCAATAAATCAGCTACATTGTTGTCTGTATGAATCTTCAAGACTTGAATAAGCTTCTTGTCATAGGCATCTCTTATGAAGTGATGTCTTATTTTAATATGCTTGGTCTTGGAGTGAAATATTGGATTCTTGACAATGCATATAGTACTTTCATTATCAATGTAAATTTTGGTGTTCATGAAGTTGAACCCATAATCTAACAACTGATTTTGAATCCAAAGTACTTGTCCACAACAATGAGCAACAGCTACATATTCAGCTTCAGTTGTAAAAGTAGCAACAATGTTTTGCTTCTTACACTGTCATGATATGAGTCTTCTGCCTAGGAATTGACAACCTCCTGTTGTGGATTTCCTATCATGATTAGGTCTAGCATAATCACTATCTGAATAAGCTTCCAATTCAAATGTTGAATCTCTAGGATACCATAATCCTAAATTGGATTGAATTTTAAGATACTTAAAAATTCCTCTTCACAGCATGTAGATGTGACACCTTTGGATTAACTTGGAACCTTGAACAGGCACACACAACAAACATAATATCTGGCCTTGAAGCAGTAAGATACATCAATGAACCAATCATTGACCTGTATAGATGAATATCAACATTATCACCATGTTCATCTTTTGACAAAGACTTCTTAGCTTCAAAAGGTGTGCTTGTACTCCTTGTATCCATACTTGAAAATTTCTTCAAGATTTCAGCAACATACTTATCTTGGCTGATAAATATTCCATCTTTCCTTTGTTTGACTTGTAGTCCCAAAAAGAAAGTAAGTTCTCCCATAGAACTCATCTGAAATCTTCATTTCATCAAAGCCTCAAACCCTTTACACCATGATTTCTTGGTAGAACCAAAAATGATGTCATCAACGTAGACTTGTACTAGAATAATATCCTTAGCATTCTTCTTGATGAACAAAGTTTTGTCAATGGTCCCTCTTCTATATCCATGCTATAACAGAAAATTGGATAAAGTTGCATACCAAGCCCTTGGAGCTTGATGCAGACCATAAAGTTCTTTGATGACCTTGTAGACTCTGTTGGGGAACTTAGGATCTACAAAACCTGAAGGTTGTGAAACATATACTCCTCTAAAATAGTACCATAAAGAAAGGCACTTTTCACATCCATCTGATAGACTATAAAACCCATATATGATGCAAAGGCCAAAAATAACCTAATGACTTCTATCCTTGCCACTGGTGCAAAAACCTCATCATAGTCTATCCCTTCTTCCTGTCTATAGCCTTGAGCAACAAGCCTTGCCTTGTTTCTCACAACAACTCCTCTTTCATCTTTCTTGTTCCTGAAAACCTATCTAGTACCAGTTACTCTCTTACCCGAGGGAAGATCCACACGAATCCAAACATTTTTGTAGCTCAAATTGTGTTAATTCATCTTGCATGGCATCTACCCAAATTTCTTCATCAAGAGCCTGAGAAATGTTTTTGGGCTCTACTTGTGATAAGAAACAGGCAAACAAACAATGCTGAGTATCCTTATAATTAGTTCTCTGCTGTTGCTTGACATAACTCACAAGTGCATGAGTTTCAGTATTGGCTTGAAGTTGTATTCTAGTTTGTACAGCAGACTTAAGATTTCTAATGATCTGTGTAGTAGGATGGTTGTTGTTGACTCTATAACTGGTTAAAGAACTGACTGGAATTTCAGTTTCTAATTTGTTGAAATCAGTTACTGCACCCTGCTCATCATAGGAAGCTTTGGAGAAAATTCCTTCAGCTGGACTAGCATACATGTCTTCATCGTCCATAGCTTGTAAAATATCTTCTAATGAATCAACAGACTTTGCAGATTTTGACTTAATAGTACTTGAAGATGAGTTACCGCTAGGTGTAGTATGTACTGCTGAGTGCTGTGACTCAAAAGATTCTTCTCCTGAATGCTTATTAGCAGATGTAGCATTCTTTTGTTGATCTTGAATCCTCTGAAGCTCTTGTGAGCCTTAATCATCTGTTGATGGCATTTTTTGCTTCTTGGGAGTAGCAGACATGGGAGTAACAGTAGGCATACTAGGTACATAGATGTGAACATCATCATTTGATGAAGAAGCTTCTTCTTGAGTACCTGAATTAGTTGTACTAGACTCCTCACTTGCATTGTTAGTTTGACAATCCTTTTGCACAGAATAGTAATCCATGGAATTAGTTAGATAATCCAAATCAAACATCCAAGCATAACCTATTCCTGGGACATTGGGTTTATTTTCTAAGAAATTAACATGGGCATTTTCTTCAACCTTTTTAGATGCCAAATTGTAAAACCTATATGCTTTACTTTGCAATGAATATCTTACAAGATATCCTGGATCAAATTTTCCATCAAACTTTCCTAAATGATCAAGAGTATTTAGTATAGACACATGACACCCAAAAGGTCTTAAATGACTTATGGTTGGCTTAATACCAGTTAAAGTTCATAAGGTGTTTTGTTTTGAGGTTTGGTCATTAAGACTCTATTTAACACATAACATGCAGTATTGATTGCTTCTGCCCAAAATGTATTTGGCAAAAGAGAATCAGCCAACATAGTTCTAGCAGCCTCAAGTAGTGTCCTATTCTTTCTTTCAGCTACTCCATTTTGTTGTGGAGTCCTAGGATTACTAAATTGTCTCTTGATGCCTTTAGACCTACAAAATTCATCAAATTTAGCATTCTTGAATTCTGTCCCATTATCTGTCCTAATGATTAAGACTTGTTTAGTGAACTGCTTTTCAACTAAAGTGATAAAATCCGTAAGTAATTGATTGGTTTCACTCTTAAGAGCTAAAAATAAAACCCAACTGAATGTACTATAATCATCAGTTATGACCAGACAAAAGGTCTTATGACTAATGCTTCTTACAGAAACTGGACCAAACAAATCCATATGCAAAAGTTGCAAAAGCTTTGTCACAGTATTGACAGTCTTGGTCTTACAAGAGGCTCTATGTTGTTTACCTTTTTGACAAGCAGCACATGTGAAATCATTTTGAAAAGATTTGTTAGGTAACCCTCTAACCAAATTCCTATTCACTAATCTGTTAAGATTCTTGAAATTCACATGACCTAATCTCCTATGCCATAAATTAGACTCATCATAAGAAGCCTTAGCTAGCAAACATGTAATACCACCTGTTGGAATAATAGTATGAAGATTAAAGGTGTACATATTTTCTTTCCTGGGTACTTTAAGCAGTACTTGAGATTCTTTAGGCATCTCAAAGTCTTTGGACAATACCAAGCCGTCTGTGTCTGTGAACAACACCTTGTTCTTCTTATCACACATTTGTGACATAGAAAAGAGATTGAATTCATTCAACTCTTTCACAAAGAACACATCTTCAAATTCCAACTTCCTTGTATTGATTTTCCCTTTGCCAGTAATTCTACCTTCGCTGCCTCCAAAGGCTACTGATCCACCTCTGAATTCTTCAAATTCAACAAGGAAATCTTTATTCCCTATCATGTGTCTTGAGCATCCACTATCTACTATACCTTTATCTTTCAATTTATCAATCAGATGCCCCTGCACATAAGCAAAACTTATTAGTTTTTAACAGGGACCCAAGCCACATTTGTCTTGGATCTTGTGGGACCTACACACTTAAGAGTATGTTCAGAAGCATTTCCAATAATGCTTCTTTTGCTCTTATACTTCATGGTTTTAGTTATTTAGTCAAAGACATAGGGTGACTCTATGTTCTCAGACTTCTTGACCTTAAGTACTGCTTTAGCAGTACTTGCTTTAACACATGGTTTTCTCTTTTAGGAACCCACCTTTGAACTGGTTTGTTATTAGGCTTACTTCTATATGAGGCTTTCTCAATAACATTCTTAGAAGTCTTGGGAAACTTTGGTTTAACAAACTTTGAACCAACGGTACTTGAGTTTGGTCTAGCAGTACTTGCAGTTCTAGACTTGTCGGTACTTGGTTTACCAGACTTCAAAGGTACTAGACGTTGTTTCATAAGTACTGCTCTAGGAACAAAATTTTTGGTAGAGTTATTTTTAACCTTTTTAGCTACCCCTTTTGAATGATCAAACTTAGGTTTGTCATCTTTAAATCTTTGTTGCCCATTAACCTGTGCATTTTTCCCATTACTGTTTCTCATGACCTTTTGTGCAACCTTTAGTTTCACAATTTTATCTTCATGCAAAGTACAATCTTTGATAAAATGACTTAGACTACCACAAACATAACATCCTTTTCTTCTCAAAGAAGACCCAAAAGGTTGTTTTGACATAACTTTCTCTAAACCTAACCCACCCCTCATGGTTTTATTATGTTTTACATAATTATCCAATGTCTTGCTAGGAGTTTTTACCCGCTTGGGGTAGAACTAGTTTTAGACTCTTCAGCAACAAAATTGTTCATTAGAGGTGGATAAACAATGTTTTTGGTCACAACAGTCTTATCTTGGGACAAAGTACTAGATTTTTAAGTGATAAAAACCTTTGGTTCTTCTAACTCTATACTTGTATCATTACTAGGGGCATGAAAATTCCTGATAATGGTAGAGGAACTGCCTTCATTCCTTCAGCATACCTATCATTTTCAGGTGTATTATCTAACTCACTAGAACTATCAAAAATCCCCTTCGATAAGTCCTTGTCAGTTAAAGTTATCCCAGGTTGGTCCTCAATATATCCTAGGCCTGACTTATCATAATAGCCCATTTGTGAATTAATCAGTTTACCCAATCCTTTAGAGGACTTTTGCCAATGATTAATCACTTCCCTTTCATTGTTAAGACTAGATTTTAAAGCTTCATTTTCTGTTGAGACTTTCAAAAGTTGTCTTTCAAAAGCTTTAATTTCTACATCTTTTTCCCTCATTCGAAGAGTTAAAATTCTTATTTTCTCTTCATAGTTTTGTTGACCCTTTTTATAAAAAAACTATATTTTCTTCTAACTTAGCAACACCTTGTTTAAAAGCATTTAATTCTACAGTGCATGTGTTGACTTTTTGATACTGTTCATCTAGTTATACTTTTAAGCTATTAAATTTAAGAACACAGTCTTTAGAACAAGGATGTACCTCAGTATCTTCATGTGAGAGAGCCATCAAACCAAGCTCTTATTCTTCTTCATCTCCAGTCTAGTTCACCACTCCATCTACAGTCACCAATGCTTTGGTTCCTTTGGGATTTCTTCTGTTTCCTTTTGGAAAGCTTTCAGTAATTCTTGGACTGGTTCTATAGCTGTTCTTGGACTTTTGACTGCTACTCTCAGCCTTGTCTCTAGTGCATTCCCTTGCAAAGTGTCCATTCCTTCCATAGTTATAGCATTCAACTTTAGACTTGTCATATCCTAATGGCTCATTAGGATCAACAGTCATCTTTCTTCCAGTCTTCTTGAAGAACCTATTAGATCTTACTGACACCATAGTAGCTTGCCATTTGAGATCCATCTCTTCAACATCAGCATCATCCATTTGGAACAAGTCATTGAGTGTTAGTCTTGGCATGTTGTCTTGTCCATCAAAGAATGATAAAGAATCATTGTCACTAAACAATGGTGAAGATCTTCCTTGTGGATTTTGAGAGACTATAGGGCTGCCTTTAGTACATTGTGGGTAAGTACTGCTTGTAAGTCCCCCAACGGTATTTGTGAAGTATGTACCACTGCTTGATCCACTAACGGTATTATGAAAGTAAGTACCGCTATTACCTTCTGACACAAAAGCCAAGTTAGACTTTGTTGTTGCTGCTGCCTTGGTCACCTCAATGCCTTTTACATCCATCTCATATGCTCTAAGATTGTTGTAGAGGTGATCAAAAGGAATTTCATCCAAATCATCTCTTGTGATGAAGTGCATAGCCATTGCTTTCCACTCTTGTGGAACACTCCTTAAGAATTTCAGATTAGCTTCTTCATTGGGAATAATTTGTCCATATACTGCCAATTGAATAAGTAGCTTACTGAACCTTCCACAGCCACCATGGATCCCTTCTATACTGGATATTAAGAAGTTATCGAATTCTTGCTTTAGAACAATCTTCTTTATCTTCTTAGATTCGTCATTACCTCCAAATATAAGTTTGAGAGCCTCCCATATAGCCTTTGCATCCATGTAGTGATGAAAGCTATGTAAGATGTCTTCTAAAAGAGCCATAGCCAAAGCAGTTCTAGCCTTTCTTTCACTGATCTCTGCTTGTACCTCCTCAGCAGTCACAACAGGTAGAGCATAGCATCTACCATCAAGCAACCAGTATAGCTTCTTAGGTGTATTCCCATTCTTGATAACTTGCCACACAGTGTGATCTGTGTGATTTAAGTAATGTTCCATCTGTATAGTCCATGTCTCATAGTTGTCACCTTTGAGCACTAGGAGTTTGACAGCAGAAAGAGTATGAGAAGGTGTTGTAGTTGTAGAGGTAACTACAACATTCACGGCTTGAACACCTTGTGCTGGTGCAGGATGCACAACTTGAGGCTGTCCCAGTGGTATTGGATTAGGATCTAGAATATCTTCCAAGTGAGGGTCATCACCAGGTTGAGACATTGAGTTTTATTGTGAGTGTAGTGTTTGGGGTCGTGTTCTTCTTTTTTAGAGTTTCTCAGCAAGCTCTGATACCACTTGTTGATCCCTTTGATTAGATCTATATTCTGTTAAGAACTAGTATAGTAGTTTGTAATCAAACTAAAACACTTTGAGAACTCTTACTCAAGCTAAATAAGTTATGCGGAATCTAACTTATAAAGCACAGAAGAACAGAATTACGTTTAACTATTCGATTCTCTTATTAATCGATTTGAATGAGGTACATGAATGACATTGTACCTATGTTCCTTTTATAGAGTAAGGAACCCTAGAAACCTTAGAATATTCTATAAAGATAACTATATCACATACGATATATTATCAATATTCTAACTATTTAAGTCTATCACATAAGATATACTCTAACTATAACTATGACATATCTTATACAAAGATATATTCGTCCTAATCAATATAGCAGTACTTACTTTATAAGTAGCAGTACTTACTATGTACCGCATTAACACTAACGGTACTTAAAAGATACTAACAGTACTTCAATAACACTATGATACTTGACACTTACAAATAATTCCCAATAAAAGGCATTTTTCACATCCATCTGATAGACTATAAAACCCATATATGATGCAAAGGCCAAAAATAACCTAATGGCTTCTATTCTTGCCACTGGTGCAAAAACCTCATCATAGTCTATCCCTTCTTCCTGTCTATAGCATTGAGCAATAAGCCTTGCCTTGTTCCTCACAACAACACCTCTTTTATCCTTCTTATTTCTGAAAACCCATCTAGTACTAATAACTCTTTTACCTGAGGGAAGATCCATAAGAATCCAAACCTTTTGTAGTTCAAATTGCATTAATTCTTTTTGCATGGCATCTACCCAACTTTCTTCATCAAGAGCTTGAGAAATATTCTTAGGCTCTACTTATGATAAGAAATAGGCAAACAAACAATGTTAAGTATCCTTATGATTTGTTCTCTACTGTTGTTTGACATAACTCATAAGTGCATGAGTTTCAGTATTGGCTTGAAGTCGTCTTCTGGTTTGCACAACAGACTTAGGGTCTCCAATAAGTTGAGCAATAGGATGGTTGTTTTTGACTTTATGAGTGGGAATAGAACTGACTAGAATTTCAGTTTCCAAATTATTGAAATCAGTCACTGCACCCTGCTCATCATAGGAAGCTTTGGAGAAGATTCCTTCATTTGGACTAGTATAAGCATCTTCACTATCCATAGCTTGTAGAATATCTTCTAATGAATCAACAGACTTTGCAGAATTTGACTTAGCAGTACTTGCAAATGAGGTACCGCTAGGTGTAATATGTACTGCTGAGTGTTGTGATTCCAAAAATTCTTCTCCTGAATGCTTATTAGCAGTTGTAGCATTCTTCTCTTGATCTTGAAGCCTCTTAAGCTCTTAGGAGGCTTGATCATCAGTTGATGGCATTGTTTGCTTTTGGGGGTTGGCAGTCATAGGAGAAACAGTAGGCATACTTGGTACATAAATGTTAACATGATCATCCTGAGAATCTGATGAAGAAGGTCCTGTTTGAGTACCTAACTTTGTTGTACCAATCTCCTCACCTGCATTGTTAGTTTGATAATCCTTCTGCACAAAATAGTAATCCATAGAGTTAGTAAGATAATCCAAATCAAACATCCAAGCATAACCTCTTCCTGGGACATTGGCTTATTTTCTAAGAAATTAACATGAGCATTTTCTTCAACTTTTCTAGATGACAAGTTATAAACCCTATATGTTTTACTTTGCAATGAATATCCTACTAGATATCCTGGATCAGATTTTCCATCAAACTTCCCCAAATGATCAAGAGTATTTAAAATAGACACATGACATTCAACAGGTCTCAAATGACTTATGGTTGGCTTAACACCAGTCAAAAGTTCATAAGGTGTCTTGTTTTGAGGCTTGGTCACTAAGAATCTATTTAACACATAACATGCAGTATTGATTGCTTCTGCCCAAAAAGTATTTGGCAAAAGAGAATCAGCTAGCATAGTCCTAACAGCCTCAATTAGTGTCCTATTTTTCCTTTCAGCTACTCCATTTTGTTGTGGAGTCCTAGGATTGCTAAATTTTCTCTTGATACCTTTAGACCTACAAAATTCATCAAATTTAGCATTCTTGAATTCTGTCCCATTATCTGTCCTAATGATTAAGACTTGTTTAGTGAACTGCTTTTCAACTAAAGTAATAAAATCCTTAAGTAATTCACTGGTTTCACTCTTAAGTGCTAAAAAGAAAACTCAACTGAATATACTATAATCATCAGTTATGACTAGGCAAAAGGTCTTATGACTAATGCTCCTAACAAAAACTAGACCAAACAAATCCATATGCAAAAGTTGCAAAGGCTTAGTCACAGAATTGACAGTCTTGGTCTTACAATAGGCTCTATGCTGTTTACCTTTTTGACAATCAGTACATGTGAAATCATTTTGAAAAGATTTGTTAGGTAACCCGCTAACCAAATTTTTATTAACCAATCTATTAAGGTTCTTGAAATTCACATGACCTAATCTCCTATGCCATAAATTAGACTCGTCATTAGAAGCCTTAGCCAGCAAACATGTAATACCACCTGTTGGAGTAATAATATGAAGATTAAAGGTGTACATGTTTTCTTGCCTGGGTACCTTAAGCAGTACTTGAGATTCTTTTGGCATCTCAAAGTCTTTGGAAAGCACCAAGCAGTCTGTATCTGTAAAGAGCACCTTGTTCTTTTTATCACACATTTGTGATACAAGAAAAGAGATTGAATTCATTCAGTTCTTTTACAAAGAACACATCTTCAAACTCCAACTTCCCTGTGTTGATTTTTCCTTTTCTAGTGATTCTACCTTTGCTACCACCAAAGGCTACTGGTCCACCTCTGAATTCTTCAAATTCAGCAAGTAAATCTTTGTTCCCTGTCATGTGTCTTGAGCATCCACTATTTACAATACCTTTATCTTTGAATTCATCAATTAGATGCCCCTGCATATACACAAAACTTATTATATTTTAACAGGGACCCAAGCCACATTTGGCTTGGATCTTGTGGGACCTACATACTTAAGAGTTTGATAGGTAGTTTTTCAGTAAGACTACAC
Source organism: Glebionis coronaria (assembly GCA_025667525.1). NCBI lineage: Eukaryota > Viridiplantae > Streptophyta > Magnoliopsida > Asterales > Asteraceae > Glebionis > Glebionis coronaria. The sequence goes on from CM046882.1 coordinate 518,907,531, forward strand.
ACACTCTTATACTTCATGGTTCCAGTCAAATAATCAAAGACATATGTGGGTTTGTTGTCCTTGAACCTTTTTGGCTTAAGTACTGTTTTAGCAGTAATTGCTTGAACACATGATTTTTCTCCTTTAGGGACCGACATTTGGACTAGTTTGCTATTAAACTTACTTCTAGGTGTTCTAGCTTTCTCAACTACACTCTTAGAAGTTTTGTGGGACAATGGTTTACCAGACTTTTGAACCAGCAGTACTTGAGTTTGGTCTAGCAGTACTTGCAGTTCTAGACTTGCCGGTACTTGGTTTACCAGACCTCAAAGGTACTAGACCTTGTCTCATAAGTACTGCTCTTGGAACAAATTCCTTGGTAGGGAGTGGGTGTTTAACCTTATTAACCATATGAGGTTTATCTACCCTTTTAGCATGATTAAACTTAGGTTTTTCATCTTTAGATCCTATTTACCTATTAACCTGTGCATTTTTCCCATTACCTTTCTTTGTGACCTTTTGTGCAGCCTTATGTTTTACAATTTTATCTTCAATTTTACCACAAACATAACATCCTTTTATTCTCAAAGAAGACCCAAAAGGTTGTTTTGATTTAGTTTTCTCAAAACTTATCCCACCCCTCTTGGTATTATTATGTTTTGCATTATTATCCAATGCCTTGCTAGGAGTTTTTACCTGCTTAGGAGCAGAACTAGTTGTAGACACATTTCCTTCAGACACAAAATTGCTCATTAAAGGTGGATAAATAATGTTTTTGGTCACAATAGATTTATCTTAGGTCCAGGTACTAGAGTTTGAATCATTTGACTTAACATCAATAACAACTTTTAACTCATCTAACTCTATACCTACATCATTATTAGGGGGCATGAAAATTCCTGATAATGGTGGAGGAACTGCCTTCATTCCTTCAGCCTATCTATCATTTTCAGGAGTATCATCTGACTCATTAGAAGTATCAAAAATCCAATTTGATAAGTCTTTGTCAGTTAAGGTTATCCCATGTTGGTCCTCAATATATCCTAGGTCTGTTTTATCATAATACCCCATTTGTGAATTAATCAGCTTACCCAATACTTTAGAGGATTTTTGCCATTGATTAATCACTTCCCTTTTATTAAAAAGACTGGCTTTTAAAACTTCATTTTCTGTTGTTACTTTTACAAGTTGTTTTTCAAAAGCTTTTATTTCCACATCTTTTTCTCTCATTTGAAGAGTCAAAATTCTAATTTTCTCTTCATAGTTTTGTTGACCCTTTTTATACAAAACTATATTTTCCTCTAACTTAGCAACGCCCTGTTTAAAAGCATTTGGTTCTACAGTACATGTGTTAACCTTTTGATATTGTTCATCAAGTTCTACTTTTAAACTATTAAATTTAAGAACACAATCTTTAGAACAAGGATGTACCTCAGTATCTTTATGAGAGAGAGCCGTCAAACCAAGCTCTTCTTCTTCCTCATCTTCAGCCCAATTCACCACTCCATCTATAGTTACTAATGCTTTGGTTCCTTTGGGACTCCTGTTATCTCATTTTGGAAAGCTTTTAGAGATTCTTGGACTGGTTCTATAGCTGTTCTTGGACTTTTGACTGCTATCATCAGCCTTATCCCTAGTGCACTCCCTTGGAAAATATGCATTCCTTCCATAGTTATAGCATTTAACTTTAGACTTGTCATATCCTAATGGTTCATTAGGATCAACAGTCATCTTCCTTCCAGTCTTTTTGTAGAACCTATTAGATCTTACAGAGATCATAGCAGCTTGCCATTTGAGGTTCATCTCTTCAACATCAGCATCATCCATTTGGAACAAGTCATTGAGAGTCAATCTTGGTCTATTGTCTTGTCCAACAAAGAATGAGAAGGCATCATTGTCACTAAACAATGGTGAGGATCTTCCTTGTGAATTCTGAGATGCAATTGGACTGCCTTCAGTACCTTGAGAGTAAGTACTGCTTGTTAGTCCTCCAGCGGTATTTTAGAAGTAAGTACCGCTACTTGATCCACTAACGGTATTTTGTAAGTAAGTACCACTGCTTGATCCACCAACAGTATTTTGAGAGTAAAGACCTCTTTTTTCTTCTGACACAAAAGCCAAGTTAGACTTTCTTGTTGCTGCTATTGCTTTTGTCACTTCAATGCCTTTAACATCCATCTCATAAACTCTAATATTGTTATAGAGATGATCAAAAGGAGTTGTATCCAGATCATCTCTTGTGATGAAGTGCATAGCCATTGCTTTCCATTCTTGTGGAACACCTCTTAAAATTTTTAGATTGGCTTCTTCATTAGGATTTATAAGTCCATAAACTACCAATTGAATAAGCAATTTACTGAAGCTTCCATAACCACTATGGATTCCTTTAGTACTGGAAATTGAGAAGTTATCAAATTCTTGTTTCAAAACAATCTTCTTCATCTTCTTAGACTTGTCATTACCTCCAAATCTAAGTTTGATGGCATCCCACATAGCCTTTGCATCCTTGTAGTGATGAAAGCTAGGTAAGATGTCTTCTGAAAGTGCCATAGCCAAAGCAGTTCTGGCCTTTCTTTCTATGATCTCTGCGTGCACCTGTTCAGTAGTCACATCAGGTAAAGCATAGCATGTGCCATCAGGTAACCAATGCAAATTCTTAGGTGTATTCCCATTCTTGATAACCTGCCAAAGAGTATGATCTGTGTGATTCAAGTAATGTTCCATCTGCATAGCCCACGTCTCATAGTTATCACGTTTGAGAACTGGGAGTTTGACAGCAGAGAGAGTATGGGAAGAAGGTGTAGTTGTAGAAGTAACTACAACATTTATGGCCTGAACACCTTGTGGTGGTGCATGATGCACAACTTGAGGTTGTCCCTGTGGTATTGGATCAGGATCTGGAATATCTTCCAAGTGAGGGTCATCACCAGGTTGAGACATTGAATTTTGGTGTGAGTGCGGATTTTAGGGTTGTGTTCTTCTTATTAAGAGTTTCTCAACAAGCTCTGACACCACTTGTTGATCCCTTTGAATGGATCTATATTCTGCTAAGAATTAGTGTAGTAGTTTGTAATCAAACTAAAACACTTTAAGAACTCTTACTCAACTAAATAAGTTATGCGGAATCTAACATATAAAGCACAAAAGAATATAATTACTTTTAACTATTCGATTCTATTATTAATCTGCTTGAATGAGGTACATGAATGTCATCGTACCTATGTTCCTTTTATAGAGTAATGAACCCTAGAACCTTAGAATATTCTATAAAGATAAGTATATCACACACGATATCTTATCAATATTTTAAATATTAAGTATATCACATAAGATATACTCTAACTATAACTATGACATATCTTTTACAAAGATATATTCGTCCTAATCAATATAACAGTACTTGTACTTAACACTAACAATACTTTCTATGTACCGCGTTAACACTAACGGTACTTGCCAACACTAACAGTACTTATACTTACACTAGCAGTACTTGGTACTTTACAAATAATTCCCAACAAACCTGGCTCTAATACCATGTAGAAAACCATAACCAGTTACTTAACAACTTGTGTAATCACACAACCAACCTCCCCTTTGTGATTAATTAATGAACATAGTATACAATTTGGCTAGTCCCCAAACGGGTGCTAGCACAATAATTACAATAGAAAAATGTGAGGGCGTCCCTTCTAGGAAGATCCACCCTCATCACTATAATAACACTCAAACACTCATAAGATAGCTTAATCTCTTATATGTATCACAATAGCAGTAGAGAGAGTAATTAGAACCATGTTGGAGAGAGAGAGGCAGAGTAACACCTTAATGTGTTGTATTTTTCTCACTTTTCATCCTTTCCACCAGCTAGGATGTATAATATAAATAGATGGGCTGGTGCATTATGCTCCAACGGTAATATAGCTAAATTACAAAGGGTTTTCATCATGTGGCAAGAACAGCCCTTCTGTCAACAATAATGAACTTGGTACAAAACTGGTCCCTACACAAATAACAAACACATAAAAGGAACTAATAATATACTTGTTAGTTTGAATAATCTCAAAAACTTTTGTTCGATCATATACATTTGATTTATAAACTCTGTTGAAAATATAATTCAACTGTGAGTTCATGGCATAACCTCCAACAGATTCGGCGTCTTAGTGCAACATGAACATAGAAAACCCTATTTCTTTACATTTAGGATTAAACGCATTGATAACTGTATATCTTTAATTCATGTTCATGTATATGAAATGAAGTTTATTGGGTAAACTGAAAATTTCGTCTATTGATTTCAAAAACGGTAATTTTGTCACTGAGTGGAAATTCAAGCAATGTTGCCACTATATTTTCTATTTTCGTGCAAAACAGCCATTGAGTAAACTTTTTAGAACTTTGGGTCGTTTTCCCCGTTAACTCTCACACGTGCTTGACACGTGAGGGTATTTTAGTCATTTCTTGTCGTCCTAGACACACAACCACTCATCCACCTTTACCTTCGTGCACAAAAATTCCCCGAGACCACTTACATCTTTTGTTCCAAGGACTACATTTGCAACGAAATCAAACTTTCCATGTTCGACATATATTAGCTTGAAACACACACACAACCACACACACACACACACACACACACGCACACACACACACAGATACACACACACACACACACTCATTCTCTTAATAAGACGCAGTACATTACCATTTAGTTAACTTGAGATCTAATGGCTCGATGTGTTGAATTGGTTTGTGCCTCTGGGTCATCTCAACTAGGTGAAATGATGATATCACGCAATACCAAAAAGAGACTGATGAGGACATGTGGCAAGCAAGAGAATTGATGACTAACTCTGAACGGCTGACCGAGCGGGTCGTTCGTAGAGGGGACTTGATTATGGAGCTCCAAAATGGCAATCTTCTAGATGTGTTAGGGCAAATGTCACAAAGCTAAATGCACTCCAAATTTCCGACATGCGCAAGGCAAGGTTGTTGATGAAAATGGTAACACATATTCACATCAAGATTATTGACAAGATTGACTTTGCAAGAGACAGAGGGAGATGTGAACTGGTTGTTTCATGTCTTCATGAATACTTAGAGGGTTGATTTATGTACATAAGGGTTGCTAATCTTAGTCTTTTGGGTTATTAAATGTTAATCGAATGTTAATTATTGTGTTTTAGTTTGAATTAAGATGTTTTGTTGGTGTTTTTAACTTTGATTTAAGTTGTTTTGTTAATTATTAATCACGTGTTATTAAGTTTCGGTAGAGAACCAAATGCGTATTATTGGAGAATATAACCAGTGCTTGTTGTTAAGAAGAAAACTGAAATGAAAAAGCTTTGGTTAATAAGTAGTTATAAATCAATGGGAGCAAATGAGGTGTTAACAAGATAAGCAATTATAAATGAATAAGCTAATAAGGTGTTAACAAGTAAGGTTATAACTAGGGTAAAGTGCAAAAAACGTCCCTAAACTTTTCAAAAATCGCAAATTTGCTCCTAAGTCCAAACTACAAGCAATTTTGCCACTAAACTTTCATTTCGCGTGCATTTTTTCCTTGAGTCGTCGAATTTTGACTTTTCCTAACTTTCCTCCGTTAACTCCCACACATGCCTAGCATGTGAGGGTATATTCGACATTTCCCGTTCCACCCCATCTCCCCACCTTTCATTAGATGCAAAAAATGTCCCTGAATACATTTCCTAACCTTTCGCCCACGTCATTATTACAATGACATATTTCCTTTCGGGGACGTTATTTGCACAAAGGTAATCTTTTCATCTTCTTCATTACGACACTATATTTGGCTTCAAACGCGCGAGCACACATACACACATACACAAACTTCCATCTTCTTCATAACAAATGGCACGACTTGTTGAACTAGTTGGTATGTCTGGGTCATTCCACCTTGGTGATATGATGGTGGCCTCATACCAATTAGAGATAGACGAGGACATATGGTAGGCAAGAGAGTTGATGAATAACTCTCAACGGCTGACGGAACGGGTCATGCGTAGGGGTAGTTGATGCTCAAGCTCCAAAATGACAATCTTTTTAGATGTGCTACGAAAAATCTCACAAAGCTCAAGGCACTCCAAACTGTTGACATGCCTAAGGCAAGGATGTTGATAAAAATGGTCACCCATCTTTACAACAAGATTATTGACAAGATTGACTTTTCAGCGAGGCAAAGGGAGATGTGAACCGGTTGGTTCATGAAGGGTTGTTGTTTATCGATTGGGGTTGCCAGTCACTAGTTTTTTAGGTTGTTCAATGTTAACCGAATGTAAATTAATTTGTTTAATTTCAATTAAGGTGTTATGTTTTTAGTTTGACGGTTTAATTTAGTTGTTTTCTCTTTGATTGTTGATTGTAGTGTTTTACTACTCTTTAGGAAAAGAGCGTAAATAGGGAAAGTATTGAACAAATGACTTTAGGAAAAATCAAGTGTTAATGACCCTTATGAATTCAAAGTTCGTTTCCCAAGGAGGTATATGTGTGTGAAAAACTTGTTAAATGTTTGTGATTAATGATTGGTTTAGAAGGGGATTAGAAAAGAAGATGACGAAGACGTAAAAATTACTACTAGAAAGTTAAAACGTAAAACCTTAAAAACCACAAAAATAAAAATTAATTCTAAAAATTACCAAAAATTCACCAAAAATCAAAATAAATAAACTAAGAGTATACCAATGATCAAAACCTTTTCAAACCTTTTAAATAATTAAATATTCAATTTTTAAATGCTAATTAAAGCCCTAAAAATCAAATAAATTATCAAAAAGCCCAAATAAAGATTTTTCAATTGGTAAACCTCTAAAATGACCTAAAAAGATTAAAAACTATTTTTAGAAATTTTTAAACTAATAAAAACTATTTAAAATGATTTAAAAACTGTTAAAACTTAAAATAATTATAAAAATTAATCTAAAAGAGATAAAATTATTCTAAAAGTTGCTAAATTCCTATTTTAATGTATTAAAGCTAAGAAAAATGTTAAAAGTTGGAAAATGTGAAATTTGAAAAATAATAATAAAATAATATTAAAATAATATTATAAATTGAAAAATTATAAAAAATTTTAAAAACTTGCAAACTAGTTTATTTTAACCTAAATAATCAGAAAATCAAAGTGAAATTACCAGAATACCCCTATTGGGCCCTCAAATGGGCCAAAACAAAAAACAGTCAACACAATTGGGCTTTTGGGCCCAAAAAGTCAAACTTGGCCCAATTGACTTGGAAAAGCCCTATCTGACTTAAAATTCAATTCTAAGAACAAAACTCTAAAGGCCCAAAAGCTGAATATGAGCTTATCACAGCTTATTAAGCACACAGCTTATTCTTATTGAGCTTTTCAGCCCATTAAGCAATAAGCTAATGCCATAAGCTCTAATTTGACACACAACCTTCTTTTGGGATGCTTATGAGATCTGTAAAAAGAAATTTTGAAAAAGCTCACTCAATAAGCCAGAAATAAGCAAAGTATTATTTCACAAAACGACAAAATAGTCGGGTTTGAGAAATAAGGCACCTCAGGACTTGATTCAACTTGCAAAAGATCACAAATGGACTCAATAAGCCAAATCAGTCAACAAAAATCCAATAAGCACAACCAATAAGCCAGAATAAGCACAAATGAACTTATGAAAAAGTCAATGAAGTTGGTTTTCTAGTCAAACCCTAAAGTCAACCCACCAAATGCTCCAGTATGAACAAATGGGTCAAATAATGAGCACCTATTACAAAATCCAAGTTGTTGCTGGTTAGAATAAGCTATTATAGCTTATTGATAAGCTGAACCCAATTTTACGCTATCAGTGGTAACTAGAAGGGGAAAGGAGTTCCCACTGCTTTGACTATTTGACCAAGCTTATTTGAGAGTTCTAGTTGGATTCAATTGGAAACAAAGGCACCCTTGTGATCAGTGAATCACAAGGAGTCAATAGCAACAAGAAAATCACAATTTGGTTCACACAATAAGCCACAATCAATCAAACAGTCACCAGATATAGCCCAGATATGGAAATAAGCAGTTAAGCACTTAATAAGCAGATTTAGCAAGAATAAGCCAACCAAACTTAACAGGATGCATACACAAGCTATATAAACTAAGAATAAACACAAAGCAACAAGAATCAAACACTGAATCAAAGTAAACAACAAGATCAAAGCATGAAAATTTACTGATGAACAATGAACATATGCAGAAACAAGTTTGCTGATCTATTTGACACTTAATCCAATTTCAGGCCTCAAATCCTTCTTCCCTGGTGTAATTAACCTAGATTTAACACTTGTTAACCCTAGTCTATGATTAGATCTAGGTGTCCTCAAAATCCTAGCCAATTTTACCAAGTATTCAAGATTTTATACCCTATTTTATGAATCTATGTGTTCAAACCCTCAAAACCTGCAAACAGATGAACAATAGCACCTAAATAACAGATACCAACACTTAGCAACAATAAACAACCACTTAACAAACCACAAATCCAATTCAAGCAGTAGACCCAAACACCCTTTAATCCACTACTAAACAAAGAAACTTGTGATTTTAACTAATAACCTACTGATTTTAATGATCAAAAACACTTACTAGGTAGCAACTAACACAATCAAACTCAAAAATTACTAGCACAAACACAAGTACTAAAAATCCAAGTACCAAATCCAAAACAGGCATAAACATGAAATATTTAGGGGAATCTTAACCAAGAGATTATACTTGCCCTCCACAACATCCTAGGAGGGCCAGCTTGCTCCTTGGACCTTGTTCAACAACTAGAACAAGACCAAGGTACTTCAATGAAGATGATCAAAGCCTGCTGATGTTCAAAGCAGAACAAGGCTTTGATTATGATATGTCTTCAACACAAGCAGCAAACAAACTCAACCAAAGGCTTAGAACCCTTCTCAGGCTTGGTGTCAACAAGCTTGAAGGAGCTCAAGGCTTATGGCTAAGGGTTAGTACACAAATAAAACCAAAATCAGAAACAAGGACTTCAAGGTCTTTGAACCTTAAAAACCTTATGAACCAAGACGTGCCTTAACCACAAGATTAAGGAAGGTCTTAACAATCAAATGGAACTCAGATTTAGGCTATTCTAACACTAACTTTTAATCAAATCAAAAAGAGAATTCAAAATTTTCAGAAATTCAAATTTTATTAAACTTAATAAGGAATTACAAAGATTGATAGCCTAAAACTGGAACAAAGGGACTCTCACATGTTGAGGTCTCCTTTTATAGGCAAATGCCTGGCTAAACACTATTCACAAACCCTAGCAACTGAAATTCCTATTCTATCCTTGCAGAACCTTCTAGGTGTGATGCCAACTGTTTTGGTTGAATCCTGGACGTTTGTTGAGTGCTTAGGGACCAAGTAATGATTTGCAGCCCTTGATTTTGCCAAGTCAGGATCAAATGCCAGGTGTCGTATTGTGAGTGGGGATGGGGGTATCATTCTGGTAGTGGGATTTGAGGTTTAAGGTGTGGGATGTGCTTGAGGTGATGTGAATCAAACGTGGGTATAATCAATTTCGATTTCCCCTTTGTTTTCCTCCTTTTTAATCCTGGGTAAAAAGATGTTCTTGGCTGGTAAAAATCCCAACAGTAAGTGTTTCCCGCATGTTTAGGGATTTAAACTTTCAGCTTGTCACTTTTGGTCCTTTGGTTCTGGGAAAAGTTGTATAACAAGTTTATTTTGCAAATAAAACGTATTCCCTTTGTTTCCATCTTTCACAACTTGGCAGTTTTGGCACAAACTTTTGGAAAAAGGTTTATAAGGGTTGTTTTTGCCATTTTGAGATATTTCAAGGGCTGATCTTGGACAATCTTGATCTTCAAAGGTCTACATTGTAACTTTGACTTCATGAGGGACCATTATTGGCAATTTGGATTTGTTGAGGGTCTAATCTTGCCATTTCTTCAAAGTTGAAGGACCTTTTGTGTAATTTTGACAAACTTAAGGGACCAAACTTGTAATTATCAATATACAAGGGTTTTAAGTGTCATTTCTTCATTCATTGAGGATCAAACTTGCACATCGTTAAGTCTTCAAGGATATTTGTTGAATATTCCATGATTTAGGGCCCGGTTCTTTGTACGGCTTCGTTTCTCGTGTCCGTTTTTCCTTGTATCTTGTGATCTTTTGTCTTTTTCACGATATCCATACCTAAAATACACAAGTAAACAAACACAAGCATATATATATGGTATATTATGATATTTTTATGCATTAAAAGCCTGAAAAGAACGATGAGATCATGTATAAATGCCATCTCATCACTCCCCCATACTAAGCCATTGCCGTGCCCTCACGCAATGCTAGAATAAAGTATCTAAGCATCACCAAAGTTTAATTTTATTAACCTTTATTGAAAAGTAAAAGACTTGCAACATACTACGAAGATGTGTAAAGACATAATGTATGATTTTCATCATAAAAAGTGACTTTTAGGGTCAAAGAATAGAAACAAGTAAATGTCCCTTAGAGCAAACTTTGTCATCCTTGATTGTCATACATTCCATGCTAAGTGCAAAAACGCGATCATTGTTGGTACAAGTCACAATGCTAACACTACTCATACGTCCAAATTGTGTAATACTTTTTCTCCCCGCAATCCTAGTTATTATAAAAGGAAATGGGTTACTAGCATTTTTTATCTATTTGTCATGGATCACAAGTGATTCATATTGACTTATTTGAGTAGTTATTAGTCCGAAAGCAAAGTAGCACGATTTGATCAATAGTTAGCCGAAGGACAAAATCTTTTAAAACGGCTTCTCGTGTATCTCCTTAAGTTCATATCTTGGCATAACTAGTTTCACGATTTGAGACCTTTCTCGGACCAATATTTGGCATGTACTTCATACTTCAAATCTTGGGAAGACGTTCTTGAAATTATGGTCTTCTCTTTGGAATTTCTTCACTTGACGTTTTTTGAGAGATTCTTCATATTGGACCACGACTTCATCATTTTTCTTCAATCCTTACTTTGGATTTTGATATACAACGATCCGCCTCCTTTTCGGACTTGGATATATTTATCCTCATACCTTGTTAGGGTCTTTTTGGATAGACTTTCTCCATGATCTTTAGGGGAGTAATTGCTTTTCGTCGTGTGTCTTGATCCTTCATATTGATTTAGGAATAATGATACTTCACATCATCTTTGGATCTTTAGCAAAAATAGAGCTCCTCATGCCTTGTTAGGGCCTTTTTGGATAATCGCCAATCTTCGCGTCCCGCTTCAATAATGCCTTGGCTATGAACTCTATTCAACCCCGAGCAACTTTTAAACGATCTTGCGCTAGAGGCTAAGTAACCTTTCAAATCGTACGACCTTACTTATTGCAATTTTGATTTATTCCTAATGCATTGATCTTATGGGAACAAAAAGCCACAATTAAAAACATATGAGTTTTTGAAAGAACACTTTCATGTTCTACGTTTAGCATGATCACTTGTCTAACTCTATCATTTCTCGTTCTTCACTATATAAAGACCTCTAATTAAAGAGACTCGTGAATACTTAGCCATGCAAGTCAAAATTAAGCCAAATTTAGATTAGCTTTCATTAAGACTATATCAAACCAAAGTTTTGGGTTTTCAAACCACCTATAGGATCTTGCACTTTCTTGGACTTTTTCAAGTTTAGAGAATGCGTTTTATAGTTCCCTTGATAACTGACTTTCTAGGATCAATTATAGGAACTTGCGAAAAGTTCTTGTTCTTAACCCGAAAGAGTTAAGACTTTCGCGTTTTAAAGCTCCCTATATAAAAGTCTAGCAAAACTTGAATTGAGCGGGTTAAAGAATGTAAATGGCTCCAAATGCCCATCAAGTCAAAAATTAACTCTTATTCTACCCAACGGAAAATATACATTCGTGTCTTAAAAACACTTATGAAAACTAAGAAATTTTTTAAAATTTGGCCATTTTTAGCCTTATTAGCAACAAAAACAAAACATTGAAAGTTGGAAAGCGTGAGGGCGTAGCAAAGCAAGTACCTATTCACCCCCCATACTAAAAGTAAACATTGTCCTCAATGTTTCGAGTCTAAAGGTGGAGCACCCTCATACTAGAGACGAAGAGTCGAATGCTTAGGATCTAGCATGGAAAGGGTGATCAACAATATATCTAAAGCCGTTTATTAAGTATGCTAAAAGATAATTGTTAGAACAATAAAGGATATGTCATGGATTCGTGAAAAACTTCTTCAAACGAATGATGGAGGCTCACGTAAACGAACACGAGAGTCTTCAATCGTAGATGATGATGATGATCTAGATAACACAATCACAAACAACCACGAGACAACGAGTTGAAAGGGTACAAGTCCCCTTATTAGTGAATAGTAAGCATAAAGGATAAGCATGGGATCTCCCCCACGAGGCACCTCGTTTTTGATTACCGAGTCATGAGCTCGACTCGATCCCCTCAATGCTAATTATCATTGGGGAAGGTGACTTGGTCGAGGGCAACCATTGAAGGAATTTCCCCACCAAAGTAGTGCTTAAGCCTATGTCCATTCACCTTGAAATTAGGACCATCATCTTGAGCTAGCTCAATGGTCCCATATGGAAACACTTGTGTAATGGTGAACGGACCTGACCAACGAGATTTCAATTTCCTGGAAAATATCTTAAGACGAGAGTTAAAAAGCAATACTTGATCACCAACGTTAAAAACCCGGTTTTTAATCTTTGAATCATGAAACTTTTTAGTCTTTTCTTTAAAAATTAATGAATTTTCATAAGCATTATCTCTTAATTCATCCAATTCATTCAATTGTATTTTCCGGTGATCTCCCGCGGTCTTCAAGTCAAAGTTTGCATGCTTAAGGGCCCAATATGCCTTGTGCTCCAACTCAATGGGCAAATGACAATTCTTCCCATAGACTAACTTATAAGGAGTGCAACCGATAGGTGTCTTATAAGCGGTCCTAAAGGCCCATAAAGCGTCATCGAGTTTGTCGGACCATGAAGCACGGTTTTCTCCTATTGACCTCTCTAAAATACTCTTCAAAGCTCGGTTCGAAACCTCGACTTGCCCACTCGTTTGCGGGTGATAAGCCGTAGAAAGACGATGAGTAACTCCATATTTCTTTAGAACCTTTTCGAATTGGTCATTACAAAAATGGGTTCCACGATCGCTTATAATAGCACGAGGGGTTCCGAACCGAGAGAATAGTTGCTTCAAGAACTTCACTACCACACGAGCATCATTAGTAGGCAAAGCCTTAGCTTCCACCCATTTAGAAAGGTAGTCCACCGCGACGAGGATATATTTGTTGCCATGAGACGATGGGAACGGCCCCATAAAGTCTATTCCCCATATGTCGAAAATCTCACACACTTGAATTATTGTGGCATTTCATCACGTTGAGACGATTTTCCTTGACGTTGGCACGAATCACACGACTTTACAAGTGCGTGTGCATCACAATAGATAGAAGGCCAAAAGAAACCGGCATCGAACACTTTCTTAGCCGTGAGATTAGCACCGTGGTGACCACCCGTGGGTCCCTCGTGACAAGCTCTAAGGATATTAGAAGCTTCGACACCAAACACACAACGTCGAACGAGTTGATCCGCACAAACTCGAAAGAGATAAGGGTCGTCCCAAAAATAGAACTTGACGTCACGAAAGAATTTTCGTTTTTGTTATGTCGTCATACCCTTGATTATGAAATTGCCCGCATGGTAATTTGCAATGTCGGCAAACCATGGGGTGGTGCCTTTAGAATTCACTACACCGAGGGTCTCAAGAGGAAATGTTTCGGTGATTTCCTTGTTCTCGAAAACATCTTTGTGAGGATCTTCTAGACGAGAGAGATGATCGGCCGCTAGATTCTCGGCTCCTTTTTTGTCAAGCACGGTGACATCAAATTCTTGGAGGAGGAGCATCCAACGAAGCAATCTCGGCTTAGCTAAGAGATACTTGATAGCCGAATGGTCGGTATACACGATGCTTTTAGTCAAGACGAGATAAGGTAGGAATTTCTCAAAAGCATAGACCACGGCAAGGAATTCATTTTCCGTTGTGGTGTACTTTAATTGAGCCTCGGTCATCGTCTTACTAGCATAATGGATAGGACGGAAATGCTTTTCATAACGTTGCCCTAAGACGGCCCCTATAGCATAATCACTTGCATCACACATGATTTCAAAGGGTAATTCCCAATTAGGAGCAACAAGAATGGGAGCTTCGGTAAGTTTCCTTTTGATAGTTTCGAAAGCCTTAACACAATCCTCATTGAAGTTAAAAGGAGCATCCTTCTCGAGAAGGTGTGTCATAGGTCGAGAGATTTTCGAAAAGTCCTTGATGAAACGACGATAAAAGCCCGCGTGGCCTAGGAAACTCCTAACTCCCTTAACGGTTTTGGGATGAGGTAACTTGGCGATGACGTCTACCTTAGCTTTATCGACCTCAATCCCCGCCTTCGACACCTTATGTCCTAAGACGATTCCTTGTTTACACATAAAATGACATTTTTCCCATTTAAGCACAAGATTGGTTTCTTCACAACGTTTTAACATTTGCTCGAGATTAGATAAACATGACGTGAACGAATTACCAAACACCGAGAAGTCATCCATAAACACTTCCATCGACTTCTCGATCATATCGTGAAAAATCGCCATCATACACCGTTGAAACGTACCGGGTGCATTACAAAGTCCGAAAGGCATCCTACGATAAGCGAACGTTCCATAAGGACACGTAAAAGTAGTCTTCTCTTGATCACGAGGGTCGATAGGGATTTGAAAGTAACCGGAAAAACCATCTAAAAAGCAATAGAATTCATTTCCCGCAAGTCGCTCCAACATTTGATCCATGAAGGGCAAAGGAAAGTGGTCTTTACGAGTGGCGTCATTTAACTTTCGGTAGTCAATACACACCCTCCAACCGGTCAAACACAAGTGGGAATTAACTCGTTGTTTTCATTAGGCACAACGGTCATTCCTCCCTTTTTAGGGACACAATGGATTGGGCTCACCCATGGGCTATCGGATATAGGATAAATCATACCCGCGTCAAGGAGTTTAAGGACCTCCTTTTTAAAGACATCGTGAATTTTGGGATTCACCCTTCTTTGACTTTGAATTGCGGGTTTATAGTCCTCCTCCATTAAAATCTTGTGAGTACAAAATTTTGGGTCAATACCCTTAATGTCGGATATTTTCCACGCAATTGCCCCTTTATGAGCCTTAGGAACTTTCAAGAGCTCGGTTTTTTCATTATTAGCAAGACCTTTTGCAATAATAACCGGCAACTTGTCATCACCTTCCAAGAATGCGTATTCAAGGTGAGAAGGAAGATCTTTCAATTCAAGAATAGGTGGTTCCTCGATTGAAGATTTTGGTTCAACACTCATAACTTCCATCGGTGGAAGAAATGGTGGAATAGAAGTATCATCACTAATCAACACCTCATCTTCATTGTCGATTTCATTTGAAGTGAGATCGCCTCCTTGGAATGGAGTGAGATTTGGTGTGGAATTAGCAAGAATCGGATCCAAAATAGTGGGATTGCCACTTGACGAGCTATCGGAAAAACCTAACACTTCTTGTGAAAACTCATCGCAAACCACATCAACGATGTCAATGTGATTGATGGTAGCGATTGCATAAACATGAGAAGGTTTCGAGTTTTGAGTAGCGTTTATAACAAGTTCCTCTTCGTTGAATCTCAAAGTGATAGTTCTCGCATGAACATCGATAAGCGATCTCGAAGTGTCTAAAAATGAACGACCTAAAATTAGAGGAACTCGAGGATCCGCGGGGATGTCAACTACTATAAAATCAACGGGATAGTAGAACTTCCCCACTTTCACGAAAACATCTTCGGCTACTCCACATGCCATAATCGTAGAATGATCAGCCATCTCGATAGACATGTTCGAAGGAATGAGAGCCGGAAGCGAAAGCGAATTCCAAATGGAAAATGGCATCAAATTAATGCTCGCACCAAGATCGGCCAAGGCGAGGCATTCTTTCATATCTTGTATGTCACAAGGAATGAGAAACTTTCCGTGGTCACCAACTTTTTCCGGTATGCGGTTAAGATAAACCGAAGAACAATTAGCAAGCTTTGAAAGCTTTTCCTTATCGCTCATCATACTTTTAAAAGTGGAAGCGAAACGAGGCATATACAACAACGCGTCAGCTAAACTCACATCAAAATGCACTTGTTGAAACATTTTTATAAAAAGCTCGATTTGTTGTTTGTTACGTTCTTGCAATTTCTCTTTGTTTCGTCTCGAAGGGTAGGGTAAAGGTGGTGTGGGTTGGTCATTAGGCAACGGCCTTGGAAACTCGGGTTCCACAATTGGTATTGGTTCAACCGTAGGTGTGGTATGAGCGGTACTTCGTGGGATTGTAATGTGCTCCTTTTCGACCATCACCTCGGGTTCTTTCTCGATTTCCTTCTCCGTAGAAGTACTTGGACGAGAGATTGGTTCTTTGAAAGTTTTACCACTTCGTGTAGTAATAACCTTCATTTCTCCCTTCGGGTTTGCAATGGTATCACTAGGAAGACCACCCGAGGAAGAGGGTTTACACATGATTGCTTCAAACATTTTAGCCATTCGGTCCTCAAATTTTGATTGCCTAGCATCCGCTTTTAATAACTCTTGCTTAATCTCATGTTGTCCTAATTCCATCTTTTGTTGATTTTGTTGAAGACGTTGGACATTTCCTTCCATTTTATTAGCATGAGTTTTAAGTTCATTAGCAAGTTCATTTTTAAGCTCGTTTTTCAACTCGGATCTTAAGCTAATCATCTCACGTTGCATGTTATCAAATTTAGCATCATTTGCTTTAGCATAATCCAAAAATTCTCCTTGCAAATTTTTAGTGTGAGCATTTTGAAAACCTTGTGTGGTGTTTTGAAAATCACGGTTTTGGTTTTGATTAGAAATTTGTCCATTCCCATTTTGATAATTCCCTTTGTTGTAATTGCGTGAATTGCCTTGGTAATTACCTTGGTTGTTGTTTCGATAATTATTAACATTTTGATTTGGTGGAGCTTGATTTGGGCGGGAACCTTGACCGTTTTGGTTGTAAGTTCCCGTTGCTACATAAGCACTCGAAGTGTTACCATCCGCGGTAATGCACTCGGAAAGATCATGAGCTCCCCCACACGACAAACAACTCTTAGCAACCGCTTTAACCGAAGCGGAATTCGAAGCTTCTTGAGCTTTCCAATGGGACATAAGATTAGCAAATCTATCAAAAAAACGATTTTCCTCATTAGCTTCATCATGTAAGGCATTAATGCTACGAGACGATTGTGACGATGATGACGAACCCAAATTGGTAACACTCGGTGTGTTACGAGGGCTATAAACCTTAGATCTATTCTCGATGATTTGTAAAGCCTCATTTGTCGTCTTGCACAAAGAATTACCACCCGCGGCGGCATTCAAATAATCTCGTTCATGATCATTAAGCCCATTATAAAAAGTATCAATTTGATCCAATTCCGTAAAATCATGGTGTGGACATTCATGTAACATTTCTTTAAATCGTTCCCACGCCATTGAAAAACTTCCATTATTTCTTTGCACAAATCGTGAAATCTCATTTTTCAAATGTGTTGTTTTAGATGGTGGAAAAAATTTGTTCACAAACTTAGAAACGAGATCGGCCCATGTCAAAATCGAATTTGGCGGTTCTTTCTCGAGCCAAATTTTTGCGGGTCCATCTAACGAGTATGGAAACAACATCATCTTAATGGCGTCATGTGGAACATCCTTAAACTTGCTAGTAGCGGTGAGACGGTTAAAATTCCTAATGTGATAGTGCGGGTTGTCTTTCTCATGACCTCTAAACTTATTTGCTTGCAACATCGACATTAAACCCGTCTTAATCTCGAAATTCTCCGCAAGGATGGCGGGAATCACAATAGCCTCTCCAAAACCCTCGGTGGGTGCTTGTAGCAACTTCATCATAGTACGATTAGCCATGACGACTTCTTGTTCTACAATAGGCTCAACAATTGGAGGTTGTTCAACAATCAACGTCTCTTGATTGGCTTGCTTTTGAAGACTTTACGAGCTCGTTTTGCTTGATTACGAGTGATCATAAACTTCACGAAGAATGGGAGGTGAGCAAAGAAGATTATTTTTGGGTGTTTTGTGAATTTTCAAATTTTTTTTTTGTTTTTGATGATATTTAATTTTTTTTTGGATTTTGGTGTATCTTCGTAGACAACAATCTACAAAATCTCTCCTCGAATCAAACTCTTGATTAAAGAAGCCTTAAAGGAATGAAAACGATCACGTGGAGTGAACGCCTTCGAATGACTTTAGAACTTTGGTGAAAACCAAATTGTTCAAGAGGGTTTAATCACAAAGAAACCAAGCAAATATATTATACGTAATAATACTTTGGGCGGCAAAACCCTCGATTAGCCTTCAATCTCAAAATACTCACAAGCAAGCGGGGAAACGAGGCGGCGCGAAGCACTTAAGAGCCTTTTTCCTTAGGGTATATTTTATAATACCCGCCTTATATCCACCTTATAGTTTGTATTTTTCAAAATCGAGCTTCACGAAAGTATTTATCTATTTTTGCCTTTTTCTTTTTGTTTGAGATTCGAATACAATAATTGAGTGATGAAATCCCAATTAAGGTTGTGTTTTCACACTTTTGGAGATATTGTTTATTTGTTGTGATACTTAATACAATATAGTAATAATATTTTTACAAGAAAAACCAAGAAAATCGATAATACGTATTAGTAGAGTTCTACTAATACAAATACTATTTATGGTTAATATTAAAAACAACAATACAAATTAATCACGACACACCTCCCCGGCAGCGGCGCCAAAATGATTGTAGTGTTTTACTACTCTTTAGGAAAAGAGCGTAAATAGGGAAAGTATTGAACAAATGACTTTAGGAAAAATCAAGTGTTAATGACCCTTATGAATTCAAAGTTCGTTTCCCAAGGAGGTATATGTGTGTGAAAAACTTGTTAAATGTTTGTGATTAATGATTGGTTTAGAAGGGGATTAGAAAAGAAGATGACGAAGACGTAAAAATTACTACTAGAAAGTTAAAACGTAAAACCTTAAAAACCACAAAAATAAAAATTAATTATAAAAATTACCAAAAATGCACCAAAAATCAAAATAAATAAACCAAGAGTTTACCAATGATCAAAACTTTTTCAAACTTTTCAAATAATTAAATATTCAATTTTTATATGCTAATTAAAGCCCTAAAAATCAAATAAATTATCAAAAAACCCAAATAAAGATTTTTCAATTGGTAAACCTCTAAAATGACCTAAAAAGATTAAAAACTATTTTTAGAAATTTTTAAACTAATAAAAACTATTTAAAATGATTTAAAAACTATTAAAACTTAAAATAATTATAAAAATTAATCTAAAAGAGATAAAATTATTCTAAAAGTTGCTAAATTCCTATTTTAATGTATTAAAGCTAAGAAAAATGTTAAAAGTTGGAAAATGTGAAATTTGAAAAATAATAATAAAATAATATTAAAAATTCAAAAATTATAAAAAATTCTAAAAACTTGCAAACTAGTTTATTTTAACCTAAATAATCAGAAAATCAAAGTGAAATTACCAGAATACCCCTATTGGGCCCTCAAATGGGCCAAAACCATAAACAGTCAACACAATTGGGCTTTTGGGCCCAAAAAGTCAAACTTGGCCCAATTGACTTGGAAAAGCCCTATCTGACTTAAAATTCAATTCTAAGAACAAAACTCTAAAGGCCCAAAAGCTGAATATGAGCTTATCACAGCTTATTAAGCACACAGCTTATTCTTATTGGGCTTTTCAGCCCATTAAGCAATAAGCTAATCCATAAGCTCTAATTTGACACACAACCTTCTTTTGGGATGCTTATGAGATCTGTATAAAGAAATTTTGAAAAAGCTCACTCAATAAGCCAGAAATAAGCAAAGTATTATTTCACAAAATGACAAAATAGTCGGGTTTGAGAAATAAGGCACCTCAGGACTTGATTCAACTTGCAAAAGATCACAAATGGACTCAATAAGCCAAATCAATCAACAAAAATCCAATAAGCACAACCAATAAGCCATAATAAGCACAAATGAACTTATGAAAAAGTCAATGAAGTTGGTTTTCTAGTCAAACCCTAAAGTCAACCCACCAAATGCTCCAGTATGAACAAATGGGTCAAATAATGAGCACCTATTACAAAATCCAAGTTGTTGCTGGTTAGAATAAGCTATTATAGCTTATTGATAAGCTGAACCCAATTTTACACTATCAGTGGTAACTAGCAGGGGAAAGGAGTTCCCACTGCTTTGACTATTTGACCAAGCTTATTTGAGAGTTCTGGTTGGATTCAATTGGAAACAAAGGCACCCTTGTGATCAGTGAATCACAAGGAGTCAATAGCAACAAGAAAATCACAATTTGGTTCACACAATAAGCCACAATCAATCAAACAGTCACCAGATATAGCCCAGATATAGAAATAAGCCGTTAAGCACTTAATAAGCAGATTTAGCAAGAATAAGCCAACCAAACTTAACATGATGCATACACAAGCTATATAAACTAAGAATAAACACAAAGCAACAAGAATCAAACACTGAATCAAAGTAAACAACAAGATCTAAGCATGAAAAGTTACTGATGAACAATGAACATATGCAGAAACAAGTTTGCTGGTCTATTTGACACTTAATCCAATTTCAGGCCTCAAATCCTTCTTCCCTGGTGTAATTAACCTAGATTTAACACTTGTTAACCATAGTCTATGATTAGATCTAGGTGTCCTCAAAATCCTAGCCAATTTTACTAGTATTCAAGATTTTATACCCTATTTTATGAATCTATGTGTTCAAACCCTCAAAACCTGCAGACAGATGAACAATAGCACCTAAATAACAGATACCAACACTTAGCAACAATAAAGAACCACTTAACAAACCACAAATCCAATTCAAGCAGTAGACCCAAACACCCTTTAATCCACTACTAAACAAAGAAACTTATGATTTTAAATAATAACCTACTGATTTTAATGATCAAAAACACTTACTAGGTAGCAACTAACACAATCAAACTCAAAAATTACCAGCACAAACACAAGTACTCAAAATCCAAGTACCAAATCCAAAACAGGCATAAACATGAAATATTTAGGGGAATCTTAACCAAGAGATTATACCTGCCCTCCACAACATCCTAGGAGGGCCAGCTATGCTCCTTGGACCTTGTTCAACAACTAGAACAAGATCAAGGTACTTCAATGAAGATGATCAAAGCCTACTGATGTTCAAAGCAGAACAAGGCTTTGATTATGATATGTCTTCAACACAAGCAGCAAACAAACTCAACCAAAGGCTTAGAACCCTTCTCAGGATTGGTGTCAACAAGCTTGAAGGAGCTCAAGGCTTATAGCTAAGGGTTAGTACACAAATAAAACCAAAATCAGAAACAAGGACTTCAAGGTCTTTGAACCTTAAAAACCTTATGAACCAAGACGTGCCTTAACCACAAGATTAAGGAAGGTCTTAACAATCAAATGGAACTCAGATTTAGGCTATTCTAACACCAACTTTTAATCAAATCAAAAAGAGAATTCAAAATTTTCAGAAATTCAAATTTTATTAAACTTAAAAAGGAATTACAAAGATTGATAGCCTAAAACTGGAACAAAGGGACTCTCACATGTTGAGGTCTCCTTTTATAGGCAAATGCCTGGCTAAACACTATTCACAAACCCTAGCAACTGAAATTCCTATTCTATCCTTGCAGAACCTTCTAGGTGTGATGCCAGCTTTTTTGGTTGAATCCTGGATATTTGTTGCGTGCTTAGGGACCAAGTAATGATTTGCAGCCCTTAATTTTGCCAAGTCAGAATCAAATGCCAGGTGTCGTATTGTGAGTGGGGATGGGGGTATCATTCTGGTAGTGGGATTTGAGGTTTAAGGTGTGGGATGTGCTTGAGGTGATGTGAATCACACGTGGGTATAATCAATTTTGATTTCCCCTTTGTTTTCCTCCTTTTTAATCCTGGGTAAAAAGATGTTCTTGGCTGGTAAAAATCCCAACAGTAAGTGTTTCCCGCATGTTTAGGGATTTAAACTTTCATCTTGTCACATTTGGTCCTTTGGTTCTGGGAAAAGTTGTATAACAAGTTTATTTTGCAAATAAAACGTATTCCCTTTGTTTCCATCTTTCACAACTTGGCAGTTTTGGCACAAACTTTTAGAAAAAGGTTTACAAGGGTTGTTTTTGCCATTTTGAGATATTTTAAGGGCTGATCTTGGACAATCTTGATCTTCAAAGGTCTACATTGTAACTTTGACTTCATGAGGGACCATTATTGGCAATTTAGATTTGTTGAGGGACTAATCTTGCCATTTCTTCAAAGTTGAAGGACCTTTTGTGTAATTTTGACAAACTTAAGGGACCAAACTTGTAATTATCAATATACAAGGGTTTTAAGTGTCATTTCTTCATTCATTAAGGATCAAACTTGCACATCTTTAAGTCTTCAAGGATATTTGTTGAATATTCCATGATTTAGGGCCCGGTTCTTTGTACGGCTTCGTTTCTCGTGTCCGTTTTTCCTTGTATCTTGTGATCTTTTGTCTTTTTCACGATATCCATACCTAAAATACACAAGTAAACAAACACAAGCATATATATATGGTATATTATGACATTTTTATGCATTAAAAGCCTGAAAAGAACGATGAGATCATGTATAAATGCCATCTCATCAATTGTTAATTGTTAATCTATGTTAATTTTTAATTGGTGTGATGTTTTAGTTTAAAATCTAACCAGATTCGAAAAGGCCCAAGGGAGCTAACAGTGACAGAAATAAGTAGTTAACAAAAAGCCTTTTGAGAATAACAAGAGTTATCCAATCAATAAACAAATAAGGAGTGCATAAGTTACGCATTCCTTTTTTTATCATTGGCTAACCACTAATAACAAGACACCAATAAGCAGATAGGGGTTTCTATAAGCGGTAATTTTATGAAGGTAATGCCGTAGGTTGGAGGCGATACTTAAACATTTACATAAATAAGCAATAACAAGACAACTATAAGCTGTTTTTTAACATTATGAGTTCCCTAGGGGTTATCTAGTTACAAAGTAGTTGGAATATTCATATTGGCACCCTAATCATATGATGTAACATCCCGCCAACTCAGACCACAATATTGTCCGCTTTGCCCGCAAGCTCACGGCTTTGCTTTGTGGCCCTCTTGTGAAGACTTCCCGACAGGTCACCCAAGCCGGTACTACTCTCTCATGAGCACGCTTAACTGCCAGTTCCTAGGAACCCCACTTGCAGTAGACCATAAAACACGTTGTGTCTTAAGAAGGCGACTGTTATCTTATGAACCATGGATCTCTCCTGGCCACAACCGATGTGGGATTTGCCTAAGGTGTCACGATCACCACCCCTTTGGGACTCATCGTCCTCGATGAGGTTTGCCCCACCATCCCGAACGGCTCAAACTTGGCTCTGATACCACTTGTAACATCCCGCCAAGTCAGACCATAATATTGTCCGCTTTGCCCGCAAGCTCACGGATTTGCTTTGTGGCCCTCTTGTGAAGACTTCCCGGCAGGTCACCCAAGCCAGTAATACTCTCCCATGAGCACGCTTACCCGCCAGTTCCTAAGAACCCCACTCGCAATAGACCACAAAACGCGTTGTGTCATGAGAAGACGACTGTTATCTTATGAACCATGGATCTCTCCTGGCCACAGTCGATGTGGGATTTGCCTAGGGTGTCATATATGCACTATCCCAAACACTCCTTGTAATATCCATCTTCAGGTCAATGGTTTCCCAAATTTTGTTGTTGCTCTAAGACCAAGTACGCAATTCGTGATCTTAAAAACTCGATACTGGTTTAACTTGCTAGGAGCTCTTACACCAAGCACAACAAACCTTTTTATATGACTCACATTATCAATAGAAGCAGAACCCCCCACATTCAACCTGTTTTTAAACATACTCCTATCATTGACATATCCACCCTCTCTAATGACTATACCAGTAGACCTTCTTATAGCTCCAACATTCAGGTTACAACTCGAATCCTCTTCACCCATAATCCCTTTACCCTTTTTTGAAGCTCTCTTCTTCTTAAACAATGAATTCTCCGGCTCACTCTCACTAACACCCTCATTCACAATTTTTCCCCTTTTCTAGTACTCGTTTGTTTCCCCTTTGTGTTTTTCTGTTTGCCCTTTCTATCACTGTTTCTTTATTTTGTTATGACAACCGCTCTCTTCAATCTTTTCTGTTAATGCAATGATGTCTAAAAAACGTTACTTGCATTTTTCGATCTCGCTTGGTTTTGATTAGACAATATATAAAAACAAGCATTTACGAAAATAACAAAAATCGAATTCTTGAGTTCAAGTATTTTTCATTTCATCCATTATCACTTAAGGTATGAATAAACAAGTTCTCAACCTAACTAAGTGATCAAGGATTTAATTTTTCTCAAAACTCACTTTTAATTTTAAGTGACAAAAGTTTTTAATAACTTTATTTTTAAGAAAATATTTTATTAAATTAGAAATTTGAAAATTTAAAAATGGCATATCCCATATGGTTTAGAAATATCCTTTGAGGATAAAAAATTCACCAGATGTGACTTACCCACTGAAAGAAAAAAGGCAGCAGAGTCTACTCCGGCTGTTCCTTAAATGCATATGCGGTTCGTTCGTGATATCGAACCGTCGAGGCTTT
The DNA here is from genome assembly GCA_025667525.1 of Glebionis coronaria. NCBI lineage: Eukaryota > Viridiplantae > Streptophyta > Magnoliopsida > Asterales > Asteraceae > Glebionis > Glebionis coronaria. The sequence continues at coordinate 518,932,279 of CM046882.1, forward strand.
ATTGAACCGCGGTCAGAAGAGTCGTTGGAACCTTATCTTATAATAGTGGACCTTTTCCAGATTTTCTCTATACCTCTTTTGCACACAAATTTCTAGATTCAATCCATCTTCTTAAATCACTCAGATCCTTTGTTATTTGGTTGATTACTACTTGTTTAGAGTTGAATCTTTCTCCTCCCCTCTCATCCTCTCAAGTGCAAAGAGAAGAAAACTTTCATCCTTGAAGTGTTGTGTCTGCCTCAAAGATTCATTGAAGAGCAAACTTTATTTCATTCTTGTGAATATCCATTTAGTTGTGTCTATTTGGAAGTTGTATATGTATTATGGTTAATACTTAGGCCTTAAAGTATATTGGTGTAGATTGGTCCTAGCTAAGATTAGGGCTCGACTTTTAGCTTAGAGTCGAAAAGTGGTTAAGCCACGTGTACGATTTCTCCACCTTAAGGAGCTTGTTGATTAGTGAACTCTCGAGTAAGGAGTACTCGAGGAGTGGAGTAGAAACGAGGAGTAAGCTTCGTTTCCGAACCACTATAAATCCTTAGTGTTTGGTTTGATCTTTCTTTTCCTTATGTCTTTACATTCATTATTCTTTACTTGCATATACTTGTGATTATTAGTTTAGATCCACTATCTATTGTTCATATTATGCATAAGAAGATTTTACATAATCACTCAAGTCTAAGTTTTTGAAAAATGATTTTTGAAAACCAATATTTTAACAAGTAAATTTAAGAAACTATTCAACCCCCCTTCTAGTTTCTACAATTAGTATCAGAGAGTGGTTGCTCAAGCGTTTTAAGATATATTGTATTTTAAAACATGAATCGATTTATGGATTCCAACAAGTACCTAGAAGGCCAATCTATGCAAAGACCACCTCTATTTGAAACCGATAGTTTTATTTATTGGAAAAATAGATTTGAGACTTATGTGAAATCAAAAGATTTAGATCGTTGACATGTTATTATCGTAGGTGGCTTTTTGCCTTATCAATATAATGAAGTTTCTAAAAAGAAAGAACTAGTTACTTTTGAAAATTCAAATGATGACACTAAAAAGAAACTTGCTAAAAATAATGAGGCTAAAATGGTTATTTATAATGCTTTACCTAAGAAAGAGTATGAAAGAAATTTTATGTGAAAAACCGCTAAAGATTTTTGGAACACTCTTTTAGTAACCCACCAAAGTAATAGTCAAGTCAAAGAAAGAAAAATCGATCTTCTTGTTCAACAATATGAACAATTTGTCATCTTAGAAGATGAAACTATTGATAATGCATTTGCTAGGTTTAATACTATTATTACTTGTCTAAATTTACTTGATGAAGGTTTTTCTAGCAAGAACAACGTTAGGAAGTTTCTTCGGGGCGTTGCATATAAAGTGGAGAGCTAAAGTCACGACGATTGAAGAATCAAAGGATCTCACTACATTGTCACTTGATGAACTCATTGGTAATCTGAAAGTTCATGAGATGATAATCTTGAAGGGCTCGGAATTGGTGAAAAGTAAGAGTGAAAGAAAGTCTTTAGCACTAAAGGCCAAGAAAGTGAAAAGTGACCATGAAAGCTTCTCCTAGAAAAGTGATGATGAGAAATATGCTATGGCGGTTAGAGACTTCAAGAAGTTCTTCAAAAGGCGAGGTCAATACGTGAGACAACCAAGCAACGATAAGAATGCCTTAAGAACCGATTTATCAAGAATGACAAAGGTGATAGGAAATGCTTTAGATGCAGTGATCCAAACCATTTCATCGGTGAATGTCCCTGATAGGTGTGTAAACACCCATCCTTTTACCACTTAATTCTGGCTAAAACGAGACCAAAACATGTATTTAATATCATTTGTTTGGAATTATGCGTGGTTTTTGTGTTTATTATGTTTTCAGAGCCAACCGGATGAATATTGAAGAAAACATGGGATTGCACGGGTTTTACTGAAGAAAAGGACTCAAGATAAAGTCTATTGTCCAAGAGATGCAAAAGATTTGAAGTCACTGGGCCTATTTGAAGGTTTATCGAAGAAAAGGACCAAAGATGGAAGATTTACACAAGTCGAAGAAACTCAAGTCTATTAAACGAAGAAATTAAAAGACGAGTTGAATTTAATCGACGACAAATCCCGAATCAGAATCGAAAACGTCAACTTTTCTAAAAAGACGAGAAGACAAGAAGAACGGGAGAAAGCCCACTCACCAACCAAAAGACAAGCCTATAAATAGACCACCCCTCACACAATTAGCCAGTTAGTTTTTAGTTTTTCTCTCTTCCCCTTTTTTCTCTTTTTTAGTTCGTATCATCACCAACACCACTAGGGTGTTTGGTGATCTTGATCTTTGTTTTTCTAATATTGTAAGTTTATTCTTTGTTTTATCTTGTTAAAACATCAATCATTCAATACAAGTTCTTGTTTAATCTTTCCATTTCATCTTGTTCATCATCATCTTTCTTTTCAAGTTCTTAAGTTCTTATTTGATTGATTTGATCTTCAAAAGTTGTTGGGTTTTGTGTTTTTGTTGATGGGATTTTTAGTTTATGATTAGTAGATGCTTTGTGATTAGCTTTATTTAAGATTTGGTGAAAAACTTGGTGATATTTGGCATTGAAATCGTTTTCCCTGTTTTTCGGATATGTTACTGTTCTTGAGTGTTTCCCAGACTTCCGGATGAACAAAAGTTCCGGATGAACACCAAAGTTCCGAATGAATATGTTATTTAAAAGTTCCGATTGAGTTTTCCTTTAAAAGTTCCGAATCAGTTGAAAACTTCCGAACGAACTGAAAGTTCCGGATGAACCTAATCTTCCGAATGAACTGAAGTTCCGGATGAGTAAAAAGTTCCGAATAAATGTTTGTTGTTTAAGTTCCGAATGAGTTTTTCTTAAAAAGTTCCGAATGAGTTTAGTTTCCAAATCTTCCGAATAAACTTCCGGACCAAAAGTTCCGGACGAACTTCCGGATCAACAACTTCCGAAGAAAGTTCCGGATCAACTTCCGAAGGAAGTTCCGAGTGAAGGTTTTTCCAAAAGTTCCGAATGAAGACTTCCGGGTGAAAAGTTCCGGATGAAAAGTTCCGAATCAAGGGTAACTTCCGAATCAGTGTTCTTTTAAGCATCTTTAATTGTTACTGTTTCTTTAAAATTACTGTTTCTTCACTTCTATTTCATATTTAATTTTAGTTCTATTAATTGCCATTAAATTAATTGCCTTTAAATTTAAGTTTACATTTTATTCATTTAAACCTTTTAGTAGGTTAGAAAATTAAAACCCCTTTTTAGTAACCAAGAACAATTATTCCACTTAAGGCCAAGATCAATTCGAGAGGATTCTGAGAGTAAAGAGAACCCATACAAAAATCAAGTATCAAATGGCGCCGCTGCCGGCTCTTCTCGTTAAGATCAAAAGTTTTTTGTGAGAACTTGGATTTTGGGATCCGTTCCCCGTGAACGTTACTTTTTCATAAAAAATTTCAAAAAAAAATCCTAAAAAATATAAAATTTTCAAAAATACAAAAAAAAAATTTTAAAAACATAAAAACCAAAAATATTTTTGCTTTGTTTTTCTTTGTTCGTTCTTTTGCAGGTGTATGCGCACTCGTTCCACGTCTTATCAAGAGCCCGAGCCTCTCGATCACTTAGACATGGCCGGTTTACAAAACAACAACAACATACCACCTCCAAACAATAATAATAATAATAACAATAACAACCCACCTTTCAACAACATGAACAATAACAACAACAATGAGCCCCTTCCGGATAATCGCCCGATGATTGAACTGCTGCAAGCTCATGTAGATGGCAACACTGATCCAATTGTTATACCACCAATTGCCGCCAACAATTTCGAGCTCAAGTCAGGCTTTATCCAGTTGGTCTCCGCTCAACCATTCTTGGGACGTACCATTGATGACCCACATGACCATATCAAGAGATTCTTGCAACTCACCAACACGGTCAAATTCAATGGTGTTCCACAAGAGGTTATCAGGTTACAACTTTTTCCCTTTTCTTTAGAGGGACAAGCCCGGCATTGGCTTGCTAAGGAACCGCCACAGAGTATTCTCTCGTGGACGGATTTGGAAACAAAGTTTATCAATTACTTTTTCCCACCCTATCGTACTACCGCTTTGCGAAATGAAATCATAAATTTTGAACAAAAGTACGATGAGTCGTTTAGTGAATCTTGGGATCGTTTTAAAGATCTTTTAAGAAAATGCCCACAACATGGTTTTACCAAAGTACATCAAATTAATACTTTTTACAATGGTTTAAGCATGAGTGATCAAGATTCACTGAACAGTGCTTCGGGGGGTAATCTTTTGGCTAAGACTTCCAATGCTGCTTGGGATATCATTGAGAATAAGTCTCGTGTGCAAACCAAGAGTGTTAGGACCAATGTCGCTAGTGCTAGCACTAGTGACATCGACAAGCGACATGACAAAATCACTACGCTTCTTGAATCGCTTGTCACCCACACCGTCAGCAACAACAACAGCAACAACGCTAAAAACGCTCAAGTTAACGCTGTCAGCCAACCTTGTGAGATATGCGGTGGTCCTCACTCTTACACTACTTGTACTGCCACCCAAGACTACCCTGCTGAGAATGTGAATGCGGCATATGGCACCTATCCTCAACCTGCTTATGAAGCTAGACCTCAAGGTGACCGTACTTTGCTTAGCTACCGCTCCAACAACTATCTTTCTTCACCTGGTTTCCCCCCAAACAACCCAAACCAACAACAAAACATCAACCGCTCTCCTCAACAACAACAACAAACTTGTACACCATACATCCCTCCTCACAAGCAGCAACAACCACCTCAACGTAACAACCAAGTTTACCAACAACCTGCTTATCAACCACCCGCATACAATGCTCCTCCAAACCAACCCACTGCATTACACCAAGAGGTTGCAACCTACATGAGGACCAATGATGTGATCGTGGAAAATCTCCAACAGGAAGTGCGAAACTTGAAAGCAGACTTGGTCAAGCAAGGAAACAATTTGAGAGCCGACATGAGAAACACGTTGGATAGCCAAACTAATGATTTGAAGAACATGATGGCTAGTTTCTTCCAAGGTAATCAACCCTCTTCTTCGGGTACTCTTCCGAGTAACACCGTTGCGAATCCAAGAGGGGAGATGAAAGCAATCACTACTCGAAGTGGTAAAGGTACCAAGGAACCCGAGCTTCCTATACCTCCACCGGTGATTGTGACTAAAGAGAACGAGTCACCTGCTCCTATTCCTCATCCTTCTCCTTCCCCAATTTCTCCACCTCTTCCTTCTACCCCTCCTCCACCCAAGGATGTGAGTGATCCTATTCTCCCAAAGCCTTCCTCTTCTTCCAATATACCTTATCCATCTAGGTTGAGGAAAGAGAAGCTGAAAATCAAGGATAATATTCAGGTTTCGAACTTCCTTAAAATGTTCAAACAACTGAATTTTAACATCTCCTTCGCTGAGGCTCTCGCTCACATGCCTAAATATGCGAAAATGTTTAAAGATCTTCTGAGCGACAAGGAAAAGCTCCTCGATATTGCCAACACCCAACTTAATGAGAATTGCTCTGCAGTGCTCTTAAGGAAATTGCCAACCAAGCTTGGTGATCCGGGTCGTTTCTTAATCCCCTGCAATTTCCTGGGAGTAGAGAATTGCATGGCCCTAGCCGATCTAGGTGCCAGTATCAATCTAATGCCTCTAAGCGTTTGGAAGCAATTATCTCTCCCTGAGCTAGTCCCTACCAAAATGACTTTGGAATTAGCTAACCGTACGGTTGCTTATCCAGTGGGGATAGCCGAAGACGTCTTTGTAGGAGTCGACAAATTCACTTTTCCTGCTGATTTCGTCATCGTAGACTACGAGATGGACCCCCGTGTACCACTGATTGTTGGTCGTCCATTCCTGAGGACCGGTCGCACTCTCATTGATGTTGAAGCTGGTGAGCTTATCATGAGAGTGGGTGACGATAAAGTAGTCTTCAACATGGGAAAGTTGTCTAAACAGCCTTATTCATATAAGAGTGTTAATTGTATTGACGTTCTTGATGAGGCTTGTGAAGAACACTTTAATGATGCTTGTAAAAGTATTCCTACCTCTCCTCCCAATGTTGAGACCGTGTCCTCTATTGATTCATCGTTGTCTCTATTTGGAGATAGTGATTTATTTTGGAACAATCTTGAAGATACCATGGGAGATGTGCATTTAGCTACTAATGATTCTCCCACCAATGGGGATGAAGACATGAATTTCTTTGACAATCTTCTCAACGAAGACAATCCTTCTCCTCCATCTCCCACGGTCATCGCTATCGATACTCCGACTTCGAATACGCCTCCCGTCGAAAATCCTCCGGATTTGGACCTTAAGGAGTTGCCGCCCCATCTTGAGTATGTATTCCTTGAAGAAGAGAAGAAGTCGCCAGTCATCATTGCTAAGGACCTAAAGGATGAAGAAAAAGCCCGCCTTATCACCGTGTTGAAAGATAATAAGAAGGCTATTGCTTGGAAGATTTCTGATATTCGTGGAATTGATCCTCACTTCTGCACCCACAAAATTCTCATAGAGGACGACTTTAAGCCCACAATTCAAAACCAACGAAGGGTGAATCCAAAAATCCATGAAGACATCAAAACAGAGGTTATCAAACTTCTTGATGCGGGTATGATTTACCCTATTTCGGATTCACCATGGGTTAGTCCAATCCATTGTGTGCCCAAGAAGGGCGGAATAACCGTTGTTCCTAATGAACACAACGAGTTGATTTCCACTCGTCTCGTTACTGGGTGGAGAGTTTGTATAGACTACCGCAAACTCAATGATGCCACAAGAAAGGATCATTTCCCTCTACCTTTTATGGACCAAATGCTTGAACGTTTAGCGGGTAGATATTACTGCTTTCTGGATGGTTTCTCGGGTTATTTCCAAATACCCATCGATCCCCAAGATCAAGAGAAGACAACATTCACTTGTCCCTATGGCACATTTGCTTATAAAAGAATGCCTTTTGGCTTATGTAATGCGCCCGGGACTTTCCAAAGGTGCATGTTAGCTATCTTCCATGACATGGTTGAACAAACCATGGAAGTCTTCATGGATGATTTCTCGGTCTTCGGGGATTCCTTCTCTTCTTGCCTTGCCAATTTGGAACACATGCTTAAGCGGTGCGAAGACACTCGCCTTGTTCTGAATTGGGAAAAATGCCATTTTATGGTAAAAGAAGGCATCGTGCTGGGACACAAGATTTCCAAAGCCGGTCTTGAAGTAGACCGTGCTAAAGTCGATGTTATCGCCAAGTTGCCTCCACCTTCAACCGTGAAGGGTGTGAGAAGTTTTCTGGGTCATGCGGGCTTCTACCGTCGCTTCATCAAAGATTTTTCTCAAATCGCTCGCCCGATGACCCACCTCTTGGAAAAAGATACTCCTTTTATCTTTTCTAAAGAGTGTCTTGAAGCCTTCAACTCTCTTAAGGACAAGCTAACTAAGGCACCCGTCTTGGTTACCCCTAATTGGGAGCTTCCTTTTGAGTTGATGTGCGATGCTAGTGATTTTGCTATTGGAGCGGTTCTGGGACAAAGAGTGAACAAACACTTCCAACCAATCCATTACGCTAGCAAGACAATGACAGGGGCACAATTGCATTATACGACAACCGAAAAAGAGCTTTTAGCTGTTGTCTATGCCTTTGAAAAATTCCGCCCCTATCTTGTCCTTTCCACCACAATTGTGTATACCGATCATTCCGCGCTGAAGTACTTGTTGACAAAGCAAGATTCCAAACCAAGACTTCTTCGCTGGGTTTTGCTGCTCCAGGAATTTAAAATCGACATTCGCGATAAAAAAGGAGCAGAAAACCTAGCCGCGGATCATCTCAACAGACTTGAGGATCCTTACCAAGGGGATCATCCAAACAAAGAAATCAATGATTCTTTTCCTTTGGAGACCTTAATGTCTATAAATTCGAATTCTGATGAAACCCCGTGGTTTGCGGACTTTGCAAACTACTTGGCGGGTGGAATTCTCAAGGAAGGGTTGACGTCTCAACAAAAGAAAAAGTTCTTCACCGACATTAAGACTTACATTTGGGACGACCCTTACCTATTCAAACAATGTGCCGACCTGATTATCCGACGATGTGTTGACAGACCGGCAGCTTCGGAAATCCTTGATGCTTGCCACAAAGGACCCACCGGTGGTCACTTTGGTCCCAACTACACCGCCAAAAAAGTGTTTGATTCGGGATTTTATTGGCCCTCCATATATCGTGACGCTCACAATATGGTTAAACGATGTGATGTTTGCCAAAAACAAGGCACGATCACACATAAAGACGAGATGCCTCAGAATTTCATTCAAGAGTGTGAAATCTTTGACGTTTGGGGTATCGACTTTATGGGGCCATTCCCTTCTTCTAAAGGAAACAAATACATCCTTGTAGCCGTTGACTACGTTTTAAAGTGGGTTGAAGCCAAAGCTTTACCTACTAATGACGCAAGGGTGGTTTGTAACTTTTTGAAAGCTCTATTCGCTAGATTCGGTGTGCCTCGTGCCATTATTAGTGATCGTGGGACTCATTTTTGCAATGACCAATTCGCAAGAGTCATGGCTAAGTATGGTGTAAATCATCGTCTTTCCACAGCCTACCACCCACAAACTAATGGCCAGGCTGAAATATCCAACCGAGGTCTAAAGCGAATTCTTGAAAGGACCGTGGGAGAGCATCGTGCCTCATGGGCTGATAAACTTGATGATGCTTTGTGGGCTTTCCGTACCGCATACAAGACTCCGATTGGTTGTACACCATATCGTCTCGTGTACGGGAAAGCATGCTACCTCCCCATTGAGTTGGAACACAAGGCTTACTGGGCCTTGAAGTGGGCTAATTTTGATATCAACAAAGCCGGTGACCTACGCAAGATCCAACTCAATGAGCTGAATTAACTCTGGAATGAGGCTTATGAAAATTCTTTGATCTATAAGGAAAGAACTAAGCTCATTCACGACTCCAAGATCAAAAACCGAGAGTTCCATGTTGGAGACAAAGTCTTACTTTTTAACTCTCGGTTGAAAATCTTTTCGGGCAAGCTCAAATCTCGTTGGTCCGGCCCATTCACCATTGCCCAAATTTTTCCATATGGTACTCTCGAGCTCGCTCAACCTAATGGACCGAATTTTAAGGTGAATGGCCAACGAGTGAAGTTGTACTTTGGTGAGGACACCTCTCAGGAGGTGATTCCATCCCTCACCACGTTCCCCATGAACTGAATTTGGGTCGAGTCAGGCTCGTGACTCGGTTATAAAAAACAAGCGCTCCTCGGGAGGCAGCCCGAGTTTCTATCCTTTAATGTTTTAACATCCTAAGTGTAGGGGGACTTCTATACGTGTTTGTTTTTGTGTGGTGATGTGATTACAGGGATGAATGCACTCTTGGAATCTTTGAAGAACCGTGCTCCCGTGTTATCCGAAATCCGGTTCTATCTCTCAACTATCGTGATTCAATTTTCTTCATACTCACATTTGAAATTGATCACGTTAGTCGTCTCTTACTTAACTTGAGTTAACCAACGTGCACAATGTCATAAGTGTAGGGGAGACTTTTCCCACATGCTTAAACATTGAGGACAATGTTTATCTTAAGTGTAGGGGGGACTTCTATCGAATTTTTAAGTGGACTTTTCCATTAAAATGCCTTCATTTAACCGGAAAATCATATTTTTCAACAATTTTCAATTTTTTTATTAACTTTGGCCATTTAGTCGTAATTTTTAAATTTTTATCGTTGATTTCATATGTATATATCCCGCAATAAAGTCAAAAATATTAATAAAGTGGTGTAGCTAGTTTAGAAATCTTTGACATATTAGGCCCGTTGCGTTTATTTTGACTCAACCCGAATAGACTTATCCAAGTTTATTCTAGCTAGTATCCTTAACCATGTAGACCTTAATTGGTTTATTAGGCTAAGTATCCACGAGTCTCATTACTTGAGATTTTTAATTGTGGAGGACGAGAAATGATAGAGTCAATTATAAGTCGGTATTCTTGCACAAGCTCACTTGGTGTAATTATTTGCCTATTCTCCCATCACTTGCTAATAATTTATCTGCAATAAGTAAGGTCGTACGATTTGAAAAGTTACTTAGCTTCTAGCCCAAGATCGTTTAAAAGTTGCTCAGTAATGATAAGAGTTCATAGCCAAGGCATAACTTATGAAGCGGGGCGCGAAGATTGGCGAGTCCAAAAAGGCCCTAACAAGGCATGAGGATTCCATTTTATTGCTAAAGATCCAAAGTGATGTGAAAAGCATTATTCCCAAAGTCAATATGAAGGATCAAGACTCACGACGAAAAGCAATCAACTCCCATAAAGATGATGGAGAAGTCTATCCGAAAAGACCCTAACAAGGTATATCCAAGTCCGAAAAGGAGGCGGATCGTTGTATCTCAAAATCCCAAATAGAGATTGAAGAAATAATCATGAAGTCGTGGTCAACAAAGTTGGAGTACCCCTCAAAAGTCTCCAAGTGAAGAAACTCTATGAATGATGAGAAGACCATTATCTCAAGCACGTCTCTCAAGATATGAAGTATGAAGTACATGCCAAATATCGGCCCGAGAAAGGTCTCAAATCGTGAACCAAGTTATGCCAAGATATGAAATTTTTGATATCCCGAGAAGCAGTTTTAAGAGATTTTGTCCTTTAGCTAACTATTGATCAAATCGTCCTACTTTGCTTTCAGCCTAAATAAACTATCGAAATAAGTCCCAAAAATGCATCTTCATGATCATTCTAAGACAAAAATAAAATATAAGAGATACACCTAGGAATAAGGGAGTTTAAGCATTTAATTAAGCCATGTGTGTAAGTGTTTGAATTGCTAACTTATAATAACAATGATCTCGTTTTTAAGCTTAGTTTGGGGAACGTGAAACTTGAGGGTGATAAATCTTCGCAGCACCAAAGCCTAATGTAAGTCCTTGATTTCTTTGCAAGTTATTTCCATCCTTTTGTTTACTTTGAAGTTTTAATTTCTCTTAAGTATTTTAATTTTTGTTTAGTAGTATTTTAATAAGGCCAAGGTTGATTAATTATGAGAAAAGTGTAAAATTGCTTTATCACTAAGCATTGCATGAGGGCATGGCAATGGTTAAGTGTAGGGGATTTGATAGGTGTGTTAACACCCATCCTTTTACCACTTAATTCTGGCTAAAACGAGACCAAAACACGTATTTAATATCATTTGTTTGGAATTATGCGTGGTTTTTGTGTTTATTATGTTTTCAGAGCCAACCGGGTGAATATTGAAGAAAACATGGGATTGCACGGGTTTTACTGAAGAAAAGGACTCAAGATAAAGTCTATTGTCCAAGAGATGCAAAAGATTTGAAGTCACTGGGCCTATTCGAAGATTTATCGAAGAAAAGGACCAAAGATGGAAGATTTACACAAGTCGAAGAAACTCAAGTCTATTAAACGAAGAAATTAAAAGACGAGTTGAATTTAATCGACGACAAATCCCGAATCAGAATCGAAAACGTCAACTTTTCTGAAAAGACGAGAAGACAAGAAGAACGGGAGAAAGCCCACTCACCAACCAAAAGACAAGCCTATAAATAGACCACCCCTCACACAATTAGCCAGTTAGTTTTTAGTTTTTCTCTCTTCCCCTTTTTTCTCTTTTTTAGTTCGTATCATCACCAACACCACTAGGGTGTTTGGTGATCTTGATCTTTGTTTTTCTAATCTTGTAAGTTTATTCTTTGTTTTATCTTGTTAAAACATCAATCATTCAATACAAGTTCTTGTTTAATCTTTCCATTTCATCTTGTTCATCATCATCTTTCTTTTCAAGTTCTTAAGTTCTTATTTGATTGATTTGATCTTCAAAAGTTGTTGGGTTTTGTGTTTTTGTTGATGGGATTTGTAGTTTATGATTAGTAGATGCTTTGTGATTAGCTTTATTTAAGATTTGGTGAAAAACTTGGTGATATTTGGCATTGAAATCGTTTTCCCTGTTTTCCGGATATGTTACTGTTCTTGAGTGTTTCCCAGACTTCCGGATGAACAAAAGTTCCGGATGAACACCAAAGTTCCGAATGAATATGTTATTTAAAAGTTCCGATTGAGTTTTCCTTTAAAAGTTCCGAATCAGTTGAAAACTTCCGAACGAACTGAAAGTTCCGGATGAACCTAATCTTCCGAATGAACTGAAGTTCCGGATGAGTAAAAAGTTCCGAATGAATGTTTGTTGTTTAAGTTCCGAATGAGTTTTTCTTAAAAAGTTCCGAATGAGTTTAGTTTCCAAATCTTCCGAATAAACTTCCGGACCAAAAGTTCCGGACGAACTTCCGGATCAACAACTTCCGAAGAAAGTTCCGGATCAACTTCCGAAGGAAGTTCCGAGTGAAGGTTTTTCCAAAAGTTCCGAATGAAGACTTCCGGGTGAAAAGTTCCGGATGAAAAGTTTCGAATCAAGGGTAACCTCCGAATCAGTGTTCTTTTAAGCATCTTTAATTATTACTGTTTCTTTAAAATTACTGTTTCTATTACTGTTTCTTCACTTCTATTTCATATTTAATTTTAGTTCTATTAATTTCCATTAAATTAATTGCCTTTAAATTTAAGTTTACATTTTATTCATTTAAACCTTTTGGTAGGTTAGAAAATTAAAAACCCTTTTTAGTAACCAAGAACAATTATTCCACTTAAGGCCAAGATCAATTCGAGAGGATTCTGAGAGTAAAGAGAACCCATACAAAAATCAAGTATCAGTCCCAAACCATCTCGCGACAAGAATCACACGTCGTTTGTTGGTGGATCGTTGAGCGATAGCGGTGAAGAATGTGAGGACAATGCTAAAGATGAAAAGTGTCTCATGACTCATTCTTCTAAAGAGTTACATTCCGAAACCGAATATTATAGCAATGATAGTTCTTCTCTAGATGATTTAGAATTAGAAGGTCAATATAATAACCTATGCAAACTAAGTCTTAAATTCATTGAAAACAACAAATTGCTAAAATCAACTAGAAGTAAGTTTGAAAATGAGATTAGTGAGCTAAGAGAAAAATTGACTAAGCTTGAGAAAAATAAAAAAGATGATTTAGGTTGTCTAAGTTGTGAAAGTCTTAGACAAGAGAATGAAGATCTCAAGAGTACCTCCATTAAATTGGAAAAATTAATGAAAGTTACTAGTGCTCTTGATGATATGTTAAGTAGAAAAATTCATTCAAAGGAAAGACTTGGATTGGGTTTTAACACTAATGAAGTATCTACTAGTGAAACAAAACAAGTCAAGTTTTTAGAAAAACGTTTGCTGCCCACTGTTCGCTAATGTATGGGGCGGTTCCATATAATTATGGAACGGCGGGTAATGATAATGAACTGCACACCGAGACTTCAGTAGGTGAAATTTCTCAACTTTCTGAAAAGTCTATTTTAGGTAAAGGGCTAAAACATCTTGTTGTTAACAATGTTGAATTACATATTCTTGATAAAAAGGAACTTGATAAATTCTAGATGCCTTTAGGTAAACCTTTAATAGGAATGAGAAATTTATCAAGGCAATCATCTACTCCTCTAAAAGTTCAAAATGATTCAAGGCCTAGAAGTAAAACACCAACACCTAAAAAGAATGACCATTCTAAGTCACCACCTAGAAGTAAAACACCAACACTTGGAAACAGTAATAACTCTAGGTCAAGATCAAAGACTCCTAAGAAAAACAATAGACATCAAAATACTCATATGAATTGGAATAATTTTCAACAACAATGTTTTTCTCTGTAGGGTATGTGTCATCCATTCATGCATCCCACCCAAATGCAAGGAGTGTTTGGAACTAACAACTTTGGACCCATGAGATATTAGGGACCAAATGTTTGATTTTGTGTGTTGTTACCTAGATATTCTTGGGAATTGATTTGGAGCCTAACAAGTGGATTAAGGATAGTGGTTGTTCTAAACATATGACGGGTAATCAAAGTTTATTCTCTACTTACAAAGCATATAATAGAGGTAATGTCACATTCGCTAGTAAACTACGTGGTATCATCATTGGCAAAGGTACGGTTTCTCTTGACTCCATGGCCATTGAAAATGTTGAGCTTGTAGATAACTTAGGTTTTAATTTACTAATATAGGTCAAATTTGTGACAATAATTGTAAGGTCATCTTTTCCGAACATGATAGCCAAATTGTAAAAGATTAAAAGGTCATTGGAAAAGGTGTTAGAAAGCATGGGCTTTATGTCATGAAAGTCAATAGGAAGTCTAAAGAAAACTTATGTCTAGCGACTTTAGATGATAGTTCTACTCTTTGGCATAGGAGATTAGGTCACGCTAATATGCGTTTAATTTAATCTTTAGTCTCTAAGGAGTTGGTAAGACATCTCCCCAAGATTAAGTTTGATACTCACTTTTGTGATGCTTGCAAAGTTTGGGAGCAAGTTCACTCTAGTCACAAAGCCAAGAATTTGGTATCGACCTCTCGATGCCTAGAACTCCTACATATGGATATCTTTGGACCTTCCGCCATACGGAGTTATAGAGGTAACCTTTATACCCTAGTTATAGTTGATGACTATTCTATATTCACTTGGACTAGATTTTTGGCTAATAAGAATGAAGCTTTAAATCAGTTCGAAATCTTTAGTCGGAAGATCTAAAATCAACTAGGATGTCCAATTGTCTCTATTAGGACGGATCATGGTAGGGAATTTGATAATGAAGTGCAATTTGGTGCCTTTTGTGAAGCTCATGGTATTACCCATAACTTCTCGGCTCCTTGCACTCCATAACCAAATGGGGTAGTGGAAGGAAGAATAGGACTATCCAAGAGATGAGTAGGACCATGCTAAACGAACAATCTTTGTCTCAAAAATTTTGGTGCAATGCCGTTGACACATCGGCCTATATTCTCAACCGAATTCTTATTCGACCATTTCTAGGTAAGACCTCCTATGAGATTCTTAAAGGTAAGAAACACTCATTAGAATATTTTAAGGTGTTTCGAAGCAAGTGCTTCATTCTCAACACCAAAGATTACCTTACTAAGTTCGATCCAGAGTCATACGAATGTATCTTTTTAGGTTATTCCCAAACTAGTAAAGCCTATATAGTCCTTAATAGAACCTCGAGTGTAATCGAAGAATCACTCAACGAGACTTTCGATAAAACTCCGCCTTTATCTAAGACACCACCTTTGGTAGATGATGACTTAGATGAAATAGACATAGTTAAAGCCAAAGAGGTTAAAAAACTAGGAAATTGAAGACCTTAATGTTGATAAGGGAGTAAACATTAAGGAGTCTAAGGATCATGCTCTCGAAAACGTCACAGGCGACCTTAATAAAAGGACCCTTAGATCTTAAGTCCAAGATCAAAGTAACTTCTTTTGTTTCATCTTCTTGATTGAACCAAAGAATGTCAAAGAAGATTTGATGGATGAAAGTTGGGTCATTGCCATGCAAGAACAATTGAATCAATTTATTGCTAATGACGTTTCAGAACTTGGTCCTCCACTTAGAAGTACTACCATAATAGGAACCAAATGGATGTATAGGAATAAGTTAGATGAGAATGGTGTTGTGTCTCGTAACAAGGCTAGACTTGTAGCTCAAGGCTATAATCAACAGGAAGGTGTCGGTTATGATGAGACATACGATCCTGTTGTTAGATTAAAATCCATTAGAATCCTTTTAGCTTATGCTTGTGCCTTAGATTTTAAGCTTCGACAAATGGATGTAAAGAGTGCATTTCTTAATGGTTTGATCAATGAGGAGGTATATGTGGCTCAACCTCCCGGCTTCCTTGATTTTGAGAAACCAGATCATGTTTACAAGCTTTAGAAAGCTCTTTATGGTCTTAAACAAGCACCCAAAGCTTGGTATGATAAACTTATGGCGTCTCTTGTAAAACATGAGTATAACATAGGAATGGAAGACAATACGCTCTTTATAAAGAAGAATTATATTTGGTTCAACTTGTCAAAGTATGTGTGATGACTTTGCCAAAATCATGCATGATGAGTTTATAATGAGCACGATGGGTGAAATTAACTTCTTTTTAGGACACCAAATTAAACAAATAGACGACGGTTTTTCTTTAATCAATCTAAGTATGTTAAAGAAATGCTAAACAAATGCTAAAGAAATTTAGATTAGAAGACTCTAAACCTATGAAGACCCCTATGGCCTTAGATACTAAACTCACCGTATATGATGATAGTGAGTCGGTAGACAACACCAAATATAGAGGTATGATTGGTAGTTTGTTGTACCTAACGACAAGCCGACCAGATATCATGTTTATTGTTTGCCTTTGTGCACGTTTCCAAGAGGCTCCCAAAACCTCTCATCTTGAAGCGCTTAAGCGTATCTTCCGATACATTAAAGGCACTATACATTTAGGATTATGGTATCCTAAAGGGACCGGCGTAGAAACCTGTTAGAAATACGTTTTTACGTATATTAGAAGTATCGGTCACTCCACAATAATATTCATGTTGTAATAGCTCGTAGTTAGATAATAGTTGTTAGTTACTATTTAACTTAAGTAAGAACCGGTCCATGGGCTTGTCATGGACCGGCCCAAGCCCAATGTTAGGCTTGGTATATAAATACCCCTTTCCACTAAGGAAAGGGGTTGGTTGTGGTTCCATTTGCACATTCATAGTAATAAAATCTTCCACATATTCTCTCACTTTCTCTCTCTAGTTTCTCTCACTAGAAAACATCAACCCACTTCATAGATTCATAGGTTATCAATATTCTACATTTGGTATCAGAGCTATGGGGTGATTTAAGGTAAGGATTGTGTTGCTTTTTTAGTTTTTGAATCAATTAGTGATCTTTAGAAAAAATCAATCTTGAATCTTGTTATTTTTGGTGTTTTTGTTATTGGGATTGATTGATAAGGATTGGGTTTAGCTTATTTTGGTAAAAATCATAAAACTTTTTGTGGTTTTGGATCAAAAATCGGGGTTAAAAGGTTCTTTTTAAGTCTCGGAAACAATTTTTCCAGAATTTTCCGAATAGGAGGATTTTCAGCATAGAAAGTTTATTCCGAATAGGATTCCGAATAGGAGGATTTTCAGCATAGAAGAAATCTTTCCGCATAGACTTTCCGAATAGAAGAAATCTTTCCGAATAGAAGAAATCTTTCCGAATAGCAGAAGTTTCCGAATAGAAGATTTTTTCCGAATAGCAAAAACTTTCCGAATAGCCAATTGTTCCGAATAGACACCAATTTTCCGAATAGCCAAAATTCTTTCCGAATAGACACCAATTTTCCGAATAGCCAATTTTTCCGAATAGGAGAAACATTCCGAATTGTCCATCATTCCGAATAGGAGGTGTTTTTCCGAATAAGCCAAATTGCCAAGATATTCCGAATTGAAGAAAACATTCCGAATAGGGGTTTTTCCGCATAAGGGTATTTTCAGCTTAGGTGTTATTCCGAATAGGGTTTATTCTAATTTTGGGTTATTCCGTATAAGCAAGTTCAAGGGGTATTTGAGTTTTTTTTTTTTTTTTCGACGATCTTTAGTGGATTTAATCACAACACAAATTCTCAACCTTTCTTCACTGCTCGATCAACCGATAATCTTTGAGTCTGTTAAGTGATCACAATGAATCCTAGTTCATTAATGCCTCAGATGACATCTCTTACGGATATCTCGATCATAACGGGGACTGATAGTCGTCCACCGATGCTTATTAAAGAGGTGTTTGAGGCATGGCAAGGTCGAATGATGTAATATCTAAAGGGGAAACCAACATACGGAAGGCTTATGGTCAAATCGATTTTGAATGGTCCACTCGACTATGGTACCATTGTGATTGACGACGTGACTCGACCACGAGAATTTGAAGAACTCACTCCAGCTCAACAACTTGTTGCAGATGCAGATGAAAAAGCTCTTCAAACAATTCTCCAAGCTCTTCCCCATGATATTTATCGTATGGTAAGTCAGTATACAGTGGCAAAAGATTTATGGGAACGGTTAAAGGTGTTGCTACAAGGCACGTCTCTCACCAAACAAGAAAGGGAGTGTCAGCTGTATGATTTGTTTGATAGATTCACGTACAGCCCAGGGGAAACACTACACGATTATTACTTCAGATTCACTACTCTAATGAATGATCTGAATGTATACAATCTTGTAATTGCTCCATTCCAGGTTAACACCAAGTTCTTGAATACTTTACCTCAAGCTGAATGGGGTGAGTATATTACCGATGTGAAGTTAACCCGGGATTTGCATAAGTGCAACTTAGATCAAATCTATGCTTTTCTTCAGCAACATGAGAAGCATGTGATTATGCACCGTTCTCCTCGTGGTATGCATCCAGATTCCTTAGCTTTGATGGCGAATCAACCAAGCTTGTCACACAACAACACACCTTATATTTTGGGACATCAAGCCTATCATCCATCGCCTTACATAACACCAACTTTTCCACAATACTCGATTTTGCCACAACCTCCCACCTCACATCAGCAACAGTATCGGTTCAATGCACCTTCACCACAGTATGGTTCACAACTTCATCCAGCAAATGTTGCACCTTATGCTCAGCCTTCATATTCGTCTTATCAAGAGAATGCAGCATATCCAACAAGCTACCCTGATCAAATGAGTATTCCTTCTACTGATTATGCAGCTCATCCAGATCAAGCACTGTATTGTGATGATGAAGAAGTCCCTGTTCCTGTTTTCCAACAAGGAGCTGACCCAGTTGAAGTGCTAACTACTATGTCTGCATATCTCACAAGAACTTTAAGCAAACGAGGATACAGAGGATCAGCTCCTACCAACAATCAGTTGAGGAATTCATCCAATTCTCGCCAACAAGCTACAATTGAGAATGGCAGGGTAATGGTTCAGCCAATTCAACCATATCAGGGGAGACCTTCCACATCAATCAATGCTCGCACGATCAATCCTCCACCTGCTCCAATGGTCAACAATCCTCCACGGGCTAATACAGGCAAGTTGAGAATGATTACATGCTACAACTGCAAGGAAGAGGGTCATATGTCCAGGGATTGTAAGAAACCCAAGAGGAGAAGGGATGGACAGTGGTTTGCAGAAAAGATCTATCTGGTTAATGCTCAGGCGCAAGGAAGGGAACTTGATGAAGAGGAGCTTGCATTTCTTGCTGAACCAGGGATTGCTGAACAAGACGTTGTCACCACGCAAAATGCAGCTTACCAAGCCGATGATCTTGATGCGTATGACTCCGACTGTGATGACTTTCAAACTGCAAAGGCTGCTTTCATGGCAACTTTCTCCAGCTTAGGGCCAGATAAGAGATCTGAGGTACTTATTAATAACACCGATAATGCCACTGATACTAGTATTCAACCACATCAAGTTGTGCAAGAGAGTGCTAATTCGAATGAATCTTCGGTAGTGAGTCTTTCAAATGAAGAGACAACCAATGATAGCAATATCAATGTGAGTCCTCAGACTTTGAGTGAATCACAACCGGGATCTATTTCGCATACGCCTACTCCTGCTCAACGAGATTTGGTCATGGTTCCTGCTACATTACTTAGCCAAATGAATGCTGCACTCTTAGAAACCTTAGCTAAGAATAAGAATTTGTCTGATGAGCTTGCCTTAAGCAATGAGAAAGTACAAACTTTGGAATTAGTGCCTTCGTCTAGTGTTCTCACAAATCTCGAATATGATCATTTTAGAAACAAACAAATGGGTCACTTGCAAGAGATCGAAAACTTAAGAGCAAATCTGTCTAATGAACTTAAAGAAAAGGAGTTAGTGGTCACTAATTTTCAAAAACTTCAAACGGATTTTGAATCACTTGAATCTAAGAAGAATGAAATGGAGATTAATGCCACTAATAAGATTAGAAGTCTAGATTACTTGCTTTTAAGACAATACGCTGCTTCGCAACTAGTTCACTTATTTGATGCTTCATTTAGAGAATTTAACTTATCACGTCTAAAAGGCCTTCCCCCTAATCCACAGTATGCAAAACAAGCTTTAAGACATAGTCCTAGACTTTATAATGCAACTCAGTTAGGATTGGCTTTAGACCCGATTATTTTTCCCAATGATCGAACAAGTAAGGATCTAGTTGATGAGGATCGGTCATACAATTCTGCAAAATATCCCGAGTGCGACTATTTTAAAATGAATAAGGAGCTTGCTAAAACTGATTTTAGAGTTCGCTTCCATATGGATAAAGATCTTATTACAGCACCAACCTACATGATAGAGGAAGAAAGCCCTAGTACATTTCCTACACTTGTCAACATGGAAGATCCTAAGGAAATTCCAAAGAATCTTCCACCTGTTAGCACTGTATGGTTAAACTTGAAAGAGATTAACCGATACTTTACTAACTTTGACAAGGTCATTTTGGAATGTACACTTCAAATGGATTAAACGCCGGAGAATGGGCTTCGAACACATGAACGAGGTGTTTAAAACTAAGATCAATCCGTTTGTCGAAAGTCTAAAAGGAAGTTTTGCATCTCTTAAGGAAAATCTTCAGTTTGAAATTGGTGAAGTTCAAAAAGTGTTTTATGAAATGGACACCGCTTACGAACTGCAACTAATTGAAAAAGAAAAGATTTTAACCGAATATGACCGATTCTTGTCCGAAGTAATCTCATGTGATGTGCTTACTACTGTAAATGTTAATTATTCGAATGAGCTTACATCTGCTGTGATTAATTGTGATGCTGTGAATATTTGTGAGGATATTTGTTATGATGTTTGTAATCTTTCTGTAAATGTTGCTGATACTGTAAATGAGGTAGAAAATCATTCTTGTCACGAATCTAACGCTGAGTTTTTAAAGCTACAAGATTCTTACAATTTACTTTCACAACGCTTTAATCAACTAGAACAACATTGTATATCTTTAGAATTAAAACAACAAAATCAAAATGAAAATCTTTTGATATCAAATGTTTGTGAAAACGGTGTTGAGAATAGTGACAAGATGATTGCAATTGTTAAGACATTAGAGGAAGAAATCATGAGATTGAAGAGAGAGGTATCATCAAAGGAAACATTAAGAATGGAACTAGAGGCTGCAGAGTCTAAAAACCAGGTCTTAGAAATTAGACTATCAACTGTTCTAGGGGAGATGGATCGGACAAGGCAGGGACTATCCGCTCTTTATGGTTCACTAGAAGAACGCTTCGCTTTTAATGCGGCACAGCAACAATATTATGTTGAACAACTGAACCAAAAGTGCGAAGAAATCTCTGACTTGAACATCCTGCTCATAGACAAAAATATGGTTTTGGCTGAGTTAAAGGAGACACTTCTTCTCACCCGACAAGAAGTTGTTGATAACTTAGCTACCGACTCTGCACCGTCCACTAGTGCTCCAACAACCAAGTCAGTAGTGCTTTATAAGAATCCGCTTCATAAGAGAAACCAGGTTACCTATGATGATTATATGAGGAATGCCATTAAGCATGTCGATCTTCTTAGGAATATTTTAGACGATCTTTATGCCTTAGATCCCTCAAGTAGCGACTATTATTCGGCTCATGAATATGTTAAGCGAGTTCAATATTGCTTGGCTTATTTGCAATACATAGGTACACCAGGTTCTGCACTACTTAATAATAGGCCCATTGCTGTCACTCCATTTAATAAGACTCCAGGAGCGAAACCGTCATTGGCAAAATCAAGTAAGACACCTTTAAAATCTGCTGCTAATGTTCCCAATTTGCCTTCTACAGGATTAAAAGAGACTACTAAGGCTAAAGGATCGCCACTCAAGAAAGCTAAGATCAAGCCCTCCACTAGTAGTGCCACAAAGAAGAAAGTAGAAGTCCACAATAGGAATGCTAGTTCAGTTTTAAATAAAGCGCATCATGTTAAGACTAAAAGCTCTGCGCCTGTGCAGCAGCCTAAACCATTCGTGAATTCTGATTTAAATTGTTGGAATTGTAATGAATGTATGTTTTCCCAGCGTCATGATTTGTGTCTGATTGATCACGTTAATGAAATGAATGCTATTAAGAATGGTCTTGAATGGAAGCCAACGGGTAGAACTCGTGCCCAAGTTGGCTGGCAATGGCGTCCCACTGGTAGGACCTTTACACTAGATGGTAAAATGTGCCCTTTAACTAGGAATGCATCCATTGAGGTTAGGTCTGAGCGTCCTTTAGTTAGGAACACTCGCACTCAAGTATGGAAACAGCGCCCTTTAATTAGGTCCGCCCCCAATATAGTGCCTATCAGTGTAGAAATACCTCAGGATTTGAGCCAACTAGAATCTACACCACCAATTAAGAAGAAGAAGGCTAGGAAATCTAAGAAACCTAGAGTTAGCAAATCTAAGATTATTAAATCTGTAACTGCTAATAACAAGGAACACTCAGATTCCGATACCTCTACATTGTCTTTGTGTGGTGATATTTTCAGGTGGTCCAAATCATCCTGTGGTATTTGGACTCCGGTTGTTCAAAACATATGACCGGAAATCGCTCGATGCTCCGAAATTTCGTCAGCAAGTTTCTCGGTACGGTTAAATTCGGGAATGATCATATAGCAAAGATTATGGGATACGGTGAATATCAGATTGGAAACGTGACGATTTCTAGGGTATACTATGTAGAAGGTCTTGGTCACAACTTATTCTCAGTAGGACAGTTTTGTGATTCCAACCTTGAGGTTGCTTTTCGACAACACACTTGTTTCATCCGCAACTTGGAAGGAAAAGATTTGTTGAAGGGATCTCGTGGTGCAAATCTTTACACTTTGTCCTTACAAGACATGATGGCCGCTTCTCCAGTATGTCTTCTCTCTAAAGCTTCTAAGACCAAGTCATGGTTATGGCATCGCAGATTATCTCATCTTAATTTTGATGCTATTAATCATCTGGCTAAAAACGAGTTAGTTCGTGGTCTTCCCAAGCTTAAATTTCACAAGGACCATTTATGTTCCGCGTGTTCAAGGGGGAAAAGCACCAAGAAATCTTACAAACCCAAAGCTGAAGACACTAATCAAGAAAAACTTCATCTTTTGCATATGGATCTTTGTGGACCGATGAGAACTGAAAGTGTGAGCGGTAAGAAATTCATTCTCGTCATTGTGGATGATTTCTCAAGGTTTACATGGGTTAGATTTTTACGTACAAAGGATGAAGCTCCGAAGGCTATCATTACTTTTCTGAAATTCATTCAGGTACGTTTGAATACCACTGTCCGCCGTATTCGTACAGACAATGGTACAGAGTTCGTCAACCAAACTCTTCGTGATTATTATGAAGGAGTTGGTATATCACATGAAACATCCGCTGCACGCACTCCACAACAAAACGGTGTCGTTGAAAGACAGAATCGTACACTTATGGAAGCTGCTAGGACCATGCTTATTTATGCGAACGCTCCATTGTTCTTGTGGGCAGAGGCTATTTCTACTGCATGTTTCACCCAAAACCGTTCTATCATTCGGAAACGCCATGGAAAAACACCTTATGAGCTTCTACATGACCGCAAACCCGATGTTTCATTTTTCCATGTGTTTGGTGCTCTGTGTTATCCAAACATCAATAGTGAGAACTTGGGTAAGCTTCAACCAAAAGCCGATATAGGTATTTTCATTGGTTACTCACCGTCCAAAAGAGCATACCGAATCTATAACCGTCGTCTTGGCAAGATTGTAGAAACTATGGACGCAGATTTCGACGAGCTGACAGCGATGGCTTCTGAGCAACACAGCTCTGAACCCGCGCTTCATGAGATGGGACCCGGTGCTATAAGTTCCGGATTAGTTCCCAACAATCCTACTTCTACATCATTTTTACCACCATCAAGGCCCGAGTGGGATAAACTGTTTCAACCGTTGTTTGATGAATTCTTCGATCCCCCGACTGATGAAGTTCCAGTACCTGTAGTAATTGCTCCAATACCTGAAGTGGTTGCTCAAGTTAATGAACCTTTATCTAATGCATCTACAATTCACATTGAACCGGATGCACCTTCACCAAGTGATTCTCAAACTACACCTGAATCATCACCCCTACTTGTGCCTAATGATGTGGAAGTGGATTCTACTGATCACGACTTGGAATATGCTCACTTGCAAGAGCTTCCTTTCTTTGGTGTAGCGATCCCTGAAAACCCTTCAGCCGCGTCTACCTCAGAAGAAGCTCCTTCTATTGTTCACTCCAGACCACCTAGGATTGAAAACCATAGCACTAAATGGACAAAAGATCACCCAATTAGGAATGTTATTGGAGATCTAGATCGACCAGTCTCTACACGCCATCAATTACAAGAGAGTGCACTTTATTGTTACTTTGATGCATTTCTCTCTGAAGTTGAACCCAAAAATTGGCAGCATGCTATGACCCAATCATCTTGGATTGAAGCTATGCAGGAGGAACTCAATGAATTCAAACGACTAGAAGTATGGGAATTGGTTCCTCGCCCTGACAAGGTTAACATCCTTACTTTGTTATGGGTTTATAAGGTTAAACTTGATGAGATGGGTTCGGTATTGAAAAATAATGCTAGATTGGTCGCTAGAGGATATAAACAAGCCTTGGGTATAGACTTTGAGGAATCTTTTGCTCCTGTGGCTAGATTGGAGGCGATTAGACTATTCCTTGCGTTTGCTGCTCATATGAACATGATCGTCTATCAAATGGATGTGAAGACGGCATTTTTGAACGGTGAACTAAGGGAAGAAGTTTATGTTAGTCAACCGGATGGGTTCGTCAGTACGGAGTCTCCTAATCACGTGTACAAGCTTAAGAAGGCTCTCTATGGGTTAAAACAAGCTCCACGCGCGTGGTATGATCTCCTGTCAACATATCTCATGTCGGAAGGCTTCTCCAAAGGCAAAGTGGACCCCACTCTATTCACTCTCAAGGACGGCAACGACATGCTTCTGGTACAAATTTATGTTGATGATATAATTTTTGCTGCCACTAACATAGAATTGTCTAAACAATTTGAGAAGATAATGTCCACACGCTTTCAGATGTCGATGATGGGAAAAATTTCATTTTTCTTAGGATTACAGATTTCTCAGAATCCCAGAGGCATCTTTATTAATCAATCCAAATATGCTCTAGAATCTCTTAAGAAATATAACTTTGAGAATTGTGACCCCGTAGACACTCCAATGGTGGAGAAATCCAAGTTAGATGAAGATAGGGATGGGATTATTGTCGATCCGAAACTTTACCGTGGAATGATCGGCACCCTTCTCTATCTGACTGCTAGCAGGCCTGATTTGCAATTTGCTGTATGCATGTGTGCCCGGTATCAGGCTCGGCCTACCGAAAAGCACTTACATGTTGTGAAAAGGATCTTTCGGTATCTAAAAGGAACACTTCATCGTGGTCTATGGTATCCGAAAGATTCCTCGATTGCTTTAATATCATACGCAGATGCCGATCATGCTGGATGTCAAGATACGAGGCGTAGCACTTCTGGATCTGTGCAACTCCTAGGAGATAGATTGATCAGTTGGTCTTCAAAAAGGCAGAAAAGCGCTGCAATATCAAGCACGGAGGCTGAATACATCGCCATGTCCGGTTGTTGTGCTCAAGTCCTTTGGATGAGATCACAATTAACTGACTACGGTCTTGGATTTAACAAAATCCCGATGTATTGTGACAACAAGAGCGCCATTGCCCTTTGCTGCAACTATGTTCAACACTCCCGGGCCAAGCACATAGACATTCGCTACCATTTCATTAAGGAGCAGGTGGAGAACGGAGTGATCGAGCTGTATTTTGTCACTACTGAGTACCAGCTGGCGGATATGTTCACCAAAGCCTTAGATCGAGGACGAATCGAGTTTTTGATCGACAAGCTTGGCATGAAATCATTCACCCCAGCGACTCTCAAAGAGTTGGCAGAAGAGTCAGCTGAATAGTCGTGGTAAACTATTCAGAGTATCCTTTGTTCGTGATCATGTATATTATCGTAAATATATAAACCACAAAAGAAAAATACAAAAATAGAAAACCAAGAAAATCCATAAAAAATATAAAACCTAGAAAAACCATAAAAATTATAAAATCAAGAAAAACCAAAAATATTTTTTTCGTTTAAATCGGGCATGTCTTTTAGTACGGTAATATTTACGGCCTTAGAAATGTCGATTAATATTGACACGGTGCCATAAATAGAGTCCGTATAAAAGTTGTACATTTTTAAAACATGCCCATTATGGCTTGTAGTTATTTCAGACTGCAACCCGGTTTTCATATTAAAGTCACGTATTTCTTTGGAAAACGTTGGCTCAGAACGGGAATTAATTTTCTCGGGCGTGATTTACAAGCCAAATCATGCAAAGGGATCAAGTTTACTTTACAACTTGGTCTAACACAAATTTGTGTACGTCTCAGTGCATTAATTTGTTAAAATAAGAGAAATCTTATTGACACCACGAATCAAACTCTTTCAAGATATCAATTGGGAAATGTTTTTCATCATCATGTGCCTCGTTAAACAATGACTACAGCTCTTTAAATAGAACACGGGTCATCGTTTAAGGGGGAGAAAATGTTTCATCATCTTTCACATCAAAAAGATCTTCAAAAGTTTTCAAGGAAACTCACAAAGCTTAATGGTTAATGGTTGGATTGCTTTGGCATATGTCTTGTTGTTGCTTATAAGTTTGTTGTGGATTGTGCTTGTGTTAAGTTAAGTTAATCACTAAGGTTCGAATAGTTAACATAAGATAGGGTCAAAATGGCTAGTATCAAAACTTGGTAACCAAAAGAATGATTGAATGAAGCAAAAAGAAAAATTGAGGGGGCAAAGTTGACAACTTGTCTAAACTTGTGGAAAAATTTGACCTAGTCAAAATTTACCCCCCCCCCCCCCCCCCCGTTCTTTTCTTTCATATCACTGTTATTGTTTATCATTTGCCGCCATTAACAAACCTTCCACACACACTCACGAAAATCAATCAAACTCGAATCAAATCACTAAATCTCTTGTTCAAGATCTTCAAAAGGTATAACATCGGATTAATCTTTCATGCAAATCAAGTTAATTAACTGTTTAAATTGAAATCAATCGAAATCAAATTACTGCTTAATTAGGGTTGATTAATTTGGGGGTTTTTCTTGGGTTGTATTCGGAATAGATCTAATTGCACAGATTTGGCCTTTGGTACACTTGAATTAATCGATTTCATGCCTAATTAGAATAAGTGTTGGAAACTTTCCGAGTAAGAAGCTATTTTTTCGCATAGAAGCAGTTTTTCCGAGTAGAAAAAGTTTTCCGCATAGGCCAAAATCTTTCAGCATAGAAAAATGTTCCGAATAGAGGATTTATTCCGCATAGGACAAATGTTCCGAATAGAGACTTTATTCCGAATAGGACATGTTCCGAATAGGGAAATTTTTCCGAATAGGGCAAATGTTCCGAATAGGGACATTTTTCCGAATAAGGCAAATGTTCCGAATAGGGAAAAGTTCCGAATAGGGCAAATTTTTCCGAATAGGGCAAATGTTCCGAATAGGGAAAATTTTCCGAATAGGGCAAATGTTCCGAATAAGGCAAATGTTCCGAATAGGTCAAAAGTTCCGAATAAGGCAAATGTTCCGAATAAGGCAAATGTTCCGAATAGGGCAATTGTTCCGAATAGGGAATTTATTCCGCATAGGCCAAAGTTCCGAATGGGGAATTTATTCCGCATAGCCCAAATGTTCCGAATAGCCTTTTTTTATTCAGAATAGGAATTTATTCCGCATAGCCCAAATGTTCCGAATAGCCTTTTTATTCAGAATAGGAATTTTTTCCGCATAGGCTATATGTTCCGAATAGACTTATGTTCTGCATAGGACTTATATTCAGCATAGGACTATTATTCCGAATTGAGTGATTATTCCGAATAGAAGATGTTTGTATGATTTCAAAAGCTTAAGGGATTATGTCATATGTACAATGCTTAGGTTTAAAGTCATAATGATATTCATACTTGTTTGTATCAACCTTTGTGTTTTATCTTAAGCAGAGACGATGACTAACCCTACCGTACAACAACTACAAGACAACAGAGCCGCCGCCATTGCTGAAGTTAAGACTCTAAAGTTTATTCCTAACAACTTCCGTTTGAAGGAAGTATCTCACTCAACCCATAATGGATTTAAGGTAGGTACAGCCTTGCTTGATAAATCTCATCTCAAGCATGCGCTAAGGAGAAGTGCATCAGTGCCTTATGACTACCTTTACGAGTTCTGGGCTACCAAAGAGAGGACGTCGAACAAAATCACTTTTTCCTTGGACAACAAGCAGCAGACGCTTACAGTGTCAGACTTCAGGAAGATTTTTGGGTTTCGACCGATACTCAAAGGTCTAACATCATACTCAGCCAACCCAACTAAGGACCAGATCATGGAGATGTTCACCGCCATTGGATGTCTGGACATACGAACCCCGTCTGAGTTTACTACTGCCAAAATTGGTCAACCATGGAAGGCTATTTTTGGGATTCTAAGCCGATGCTTGACACCCAAAACAACTGGATATGATGTTGTTCGTCCACCAATCATCAAGATGTTTTATGGTATGTTCAAAGGTATGGGTATTGATTATGCATCATTGCTATGGGAGGAGTTTACTTTTCAACTCTTCACAAACACGAAGGGTAAGGTTAAATGTTACCAGTATCCTAGGTTTATTAAGCTGATCATCCATTACTTTATGGAAAACGATGCATCCATTGATAAGCGTGCAGGCAGACGTCAACACACGATCGATGATGATGATTTGGTAGATTTAAGGCAGGAGACTCATTCGAATACGGTTATTCCTGGTCCCATTCCCAACCACCTTCTGACCGATGAGCTTATTGCATCCGATGATTACAAGAACTTGCTAACAGAAATTGAGAATCAACGAGCAAGCCTTCTAGCAGGTGAAGACTCTTCCACCACGGTTAAGAGCAAAGGTAAACGGAAGCAAGCAGATTTACCTGAACCTCAAACCAAGAAGAAGAAGACAGAGGGTAAGAAGGGAAAGGGTAAGGCTGATGAGATGCGTCTGCGTGACGAAGAAAACATTGATGATCCTACTCTTCATAAAACCGAGAAACAAATGATGAAGATCGCCATTAAAAGGAGTAGGAAAGATACTGGCGGTAGTGGTTCAGGTGTAAGAGTAGACGTTGAGGATGAGTACATGGAACCTGATGATGTTGATGAGTTTGGGTCACCTGAACATTATTCCACTTCGAAGGAGCCATCAATCCCTGTTTCAGCTGGTATTGACAAAGAGTCGACTCAACCTTTGGTAACTCAACTTCAACCAACTCAACCATTACCAACCAAACCGGTTTCAACACCACTTCCTCCACCACCAATAAAGCCCATCCTTAGTACCGCCGTTACAACCGAGCCCATTCCATCAACCCAGAGCAGCTCTGCAACGTCTGCAATGGCAGCAATAGTGATGGCCGAGATGTTGGATAAACACGTCGATCATCAAAAGAGAGAAATGGCTGAACTTCGCCAAGAGTTAAATAGAAGAACTCAAAGTGAAGAAGCATCAAGGAAAGCTCAAGAAGAGTTGATTGCCAAGTTCGCTGCAGACATGGAAGTTACACGTAAAGCTCATGCAGAAGAACTTGCTCAGGTTAAAAAGGATGAAGCTGATAGGCATAAAGCACGAATTGCAAGACTTAAAGCTATTAAGGATGACTTTAAAGAGCAAAAAGAAGCTCTTGAAGCTTCTATTGAGCAGAAAGTGAAAGACTCCATTGAATCCTTAATGCCTAAACTGCGTGATGACTTGAAGACGCTTGCTGCTGACAACTTAATGATCAAATCATCCAATCCTTCAGAAGCCGCCTACAAGATCGCTTATGACTTGACGGATTTTGAACTTAAGAAGATCCTCAAAGCTCGAATGAAGGAACTTGGATCGTTTGATAAATCGAGGAATCAACGGGCTCTCTTCAAATCCCTGAATGACGCTATCATGGAGGATGATAGGTTGTTCAAGACATTTGGAAGTGTGGTACCCTACCACATTCTCCCTGAAGAAGAAAGGGAAGAGAGCGACGAAGAAGAGGGTACTGGTGGAGAGGAGGAAGAAGAAGAAGAAGAAGATAAGAATGAGGAGGATGATGAGGATGAGAATGATGAGGATGATGATGATGAGAATGATGATGATGAAGATGAAAATGATGATGAGGATGAGGATGAGAATGATGATGATGAGGATGCAGATGATGATGATAATGATGGTAATAATGGTGGTGATGGTCACCAGGAGAGTGTTAAGGGGAGCAATGCGGATAAAGGTGAACAGCGTGAGAAAGGGGATAAGGGCGCCAACTCAAAGAAAGTGGTTAAGTCTGGCACCAAGTCAAAGAAAGATGCAGCACCAAAGGAGAAGTCTACATCCACGGAATCAAGACGATCGAAGTGGCGCCATGACGTGAATGCCACTACAGGGTCATCTATTCCTGGTACATTTATCCATGCATCAATACCCGTTACCACTAACCCCGTTAGTTCTTGTGTTGTTACCCCTGTGATTGCAGAATCGGTAACCGAACCAGAAGCTGCACAACACTCACCCATCCATGACACTACTGAAATGCCTGAATCTGAACAAGCAGATGCTCACGTCTCCACTCCTCTGCAACAAAACCCACAATCTACTATTCCTGAACCAAGCACAAGGAACTGGGAGGACACGTTGGAGATCGACGAGACTGCTCCACCACAGGCTTGGATCACGGTAGCGGCGCAGTATGATCCGATCACCGACGCCGACAAAGATGTCTTGTATCTTCGTATCCGAAGTCCGATTGACTTATGTGCATTTCTTGCTCATGAGTATAAGACTTCGGTTACTCCATCATTGGTGAAGAAAGTACTGAAGGATAAAAGACTTCGCGCCAAAACCCGATTGACCCAAATGGAGTTCGAATATTATGCTGAGGAGATCCTGAAGGCTCTGAATACCGTTCAACGGCCAGGTCTTCATGAATCAGAAAGAGCTCCACCTCCAATGGATCAAGATAATCAGATTGCTCTTGACTTCTTTGTCACCAATGATCTGGTATATCTACTGAAGGGGTCATCAAAGTACGCAACATCCCTGACCTTGCTGAAAGCTGCCAACTGGGGAACAATACCCTTTATCGAGGAAAAGGTAAACCGACTCTGGGTCCCTAAGATAAATCGTAATTATGATATGTATGCTGTCATAGGTGCATCTCATTGGGACGAACGAGTCAGAAGGGCGTACAGGGGTTGCTGCTTAGTCAATTCTGGAAGCTCAGTTAGATCCGATATCCGCATCTCCAGCATTTTAGGGATGAAAACAGAAGCCAAGAACGGCTACTATCATGTGACGAAGATTCGTTTGAAAAGGGAGGATGACAGGGAATACAAAATCCAGCAGGGAGATTTTTCCATCATTCGCCTTGAGGATATCGAAGATATGCTGCTTTTGATGACAAGAGATCAACTCACACATATTCCTCGTGAAGACCTCATTGCTTTGAATACAGCACTTCGTATGTTCACACGAAGCGTTGTCATCAAGACACGTGTTGAAGATCTTCAGTTGGGAGTCGAAAGCTATCAGCGGAAGCTCAATTTAACCCGTCCTGTGAATCAAGTGTTACCTCAACATGTAGCAAGATGTCCCTATACCGGCATTTCTGTCCCGAATTACGGCATTTTCTACTTGAACAGTCGAGGTTTGATGAAGTTTATGAGGGTGGGGGAGCTCCACAAGTATAGTGATGGAACTCTTATACAAGTCAGAGGAAAGTTGGAGCATCTGAACTCGGGTGGGACTTTGCCAGAAATGACGGAGGATTGGCATCCAGGTTACCGGCAGATGGCGAAGTATGTCATCAAGAAGATCGATCAGAAGCTCCGTGAACGTAGATTGATGAGGAGCTTGGAAAGATTTGTGGGTGGTAGACCATATGGAGTGCACTACAGGACACTGCAACGATCCATCTAATGGGTCGTACATTTCAGGTCACTCTATATTGGTATTATTTGTGAATATGTATATTTGTGAATAATGTGCTTTAATGGTTTGTTGTAGTGTTAAGGTATGATAATTTTTCAAGAATTTCTCACGAGATTCTAAATCTTTCAAAATATATCATACTAAAGCACTACAACTATCCCTTATTAACTTAAGGGGGAGCAATAACTTGTTCTATGGCCAAACATCAATTTCATTTTTACCCAAAGACCGGTTAATCCATTCAATATCCCAAATATTAATGGTTAACATTTTGGATAAGGGGAGAAAATGGGATTAAGGAGACTTAAGCGATACTTGGCTAAAAGATGAAAAAGACTTAAAGATTATCCAACTTAATATGTGTTAAGCACGTGTTACGGGGGAGCGTTTTTGATGAATAAAACACCTGAGGTACAAAACTTTTGATTTCAATATCACAAGTACCTTATGTGATTTTTAATGATTTTTCATGGTGGCAACTCCTTCCCAAAACACGCTTAATTCACGACGAATGTGGTGACAAAAGGGTGGTAGGAATAGGTTTAGTCCAATGATTCATCAGAGCCGATGGAATCTTCCCAAGGACAATTCCCTAGATAGAATTAGAAGTCCTAGGAAAGATGGAGAAAGAATGTGAACGTAGCTGAATGCCGACCAAGTACTTAAGCTAGCACTGGAACAATCACAACAAGGTGCTAGTGATGACGTATTGGTAAGCATTGAAGGGGTTGAAGAATGAAAAAGAAATGTAAAGATAAAGGGTGTAAAGAAAGAAGCCCTCCTTACAACTTTAGGCAGAAACCGGGTCAATACATATGCTATTGAGGTCATTTTTGCTAATGATTCTCGGTATTGAAGAAAGACATCATGGACCCAGTGATGCAATGCACAACCCTTCCCAGCTAACTCAAATATCTCTCAAAAGGTATTTGTTTTAATCACACGGAGATTAACACGTTATCTATTGGTCTATTCACTCCGAATAGACTGGTATTGAAAAGGTGGCACTCCTCTCCAGCCATCGCTCACTAAATCAAAACGCACAATCGAGTCTAGAGCCAAGAGATCATCAAAAGTCTCATTAGGACACTTTCCATTTATTCCTTGCTTTCTCACACACTGTGAAAAGTAAGAGATTTTCATGAGTCCTACGCAATATTCCTGTAATATTGCAAGAACATCCGAGTAATACGCAAGTATTACAATGAAGATGGAAATCCTGCTTGAGCCAACATCAAACAAGCTCATGGTAGGTTACACGTGCGGTTCTTTTAGAACCAATCTTGTGAAAAACTGGAAGGTAACAGTGGTTTAATTCTTAATTGAACTTAAACTCGTTCCAGGCCTCTTCGCATTATCATATGATCTTGCCAGAACACTCAGAGTGACTCTTTATTGACCACAGTGACGAGTGGAAATCCTTCTAGTGTCAACATCAAACAGCACTTGGTAGGTAACGTGCAAGATTCTTTATGAATTAAGCTCGTGACAACTGGAAAGCAACGATGGTGAAAATCTTAATTGAAATTCACTTGTTCCAGGTTTCATGAATTGACGGCTTTTAATCACAAGGATAATTTATCCAAGTGGTTCACTCTTTATGTTCGCAGTCAGCTTTGGACGGTCGAATAAAGAGAACGGGTTTACCCGCGAAATCCTGTCAGGAAGTTACTTAATTGAAACTATCCGTCACGGGTACGATATCTAATATCGTCCAACGGTCTTCACCGACCGGAGGTAAAATGCTACCGAATTAGAATAAAATGTTCAAAGCCATTTTATTCGTGTCGTTGCTGTGTACCTGCTAAAGACGGTGGCGTTGCTGTGTACCTGTTGAAGACGGTGGCGTTGCTGTGTACCAGTGAAGACGGTGGTGTTGCGGTATTCCTGTAAAAGTCGTTCCCACATGCTTATGTCTTTTGCAACAAAGTTCAGCAAAAATTCAAGAAAGTACAAGATGAAGTCTTCCGCTGTACCAAACTCTGAAGCTTTCGAGAATTCAACAAAAAGACGTAAGTGTGTGGAACATGAAGTCACGAGGAGGCAAAGTTCACAAGAAAGGCAAAGATCGCACGTGAAAGGCCAAAGAACAATGCTCTCAAGCCAAAGCCAAAATGATCAAACCAACATATTCACAACAAAAGAAAGAAAAGAAGAAAAGACTACGAGCTAAAGAACGAAGACTTAGTATAGTATGCTAGGTTTAGAACTTTGTAAACGTGGAGTGACCTCCCTTAGGGGGAGATTGTTAGAAATACGTTTTTACGTATATTAGAAGTATCGGTCACTCCACAATAATATTCATGTTGTAATAGCTCGTAGTTAGATAATAGTTGTTAGTTACTTATTAACTTAAGTAAGAACCGGTCCATGGGCTTGTCATGGACCGGCCCAAGCCCAATGTTAGGCTTGGTATATAAATACCCCTTTCCACTAAGGAAAGGGGTTGGTTGTGGTTCCATTTGCACATTCATAGTAATAAAATCTTCCACATATTCTCTTACTTTCTCTCTCTAGTTTCTCTCACTAGAAAACATCAACCCACTTCATAGATTCATAGGTTATCAATATTCTACAAAACCATAGTATACGTGGACTCGGATCATGCGGGAGACTATGTGGACCGAAAAATCACTAGCGGAGTTTGTACCTTCATGGGTTGTTGTTTAACTTCTTGGTTCGCTAAGAAACAAACCGCTCTTGCTATATCCACAACGAAAGCCGATTATGTGAGTGTTGGTAAAGCTTGTCAAGAAGCTCTATGGATGAAGCAAGAGTTTGTTGATTACGGGATTACACTCAATGATGTCCCAATCATGTGTGATAATAAGGGTGCAATAGACCTTAGTAAGAATCCCATGCAACATTCACGAACTAAGAACATAGAGATTCGCCACCATTTCCTTAGGGATAATGTTCAAAGGGAACATTTCGATTGAGAAGGTACCCTCGGTAGAAAACTTAGCCGACATCTACACTAAGTCACTGGTGAGGGAACCTTTCTATTATTTGCATCTAGGTCTAGGTTTAATGGAGCATATGACTTAATTGCGCATTTTATTTAATCGATTCTTTTCTATATTAAGTCTTTTCTATCTTTGAGTCATTGAGTCTCTTAAACTCTTTTTGAAAATTTGTCTTCTCCTTTTAAAATATCTGAAAGTTCTTTGAAAAATGGTCGAGAAATATGTTTGCATTGTTAATTCAATATAAAAACCTTTTCATGGTTTCTTGCTATATCGATCATACATAATTCATATGTATGGGTCTCTCAATTATTGCAAGAACAAAATTGAATTATGGAGGATCAATGTGTCATGAATATATGTCTAGTTAATCACACCTCCAACATCGATTTTACTTTAAAATCTATGTATTTTGGTCAAAGTCGTGTTTGTGGAGTTCTTGTGTGTTTCTTAGTCTTTGATTTCTCTTAAGCATGACTTTATGATAAGTGAGACTAGAATATTAGGATTTTGTTGAATTAGAAAAATCTCATTGTCCACCAAAACACACCCTTTGTGGGCGGTTCTTTAATTGTCCAACAACTTAATATATTTATTGAACCGAAGGTACAAATAATGAACCGTGGGCAGAAGCCTCCAATTTCGGGTTTTCTGAAACTCCAATATTGCTCCAACACTTTTAGGAATCTTTATTTCAAGCATTTGACCACTCCTAAAATATCTTGCGCTTTCTCTATAAAACCCTAAGCATTTTGCATCCTTTTCTCATATCAAAATGTCTTATTCACCAAATGAAAGCCTTGATTCTCCTCCATTTTCCCCAATTTCTTTCAACCCAAATTCACCCAAGAACACATTCAATAGAATTTCTTCTCCTTCTAAGAAAATTGATTTTGGAAACTATTATATTCCACCACTACCCTTTTGTGTTCTTCCTCCTTCACATGATAATCTCATACATCATGGAAAATATTGTCATTGTTGTCAATATCAACATACTGTCATGTCTCATATCTACGAGGATTTGAATTACATCAAGAGTCTCTTAGTCAATCCACCTCTTCATTATGACTATGAGACCATTGCCAAGCCTCCACCACCACATTCCGCCACCACGTCGTCTTCTAATTAAGCAAGCGGGTTGGTTATTAATAAGACATCTAATTTAAGCAAATCTTAGAATTTTAGTGTAACTAGGATTAAATTTATGTTTAAGTTTTAGGCTTATGCTTCATACATCTTTGTATGACTTACTTTCTCCTTGTAGCTTTTTCATGTTCTTGATATAGCATGATTTATAATGGATCTTGGTTCTCTTCTTCTTCTTTTATTTCATTTATTATGTGACCTTTTTATATCTTGTTGGGTGTTTCTTTTCTTCTTCTAACCCTTCTATGTAGCTTGTCAAGATAGCTCGATTCCTTGGTGCCCCAAGCAAAGGGGAGTAAGCACCAAGGGGGAGCATTAGCAAAGTCCGTTTCTTCTCTTCTACAAATAATTTTGCTACCTTTTTGCTTCGACAAAGGGGGAGAAATGAAATAAACTCATCTTCGAAAATCTTGTTTCATACTTGATTGAGTTTATGTATTGTCAGAATAAAAAAAGGGAGATTGTTAATGCAATGATGTCAAAAAATGTTACTTGCATTTTTTGTTCTCGCTTGTTTCTGATTACGACAATATATAAAAACAAGCATTTAAGAAAATAACAACAATCGAACTCTTGAGTTCAAGTATTTTTCATTTCATCCATTATCACTTAAGATATAAATAAACAAGTTTTCAACTTAACTAAGTGATCAAGGATTTATTTTTTCTTAAAACTCACATTTATTTTTAAGTGACAAAAAGTTTTTAATAAAGTTTATTTAAAAAAAATGTTTTATTAAATTAGAAATTTGAAATTTTGAAAATGGCATATTCCATATGGTTTAGGAATATCCTTTGAGGATAAAAACTTCACCAGATGTGACTTACCCACTAAAAGACAAAAAGGAAGCGTAGTCTACTCTGGCGGTTCCTTAAATGCCTATGCGGTTTGTTTGTGATATCGCCGCCGAGACTTTATTGAACCGTGCTCAGAAAGAGCCGTTGGAACCTTGTCTTATAAATAGTGGACCATTTTAATATTTTCTCTTCACCTCTTTTGCACACAAAATTCTAGATTCAATCCACATTCTTAAATCACTCAAATACTTGGTTATTTGGTTGATTATTACTTGTTCAAAAGTGAATCTTTCTCCTCCACTCTCATCCTCTCAAGTTCAAAGAGAAAAACACTTTCATCCTTTAAGTGTTGTGTCTGCCTCAAAGATCCATAGAAGATCAAACTTTATTTCATTCTTGTGCTGTTGTGAAGATCTATTTAGTTGTGTCTATTTGGAAGTTGTGTATGTATTGTGGTTAATACTTAGGCCTTAGAGTATATTGGTGTAGATTGGTCCTAGCTAAGATTAGGTGATTGATGTATTTTAGTCACTTATTTTTTTAGGAAAAACAAATAACCACGGTAAGTATTAAGTATCACGTTCAGGAAAACGCAAAACTCGACAATGAAAGTTCGTTCTCGGCGGAGGTGTATGATTTGTTTGCCAAAAATATAAATACGTATTTGGATTAGTGACGTTTTTTAGAAAAAGGGGGTGAAAAGTAAAGACGAGTTACGCTACGATTTAAACTACGACGAATACGCGATACGCGCGAATCGAGAAAATGACGAAAATTTTAAAAAATTATTTTTTTTGAAAACTTAACTAAAAATAAACTTATTAAACTTAAAAGGAAAAAGTAAAAACGAACACGTCTTAAAATTAAACTAATAAAAATAAGTTAAATAACGAAAGTACAAACGCGATATTTAAGCAAATCACCAAATTTAAAATCTAATGAAAATTTATTTTTCCCAAGTCCTAATTGATAAAAGAAAATTTTGAAAAAAAGAATTATACTTTTTTGACTTTTTAATATTTTTTTATGAATTAAATAAGATTAATAACTAATTGTATGATAAAAATATATTAAATGATTTTAAAATCCTAACTCTTTATATATATATATATATATATATATATATATATATATAGATATATATATATATATATATATATATATATATATATATATATATATATATATATATATATATATATATATATATATATATATATATATATATATATATATATATATATATATATATATATATATATATATATATATATATATA
Source organism: Glebionis coronaria (assembly GCA_025667525.1). Classification (NCBI taxonomy): domain Eukaryota; kingdom Viridiplantae; phylum Streptophyta; class Magnoliopsida; order Asterales; family Asteraceae; genus Glebionis; species Glebionis coronaria. The sequence continues at coordinate 518,970,438 of CM046882.1, forward strand.
TATATATATATATATATATATATATATATATATATATATATATATATATATATATATATATATATATATATATATATATATATATATTAGTTCTCCTCCCTCCCAAAACTATATGTGACACTTAAAAGTGTCACAATTCCGTCGCTAATCCCGATTCTCTCCCTCCTGTGTGTGACACTTAAAAGTGTCACTAATCTGTCGTTGATCTTGATTTCACTCACTGTGTTCACAAAGGACGAATTTGGCTACTTCTTACTTGTTTAAAGCTTGTCTGTTGGTGTTTTTGGGCACATAAGTAAAAAGAAAAAAGAAAGAAATACATACATTGGGCTAATATGCTGATGCAATTGACAAGTATATGAATTTTGGGCAACTAGTACTTGAAACTAAGCCTACCAAAACTCAAATTAACAGTACATAGCCCTATACTAACCTAGTATCTAACTGGTTACAAATTCTCAAGCCTAAAAACATAAAAACGAACCCTTAAATGGCTACTCTTGGTTCCTTGCTAAGAGAAAGTGGTAAATGCTAATGTTTTGAGCACACCAATGAGATTCAAAACCAATTTAAAGCCACAACTAAACTAACTAATGGAAAAAATTTCACTACACAACACTAGAACACCCTACAAACTAACTGTGAACTAACTACCAAACCACAAAACACATAGTCAAGCTCAAAACACCCTACTGTATGATCATAGGGGTGTTTGTTGATGCTAAATGGCTGCACAGTGGGTTTCACTGGAACATTTGAGCTTCAATAAAATACCAACTTACAAAACAATTACCACACACCCCTAAATATACCTAAGAACCAACTGTGAACCAAAGATTATACAATAAACACCAAGATTAAGCCTACTGTTGCCTACTGTGTGTTTATGACAGAAAATATGAACACATCTTGAATACTTGCAACTTTTGATTTTATACTAAAACCAAGTTAACCAATACTCTCGATGACTAACCAGTAACCTATAGAGATTGTGAAGACCTATTAGGTTGGTTTATGTTGTCACCCACCACCCAAATCTAATAGATCCAAACACTCCCTTACTAAAAGTGGGAATTTATCAAAGATTACTTACACAAAACAACTTCAAAACCATAAATTTTTATCCTAACATGCATACCACATTCAGAAAACACTAATTGAACTAATAAACTATCAAAACAAAAATTCTAAGCCAATCTTACAATTTCATACAAAAACAGTAAAAAGGGTTTAGGGGGTTACCACCCTTGATTTTTTTAAATCAAGGACACACCAAAGCCTATAATCCTTAAGTTTCTGAAAGGAAGAGCTTAAGATGAGCTTATATGCAAGAGATAGCCTTGTTGAGGTTCTACCACAGAACCAAGGCCAAGAATAAGAAAAGAAGGATGAATATAATATGATATCTTGTAGCTGCAAACACAAAACAACCCACAAAAGGATTAAGATCAATAAGCTCTCATAAGCGTGAGGTGTCAATCTCAGCTTATGAGAGGCTTATGAACAGTGAGAAACACCAAAAAAATGAGACAAAAGATTTTCTGAAAATACTTTTGGATCCAAAACCTTGCAAAAAGGAAATAACCAACAAATAAGGTAACTATGAGCTATAAGGGGAACTTATGAGCTTATTTTGTCAGAATAAGCTTATAAGCCAACTTATAGCTTATAGGTTCTCAATAAGATTTGCCAAAAACTTTTGAACAAAAGACTTAGATGATAAAATTTAGACTAATCTTGCAAAGAAAATAAAAGATTAACTAATGAAAGCAATAAAATTGGAACACAACTTGTATGATTATAAAAGTTTCATTGTCATTATTTTTCTTAAAAAAATACAAGCTAGAATAAGAACTCATTACAGGCAATGGTTCTTCATATACTACAACAAAGATGCTTTTAGATATAAAAATACATAAGTAAACCCTAGCAAACGAAATTCCTAAAAAGCCCTTGGTCTTGATCTTTTGAAAATGGGTCAATGGCTCCCATGTGATTGCTTGATAGATACCAGCTGTTGAGGATGAATCTGAAACGTTCATTGAGGCTTTGTGAACACGAAAAATGCTCAGGGATGTTGATGCACTGCTGTGATTCGTTCTTTGCTAAGTTTGGAGGTACAAGGGGGCAGGGGAGGGTCCCACACGTCACATGGGGTGACGAGTGTGTGTTTTGGGGGTAGGGGTTTCATGTTTGGGTGTTGAATCAAGTTTCTGGAAGGTTAATTATCATAATAGTGGGTAATTAAGGGTGTTGGATTTTAAGGTTTATGGGTTATGAAGGGTGGGTTAGATCGAGTAGTAGGGGCACAATAGGTGTTTAGCGGGAATGATAAATATTAATTAATTAAATTTGAAAATAAATTAATTAATATATATGTGTTAAGTGCTGTGTGACGTGGGGGTGGTGTTTGGGACTTGGTGGGTCGGGTTTAAGGGAAATAGTTGGGCTTTGGTGGGTTATGGGTAGGATATGGGTTAGGATTCTAGCAAAAATGCCCCTCCAAGTATCCAAAAACATGCAAATAAAGTTTTAGCAAAAACCAACACCTTTTCCCTTTTATACATATTTGGAAGAATGACAATTTAGTCCTTGTCTTTTGTGTAACTTTAAACAAGGATCATTTATGCAATAATAGCATTCATCAAGGACTTGTTATGTATAATCTTGAAACTTTTAGGTCTCCTTTGTAATTTTTAGATTTACAAGGGTCTAAAGTGACAAGTCTTTAAAATATGAGGGACCAATCTTGACAAATCTTTAAACTTCAAGGATTTATTTGGAAAATCAATACTCGGGTTCGGTTCTTTGTGCGAATTCGTTTCCCATGTTCGTTTTTGCTTGTTTCTTTTGCTCTTTTGTTGATTTTCTGATATCCGTACATAAAATACACAATGAACAAACACAAGCATATGTTATGATATTTTATGATATTTTATGATATTTTATGATATTTTATGATATTTTTATACATTTTAAGCCCAATTTGGACGATGAGACTATGTATAATTGCAGTCTCATCATTAGGGCTCGACTTTTAGATTAGAGTCGGAAATTGGTTAAGCGACGTGTACGGTTTCTCCACCTTAAGGAGCTTGTTGATTAGTGAACTCTCGAGTAAGGAGTACTCAAGGAGTGGAGTAGGAACGAGGAGTGAGTTTCGTTGCCGAACCACTATAAATCCTTGATGTTTTGTTTGATCTTTCTTTTTCTTGTCTCTTTACATTCATTATTCTTTACTTGCATATACTTGTGATTATTAGTTTAGATCTACTATCTATTGTTCATATTGTGTATTAGGAGATTTCACACAATCACTCAAGTCTAAGTTTTGAAAAAGGATTTTTGAAAACCAATCTTTTAACAAATAAATTTAAGAAACTATTCAACCCCCCTTCTAGTTTCTACATTTTCTTTTTACCGCCTTCATGGTTGCCCTTGTTCCTCTCCCTTTTTTGAATAGGCTGCTCCGTCGCAAAAAGAGTTGAACTATGGCAACGTAACCTAGCATCATATTATACCCATTCCAAATAATCCCCACCCGCATCATCTAAATCTAAATCAAGGTTTGAAATAATACTGAGCTAGTCTCTGCTTCTTGTGAACAACATACAAATCATTTGAACCATTTCTACAAGCTACTTCCAACATCGTATGCACATCTTTGTCGGTGTAAATCAACTTCAAACCTTGTTCTAGTGATTTGTTTGGCAAATAAAAGAACAAAGCCCATTTTTTCCATATCGCCAATGCTTCCTATGATATGATTTAGGCTAATTGTATATATTCTATCCTCAACACTAAACCTACTAATTAGGCTACGATTGCCATTTACATACCTCAAAGGATCATGTACAAAAAACCCATTATTGCGCAATTTGAAAACAACTTCTTTTTTATACGCCATTAGAGCTACTTGAATCGTGTTTTAGGTTGCTAGTATTAATTGTGTTCGGGGTTGGTAGTATGAATTTAAGTTGAACCAGTAGAGTATTGATAGTATTTAAGTATTTAATGTCGAGATACTAGTGAAAGTTTCAATGTTGATGTTGAAAATTTAGTCCTTGAAAGTGTTGGCGAGAAGCTACAGTAAAAATAGGTGGGTTTTAGTCTTGAAAGGTGTTGGCGGGTAGCTACAGTGAATTCGGGGGGAAATGTATCCGGGGACCTTTTTTTGTATCTAATGAAAGGTGGGGAAATGGGGTGGAACGGGAAATGACGAATATACCCTCAAGTGCCACGCACGTGTGGGAGTTAACGGAGGAAAGTAAGGAAAAGTCAAAATTCGACGACTAAAGGGCAAAAATGCACGAGAAATGAAAGTTCAGAGGCAAAATTGCTTGTAGTTTGGACTCAGGGGCATATTTGCGATTTTTGAAAGTTCAGGGACATTTTTTGCACTTTACCCTTATAACTATAAGAGGTCTGCAAATGTTATGCAAAAGACCAAAGGTAGCTAACGGTAATTGTTGTGTGTTATGAGGGCAAGGCAGTAGATTCGAGTCGTGACCATTCCTTTTTTTCGATGAGGGGAATAACCAATTACTATTAAGACAGTAATAAGCATTAACAAAACAGTAATAAGCAGATTATAAGCTATAAGATGTTTTTTAACAATATGCAAAGTAACCAAATACTGTTAACACAATAATAATAACTAACAAGACATCAATAAGCAGATTATAAGCTATGCCTAACACTCATGTCCTTAACAATATGAGTTTCTTAGGGTTATCTAGTTACAAAGTAGTCGGAATTATCATATACACTATCCCAAACACTCCTTATAACAACCATTTTCAGCTCATAGGTTTCCCCCATATGTTAGTGCTCTAAGACCTAGTACGCAATTAGTGATATTAAAATCTTGATGCTCATATAACTTTGTTACGAGCTCTTACACCAAGCACAACAAACCTTTTTATACGACCTTTGTTTCCAGCTACATTATCAACAAAAGCAGAACCCCCAAAATCAAACTGTTTTTTGACCTACTCCTAACATTCAGAGATCCACCATCTCTATGACAATACCAGTAGACCTTCGTTGAGAATCAACATTTGGGTTAAAACCCGAATCCTCTTGAACCATGATCCGTTTACCCTTTTCCATAGCTCTTATCTTCTTCACCAATGAAGTCTCAGGCTCAGTCTCACTGACACCCCCATTCACATTTTGTTTCCCTTTTCCAGTACCAGTTTGGTTCCTCTCCGTGTTCTTCTTATCTTTGCCCTTTCCAACACTGTTTCTTTCTTTTGTTACGACTGTCGATCTGAGTTTGCTTCATATTGTTCATCTTATTTTTTCGAAAAAGGATGTTTAGTCGCAAAAGAAGTTGAACTATAGCAACGCAACCTAGCATCATCTTCTACCCATCCAAAAAAAATCCTCATCTGCATTCTCTAAATTATTGAAGTAATACTGAGCTAGTATAGGTTTCTTGTGAACAACATACAAATCATTTGAACCGTTCCTACAAGCCAGTTCCAACATCATATGCACATCATTGTCGACGTGAATCAACTTCAACCCTTCTTCTAGTGATTTGTTAAGCAAACAAAAGAACAAAGCCCATTTTTCCGCATCACAAAGCCTTCCAAATATATGATTTAGGCCAACAGTAAATATCCTGACCTCAGAACTAAACCCACAAATTTGGCTACGATTGCCATTAACATACCTTAATGGACCATGTACAAAAAACTCATTATTGTGCTTTTTTAAAATAACTTCTTTCTGATACGTCATAGACCTACTTGATAAGCAATTGAATCGAGTTTCGGGTTGGTAGTACGAATTTAAGTTGAACGAGTATAGTATTGATAGTATTTAGGGTATTTAATGTCGAGATACTAGTGAAAGTTTCAACGTTGATGTTGCAAGTTTTGTCCTTGAAAGTATTGGCGGGAAGCTACATTCGTGAAAGGTGTAATAATGACAGGAGGTGAAAGGTGGATCATTGATTTCGGGGACGCTTTTTGCACGAAAGTAAAGGTGGAAGAGTTGTTGCGTGTCTGGGATGACACAAAATGACTAAAATAACTCACGTGCTAGGCACGTGTGAGAGTTAACGGAGAAAAACGGCCCAAAGTTTTAAAAAGTTTACTCAACGGCTGTTTTGCATGGAAATGAAAAATATAGTGACAAAATTGCCTGTAGTTTTCACTCGATGGCAAAATTGTTATTTTTTCCGAAATTTACACTTTACCCACGTTTATTAGTTACTCCTACCAATCTTCTTTTGAATAGTTTTTGTGAGTACTGATTATAACCATGTTCTTTTGAATAGTTTTGGTGAGTATTGATTATTTAAAAACAAAAGTTTCTACAGGGAATTAAGCTATAACACTATATCTGCAAAAAGTATAGTTGATCAAGTTATACATGATCTGTACACGAATCAAATACATCGGCCCGCACACAACAAGCTCAATTTAGCAAATGCAATCTTTCCGAGAATCTGGAGCCGGTGTAGGTTGATCCACATTGAACCATACAATCTAGAGGTTGCTAGACGAGCACCATTGGATAGCCGAAATCAAACCGTTAATTATTTCCTACCAAAATCCTTCTATCTGCATTTCTTTTACGTGTAATATTCTGTAGCACATACGTAGTACAATATAAGGGTATAGTGTTATCACTAAAAAAAGGTTCTGTTTATCTATCTATAAATGCATATCACAAATACCTTACTAATTTTAGCTACAATCAGGGTATAGTGATATCAAACATGCCCTAATAATTACTACTATTTGACGGTTTTGACCCATTTCAACTTCGACCAAACCATACTAATTGTGCAATGAACCGATTGTTGGGGACATTGTTCGGATGTGGTACAAGATTCGATAATGGTGCAATTGTCGATCCGTACGATAGGCAGATAAGAGTTAATCAAACGATCATGAAGTCATTCACCAACCTCTTGCTTTCCAACTTCGTTTTCCAACTGTGAGCATTCATTCACTTCCTACAAAACCATCATTTATTACTCATTCTTTCACCTATGAATTCATATCCATTTGAATGTTTTATGTTAGAAACGTTATCCGTTATATAATCACGCATTTTAAATAATGTATATTAGCAATATACCTTTTTGTACATTTTAATCTTAATAACTAGTTAGCATTATCAGTATTTTCGGTTGTCAATATTTTGACCAACAAAGTTATGGACATTGATTCAATGATCAGTTGAACCATTAGACTGTTGACAGTGGCCGACGACTTGTATTCCTACTTCTATCTATATTTTTCCGTAGGTAGATCAGGTGACCGTTTAGTGTCGTGTATAGGATCACTACATTGCTTTAAAATCGACTCGGTTGAATTTGGTGCTATTCGAACAAACTGATCAATCTCTATATCTCGTTAATTATGACATAAGTGTATGAATTAGTATAGAGTTAATGTTATGCTATATAAGGGCAATGATAAATATGCAAAGAGGTCATGTGATGGTACTAGTTCTTATACGTTATACCTTAGAGCATCCGGTGAAACTATCAAAATGTGCACAAGTGTGTCATGTTATTTTGATCATAAATTTATAAATTTTTACTTTTATAAACGTTAGTATTTTGTTATGTACTTCAATATTACATATACTGAATGCCTAATGTACATGAACTATAAACTCGCTATAATCAAAACTAAAGATACAACTTTTATTGTGTTCAAACATTTCTTTAGAACTCCCGATGTGAATGCCTTTATTTTAGAAATATTAAGGCATAATTTTACATAATTAAACGAGAAAATGTAAAGGTTACCAAATATTTCATATTTCTTTTCTTCATTTGTCACTCAATTATTACAACAAACTTTTTTAACACAATTAATCCAATTATGTGTTTGCTTTCTATTATCAAGTTAGTTTTTTTCTTTGTCGAATAATTATCAAATGACACAAATAAACTTCACACTACGTCTCAAACACAATGCATAAATAACTAGACTGATGATCCAGTTATGCATATTTGACTACATTTTTAGTAAAATTTCCTTAAAACCTAATGTTATTGATCTAGCTACTTGATATTTGATGTTTCTTTTTAATTTGTTTTGAATATGTAAGATTTGTATTCCTTAATTCAGTTTAATAAATTCCGGCCATTTTGGTTTCGGAGGAAATGATATTTTTCTTCATATTCAAAAATATGAAGCATAAAAATAATTTCAACCATGTTATAAGATTTGGAGAAAATTTTGAAGCATTGCTCAATATATGAAGGATCATTATTCAACTTTCAAATTATTAAATATCGGAAGTACATTCTCAAATGGATGTAAATAGATAACTATCGGTAGAAATAAATAAATATAGTATGAAAATGTATTGAAGTTATATGGTTGAAGATTAAATTTTTTTGAATAATGAATGTGAGTCAAAGATGATTTGTTTACCTCATTTTTAATTTTGTTTGGAGATGTCATTACATGTACAAAAACTAAAATATTATTATACAATATTTATGACATTTCGTTGACCTTTTTTTTTTATGTCCACTAATATTTAGGGCACCAAAAAGAAGTTTTATACAATTGATGCATATGTCCATGGTTTTTATGGCATTTGTTTTTATATCCTAGCAATAATTAATGATGTCATAACTCTTTATTCTTTAACAAATTATAAAATAATGTTGTTTAAAAAATAGCATACCATACTAGAGTACTACTACTCCTATATATATACTCAACCCCATAGCAAATGTGAATACAACCATCCAGTTTTTAAGATAGATTACACAGAGAACAAGACCATTCACAGTTGGCCAGAGAAGTGAAAATTGAAGGTTGATTTACTGTTGTTTCTGAAACCATTGTCTCCATCATCCCTACTCCAATGGCACTTAACAATAAACTTTGTATCTCCATTTTTCTTATTCTTTCTTGTGTTGCCACTCTCATCACCTCCTCTCAAGGTTAGAATACTCTCTTTCTTTATATTCTTATTATGTATAGGTATATACAGAAATGTTCTTGGTGAGATTTAATTTTTAGGAAAAACATGATAAGGGGTTTTGTTTTTATACCTTGTTTGATCATATAAACATGGCATAACTTCTTAAAAAGATTTATAAAGGGATTACTTTTCCGAAGTAATTTGTGGAAATCTGAAAAGATTGATGTTGAGTTCTTGGCATAAAAGGTGGCAACTATTTGCAATATTCGGGGTTTATATTCATGGTTCAAAAAGATTAAAGTTTTTGTCACAAAAAATGGTTAATTTTTTAAAAAGAGTTATAATTCTGCCTAGAATCACAACATTCTTCTATAGATTGGCAACAAAATTTAAGTTTTTGTAAAAAAATGTTTATTTGGAATTAGTGGCGGAACCAGAAAATGTCATCGCGGAATTAGAATAAAATATTGATAATTTCTTCCACTAATGTAGATTTCATAATATGTTGTTTTACTTCATTTCATTTTGAGGGTCACCGGAATATTCAGGATTCCGGTAGAAATAAATTCCGTGTACTTGTAAATTGTAGTAATTACCTTTATCTTGAGAATATTATTACAAGTAGGTGAAAGAAATAAAGTGTGGTTGACTTTTTATGTGTATTAAACTAGTGATTTTTGACTCTTTGTCATTAACCATATATGAAAAAATTTACTCATTCACAAAGCTAGGTATGTATATAACTTTTTCAAATTTGCTCAAAAAAAAAAATAAGTTTTTCAAATATTGTAAAATATTTTGAATTCAAAGTTTCATTAAATAATTGTATTAGTATTTAATTACATAACTGTTAAGAAGCAAGCGAGCAACAAACTGCGTCGTAAGTTTTTTTTAAATCGAGAATAAGCAAAATGTATAGTAGGCACTTTGGGAAAAGAAATCCTTGAATGTCGAAACAAGAACATTTAATAGGTAGTAACATAGTAACTTATAATTATACGATATGCATGCAGGTGACTACAGATTCTGGCAAGATCAGTATCCATTCATCAGAAAAGCTAGCTCATTTTCATCATCATCGTCATCGAAGTCAACTCGATCCAACGGTGAAAAAAAAGAGTATGATTACATAGTTGTAGGAGGTGGCACAGCAGGGTGTCCATTGGCAGCAACACTGTCACAAAATTACAGTGTGTTATTACTAGAAAGAGGTGGTGTCCCTTTTACAAACAGAAATGTGTCATTCTTGTCAAATTTCCATCTTACACTTGCTGATACTTCTGATGAATCTGCTTCACAATATTTTGTATCCACTGATGGCGTGTTTAATGCTCGTGCTAGAGTTTTGGGTGGTGGCAGTGCTATTAATGCCGGCTTTTACACACGAGCTAGCACAAGGTAGATAAAACTCTTAACTTACATGTCGCGATCTTAGTTAGTGTTGTAAAAACTTATATTGTTAAATGTTTGAATAGCAAATTTAGATCATACATGTTAGAAATACATCAGAATTTTGCAGTAACTATTGAGTTTTGACCCATTTTGAGCTGAATTTTCTGCCCATTTAATCATTAAAATATACTACCTTCATTTCAAAATAAATGTCCACTTTTAACTTTCGAAATCTTTTTTGTGCAACTTTGACCCGTGTGTTATATAATACAGTACCAGATTTAAAACATATGAATGAATAGAGTTTTAAATATATATTTATTGATGTAACTTTTATCAAGTAGTATTATACAACACAAACATATTTACGGTCAAAGTTTAAAAAAAAATAAAAAAAAAATCAAACGTGAACATTTATTTTAAGACGAAAAAAGTAAAACGTATGAGCAATTCATAACTTATATAAACATTAGTACAGTATTAGAATAGACCTATATCCAACTTATGATGTTTGGGCCTACATTTAGTGCTAATGGGCTACCACCCACACGTTTTCGTTTATTTCTAAGTTATTTCTATGTTTTTTTTTCTTTCCATTTTTGGGATTGGAATACATTGATTTTGATAGTTATACATACTACATAAGTTTAATGGACCACCCATAGTTATGTACTATGTTTTTTGTGACCCTTAAAAAAAGATAAGAGTGACATTCAATTTTTGGTTCATTAATTTCACCCCACATAAGTATGTTAACATTAATATTCGAACCGGACAAAATTCCTTTGTCAAAATGTGGTCATACGACTCTAAATGAACTGAACGAACATAAACAAGACTTCGTTCGTGCTCATCCGGTTCGTTTACTTTGTATGTTCCTCTGTTACCGTAAGGGAAATTATGATAGATTGTAGAGTACAAAACTTTATAAAAGTTGGTATATTGTTTGGGGTTATTTATGTCATTTTGGTGATATATGGTTTAGTTCATGAGTTTGAACAAATTCATTTTGGTGCAGTTATGTTAAAAGGGCAGGATGGGATGCAAAATTAGTGAATGAATCATACCCGTGGGTCGAAAAACAAATTGTGCACCAACCCATTTTCGAACCATGGCAAAGAGCAGTTCGAGACGGTCTTGTGGAAGCTGGTATAGCACCAAACAATGGGTTCACCTATGACCATTTGTATGGTACAAAAGTTGGCGGGACAATATTTGATAAGTATGGCCGCCGACACACCTCTGCAGAGCTACTAGCCTCTGCCAACGCTCAAAACCTCGATGTTTTACTTCATGCCCGAGCCCAAAAAATCATTTTTGACACAACTGGTATGTATTAGCTATTAAAAAGTTGCTGTTTCACTTATTCTAAATTGAAAACATACTTTGTGACAGAGTGATGCTCTTTTTACTATCTTATAGGGGAAAAGCCAAGGGCGGTTGGGGTTATTTTCAAAGACGAAGATGGTACACAACACAAGGCTGTTATCTCAAGGAGGCGAAAGAGTGAGATCATAGTAACATGTGGTGCCATAGGAAGCCCACAACTACTATTGCTAAGCGGAATAGGGCCAAGGGCTGATCTTGAAAAGATGAACATTTCGGTGGTGCATGATAACAAGTTTGTTGGGAAAAATATTTCTGATAATCCGTTGAACACAGTTTTTGTCCCATTTAACAGACCTGTCAAGCAGTCTCTGATTGAAACCGTTGGGATAACGAAGATGGGTGTGTACATTGAAGCAAGCAGCGGGTTTAGTCAGTCTTCTGATAGCATTCATTGCCACCATGGACTTGCATCAGCTGAGGTAAAATAATTACTCGTTCTTTGGCTATTTGATATATAAAACCTAATACTTTTTCTTAGGTTTATACCAAGTGTTTGCACACTTGTGTTTAAGTTATTGAGTCAGAAATGTTTATTAAATGTCTACTGATAACAGATTGGTCAACTCTCGACTATTCCTCCAAAAAGACGGACACAAGAAGCTATTGAAGCTTTCAAACGAAACAAGAAGGATCTCCCGCATGAAGCATTTCACGGGGGTTTCATTTTGGAAAAATTGGCTCGCCCTAAGTCAAAAGGACAACTAATCTTAAACAACACAAACGTCGACGACAATCCAATCATCACATTTAACTACTTTAGCCATCCAAAAGACCTCCAACAATGCGTGAGAGGGATGCGTGTAGTTGAAAAACTCGTGAAGTCTAAACCATTCCTTAATTTCACAAAGCACGATGAAGCAACATTCGAAAAATTGCTTAATATGAGTGTCACTGCAAACATTAACATGATCCCACGGCACACAAATGACACAAAGTCACTTAAGCAATTCTGTAGAGACACCGTGATCTCCATTTGGCACTACCATGGCGGGTGCCATGTAGGCCAGGTGGTGAACAAGGATTACATTGTCAGCGGGGTCCATAGACTACGAGTCATAGACGGGTCTACTTTTAACTTGTCCCCAGGCACAAATCCACAAGCGACTGTTATGATGTTGGGCAGGTACCATTTAAGCCAACTGTTCTAAACTATCGTCGAATACTTCTTAACCGTAAACTCTTTCATGAAATATTTCTACTTAGTACTGATACGGATATGGTAATGCAGGTACATGGGAGTGAAGATGCTAAGGGACAGATTAGGAACATCTGCTGGTGTATGAAGTGTTCGGGAGTAGACGATGCTCGAGATTAATCCATATGTACCATTGTAATATTGTCAAAATTAAGTTATCAAGAACATATGTTAGAGATTTAGGTATACAAGAGAATGGAAATGTCAAAAGGCTGGCTTTTGCATTCTTCTTGTATTTATTTATTTGTATGCAGTTTCTTGTATTTCTTATGTTTGGAATTTGGTGTAATATTTGTTTGATGTAATATTAATATCTGGAAATCTTATGTATAGTATTTGAATTCATGACATTTCGTCCAAATATTTTTCGATTGGCCACTTATGCTTCGTGTGTTAATAAGCGGCCTAGCTTGTTCTCGTATACACTTAGAAAAACGATATTGGCGACACTTTTTGCTTTTAGTAGTGCTTATAATTTCATTGTGAACTGCAATGATCAAGAACTTGATAAGCTTCTAAGTGCTTAATTTTGACTTGACTCTTGAGTGTGAACTATTTGATCTAGTTTTCTGCTTTAGAGACTCTGTAAAATCTTAATAACTTGAAAATGTGTTTAAATGGGCTGAGCCCATCTGATTAAAGTTGACGACATCATAGTATCTTACTTAAATAGTAAGCCCATTAAAAGATTAATGTTGCAAAAGTCAATTTAGAATTAGTAAGTCAACTTTAAATTAGTGTGTAAAAGATTAATGAAATGGATTTAGTTGACAGCTTTATATTAGGGCTATTGTTTATTTTCTAAGTGGAATTATAGAAGGCTTTTAATTAGTCATTGAAGGTGTGTTTGTTAAAATTATCAATATTATAGCTGTGAGGAGTAACACTGAGTAGTATCACTGAGCAGTCATTGTGAGTTAGTAGGGGATTACCCGCGCATAGCGACGAAAATAGATAGCGACACCTAATTAACGAAATCTGATAAGTGTTTATTAAAGTTAAATTGTGAACGCTCATAACATGCGATTAATCCTTAACATGGTAAATACAAGAATGTTTCTTCTGCTACTCATTTTTAATCTTCATGCGATGAATTCGTAAAATGCGATGAAATTTTGATTTTGTGGTAACATGCGATACTATGGACTTGTATAATAGAACCACGTCATATTGACTTTTCTATAAAGAGTGTGATACTAAACAATAATGTAACGAACATATGTTAGTTTTCTTATAAAGACTTTTTTTATAAAAAGTATGTGATACTGAACCAGTAGGCGAACAGAAGATTAAAAGTGAACCCACTTAGATTATACTATTAAGGAAGTAAAGTTGTTCCCATGTAAAAGCATTATGTTTCAAGTTATGTTGTATACTTCAAAGTTCATACACTAAGTAAAATTGTCTTATGGACAAGCCGACTTGTGTAATAGAACCATTTGACAAAAGAGAACTCGTAAGTTCGCGGATCGCATCCTCCGTTGTTAGTCTATTCTCAAAAATCTCGTCACAGATTACCCCAATCCTAGTCAACTTATCTGCTTCTGATTCTGAAAGCGCCCATGAACGGCAGCGGCCCGTACCAACCCAGTAAGATATTTTTTACCTAATAACCTGAAACAATTTGTAGAAACACAACTCCGAGAGCGTATACATCACACTCTTCTATGAATTTACCTGCTCATACTCAGGATCCATGTAGCTTAACGCGACACTAACATTGAGCGTGAAGTAAACAATCTGCTTGCTAGTGGCTTTAGTAGGCCTGCATCGTGATCAACATGTTGTATTGTTGGTCGATAAGGACCTTTTCCATCGATAGTTTCTGACAAACCATCCTTGGATTTTCTTCTTTATTTCTGTATAGGTATGCAATCGTTGAACAATTTAATAAACAATATGTTCTGACGAATCAAGCCTTTTTTTAAAGTCAGTTATATCATATTTGCAACTCGTGACACTCCTACTTTTTACGTCAACAACTGATATGTCATGTAGAATTGCTTTGTACACGGAAGAGCATATTTGAACATGTCAACCTATGAATCTTTTCCTTGATAAGATTAACGTAGAGCGCCTTTGCATACATCATTGATTATAAGTAAATATATAGGTTGCAGTTAGCACATCTAGGCACATGCCAATAAAAATATAAAGGTGCTTAGCTCTAGTTAGACTACTTTTGCCTCATCACCTTTAGGGTTCACATCCGCAACTGTCATACATAGATTTTACATAAATTGATAACCGTATCCACGATTGTAAAATGACGTATCTATCAATGCTATTTAGATCCATGTGTTCTATTTATATATCTCGTTAACATTATAATGGTAGCCCTTCCTTAAAGCTATTTAGATAGTTAATAATGGCTTTAAACACTTCAATTAAAGTAAGTGTGGGTCTATTTCCATTTTTTCTTGCCTCGGGTATGTAGTTAAACACTTACATGAAGAGATCAAAGCAACTCAATATATCAGCAATTCAGCATTGGCATTCGTCCAAAAATATCTTCCAAAGGTGTAGTTGTCCAAGGCAAGAAATCATCATGCATAAGTAAAAATCAGGATTAAAGGCTACACATCTATAACTAATCACGTAGTAAAAATATTATCAAAAAGATAATAAGTTGCCTGAAGCACAACCAAATTCAACGACATACTTATCGATGTGGATTCATACTTTGTAGAGCATCATCCATTGACTTATTCCTCACATATTTCGATCCACATTTATTAACTGCATTAAGAAATAAGAAACAAAACATAAAAGGAACACCATTAGGACAAAAATAGAAACCCAACGGATTTTAATCCAGATTTGTCACTCGCACATGCATCACTATCTTACCTTTCAGGTTTGAAAGGTTTATCCACATTTTTCTGCAATATGAGTTGCAATCAAGGCTAATCCTCATCAATATAAGTTGCCACCACTAACCCATCCCACTGTCTCAACATCTTAAGCCAGTCGCTTCCTCCAACTCATTTTCCATTTCCTTATAATTGTCGCTCACAACACGCCTAACTCCTCAACCGCTTTCCTCATTTGCTTAAACATAATATCAATTATAAGAAATTCTTGTTTCACAAAGTTTTATATCATTATAATAAAAACATGTGCTCACATATAGTTAAGCTGAAAGTCGCATACATTACTGTTGTCGCTAAAGAAAATTAAAGATTCAAGGGTATTATCCACATCAGACAGTGAAACAGTGCGCCAGTCTGCTCAAGTTTAAAGGTACAATATCATATAAATTTAACGAAACCCATAATTGAAAATTCATGATAGCGGAGTAAAACATCTTTAGAACTTGTTTCGCAACACCCAACTAATGTAAGAGATTTTGCTAGTTTAAAAAGTTCGTTTTCTCGGTATCTTCTCGAATTGATTTCCGGTTAATTGTGTGAGATTAGTTGTTCTTGGTGAATCAATAATATTTTTGGTTTTGATAAAATAAATGTGCAAGACTTAAAGTTAAATGACGAGTAATTAAAACTAAAACTAGTTGAAACGTAAAACGGTGCAAAATTTAAAACGTTCAAAGTAAATGACGAGAATTTAAATGACGTAAAATTAAAGCTTAACGAAAAGTAAATTGACAACTAAATAAAAATGCAAGACGTAATTAAAATAGACTAAAAACAAAACGAGAAAAAATTGACACTTAAACTAGAACAAAATAGTAAAACAAAACAAAAACACCCCATCGGAATACACCCGATCGGAATCCAATCGGAATCCGATCGGAATGTACCCGTCGGAAAGTACAAATCGGAATAAGCAAAGGGACATGATCGGAATGTAGACACCACCCGTCGAAATGTCATCAAACTTGCAATCGGAATGTCAATAAATTAACCAAATCGGAATGTTATACAGGATGGCATAATCGGAATAATAGAAAACAAAGCACAATCGGAATAATAGAAAACGAAACCAATCAGAAAGAGAAAGTACTAATCGGAATATCAAAAGGGGACAAATCGGAATGATATAAACCCTTTTCCGATCAGCAGATCGGAAAAAGGGTGCCTGGTCGGAAAGTGTGATCGGAAAGGGGTTTTCCCTTTCCGATTTATATGGGATCCGAAACAATAAGCTAGGCAATAAGCTATAGGAATAAGCTCACACCAAAAATAGAACGAATCAATAATAAAACGAACCAATAAGCACAAATAACAACTTTTTCAAACTTAAAATAAACAAACTTTTAAATCAAACCATAAAAAGATGAACTTTTTAAGAAAACTTTAAATCAAATAAGCATTAAGATGAAATAAGATCAAAGATGAACATGAATCAAAGATAAGCAAAATAAGAAAGGAAGAAGAAGATGATTAAAAATAAGAACTTGATTAAAAGAAAAGATTTCAAAATTAAAAGGCTTACTTGAATTGAATAAATTAAAGGTGCATAACAAGTAATTAAAGTGCAAGAAAAAGTAATTAACAAGAAATGAAAATGGTGGAATAGTGGTTTGTCAAGCCACCAACAACATGAAAATGAAACTAGGATCATCTATATATAGGGGTGATTAGGGAGAAGCTTAGGAAGCTTCCTCCCTCTTTCCTCTTTGCCTTAATTGCACACTTAAGTCCTTTTCTTCTTTATCTTTTGTTAATCTTGGACTTTGTCTTGGGATTTCTTTAACTCGTCTTGATTTTTCTTTATAAATAAGACTCGAGTTCTTCGGCTTTTTAGTAAACTTCCGTCCTTTGACTTTTTCTTCGATAAATCTTCAGAATTGGTCTTGGACTTCCGTTCTTTTTCCACTCTTGATCTTCCGACTTCATCTTTCGTCTTTTTCTTCGATAAAAGCCCGTGAATGCCGTGTTTTCTCCACTTTTCACCTTTTCGTCCTAAATCACAACAAAAACGCAAAGCACGCATAATTCCGACATAAATGACATCAAATACACGTTTTGGCTCGGTTATTATTGTAATTAAGTGGTAAAAAGGATGGGTGTTTTCACACCTATCAAATCCCCTACACTTAACCATTGCAATGTCCTCATGCAATGCATTAGTTACAAAGCACGTTTTATATTTTCCATCATAATCAACCTACCTTGGCTTTTATTAAACAACTAAGGAAAATCAAAAAGATAGAAAATAACAAGATGCAACAAGGAAGAAACTTGTAAAGAAATCTAAGACTTACATTAGGGCTTGTGTGTAATGAATGTTCATCAACCTCAAGTTTCACGTTCCCCATGCCAAGCTTAAAAACAAGATCATTGTTAGTACAAGTTAGCATAACAAACATTTACTCATGTGGTTCAATTAATCACTTAAACTCCCTTATTCCTACGAGTATCTCTTATATTTTATTGATGTCTTGAATGATCACGAGGATGCATTGTTGACTTATTTCGAAAATTTATTTAGGCTGAAAGCAAAGTAGGACAATTTGATCAATAGTTAGCTAAATGACAAAATCTCTTAAAACTGCTTCTCGGGATATCAAAAAGTTCATATCTTGGCATAACTTGGTTCACGATTTGAGACCTTTCTCGGGCCGATATTTGGCATTTACTTCATACTTCATATCTTCGAGAGACGTTTTTGAGATAATGGTCTTCTCTTCGTTATAGAGTTTCTTCACTTGGAGACTTTTGAGGGGTACTCCAGCTTTGTTGACCACGACTTCATGATTATTTCTTCAATCTCTAATTGGGATTTTGAGATACAACGATCCGCCTCCTTTTCGGACTTGGATCTATTTATCCTCATACCTTGTTAGGGTCTTTTCGGATAGACTTCTCCATGATCTTTATGGGAGTTGATTGCTTTTCGTCGTGAGTCTTGATCCTTCATATTGATTTTGGGAATAATGCTTTTCACATCACTTTGGATCTTCAGCAATAAAATTGAATCCTCATGCCTTGTTAGGGCCTTTTCGGACTCGCCAATCTTCGCGCCCCGCTTCATAAGTTATGCCTTGGCTATGAACTCTTATCATTACCGAGCAACTTTTAAACGATTTTGGGCTAGAAGCTAAGTAACTTTTTAAATCGTACGACCTTACTTATTGCATTTATTTATTTACAAGCGAGGGGAGAAAAAGATCATAATTAACTTACATAAGTTAATGAAAGAACACCAAACTTGTAACCAACTCTATCATTTCTCGTTCTCCACAATTTAAAATCTCAAGGAATGCGACTCGTGGATGCTTAGCCTAATAAACCAATTAAGGTCTACACGGTTAAGGATACTAGCTAGAGTGAACTTGGATAAGTAAACTCGGGTTGAGTCAAAAAATTCACAACGGGCCTAATATATCTAAGATAACTAAACTTGTTAAAACCATTTTATTAAAATAAAAGAAAAATAGCAAAAATAAAGGGAACTACAACTAGGCCAAAATAGATTAAAAAGTTTTGAAAAATGTCGAAAAATCGATTTTCCGGTTAAAATGAGGACAAATACAAGGAAAAGGCCACTTAACTTCGATAGAAGTCCCCCCTACACTTAATATAAACATTGTCCTCAATGTTTAAGCATGTGGGAGTAAACTCCCCTACACTTAGGACATTGTGCACTTTGTTTAAATCTTGCTAAGGAAGAGACAACTAAAGAGATTCCTATTTTAATATTGAGAAATATAAAATATTGAATCGAAAAGAGTTTAGGATAGAACCGGGAAGAAGGGAACACGGAATCACGATTCGTTAAAAGTCATCAAGAGTGTCTTTGAAGCTCTAATCCCTGCATATGATAAGAAAGAGAACAAGAAACACCACGGGGCTCCCCCTACACTTATGGTGAAAACAGATAAAGATAGATAATCGAGTTGCCTCCCGAAGAGCGCTTGTTTTTGTTAACCGAGTAGTGATCCTAACTCGTCCCCGAATTAAATGGTCCATGGGGAAGCCTCGAATGTAATACCGGGATCAAAGACCTTGTCCTCGTTCCCGGAGGACATCAACAAAGGAGAGGCGGGGGGATAAGTCTTGAATGGGAGAAAAACCCTTTCGACATACGAGAAGTATGTGAATTCAAGATCCACGGGAGGTGGGGTGGGTAAAGTAAGCACATTGTCATCCCCCAAAGACAATGGATGTTGAGCACTCGGCAAAGCCGTGAGGGTATCAATTATAGAATTGTCATTGTCACCTCCTGGGTCAAAGCACTCATCCTCATTTCCCGGTATGAAACGAGGAGAGTAAAAGTGATACATCACCCGCTTGGGTGTGCACGTGGTAGGATGAGGTGGCAATATAATATGAGAAGTATGAGAACAATTACCTTCCACCTGCGTTCCTTTTTCAGTAGATTCACGTCTTTCCACCTCTGGGATAAAAGGAGGTATGGCTAACAAAGTTTTCTCATTAATAGCAAGAGAAGCAACGCTATCAATGTCCTCAATCCCTTCGTCAAAGAGCGGATTCACCTCAATAGATATGTAGGCGTCATCAAAATCAAATAAAGGGTTCGAATAAATCTTGAAAGTTTCATGCAGAACGTCTTCATCGGATAGTGACTCGTCATCACTAGAAGTAAAATCATCATCTTGATCGAAAAGAGGATTAGAGAAAGCTAAAGAATCATCTCCCAAAGTGTTTGTGGAAGGAACATCATCATTAAGAGCGACCTCATCCCTAAGCTCCTCAAAAGTTAGCACATCACAAACCTCATCAAAGAATTTATCAAGACCGAAATCACTAATCTCACTCGAAGTATCACAATCCTTAGAGGCGTTGGGGAAATTAAGACAGGGAAGTACAATTGCACTAGGACATGGAGCAACTAGATCATACCAAGAAATAGTATTCTCATCGTCATCATCATCATAATGGTATTGACGCACAAGAGGAGGGGTAGAATCACTAAGATTAGAAACTTGCTCTTGTTGCTGTCGCTTCTCCTCGTCCCTAATTTCTTTAAGCAGAACAACGGCTTCTTGAAGTTGCAAAACAATGGAGTGTGTTTCTTCATTCAAAGTAGTGAGTTGTTGAATTCTCTGAGAGGATTGATGATTGAGGTTGTGATGTGGGGGCTCAAAGTGTTGAAACCTGAATTATAGCAAGGTTGTGGCTCATAGTTGTTCATCGGTTGAGAAGAATTAGAAACCGGGTTTGGTTCATAATAATCCATAGGTGAAGAAAACTGAGGACCCGGATTTTGATCATAATAATTCATTGGTTGACAATAATAGGTATCGTGAGGGCCCCCACAGTTGTTGCAAAACGGGTATGGAGAAAAATCAGGTGCGTCTTGTGGATAGCTATTATCATTGTCATAATTGTACCCCGGTTCTTGCCCGTGTCCATACGGGTATTGAACCGGGCACGAAACATGCCAATGAGAATCGCTTCCACAATAGATGCACGGGGTAACAAGAGGAGGTGGGTTCAAAAAGGACGAATTAATCGAGTTGCACAAAGGACAAAATCCGAATAGGAATTGCGTATTGTCGATATCGTTACCGCACCGCTCACATGTACACCTTTGACAAGAGTTGTTCCCAGATAATTGTTTCCCACACCGGACGCAATGGACATAAAAATCCATAAAGAAAGATAGATAAGCAAGAAGAATATTTTTGGTGCAAAACTTTGAAAAAGAAATGCTTTTTATGATTTTTCAAATGTTTTTGGGATTTTTTGAAAATTTTTGACACGAAAAATAACGTTCACAAGTGAACGGGTCCCAAAAGCCAACACGTCTCTCACAAAAAACCTTTAATCCTCACGAAAAGAGCCGGCAGCGGCGCCATTTTAATGTAAGAGATTTTGCTAGTTTAAAAAGTTCGTTTTCTCGGTATCTTCTCGAATTGATTTCCGGTTAATTGTGTGAGATTAGTTGTTCTTGGTGAATCAATAATATTTTTGGTTTTGATAAAATAAATGTGCAAGACTTAAAAATAAATGACGAGTAATTAAAACTAAAACTAGTTGAAACGTAAAACGGTGCAAAATTTAAAACGTTAAAAGTAAATGACGAGAATTTAAATGACGTAAAATTAAAGCTTAACGAAAAGTAAATTGACAACTAAATAAAAATGCAAAACGTAATTAAAATAGACTAAAAACAAAACGAGAAAAAATTGACACTTAAACTAGAACAAAATAGTAAAACAAAACAAAAACACCCCATCGGAATACACCCGATCGGAATCCAATCGGAATCCGATCGGAATGTACCCGTCGGAAAGTACAAATCGGAATAAGCAAAGGGACATGATCGGAATGTAGACACCACCCGTCGAAATGTCATCAAACTTGCAATCGGAATGTCAATAAATTAACCAAATCGGAATGTTATACAGGATGGCATAATCGGAATAATAGAAAACAAAGCACAATCGGAATAATAGAAAACGAAACCAATCAGAAAGAGCAAGTACTAATCGGAATATCAAAAGGGGACAAATCGGAATGATATAAACCCTTTTCCGATCAGCAGATCGGAAAAAGGGTGCCTGGTCGGAAAGTGTGATCGGAAAGGGGGTTTCCCTTTCCGATTTATATGGGATCCGAAACAATAAGCTAGGCAATAAGCTATAGGAATAAGCTCACACCAAAAATAGAACGAATCAATAATAAAACGAACCAATAAGCACAAATAACAACTTTTCCAAACTTAAAATAAACAAACTTTTAAATCAAACCATAAAAAGATGAACTTTTTAAGAAAACTTTAAATCAAATAAGCATTAAGATGAAATAAGATCAAAGATGAACATGAAACAAAGATAAGCAAAATAAGAAAGGAAGAAGAAGATGATTAAAAATAAGAACTTGATTAAAAGAAAAGATTTCAAAATTAAAAGACTTACTTGAATTGAAGAAATTAAAGGTGCATAACAAGTAATTAAAGTGCAAGAAAGTAATTAACAAGAAATGAAAATGGTGGAAGAGTGGTTTGTCAAGCCACCAACAACATGAAAATGAAAATAGGATCATCTATATATAGGGATGATTAGGGAGGAGCTTAGGAAGCTTCCTCCCTCTTTCCTCTTTGCCTTAATTGCACACTTAAGTCCTTTTCTTCTTTATCTTTTGTTAATCTTGGACTTTGTCTTGGGATTTCTTTAACTCGTCCTGATTTTTCTTTATAAATAAGACTCGAGTTATTCGGCTTTTTAGTAAACTTCCGTCCTTTGACTTTTTCTTCGATAAATCTTCAGAATTGGTCTTGGACTTCAGTTCTTTTTCCACTCTTGATCTTTCGACTTCATCTTTCGTCTTTTTCTTTGATAAAAGCCCGTGAATGCCGTGTTTTCTCCACTTTTTACCTTTTCGTCCTAAATCACAACAAAAACACAAACCACGCATAATTCTGACATAAATGACATAAAATACACGTTTTTGCTCGGTTATTATTGTAATTAAGTGGTAAAAAGGATGGGTGTTTTCACACCTATCACCAACGCTAAAAGGTGTAAACAACTCCGGTGCATAAATAGTAGCCTTTTAAAATGTCACGGGTGAAAAAAAGTAAAAAACACATCCAAAGTATTTAAAACATCAAAAGCAACCTGGAAACATAGTATCAATACTAAGAGATGTGTGTTCACAATGTTTTAGATCATTAATTGCTGTTAAAAGTAAGCTTTATAGCAGCTCTTTGAAACTCGTCCATCTAACTGCCATAATAATAGTTCAAAAAAGCACATTACTTAAAAGAATCACCTTTTTTATTTATAGCTTAAAAGAAACCCGAAATAACCCGGTATTTTACCGTGGGATTTCTCACTCTCAGCAATCTGTATGCACAAATAAGAGAGTCGGTCACTAATGCAATTACTAATTACTAAAACAAGCCTAAAACGAACCCTTTTTAAAATCCTAAGAAATGATTATATACCTACAAGCCAATTTATCTTACTCTGATCAAATCAGTATGATCCGACCCATCATCATATTACCTAGTTACAATTCAAGATTCACTTTTATTACCAAAAATTATAAATTAACAAAGAGTAAAATGAATGGTTTTATTTTGACTTAGTTAATCATAAAAGAAGTAATCATTATGTGTAAAACAGAATCTAAAAGATTAGTTTTGGATCATATTTGGCCATCATTTATGTGTGTGTTTGCATTTACTTCTAACCGTATGTGATTTGTCAAATGATAAACATTTCACAATTTCTTTCCACACTTCAATTTTTTCACAATTTCTTTCCACACTTCAATTTTTTCATTGATGCGTTTTTATTCCACATTTGATTCAAAAAATAGTTTCAAACATTCCGCATATACATTCTAACACTTGATAGCAGAGATGTTGAAACTTACAAAAGAAGTTTTATAGGAAAAATTCAATTTTCAACATTTGAGATGGCTCATTTATAATTAGTATAGATATAAATTCTCACAGCTCACGGCTCATTTTCTAAAACTTTTAGAAAGAAGCATTTAAAAAGTAACCTTCCTAAAAAATAACACCGTCTACCTCTCTTGTGCCAAACCACTAATAAAAATCAAAACGCTCATCGCTCTTTTTGTCAAACACTCACTAAAAATCAAAATGTTCTTTTTCACCGCTCACTACTCTAAAAAGTTTCACCATGGCTCCATGTCAAACATAATTTTAATAGAAAGAGAGAAATTTTCATGTAAGTGTAGGATAAGATCATTAAAGAAATTTAGATCCATCATTCAATTAAGAAGTGTGAAAGGAAAAAATAAACACTCTTAAGTTTATAAATGCCAAAAAAAAAAGGTTCACTGATGTTTAAAAGCCTTTAAAAAATCCAGAAGAAAATTAGAAAAAGTTAAGAAATCATCAACATCTTTTCGACAAAGGACCCGGATGTCAAAGTCGCTCGAGTCTCTTAAACATTTGTCAACTTTTTGTTAATGGCCTTTTGAGTCTCCCAAATTTCACTAAAACATTTGAAGAAATTAAAAAAAAAAAACTTTTGTAAATTTGGTGGGTGTTTGGATGTGCTTATTGAAAACAAATTATTCATTTTGAAAACTTCATTTTGAAAAATTATCATTTTAAAAACTCCATTTTAAAAAATAGTGTTTGGATTTGATATTCCAGTTTGAAATCGCAATAATCAAGTAATCACTTTTTGAGTTTTTGGCAAATTTGATTATTTGATAATAAACTCCATTTTGAAAGCTTACTTTTCTAAAACTCCATTTTGAAAATGAAATAAGTAGCTTCCTACTAACTTTTTCAAACTCCATTTTAGAAGTTTTAAACGCAAACAATCACTTATCTTCATTTATTACCCAAATACTTTTTTTTAATTTATCTCCATTTTAAAACTGAGATTCGGAAATAATCTCCTCCTAACCACACATCCAAACACCCCATTAGCCCTTTAAATTATATTTTACACAGCGATTCCTTCCAAAAATGTTTAGTTTAAGGTATGCTGTCTTTTGATTGGGGGTTGGAATAGTGTCAAAAGATTTGCTAATACTTTCATGGCCTCAAGTTGGAGTTTAATGTTAGAAAAAAACTTTTTCAATCATTTCCATATGCTTAAACAAATGATAGAGTTGTAGCATGTGAAGTTATCCCTTTTTAGTTATGTTTTCCAGTTTCATCACTCACATGATGGGCAGTTAAATAAAGAACTTATATAGTTTCTCAATAATAGAGTAGTGATGTTGTAAAATGTTAGTAATTGTTTGTGAATGAAATAAAATCGCATGTTCATTTGCTTCCGGTGAGTTGTACAACATAACAACACGTATACATTAAATTAGGTTTTAAGTTTTAACTATTCGCGTGTCGTGACAAGATTAAATTATTTTACATAAATAATTTTTTTGTTTGATAATTATAGTTCATTAAAAAAATTTATGGTTTAAAAAATCATTTTACAGCTTTATTTTTTTATTTTTTATATAATAACATTTTTAACCAATTAATTTTAACTTTATAAAAGTATATAATAATAGCTTAAAATAAAGGTGATATAACAAGTAAAATAGGACAAAAAAAAATGTAGATTATAATTGAAACGAATAAAATAAATAGTTAAAAATGTGTCTAAATTTAAAGTTAAAAGTAAGAGTAAATTGCAGATATCGTCCTTGTAAAACCCGCATTTTTATAATACGAAAATTTGAATAAAATATATTATTTGAATATTTTATAAAATTTGGAATATCTATGTAAGTTTTTAGTAGTGATTTTATTTTATTTAAATTAAATCATAATTTAATTATTTCATAATTATTAAATAAATAAGATTTAGGTTGTGTTTGTTTTTGAAAAAAAAGGTCTGACCGCCTCTGACGTCTGACCAGTCAGGCGCGGTCAGACGTTTGAGGTGTTTTTTTTTTCGAGTTAGACGCGGTAAGACCAGAAATGTCTGACTGAGTCAGAGTTGGTGGTCAAATCTGATTGGCTTTTAATCATGCACTTCCTTCAACGATGATACTGATATAACATCTTCTTCTTGTTTCTATGGGTTGATATAACATCAAACAACACATATACCTACCTGAGACCATCAAAAGGATCTAGATACCAAGTCCATCTCTTCTTTAGATGGTTCAAAAGGTTGAAGTGCATAAAGATAAGAGGATGATTGTGTTTGATATTCGTTTATGCTATAGGAATGAAAAAAATAAAGTGCATGAAGATTGGAAATAATCTTTATTAGATGAGGAGAAAAATATTAGGGGCGGAGTTTGTGATGTGCTTATGCAGATGTGGTAAATTAGGTATGCTTTTATTCTAGGTTAACAGAAAAATAGGCCTAACTTTTGGTTCACCGAAATTTGGAGTAATTTATTAAAAAGGCAATGTTTTTTTAAACTAAAATGTCATGTTTATTGTTTGTGTAGTTTAGGCATGATTATTGTGTTGAATTGAAATTTATTTGAATGGGCCTATTATTCAAATGTAGGACAACGTAAGTGTGTTTTTTGACTCGGTTTTTTGGTTGTTCGGTTTATGAAGATAAAAAAATATTTTTTGGTCAATCTGAAAAGCGAATTCGAATTCGGATCGATTTTCGAAATAACTTGAATTACACAATTTATTTATATACTTCGGTTTTCGGTTTCAATTACCAAAATAATATCTAACCCGAAAAACCGAGTTTGTAGTTCGGTGACACGTTTGTTGACAAATTGTGAATCGAAACCGTACACGTTTGCGAGTTTATATATTGCCTTTATCTTTCAAATATCCGCCTTGAAAGATTTTTTCACTTACTTATACGTCTCATTCTTATGGTTCGATATATATAAAAAGTGGACAATTAAAACCACTCAGACAATTGTGAAAAACAAAAAACATTATTTCATTCAGATTCAGACATTATGACCGCCTCTTACCAGTAAGAGGCGGTATCAGATTCAGACACAAAACATCTTAATGAAACAAACACCACCTTATATTATGGAACATTTTAATTAAATTATGTTATAACCTATGATTTTAAATAAAAAAATAAATAAATGAGACTCTTTTACCTTAAATAAATAATTATAATAAACTTAGGTTATACTTAATTTAAAAGTACACATATTTTATAACATGTACATCTTTTTGTAAGAGTTTTTAAATTAGGAATGAAAAGTAAATATTTGTGTAATATATATCTACAAAATCAAAGTTAAAACACCCCCTTGTGATCACCATATACACGACACAATATAGTTATTTTAGAA
The DNA here is from genome assembly GCA_025667525.1 of Glebionis coronaria. Classification (NCBI taxonomy): domain Eukaryota; kingdom Viridiplantae; phylum Streptophyta; class Magnoliopsida; order Asterales; family Asteraceae; genus Glebionis; species Glebionis coronaria. Next base: position 518,997,933 of record CM046882.1, read on the forward strand.
AAGTTTATAAAGTTTCTAACTAATTTGATTCTTATGTTACAAAGTGATAAAAATATAATATACGTGTTTCCTCTTTTCAAGCCTTTAACTAAAATATATTTTTTCTATATAAACACCCCTTAGGGGCCGACCTAAACACACACATAAACACTTTTCACATTGCCTAAACTATAGCAAAATCTCCTCTCATCTTCATAGTTAAGAAAATCTTAAAACCTTTAGGTTGTTCTTGATCTTTCTTATCTTTGATCATCCATTCTTATTACTTGTGTGTAGAGTGATTACCATATCATTATACACATCCCATGTAAGTCCTTATAATCCCTATGTCACCTTTATGGCTTTCTTATATCTTGATTTAATTCATAAACATGAACTTCTAGGGTTTTGAAACCCTAAAAATGTGTTTTAGTTATTTAATAACCTAAAAACTTTTTTCATATGTTAGATTTATTTAAATCATCCCTAAAAAGGTTCTAATTAAATAGTTATATGTTTTTCATAAAGATCTAGAGGTTCTACTATTATCTAGATCACTAGATCGGCTGACGGTTAATACGAATTATGACCCAAGGCTGTCCGGTTTTTTGGTCATCTTGTGAGGGCTATAAAATGAGTTTAATAGTACCTTTTATTGTCCCATATAATATGATGATTAAACAAGAAAGAAAGGTATGAGATAGATGAATTCTAGAGAGAGAAAATAGAGAGAGAAAAGAGAGAGAAGTGTGTGAAACTTAGTTAATATTAGATTAGAGAGAGTGAATAATGAACCAACCAACCTCTCCTTACATGCAAGAAAGGTATTTATAGCCTTGCCTACATGTGGCATAATAGACTATATGATAATGGGTCAGGCTTTCCTTTTAGGCTTTAGTTACTTATGAATGAACTTTAGCTTAAAGTTAAGCCCGTAAAACACGACTAACCTACTACCTATTACAACGTTCTAAATACGATACATAATAAACATATGAACGAAGATTCTTGTTTGACTCAATATTTTGAGGCTAACAATCTCCCCCAATGAGAGGTCATTACCCTTTATGAGAGGTCATCACCCTTCATCATTTGGAGATTTGTAGAGATTCCTAATCTCCCCATAAATGAGTCTTGAACGTGTAATAGTAGTCTTTTTCCTTCATGCTGTGATCTTTGAGCCTTTGTCGTTGTCTTTCGACTTTGTCTTTAATCTTGAGATCTTCAAATCATCCTTGACTTGTCTTTGCCATCTTGCGATCTTGTGTCTGGATCCACATGCTCATGCTATTAATTGTTGAATATGTCTTTAGGCAAGAGTATGTGGTTTTGAATCTTTGACTTTGCTGAGTACACCGTGACGCCACCTTCTCGAGACAAGACATAGACACGGACTGAATGGCTTTGACATTCGTCCTAAATTGGTAGCATTTTACCTCCGGTCGGTGAAGACCGTTATACGATATTACATACCGTACGTGTGATTAGGTATATTCAATTAAGAATCTCCTTGACAGGGTTTCGCGGCTGTACTAGCCGTTTTCTTTACTCGACCGTCTCAAAGCAAGACTGCGAACATAAAGAGTGAATCAATTGGATAAATATCCGCTTGATTAAAGTCGTCAAATTCCTGGAACAAGTGTGATTCATAAAGAATCTTACCATTGTTGCTTTCCAGTTGACACAAGCTTGATTCATAAGAATCTCACAAGTCACATACCGTAGCGCTGTTTGAGGTTGACGCTAGAAGGATTTCCATTCGTCACTGTGAATATTAATGAATATCACTCTGAATGTTCTGGCAAGACCATAAAGATATTGCGTAGAAACCTGAAACGAGTTTGAATCAATTCAGAATCAACCACTGTTGCTTTTCAGTTCTACATATGTTTAATTCATAAAGAATCTTACATATGACCTACCGCAGTGCTGTTTGATGTTAACACTGGAAGGATTTCCACTCATCATTGTGAATACTAAGTAGTATTACTCTGAGTGTTCTATCAATATCACAAGGATATAGCGTAGGACTCTCTTGTTAGTCATCCGTGTGTCCTAATGAGATTTGATTGATCTCTAGGCCCTGGACTCGATTTGTGCACTTTTAGTGGTCGGAGGCTGGAGCAGATGCCACCTATTCAGTATCAACTATCTCGGAATGAGAAAGTCAATAGAAGTCATGTTGATCTCCGTGACAATAAAACAAACTTCTTTTGAGAGAAGCCTGTGTAGCTAGGGAGGGTTGTGCATTACATCACTGGGTCTATGATGAGTTGTCTTCATGATGTGTTGACCCGGTTTCTGCCTAAGTTGTATGGAGGGCTTCTTTCTTTACACCCTTTATCCTTACATTTCTTTTTCATTCTTCAACCCCTTCAATGCTTACCAAGACATCATCACTAGCACCTTGTTGTGATTGTTTCAGTGTAACATCAGAACTTAATCGGCATTCAGCTACGTTCACATTCTACTCCATCTTTCCTAAGGACTTCTAATAATCTATTGAATTGTCCCTGGGAAGATCCCTCCGGTTCTGGTTGGATCATAGGACTTAAACCTAACCACCCTTTTGACACTAATAACGTCGTGAATTAAAGATGTTGTGGGTATTTGATCGTAACCATAAAACCACTTTAAATTCTAACAAAGTGTTTGAAAACCATTTAACACCTTGCTAGTTTTGTCGTTTCAGAAATGCTCCCCTTCACATGTGCATCGATAATCGAAAGTGTTTTGCACATGTGGGTAAGAGTTAAAGTGCTTGAGTCTTATATAAGATCACATTTTCTCCCCTATCTCTAATATATAAAATCTTTTGATATTAGAGATACCAAATTTGATTAAAGTATATTTTGAAGAATAGTCTTGAAAATCTCCGGAAGAAAGATGTGTCAATCTTTGCATGAAGTTGAAATGCTCCCCTCAAAAATTGATCCAATTGAATTGTCATTGTGAGGATGTGCTCCACATTTCGCTTTTTGAGGATGGGAGTTGTTGAACACACAATTTTTGAAAGATTTTGAATGATCATTAAAAAATTCTTGAAAAAAATTGTGTTCAACGCTTTTTGAAAAATCCTATTTCTTTTTGGCGAAGAGGTTTTTTAAAGCATAAACTTGAGTTCATAGACATTGAATGTCTTGACGAATCCACTCAAGTGTAAGAAGATTTTTCTTCTTTTGCTGAGGGTAAGAGCACGAAATCGTACACTCCCCCGTGAATATCGATCCGGGTTGCAATCTGAAAGTGATTTCAAGCCATTGTGTTGAGGTTAAAACGTTGAATGTTTTGTGACAAGCTCAACCCAAGATAGATTGCTCTACCCGTTGTTGGAAATATTTGTCCAAAATAGATATTTTCCTTTATTAAATAGAACTGACATGTTTTGAAAAATATTTACAACTTTCATTCGAGCTTTATGTACACACCCGTGTCGTTATTGAGCGACATTTCTAGGCACGTCCATATTATCGATACTGAAAGACATGTCGAGAAGAATATTTTTGGATTTTCAAAGATTTTTTAATTTTGTGTTTTGATTTTATATGTTTTATATTTTTTTATTTTGCTTTTCAATGATATTTACAAATAGATGTTTGATAGATAAATCAAGCAGGCACCTTTGCCAGAATCTCTAAGTCTGCTGGAGTCAAACATCTCATACCAATTTGCCTAACGAGGTACTCAAATCTATCTTTCGATAGAGCTTTCGTAAACAAGTCGGCTAATTGGTAATCCGTTCCAACAAAGTATAGTTCAACGATACCTCTTTCAACTTGTTCCTTTATGAAGTGGTATTTGACATCAATGTGCTTTGTGCGGGAATGCTGTACCGGATTGCAGGAGATGGCTATGGATGACTTTGAGTCACAGTACATAGGTACTTTGTTAAAGTGGAAGCCGTAATCCGTGAGTTGTGTTCTCATCCAAAGAATTTGAGCACAACACGCAGATAGAGACACATACTCCGCTTCGGCTGATGACAGTGACATACAATCCTGCTTCTTGGAAGACCATCCCACAAGCTTATCTTGACCTAGAAATTGTGCACCACCAGAAGTACTTTTTCGTGTATCAAGACACCCTGCATGATCAGAATCTGAATAGGCCATTAGAAAGAAACCGGTTTCCCTCGGATACCAGAATCCCAAATGAATGGTATTCTTAAGGTACCGAAAGATCCGTTTAACCTCCTTGAGGAGCTTTTCAGTAGGCCGTGCTTGATATCATGCACAATAACACGTAGCATGTGAAATATCAGGTCTGCTTGCTGTCAAGTACACGAGGAAGCCGATCATGGAACGATATCTCGTTTGATCTATGGCATTTCCCTCCAAGTCAGCATCTAGCGATGTGGTTGATAATGGTGTCCCAACGGGGTCACATGAAGTCATACCATGCTTTTTGATTATCTCATGACAATACTTAGCTTGGTTTATAAATATACCACTTGAGGATTGGTGAACTTGAATTCCTAGAAAGAATTTTAGTTCGCTCATCATTAACATTTCAAATTTGCTGTGCATGACTTTTTCAAACCATTTTGAAAGTTTTGGGTTTGTAGACCCGAAAATAATGTCATCAACATAAATCTGCACAAGCAAAATGTCATCCCCATATTTATAAGTGAAGAGAGTTAGATCAATGGAACCTTTTGAGAAACCTTTGGATACCAGAAATTTTGAGAGCTCATCGTACCACGCCCTTGGAGCTTGCTTAAGTCCATAAAGTCCTTTGTGGAGACGATACACCTTGTCAGGATAATGAGGATTAACGAATCCTTCCGGCTGCGTGACATAGACTTCTTCCTTCGAATGAACGTTAAGAAATGTTGTCTTCACGTCCATTTGATAAACAGTGAATCCCTTATGTGCAACATAACCAAGAAAAATCCTGACCGCTTCCATACGAGCAACTAGTGCAAATGATTCGTCAAAATCGATTCCCTCTTTCTGGCCATACCCCTTAGCCACTAGCCTAGCTTTGTTCTTGCTGATCGTGTTTTCTTCATCCATCTTGTTTTTTCAGATCCAACGAATATTTAATGGAATCACATTGTATGGTCTGTCAACAAGTTTCTAGAATTTAAGTCTTTCAAATTATTGAATTTCATCCGTCATCGACTCAATCCAAGCATGATCAGCCATGGCTTCTTTGATGTTTTTCGGTTCAGTTGTACTCACGGCGAGTGCGAACATACAAACATCGCCATCGGTGGCTAGTTGTCGTCTTATACGAACAGGCTGTGAAGGGTTTCCAATTACTTGAACCAAAGGATGTTCTCGGGTCCAATGATGTGTTGAAGGATGTCGTTGGTAGAACGTATGCATATTTGACGGATCAACATGGTGAGTAGATGAAGTTGTATCCTTTTGTTGATGATGATCGGTATCATCATTCTTATTATGAGTGGCAGCGGAAGACTTTGATACAACTTGTTTCTCCCTTGTGAAATATTCATCAAACATAGGTCCATAAAACATTTCCAACTCTTCAAGTGTCGTGTCCACTGTCATATCTGCTCTAGGAACATGTTAGGAACCAGGTTTGAACTTGACGGTTCATTGCTGTGGTCTTGAGTGCCGAGTTCCGTGCGGTTGTGTACAGAAGGCTTTTGTCGTTGTGGATCGGGACTTAAACTGCTTTGTTCAAGTCCCATTTCTTGTAACTCATCAAATCTGATATGAATAGTCTCGACTATCAATTCTTGTCTCTTGTTGTACACTATGTATCCCTTAGACTGAGTTGCATATCCCACTAGAATGCATGCATCACCTTTCTCTTTCATCTTGTCCAGATTTTCACCATCTCGAATAATGTAGCAAGTACATCCAAAAACATGAACGTGTTTGAGTGATATGGTTGCGTATTCACACTCGTTTAGGAAAACGAGGCAAAAGCGGTAAGTATTAAGTGTTCGTTTAGGAAAACGAAAGCACTTATGACCCTTTGTGTGGGATCGTTCTCAAGGAGGCTTGGTGCGTTGTGTTAAGAGATGATAAATGATTTGTGATTATGTGATTATGAGAAAGAAAATAGAAATGAGATAAGAAGGGAATGACGGTTATGAAGACGGATTAAACTACGACGATTTGACGTAAAACGCGAACGTAAATACGACGTGACAAAATTAAAAATTAAACTTAAAAATTGATTAAAAGATTAAACTAAGTCTAAAATAATATAAATAAGAATAAAAATTCAACGAATATATTTTAAAACCTTTTATTAATTAAATATTCAATTTTTAATGCTAATTAAAGCCCTAAAATTAAATATAATTAAGAAAAAGCCCAAAATATTATTTTATTGAACTAATAAGTCACTTATATTATTTAAAGACTAAAAATTATTTTTCCTAAATTTTCAAAACTATTTTTCTATTTTTAAAACACTAAAAACTATTTTTAAACTAAAATAATCATAAAAAATAATAAAATAATGCTAAAAATGATTTGACAATTTTGAAAATCCTAATTTATACTAAAGAACAGTAGAAAAATGAAAAAGTTTGAAAAAACTAAGATTTTTCACTAAAAGACAAAACTGAAATTAATTAAACCCTAATTAATCTAAATTTAATTTTAAAAAAATAATTAAAAAGTGAACAGTAAAAAATTTTTAAACTAAAAATCTTAAAATGTTTTTCTTAATCTAAGAAAATTTTTAAAACTGAAAATTATGAACTTTTCACACTAAAAGACAAAAAACAGAAATTAAAAAGTAATTAAAAATAGCAATTAAATCAAAAAAATACTAAATGAACAGTAACATAAAAATAAATTAAACTGAAAAATCAAAAATTAAATAAGAAAAATAATGAAACTGGTTTTAAGCTCTAATTCCTATTTTAGATCACTAGAGACAAAAAATTAAACTTCTGAAAGTGACATGTGACTACTGTTTTGTTTTCTTGTGTAGCAGTGGTATCCTCAACACTAGCAGGGGAAAGTTGGTTCCCACTGTTAGTGCAAAATTTTAGTCTAGTGACTTATAAGCTTAGGAAAGCTTATTGTGGGCTTTTCCTTGGACAATAAGGCACCCCTACACTCAGTGGAGTGTAGGGAGTCAGTATAAGCTAAAAAATACACAAGCTGATAACACAAATCACACAAAGTAGGCCAATTCAAGTGACTGTTATGACTATGATGTTTCTGTGAACAGTGATCTGATCCAAATAGCACAAAAACGAATTTTAAAGCTCAAAATCTTGCATACAAGTTTACCCAATCACACACAATTGATCTAAAACCCTAGACTGACCTAATATATAACAGCTAGCAAAAAGTTCAATGAAATTTTACACCAAAACTTAAGCAAATTATGACTTACTGAATTTAGACTATGTCTACCAAATTTTTAAGCATACAATCCTATTTCTTTCTACCAAAACATGAAACAAAGCTACAAATACCCTATGACATCAAAAATAGGTAAGTTTGAATGGATTTTAACTGGATTTAGATGCACTTTAACCAATAATCCCCCAATCCCAAACACTCCCTAATTTTCAGAAAGTAAATTTAAACACACCAAATCCATTCACAAACCAACTAAACTGATAGACAAAGACCTAAACATGCATATAAATCTGAATGGAGCTTAAATAAACAGATAAATCCAATCTTACAAACAGTTTCACACCAAATCCATATAATCACAGTTCTAAGCTTAATAAGAGAGTTCAAGGTTTATACCTTGTGGGACCCACATCCAGGCCCCACTATGGCTGCAATGCCATCTCCCATCAGCTTATAGCTGGGCTTATGGCCTATGGAACAAGGTTGCTAGTAGAGAGTTGCTAGTGATGGTGTCAAGAGACACATGCACCCAATATGTCTTCAAAGTGAGTTGAGTTTCTACGAACCTGCCAAGAAAGAAACCAAACAGAAAAGTGACCTGTTACAAAGACAAATAAGCTATAAAGCCAACTTATCAATTAAGCTACTTATGGCTTATTTGTCATGAAAACTGATTTTTTTTTATTTTCTGAAATTTTTTAACAATAACTAAATCAACAATCACTTTAAACTTCACTTGAGCTTGATATTCAACAAGAATATCAGGATCATATGATCAACTTAAAATGCTAGGACAATTAACTTAAGGACTTTTAGTCTCCAAAATAAACAAGAACAGAATATGGAATCTCAACTTCAAAATTTAAATATGCAATGGAAAAGTAAATTGGCTCTTTTGTTTCTCGTCAACAACTCAAAACCATTTCATTTCACTTAAACAAACATGGATTTACAAGGTAGTGACCAAGGAGAAGGAAAAAAGAACAACCTAAAACTGAAAACCCTATGCTCTTATATAGACGAGCTACAAAGGTTCTAGAACTGAAAAGAACCCCTAAACCTAATGGTATGAACTTCCATTTTTGCCCTTGAGATATTCGGATATCCTTGTGAAGATTCTTGTTTTTGAATTTGGTCAAGAGGCTCCATGTGATGATCTTTTGGCTTGTTGTGGTTGCCAGTGGTGTAGAAATGATCTAGGGCGTCCAATAAACCTTTGGGGAACACGAAATTACCATGAGGCGTTGATGCACTGCACACACTTTGGATTTTTGTAGTAGGGGAAGGACGGGGGCCCCATTATGGTCACGGGAATAAGTTGTGTGAGGTGGGTTTTGATTAGGCCATGTTTAATTATGTTTCTGGAAAGTAATAATAAAAACCCCTTTGTTTTGCTCCTTAATCAGATTGGGGTTTATGTTGGGATGATGAAGGTACAGTTATGGGTTTAATTTAGATTTAGGGTAATTAAATTTGAAAAACATGTTTACCACCACTTTTTAAAAACTGATTAATAAATCAGTTGTAAGAAAGTAAGTGGGGTGTGACGTGGTGTTAAGGGGAAAGGTGATTGGCTGGAGGGAGATGGTGGGTGACGTTTCCAATTGGGAGTGGGTGATGGGGATTTGTTTGTCTGGGAGGATATGGCCCCCTAAGGTTTCACAACTTTGCACTTAGTAATAAACAGCCACAAATCTTAATCCCTTTGTTAACAAGTTTGTGTAACTTGTCAAATTTGGCACATTGCATTTATAAACTTGTATCAAGGACCATTTATGCATATTTTTGCATTCTTCAAGGGGTACTTATGACATGTCTTCAATCTTCAAGGATTAAACTTGCACAAATGATTTCTTCAAGGGCCTTTCTTGCCAAATCTTCAAAAATGAGGGACCAATGTTGCCAATCTTCAAAACTTCAAGGACCATTTTGGAAATTCATGAATCGGGTCCGGTTCTTTGTGCGGCTTCATTTCCCGTGTTCGTTTTTTGCATGATTCTTGTGATCTTTTGTCATTTTCTCAATATCCGTACCTAAAATACACAAGCAACAAACACGAGCATATATTTGGCATTTTTATGATATTTTCATCGTTTTAAGCCAGTCTTTGATGATGAGACCATGTATAAAAGCAGTCTCATCACTCCCCCATACTAAACCATTGTCGTGCCCTCACGCAATGCTAGAATAAAGTATCGTAGCACCTCCAAAATTAATTTTTATTCACTTTGTTGAACGAAAAACTAGCTACACTACTACTATTACTACTACTACTTGCGTTTTAGACATAATGTATGATTTTCATCGCAAAATGGGACGTTTAGGTTCATAGAACAAGAACACGTGAATGCTTCGTTAGAAATAATTTCATCGTCCTCGATTTTCACCCCAATTCCATGCCAAGCGTGCAACGAGATCATTGTCATTATAAGTTAGTAATGCTAACACTACTCATATGCCCTAATCACGTACTTATCCTCCCATTTTCCTAAGTTGTATCTCTTATATTTTATTTTGTCTTGAATGTTTCACGAGGATACATTGTTTGACTTATGCGATAATAGAGATTTAGGTCTAAAAATAGAGTCCTAACGGTGTAACCAAGACCATCAAATCAATAACCCCTCCTAATAGACTACGATGTCAAAAAATTAAGTCGACAAGAAGGATCGATAAACACGGTTTTATAACGGTTTTGAACATGAGACTTATTACCAAGACTTTATACGCCCCCTAACGGAAGGGCCTTATTATCTTTGGTTTACCTCCATCTTTTATTCAACTTCGCCATGAAGCTTTTATTATGACTTCGGTCTTGCCTTGCCTTTTATTATCCGCCTCATCGGTGGTTTTATTAGCCAAAGAAGTATATCCTCACGCTTAGGCGAATTTTGGATCTTTAAAGCTTCGAAGATTAAGGCTTGATTCACTTTCAATTTTGCATAGATTTTTCGGCCTTGTGGGGCTTCAAATTGTTTGCTTGATTTAGGTGAGCACTTGAAATCTTATTATTGGGTAAAGCTTTTGATTATTAGGGTGCCAATACTTCAAAACCGTGACGCTGGGGATACCTTAATGTATTCCCAATTTAATTACACGGAAGCTACTAGAAAAGACTAGAAACCCAACAATACTAACTAAACCGCTAAGTCAATATTTATTAAGGAAAAAATATTTACATGCGAAGGGAGAATAAGAAAACATCGAGAACACATGAGTTTTTGAAAGAATACGAGTATTCTACGTTTAGCATAGTAACTTATAATTAACCCTATCATTTCTCGTCCTCATTTAAGAGACTTAGCCTAATGTGTAGTTAAGGAATCAAAGCTAAGTGCTCAACACGCACGGTCGAGTCAAAAATTACTCTTATTCTCGCCATCGGAAAATCTACATTCGTGTCTTCAAAGACTTATAAAACATGAGAAAAATTTTAAAATTTGGCCATTTTTAGCCTTATTTTGCAACAAAATGATAAACAAAAAGATAAACTTTGGAAAGCGTGAAGGTTTGGCAAGGCAAGTATCTATTCACCCCCCCATACTAAAGTTAAACATTGTCCTCAATGTTTCGAGTCTAGGGGTGCAAACACCCCCGTACTAGAGACGTAGTCGAATGCCTAATCTAGCATGGAAAGGGTGTAACCGTTAAATTTAAAGCCGTTTATGAAGTGTGCTATAAACCTAAGGTTAGAACATCAAAAGGATATATCATGGATATTGAGAAAGTCTTCAAAGCAAACGATCGAGTGCTCCCATAAAAAGAACACGCGAGGCTCCAATCGTGAAGATCATGATCATCTAAAAACCACAATTCACAAACAATCACGGAACAAAGGTTTGAAGGGCACAAATACCCACACATTACTACATTAGAAAGCGATAATATGTACATAGGATAAGCATGGGACTCCCCCACGAGGCACCTCGTTTTTGATTACCGAGTCATGAGCTCGACTCGATCCCCTCAATACTAATTATCATTGGGGAAAGTGATTTGGTCGAGGTAGTTCAAGGATGGAACTTCCTCGCTAAAGTAGTGCTTCAACCTATGTCCATTCACCTTGAAGTTAGGACCATCATCTTGAGATAGCTCGATGGTCCCATACGGAAAAACTTGAGTCACGGTGAATGGACCGGACCAACGGGATTTCAACTTACCGGAAAAGATTTTCAAGCGAGAGTTAAAAAGCAAAACTTGATCCCCAATGTTAAAAACCCGGTTTTTAATTTTAGAATCATGCAACTTTTTAGTTTTTTCTTTATAAATCAATGAATTTTCATAAGCAATGTCTCTCAATTCATCCAATTCATTCAATTGCATTTTCTGGTGTTTTCTAGCGGTCTCCATATCATCATTACAATGCTTTAGGGCCCAATAAGCCTTGTGTTCCAATTCGATAGGCAAGTGACAATTCTTTCCATACACAAGCTTATAGGGAGTGCACCCAATGGGTGTCTTATGATCGGTCCTAAAGGCCCATAAAGCATCGTCCAACTTATCCGACCATAATTATCGGTTTTCCCCAACGGATCTCTCCAAGATCCTCTTCAACGCTCGGTTTGAAACCTCGACTTGCCCACTCGTTTGTGGGTGATAAGCCGTAGAACGCGGATGTGTAACCCCATATTTCCTTAGGACCCTTTCGAATTGGTCGTTACAAAAATGGGTTCCACGATCGCTTATGATCGCACGAGGGGTTCCAAACCGAGAAAACAAGTTTTTCAAAAACTTGACTACCACACGAGCATCATTGGTGGGCAAGGCTTTGGCCTCCACCCGCTTAGATAGGTAGTCAACCGCAACGAGAATGTACTTATTACCACGAGATGATGGGAATGGCCCCATAAAGTCTATACCCCAAACGTCAAAGATCTCACACACTTGGATGATATTTTGTGGCATTTCATCTTTTTGTGAGGCTTTTCCTTGTCGTTGGCATGAATCACATGACTTCACAAGATCTTGTGCATCTCGGTAAATAGTATGCCAAAAGAAGCCGGCGTCAAACACCTTCTTAGCCGTGAGATTAGCACCGTGGTGACCACCCGTGGGCCCCTCATGGCAAGCTCTAAGGATGTTAGAAGCTTCGGTGCCAAATACACAACGTCGGATGATTTGATCCGCACAAGTTCGAAACAAGTAAGGGTCGTTCCAAAAGTAGAACTTGACGTCACGAAAGAATTTTCGTTTTTCTTGAGTCGTCATACCCTTAATGATGAAGTTACCCGCATGGTAATTTGCAAAATCCGCAAACCATGGGGTGGAAGGATCAAGCTTAGAATTCACTACACCAAGTGTCTCGAGCGGAAATGTTTCGGTGATTTCCTTGGGCCCGTAAACACTTTGGTGAGGATCTTCCAAGCGAGAAAGATGATCGGCCGCTAGATTCTCGGCTCCTTTTTTGTCAACGATTTTGTGATCAAATTCTTGAAGGAGGAGAATCCAACGAAGTAATCTAGGCTTAGCATCTTGCTTTGCCATGATATACTTAATAGCCGAATGATCCGTATACACTATGCATTTCGTCAAGACGAGATAAGGTCGAAATTTCTCAAATGCATACACCACGGCAAGGAATTCCTTTTCCATTGTAGTGTATTTTAGTTGAGCCTCGGTCATCGTCTTGCTAGCATAGTGAATAGGCAAGAAGTGCTTATCATGACGTTGCCCCAAAACGGCCCCAATAGCGTAATCACTAACATCACACATGAGCTCAAAGGGGAGGTTCCAATTGGGAGCAACAAGAATGGGAGCTTCGGTAAGTTTCCTCTTAAGGATTTCAAAGGCTCATACACAATCTTCGTCAAAGACAAAACGTGCCTCTTTTTCAAGAAGATGTGTAATGGGTCGAGAAATCCTTGATGAATCGACGATAAAAGCCCGCGTGGCCTAGGAAACTCCTAACTCCCTTGACGGTTTTGGGATGAGGTAATTTGGCGATGACGTCTACCTTAGCTTGATCTACCTCAATTCCCGCTTTCGAGACCTTGTGCCCTAAGACGATTCCACTCTTAACCATAAAATGACACTTTTCCCAATTGAGCACAAGGTTGGTTTCCTCACAACGTTTTAACATTCTCTCAAGGTTTCTACAAACACGAAGTGAATGAATTACCAAACACGGAAATGTCATCCATGAAGACTTCCATCGTCTTCTCGATCATATCATGAAAAATAGCCATCATGCACCTTTGAAAGGTTCCCGGTGCATTGCAAAGTCCGAATGGCATTCTACGATAGGCAAACGTTCCATATGGACACGTAAACGTAGTTTTTTCTTGATCACGAGGATCGATGGGGATTTGGAAGTAACCGGAAAAACCATCTAAAAAGCAATAGAAATCGTTTCCCGTAAGACACTCCAACATTTGGTCCATGAAGGGCAAGGGAAAATGGTCTTTTCGAGTGGCTTCATTCAAATTTCGATAGTCAATGCACAATCTCCATCCGGTCACGAGTCTGGTGGGAATTAACTCGTTGGCATCGTTTGGCACAACGGTCATTCCTCCCTTTTTAGGGACACAATGAATAGGACTCACCCAAGGGCTATCGGAAATAGGGTAAATCATTCCCGCGTCAAGGAGTTTAAGGACCTCCTTTTTTATGAGGTCGTGAATTTTGGGGTTCACCCTCCTTTGACATTGGATTGCGGGCTTGTAATCCTCATCCATTAAGATTTTGTGGGTACAAAACTTGGGATCGATTCCCTAAATGTCGGATAACTTCCACGCAATTGCCCCTTTGTGATCCTTTAGAACATCGACAAGTGCGGTTTTTTCATCATTCGAAAGTTCCTTCGCAATAATAACCGGCAACTTGTCGTCCTCCTCCAAATAGACATATTCGAGGTGAGGAGGTAAATCTTTCAACTCGAGGATAGGTGGTTCCTCAAGTGAAGATTTGGGCTCGGTACTCATAACCTCCTCGGGTGGAGGAAATCGTTGAGAAAATCTTTGATAATCGATAAGTCCTCATCGTTGTCGAGGTCTTCGTTACAAGTACGTGGAACATCGAATTCTTCCAACGTAAAACCACCACCTTCAAATGGAGTGAAGGTTGGTGTCGAATTATCAAGAATTGGATCTAACATAGTGGGATTGCCACTATTTTCAACATCACCAAAACCTAGAACTTCTTGTGAAAATTCCTCGCAAACAACGTCGATCATATCAACGAGGTTTATGGTAGCAACGGAATAAACATGAGAATGTTGAGAATTTTGAGTTGCGTTTATAACAAGTTCCTCGTCGTTGAAACGTAAGGTGATCTTTCTAGCATGCACATCAATTAAAGCCATAGACGTATCTAAAAACGAACGACCTAAAATGAGAGGAACTTGAGGATCCGCGGGAATATCGACAACGATAAAGGCCTACGGGATAGTAGAACTTCCCCACTTTCACAAAAACGTCTTCCGCCAATCCACATGCGCGAATCGTGGAATGGTCGGCCAACTCGATAGACATTAGTGAAGGAGTAAGATTAGGAAGATTGAGCGACTTGAAGATTGCAAGTGGCATCAAGTTTATGCTAGCACCAAGATCGGCCAAGGCATAGCATTCTTCCATATCTTGGATTGCACAAGGGATCAAAAATTTACCGGGATCACCGACTTTTTGAGGTATGCGATTAAGATAAACCGACGAACAACTAGACAATTGGTGCAATTTCTCCTTGTTGTTCAACATACTCTTAAAGTTAGCGACAAATAGAGGCATCATGACCAAAGCATCGGCGAAACTCACGTTAAAGTGCAAATCACGAAACATTTTCATAAAAAGCTCAAATTGATAATTGTCGCGCTCTTGTCGTTTCTCCTTCCTAAGTCTCGATGGGTAAGGTAAGGGTGGTGTGGCTTGGAGCATAGGCATAGCCTTTGGAATCTCGGGTTCCAATGTTGGTAATGGGTCAACCGTAGGTGTGGCATGAGCGGTACTTTGTGGGCTTGAGATATGCTCCTTTTCGACCACCACCTCGGGCTCTTCCTCAATTTCCTCCACCGTTGGAGTAATTGGTTGAGGAGTCGGTTCCTCAAGTGTCTTACCACTTCGTGTGGTAATCACTTTCATCTCTTCCTTCGGGTTTGAAATGGTGTTACTAGGTAAACTACCCGAAGTAGAGGCTTTGTTCCCCATGACCGCTTCCAAAATAGCATTAAGCTTAACATCTTGACTAGCGGCTTTTTGGTCTATCCTTTGTTAAAGCCTTGCATGACTTTGCTCAATTTTATTGTTTTGACCTCTAATTTGATTAGCAAAATCATTTTTCAACTCATTTCTCATGTTAACATTTTCCTTAACAAAATTAGCTAACTCCTTTGTGTTTTTAGCCGTGTCCCTAGCTTGACTAGCCAATTGCTCTTGAATGTTTTCCAAAATCTTATCATTTGCCGTAGCGTAATTCAAAAAGTCCATTGGAAGTTCTTTAGTGTAAACATTTTGAAGACCTTGACTTGTGTTTTGAAAATTACGGTTTTGGTTTTGATTTTGCAATTGGCTACTACTTCCTTTATTCCCATAGTTGTTATTACCCTTGTAATTGTTTCTTTGATTATTTTGGTAACCAACTTGATTGTTTCGATAATTGTTAGCATTTTGATTTGGTGGAAAACCCGGTGGAGTCAATTGATTAGTGCGGGTAACTTGACCGTTTTGGTTATAAGTTCCCGCGGCCGCGTAGGCACTCGAAGTGTTACCACCGTTGGTAATGAACTCGGAGTAATCGTGAGCTCCACCACAATACATACAAGAAACCTCAACCGCTTTAGCCGTATCGGGAGTGCCTTGTTCACCAACTTTAAACTCAATTAACAATCCTTTAAGCTTATCAAAAGTCTTGTTCTCCAAATTAGCCTCGATTTGGCAAGCATCAATGGTATGTGACAATGAAGGCGTAGGTGAAGACGAAGTCTTACAAACACTCGACGTGCTACGAGGACTATAAACCTTAGACCTATTCTCAATGATTAACAATGCTTCCTCGACCGTCTTACACAAAAAATTACCACCCGCGGCGGCGTTAAGATAATCACGCTCATGATCGTTCAAGCCATTGTAAAACGTGTCAATTTGATGCAAGTCGGAAAAACCATGATGAGGACATTCGTGCAACATTTCCTTAAACCTATTCCAAGCCGTTGAAAAACTCTCATTATACTCTTGTGAAAACTTTGAAATCTCGTTTTTCAAATGCGTAGTCTTAGAGGGCGGGAAAAATTGGTTCACGAATTTTGAAACGAGATCCTTCCACGTCAATATAGAATTGGGTGGCTCTTTCTCTAACCAAATTTTTGCGGGCCCCGCTAAGGAATACGGAAAAAGCATCATCTTAATCGAGTCGTTAGAGACGTCCTTAAACTTGCAAGTGGCAGTAAGACGATTAAATTGGCGAATGTGGTTATGAGGGTTGTCCTTTTCGTCACCACGAAACTTGTTGTTTTGAATCATGGACAACAAACCCGTCTTAACCTCAAAATTCTCCGCAAGGATAGCGGGAATCACAATCGCTTCTCCATAACCCTCGGTGGGTGCTTGAAGCAACTCCATCATAGTTCGATTAGCCATGGGTGCTTCTTTCTCTACGATGGGTTCGACAATGGGAGATTCTTCACTAGAAGATGTTTTGTTTCCTTCCTTTTGACGACGTTTACGTGCACGTCTTGCTTTGGAGCGAGTTTGCATAAACGTCACGTACAACGAGAGGGTGAGCAAAGAAGATTCTTTTTGGTGTTTTTACTTTTTCAATTTTTTTGTGGTTTTTGATTGTTTTTACTTTTTTTGGATTTTGTGGAATGTATTAGGTAGACAAAAATCTACAAATCTCATCCTTAATCAAATCTCTTGATTAAAGAAGCCTCAAGGAATGAAAATGATCACGTGAAGTGAACGCCTTCGATGACTTTAGAACGTTGTTGGAACACCAAAACGTTCAAGAGGGTTTAATCAATTGAAACCAAGAAAGTATATATGATACTTAGTAATACTTTGGACGGCAAAACCCTCGATTAGCTCTCAAAATCAAATACTCACAAGCAAGCGGGGAAACGAGGCGGCGCGAAGCACTTAAGAGCCTTTTTCCTTAGGATATATTTTATAATATCCGCCTTATACCCACCTTATAGTTTGTATTTTTCAAAATTGAGCTTCACGAAAGTATTTATCTATTTTTGCCTTTTTTCTTTGGTTTGAGATTCGAATACAATGATTGGGTAATGACCTCCCAAGTCAAGGTTGTGATTTCTCACGTATTTGGAGTACTTGTGAATTTATTGTTCTACGTATACAATATAGTAATAGTATTCACACAAAAATCAAAAACCGATAATACGTATTAGTAGAGTGCTACTAATACAAATACTATTATGGCTATATATAAAAACAACAATTGTTCAAATCAAAACACAACATGCCTCCCCGGCAGCGGCGCCAAAATGATGGTTGTGTATTCACACTCGTTTAGGAAAACGAGGCAAAAGCGGTAAGTATTAAGTGTTCGTTTAGGAAAACGAAAGCACTTATGACCCTTTGTGTGGGATCGTTCTCAAGGAGGCTTGGTGCGTTGTGTTAAGAGATGATAAATGATTTGTGATTATGTGATTATGAGAAAGAAAATAGAAATGAGATAAGAAGGGAATGATGGTTATGAAGACGGATTAAACTACGACGATTTGACGTAAAACGCGAACGTAAATACGAAAAACGTGACAAAATTAAAAATTAAACTTAAAATTGATTAAAAGATTAAACTAAGTCTAAAATAATATAAATAAGAATAAAAATTTAACGAAAGTATTTTAAAACCTTTTATTAATTAAATATTCAATTTTTAATGCTAATTAAAGCCCTAAAATTAAATATAACTAACAAAAAGCCTAAAATATTATTTTATTGAACTAATAAGTCACTTATATGATTTAAAGACTAAAAAGTTATTTTCCTAAATTTTCAAAACTATTTTTCTATTTTTAAAACACTAAAAACTATTTTCAAACTAAAATAATCATAAAAATAATAAAATAATGCTAAAAATGATTTGACAATTTTGAAAATCCTAATTTATACTATAGAACAGTAGAAAAATGAAAAAGTTTGAAAAAACTAAGATTTTTCACTAAAAGACAAAACTGAAATTAATTAAACCCTAATTAATCTAAATTTAATTTTAAAAAAATAATTAAAAAGTGAACAGTAAAAACTTTTTAAACTAAAAATCTTAAAATGTTTTTCTTAATCTAAGAAAATTTTTAAAACTGAAAATTATGAACTTTTCACACTAAAAGACAAAAAACAGAAATTACAAAGTAATTAAAAATAGCAATTAAATAAAAAAAATACTAAATGAACAGTAACATAAAAATAAATTAAACTGAAAAATCAAAAATTAAATAAGAAAAATAATGAAACTAGTTTTAAGCTCTAATTCCTATTTTAAGTCACCAGAGACAAAAAAATTAAACTTCTGAAAGTGACATGTGACTACTGTTTTGTTTTCTTGTGTAGCAGTGGTATCCTCAACACTAGCAGGGGAAAGTTGGTTCCCACTGCTAGTGCAAAATTTTAGTCTGGTGACTTATAAGCTTAGGAAAGCTTATTGTGGGCTTTTCCTTGGACAATAAGTCACCCCTACACTCAGTGGAGTGTAGGGAGTCAATATAAGCTAAAAAACACACAAGCTGATAACACAAATCACACAAAGTAGGCCAATTCAAGTGACTGTTATGACTATGATGTTTCTGTGAACAGTGATCTGATCCAAATAGCACAAAAACGAATTTTAAAGCTCAAAATCTTGCATACAAGTTTACCCAATCACACACAATTGATCTAAAACCCTAGACTGACCTAATATTTAACAGCTAGCAAAAAGTTCAATGAAAATTTACACCAAAACTTAAGCAAATTATGACTTACTGAATTTAGACTATGTCTACCAAATTTTTAAGCATACAATCCTATTTCTTTCTACCAAAACATGAAACAAAGCTACAAATACCCTATGACATCAAAAATAGGTAAGTTTGAGTGGATTTTAACTGGATTTAGATGCACTTTAAGCAATAATCCCCTCCCAAACACTCCCTAATTTTCAGAAAGTAAATTTTAACACACCAAATCCATTCACAAACCAACTAAACTGATAGACAAAGACCTAAACATGCATATAAATCTAAATGGAGCTTAAATAAACAAATAAATCCAATCTTACAAACAGTTTCACACCAAATCCATATAATCACAGTTCTAAGCTTAATAAGAGAGTTCAAGGTTTATACCTTGTGTGACCCACATCCAGGCCCCACTATGGCTGCAATGCCATCTCCCATCAGCTTATAGCTGGGCTTATGGCCTATGGAACAAGGTTTCTAGTAGAGAGTTGCTAGTGATGGTCTCAAAAGACACATGCACCCAATATGTCTTCAAAGTGAGTTGAGTTTCTACGAACCTGCCAAGAAAGAAACCAAACAGAAAAGTGACCTGTTACAAAGACAAATAAGCTATAAAGCCAGCTTATCAATTAAGCTACTTATGGCTTATTTGTCATGAAAACTGTTTTTTTTTATTTTCTGAAAACTTTTAACAATAACTAAATCAACAATCACTTTAAACTTCACTTGAGCTTGATATTCAACAAGAATATCAGGCTCATATGATCAACTTAAAATGCTTGGACAATTAACTTAAGGACTTTTAGTCTCCAAAATAAAAAAGAACCGAATATGGAATCTCAACTTCAAAATTTAAATATGCAATGGAAAAGTAAATTGGCTCTTTTGTTTCTCGTCAACAACTCAAAACCATTTCATTTCACTTAAACAAACATGGATTTACAAGGTAGTGACCAAGGAGAAGGAAAAAAGAACAACCTAAAACTGAAAACCCTATGCTCTTATATAGACGAGCTACAAAGGTTCTAGAACTGAAAAGAACCCCTAAACCTAATGGTATGAACTTCCATTTTTGCCCTTGAGATATTCGGATATCCTTGTGAAGATTCTTTTTTTTTGAATTTGGTCAAGAGTCTCCATGTGATGATCTTTTGGCTTGTTGTGGTTGCCAGTGGTGTAGAAATGATCTAGGGCGTCCAATAAACCTTTGGGGAACACGAAATTGCCATGAGGCGTTGATGCACTGCACACACTTTGGATTTTTGTAGTAGGGGAAGGACAGGGGGCCCCATTATGGTCACGGGAATAAGTTGTGTGAGGTGGGTTTTGATTAGGCCATGTTTAATTATGTTTCTGGAAAGTAATAACAAAAACCCCTTTGTTTTGCTCCTTAATCAGATTAGGGTTTATGTTGGGAGGATGAAGGTACAGTTATGGGTTTAATTTGGATTTAGGGTAATTAAATTTGAAAAACATGTTTACCACCACTTTTTAAAAACTGATTAATAAATCAGTTGTAAGAAAGTAAGTGGGGTGTGACGTGGTGTTAAGGGGAAAGGTGCTTGGCTGGAGGGAGATGGTGGGTGACGTGTCCAATTGGGAGTGGGTGATGGGGATTTGTTTGTCTGGGCAGATATGGCCCCCCAAGGTTTCACAACTTTGCACTTAGTAATAAACAGCCACAAATCTTAATCCCTTTGTTAACAAGTTGTGTAACTTGTCAAATTTGGCACATTGCATTTATAAACTTGTATCAAGGACCATCTATGCATATTTTTGCATTCTTCAAGGGGTACTTATGACATGTCTTCAATCTTCAAGGATTAAACTTGCACAAATGATTTCTTCAAGGGCCTTTCTTGCCAAATCTTCAAAAATGAGGGACCAATGTTGCCAATCTTCAAAACTTCAAGGACCATTTTGGAAATTCATGAATCGGGTCCGGTTCTTTGTGCGGCTTCGTTTCCCGTGTTCGTTTTTTGCATGATTCTTGTGATCTTTTGTCATTTTCTCAATATCCGTACCTAAAATACACAAGCAACAAACACGAGCATATATTTGGCATTTTTATGATATTTTCATCGTTTTAAGCCCGTTTTTGACGATGAGACCATGCATAAAAGCAGTCTCATCAGAAGGGTTACGATCATTAATTATGTGATATGGTGTCTTTTCGTGTCTTGGGATAATTAAGGAACGGTTTTGTGTGTAACATTCGGTTGATACGGCTTCGGCCCAAAAGACTAGTGGTAGTTTTGAAGCGGATAATAATGCTCGAGCAGCCTCAACTAAAGTACGGTTTCATCTTTCAACAACTCCGTTTTGTTCAGATGTTCTAGCAATAGATGTTTCGTGTTCAATCCCTTCGGCTTCAAAATAATTCTTCAGAGTTGAATTCAAGAATTATGTGCCTCTGTCAGTACGTACCACTTTTACTTGAGCTTGAAGACCATGTTGTATCAGCTTAAGGAAGTTGATGAGAACTTCGGGTGTTTCATCCTTAGACCTCAAGAAGTGAGTCCAAGTGTACCTTGAGTAGTCTTCGACAATTATCATAACATATTTCTTCCCATTGATGCTTTGAATACGCATGGGGCCACACAAATCTATATGAAGAAGATCTAACCGTCCTTTAGAGCTTGGTGTAGTCTTTGTCTTGAAACTACCCCGTTTAGCTTTACAAAGCTCACAAGAAGAACAAAGATGATCTTAGATGAATTTCAAGTTAGGAAGGCCTCTCACAATATCTTTCTTGGAAAGCAAGTTGATGGTATCAAAGTTAAGATGAGATAATCATTGATGCCATAACCAAGCTTAAGTCGTAGAAGCTTTAGCCATGAAACAGATTGGAGTTGAAGATGTGGATTCTTGTAGTGAAATAGTGTAGAGATCAGTACCCCGTGAACCGGTAAGTAAGTCATTCCCATCATAATCACGAACAAAACATGTCTTTTTTCTAAAAGCAACCTCCAAATCTGCATCACGGAATTGACCAACCTAGAAAAGATTGTGATTGAGCCCTTCAACGTAGTAAACCCTTTTGATTGTGATATTCCCCTGAACCAAGTCTCCATATCCTAGGATCGGTGCAAATTGATCATTTCTGAATCGGACCGTACCCAGGAACTTCTCCACGAAGTTAATTAGAAGCTTGATATTCCCCGTCATGTGCTTCGTGCATCTGGAGTCCAATATGAAGAGAATTATCTCGATCACATGAAGTAGAATTAGAGCACAATGGAGCATTTGCTAAATTGGATTCCATGTTAGTTGTGATATCTGAATCATTCGTTTTACTTAAAGGCACACTAACACTCGTTTTCACGTTTTCTATCCTAACCTTAGGCATCCATTTATATTCTGGAGGACATTGATTAGAAAACCACCATTTCCAAGACTTGCTAGCAGACTCATATAATTCCCTAATTCTACTTCTAGGGTTCTTAGTGGTGGAGTCTGATGCAATACTTTTCTTAGGGGGGTTGCACCAGAATGGTTCACTTTGCGTTTGAGCACTAATAGGCATCGCAGTTTGCTTCTTAGTTCTAGTATCTACGCCTTTGACATTTTTCGACACACACATAACATGATTAGCATTAGCACACTTTCCACATTTCACACAAACAAACATAACATTCAAATCATTCAAAGTCGAATCATTCAAATCGTCATTACACGCGATTACAAACGTTTTATTCTAACAAAACATTGAAAATCCTAGGGTGGTCTTCTACTTTCTTCATCTTCCCTTGACTTTTGTTTTGCCAAACCTTTTCATTCATGTGAGTGCTCTTAAGCTGAGGCCGACTAACACTAGCAGTGGGGACTACTCCTATAGTGAAAGACACACGTCTATTGGTGTTTCTAGAGGTCTGAGGTGATTGACTTTCTTTGTTGTGTGTGGGGTTAGTGGCCAATCTATACATCTGTGGTTTAATCACATTTGTGTTCTTAATGCTTTGTGATCGAATATTTGTTTTGGGAGTATTCTATGGTAACCTATCCTTCCCACCCGTCTTGGGGGCAAACCCAGGTTTTGCGAATGCAGAATTAGAGAAAACAGATGGTTTTCCCAAGAATGAGGGTCTAGTCACTTTATGCGCATTGGATTGTCTTACAGCATGTTTCTTAACACTAGGTTCTACAATTTTCTCACCCATCTTAGCAACGAGTTTCTTCAACTATGCTATCGCTATTTCCCTGTCTTGTAACTGAGCTTTCAACTCTTTAATTTCCAAACTATTTTCATTCATTTCTCGACACATTTGGGAAAGTTTTTCTTGCAATTTATTATCATGTGGAAAACTTCCGATGTCTTTTTGCAAAGCAAGTTCAAGAGAATGACAATGTTTTGAAGGAAATTAGTTTTGTGTTGAAGTAACTCAAAAGCCTTTTTATCAACATTTTCTTTATGTTTCGAAAGCTCAAGTTCAAGACACTCACATTCTTTGATCTTATCAAGATATTTGCATGCAACATCAGAATATTCATCGATATCAGCACAAGATTGAAGAGTAACACACAAAATATCTTTGGAGAGACATTCTTCTAAGAGTAGATCATATTCGTTTAAAAAATCTGATTTGTCATTTTGAAGCTCATCAATTTCTTTTTCAAGAGACTCAACATATTTCAAATCATCGAACATTTCAAACCGAATTAATTTTTCAAACTCAAGAACATTTTCTTTGATTATCTTCGTATTTGGTATTAAAAGTTCTTTCACAAGCACAGTTATGTCGTGAGGAATCTCTGTTTTCCACTTATCCTTTTGACGTTTTTCCCAATCGCTTTCCATAATTTATTGAACTTTATCAATGTGGTGTTTAAGAAAACCAAGTGTTTTTCTACTATTGCTTTTAGAAGCATCAAGAGGAAAATAGTTAATATAATTAAAAACATTTGATTTCTTAGTGGCAAAAATTTTCTTCCATTAAATTCTTCGTTGTTTGCATTCAAGAAATAATTCCTCACGAGACTTCTGTTTTTGTTGAGTGAAAAGACCATAAAGACTGTTTCCATAAGCATAATTATATGGTGTCACAAAATATTTATTGACCGGTGATCTACTCTCCTCATCCCAAAGGGACGTCTCTTCACTATCGAGGCTAACTACTGGGCAATCATGATCGGTCCATTTGGACTCATCAGGATATAAGTGAGGGTTTGCAGCTTGAGCTTGTTCGAGGTACTTGGGGCTTGCAAAACTAGGTTGACCCTTGAAAAACGACCAAGGTGCTATCATTCTAATGGTTTGAATAGAGTCATGCATTTTATAAACAACTTTTTTCAAAAAATCGACTTGTTCTTCGAGATCCTTTACTTTTTCAGTATCTTTGCCTTGTCTATTTTTAAAATCTTGTTTTAATTTTTCAACCTCTTGTTTCTTTTCATCGAGAATTTTAGCAGAATCGATGGTATTCATAGAAAGCCTCTGTTCAAGTTCATTAACTTTTGTTGTGGCAAGGTATGTTCTTTGACGTTCATCACTTAATAAAACATTAAATTGACGTTTTTCTTTAGTTAACAAAGCAAGAGATTCGTTGTATTTATTTTCAAATCGTCCTTTTTAACGTTAATAACATGATTTTTGTACCCCTCAAGCTCTTTGGTCTTTTGAAGAAGCTCAGCACTATAACTATCAATTATCTCACTAGATTTTATAAGAGCGGCTTTGCTTTCTTCAAAGTTTTGAGTGAGCACCGCGTTTGCCTTCTTTAATTGCTTTTGACTCTTTCTATTTTCATTGACATCTTTTGGTAAACTAGCAATTAAATTAGCAAGCGCGATACGCTCCTCGTCATCATACTCATTTGCATGTTGATCATCCTCAAACTCATTATTGCACATGTTTGATGAATCGTGTGTGGTATTGCTATCAAACGTTTCCATCATACACGTGTCAGTAATTGTTGTTGGTAGATCACTATGCTCATGTGTATCACCAAACACATTATATTCATCATCATGTTGTACCTTATCAATTGGCTCGGTATCAAATATAGGACCATTGTCATCTTCAGTGACGTTAAGGACCTAATGAATCTTTGCCATGTATGAATAATGTGCCTCGAGTTCTTGGTCGGAGAGTTCATCATCTGTGTCGTCAAGCATCTCTCCTTCCTCATCAGATAACTTGATCCCAGCTTCCATTTTCTTGCACATTAGCATTTTTTCCTTATGATAACCATAATCTTTGACCCTCTTTGGCTGCCTGAATTCCCTAGCCAAATGCCCATAACCTCGGCAGTTAAGACATTGAATCCCACTTTGTTGCACAACTTGAGTACCAACAGTTTCTCTATTTCCAACTACAGTAGCAACCCTCTGATTATCATACTTTGCGGGTTGTCGATCATACTTTGGAGGACTCTCAGCACGCGTTCGTGTGTCATTCCTTGGAGGAATCTGAGCATAGTTGTTCCTCGTGTTAGATGATGTTCTGAGGTTGTTGTTGGTGGGTTTGTAGATTTTTCTGTATTGCTTCATAATTAAAGCCGTTTGTTGCTTGAATTCCCTATCCTTTTGATCTAGCTCTTCATCACTGTCTTCTTCGGATGATTGCTCAGGTGTGGGTGAGAGTGATCTTGCAACTTCTTTACCTCGGGATCTTGTTGGAGCATGTGACTTTGAAACAGTGGATGATTATGGTGATGATGATTGAGTAGAGTAGGTCTTTGGAGCACGAGAACGATTATCTGGGTAATGCTGAGTGGTAGACACCAAAGCAAGTGGATTTGAAACCTTTGCAGCACATTCAGCTCGAAGTTCATTTGCCTCATTTTGAAATTTTTTCAAAATGTCAAAGAGCGTGTGATATGAAACTTCGTCTAACTTTTGTTGTTGTTTCACCAATGTGACAAACCGTGTCCACTCTGGTTGAAGTTGCTGTAGAAATTGGACATTGACTTGCATGGTGGAAACTTGCAAGTTGTTTCGGATCATGTCATTCATCATTTTATAGAATCGGGAGTAATAAGAATCAATTGATTCCCAATCCTTTGATGTAAACTTGCCAAAGTTCCAAAACATCTTAGTTTTCATGTCTTGTTTGTTAAGTGATTCACCTTGTTGTAATCTTTCAATGGCCGTCCACATTTCTTTAGCAGTAGGGCATGCATCAACCATGGAATAAATATCATCTCCAATGCCACTGAGAATTAAGTAAATTGCTTCCTTCTCTGCATCTAACCAAGCACGATTCTCTGGTGTGAGGTCATTTCTCTTTTCATCACGTTCATATACGAGTTGTTTGTTAGTTGTGTCTTTGGCTGGTACTCCAGGAACTTGAATCCTCGAGAGTTTATAGGGTCCATAAGAAATACATTGCCTTAAAGCATCAACGTTAGGTTTTGTGTCAAGATAACGTAGAAAACGGGATTGCCATTGATCATATCATCCTGACACAAGCATTGGTGGTCTCTCTTTCTTACCCGCCACCATTATGTTGTTGCTCGTCACACGATATTCGGCAGTAGAATCCATCTCAATATTCTTTGAAATGATGAAGTGAATATGGATCTTAATTAGATGTTATAGTGATTGTTGTTGAAGAGAAAAAGTGTTGAAATCCCTTAAAAATTGTTCTTCAAAAACAAAAAAAAATCTCTTAGACCAAAAACACACAAAATTTTCAAAAACACGTTTTTGAAAAAATCTTTAATCCATCGGAATACCCATCGCAATATCGATCGGAATGCTATCGGAATGTGTAATCGGAATGCTATCGGAATGTTCGCTATCGGAATGTGTAATCGGAATGCTATAGGAATAATCAGTCGCAATGCTATCAGAATGTCATCGGAATAACATACCAGAATAATAGATCGCAATGAGTGATCGCAATAAGTAATCGCAAACCACTCAAGGGTGGCCTAGTGGCAAAAAAAGTTGTGGCTATCACTCCAAAGTGTGTGAGGTCTCAAGTTCAATTCCCGCTAGGTGCAAACAACCTTGAAGTGGCCACGCCAACCTCCTGAAAAGGGAGGGTTTTACCTAGTTTGAGTCTGTGTGGCGGTGGGCTCAAACCCCGTGGATTAGTCGGCCAATGAGTCGGAAATCACGGTTACCAAAAAAAATTAAAAAATAAAATAAGTGATCGTAATAAGTGACCGAAATACACGATCGCAATGTAGAAACCCTTAGGCTTTTGCGATCGGAATACAAGATCAGAATACAGAAGCCCTAATATCGTAATATGTGAACACTTCCGAGACTTAAGGTAAAAACTTGAGATTTTTACAAGAAATCCGTGATAATAAGGAAACCACAACAACCAAATCCTTACCACACGTATGAAAGAGATATATAGAAAGATTTAGATCATGGAAAGCACAAGAAAAACTTGAATCCGAGATGATTTTAGGTGAAAATCATACGAACCAAATACTATATCAACAACGAATCACAAAACTACCCCATGGCGATTGATACCAATTGTTGTCCCATATAATATGATGATTAAACAAGAAATAAAGGTAGGAGATAGATGAATTCTAGAGAGAGAAAGTAGAGAGAGAAAAGAGAGAGAAGTGTGTGAAACTTAGTAAATATTATATTAGAGAGAGTGAATAATGAACCAAGCAACCTCTCCTTACATGCAAGGAGAGGTATTTATAGCCTTGCCTACATGTGGCATAATGAGCTATATGATAATGGGTCTGGCATCCCTTTTAGGCTTTAGTTACTTATGAATGAACTTTAGTTTAAAGTTAAACCTGTAAAACACGACTAACCTACTACCTATTACAACGTTCTAAATACGATACATAATAAACATATGACCGAACATTCTTGTTTGACTCAATATTTTAAGGCTAACACCTTTTTAAGTGTTTTAAAAGCCTAAAAACTTCTTCTATGAATCTAGTTTTCATAACTGGTCTAAAACGTTTTGAAGTAATTGAGAACTATGTCTACCATGTCGATCTTTGAAAACAGTCCTTAAAAATCAGAATATGAGTTATCTTGTAAGAGTCATATCTTGAGCTCCGGGATAGATTTTTGAGTGATTCGGAGTCTAAAACAATTTACTTCGAATGTACTTTTCAAATATGGACTTTAATCAGTAGGTATGGTTTTAGAAAATGGGTTTAGAGTCAGATCTTCTAAAAGAGTCCCTAAATGATGGGTTTTCAGGAAAGTGTATAATTAGGGTTTTGAATCACCAAATCATGAAACCTTGTAATATTTTGTACTTGATTAGTATGTAAGCTATCTTTTTATGTATGTTTTAGCCTTGGTGACTCGGGAATAGGACTTGTTACCTTGTGTACGATTCCTAGATTGTTTGTGCTTTTAAGGTACGGATATTCGGTTTTTTATTAACGAACACTCTTTTACTCTTTCTAATACAACCCCATTTGATAAATCCTTATGCCATTGTTATGTTCCCATATCATTATTTTATGTATTCCTAAGATCCTTAATATCTCCTTTTAAGTCTTGTTATGAATCCGTTATTGTTATGCCTTTATATGATTCCAGTTAAATACTTTTATTCTCTAATTGTTATGCCTTTGTAATGAACCCTTAAGCCCGAGCCATAGTTTGTATCTAGTCATGGTGGTACCATGACCATGTCATACGATGCACCGGTGACATGACACTAACTGGGGCGGTGTGATTAGATCCTCGGCGTTCCCTTTTGGTGCACATAGTTATTATATTCTTGTGAGCGCAGGTGCTAGTGATGAGCTAGTGCACGTGCTATTAACATTTATTTTGCAGGAAGCGTATGGATGCATCCTAGGTATTTGTTTGATATGATGTGATGTGATTTAATGTGATAGGTTTGTGTGTGCTATACACGCCATCACTTTGGTACATAGGAGTCCTAATCCTTGTATACTTATATGACGAATTGTTGATTTAGATATGTGATTTTTTAGGTGTGCGCATGGGCTATTCTTATCTTTCGTTAACCCTTTTTATTCATCTACTTTATCATCCTTATGTTCATACCTTGTGATATCTTCATTATAGTGTCTTTTGCCTTAAACCATATTTGTCTGGGCGTTTTGCTCAGTCGTTTCTTTTTCCATGCGGCAGATATTTAGCGAGAGACGGGGCTATTAGAGTTTTGGACTTACCTAGATCCACCCAAGTTTTTAAAATATTAAGACATTTTATGATTTGATACTTTGAATTTTTGACCCCGTTGTTTTGTAGATTTTTGGTTTATTAAGATATTACTTTAAGTATTTTTTATTTAATAAAAGTTTCATTTTATTCCTTATAAATTATGATGCATCTTATGTGACACCATAGTAGTAGCACTTTGTCTCTTTTCGGAGTGGTGTGTTACAATTATGGTATCAGAGAGTCTACGACCTAGGGTTGACTTGTGAGGATTAGGTAGATTAGGCTTCCACGCGTACTTTGATATTTTTTTATAATCTTTACGATATGTATTCGTTTCCGCGGAATTTTTCATGTTAGTAGGGAGTTTCGTATTAGGATGTTCCATCTCGATATTATGCCTTAGCTTAATGGTTTAGTTTAGGATTTAAAGTGCCCTCGCTCCCCAAACGTTTATAGAATGGCTTCCGAATTATGATGGCCCGAACAATGACGTCTTCTTAATACTCTGATATTATCGCTCCCTTTATATATGTACATCTTACTAAGCTTCATTTTTGTCACCACTAATTCGTTTCTTTCTCAGATGGTGAAAACACGTCAGAATTCCCCCAGCTTTTCTAGTCTCGCGTTTGACGAGGCAGTGCAACGAGCCGTTGCTGCGCTAATTCCTGGTCTTACCACTGAACTACCAACCAGAATCGCCAGAATACCGCTAGCGGAAGCAGTGACCAAACTTATGAAAGTTTATGGACTTATATTTAATAGTCGTGTGATAGGATTGAACTCGAGATTACGAGATTGCACTCAATACGTAAAGAGTTAACTTATTTAATAAATATATTTATTGTATTTATTAATTTATTTAATAAATATATTTTATGTATTTATTAAATTAAACTAAGCTTTAACTTTAACGACCGTTAAATATTAAGAGTTAAGTACAAATGATCGTTGTGGAAAAAAACAAGAGAAGGAAAGAAGATTCTGGAACACCCCTTGTGGGTGTTGCTGACTTTCGACATCAAAGGGGAGGGGGAAGAAAAAAGGAAACTTGTCACTTTCCTTTTATTTGTTTATCTTGGACTTCAAGTTATTAAGGCCTATATAAATATCCCCATACCCTCATAATTCACACACAATCTCTCTCTCTCTCTCTTGTTCTCTTGGCCGATCGAATCAAACAAACCCACAAGGGTTTCGGTTTGATTTTTCTTGGTATTCGATTTACTATAAATCTAATCCTAGCTCCTCTCTAGGGTTGTTGGGTAGATTTTCCACAAGCGTTAAAGCTCGATTTACACGTGCTAGAATCACGGTTAGCTCGTTGTATTACGTGTGTACAAGATCGTAATATAGTCTTACTTTAGACTATATCTTGGTGATATACGATATAAACCCGAATTGGTGATTCATTCTTCTTCTTGTGGATTTGCTTTAGCGTAAAGGTATGTAACCCTAACTCGATTAATTATTATTGTGTTATTATGATCTTGTTAAATCGCTTCCGCTATATGTGTGCTTTGTTCTCGTTTAGGGTTTTATATAATTGTTATGATGTTAATAAACCTTCAGTGGCATCGAGAGCCGTTTTAACATGTTATAATAATCGAAAATCTAAAGAAAAAAAAATTATTTTTAGGTTTCTTAAAATTAGGGTTTTGTTTTTTAAAAATTAGGGTTTTTGCCGAATTAAAAAAAAAAGAATTGTTTTGAAACCCTAAATTACATGTGGGATAATTTTAGATTAAATTGCATGATTAATTATTATGTCATGTATCGTTACGATCCGTAGAGATCTCATTGTTAAGATTTATGGGAGGATCCATGATAACGTGCATGCTTTCATGGATTATAAAGTTATATGTTTATATGATTTTATGTGCTACGTGATTATTTGATTCAATAAATCTTGAATTAGGAAAGACTTTTATATGAATATAAAAATCTAGATTTGATGATTATTGAATAAATTGTATGCATGTGGCTATTTGATTTATTTATTGCACATATAAATTGTTATTATGTGTTTATGATTTAGTTTTTTTTACTTGTTTATATTAAAATTGTTGAATTGTTGTAAACAAGGGTTTTTTAGAAAAGAAATAATATAGACTAAATCATATTAAAATAAAGATTTGTTAGAGATCTAAATTACATAATATTACGTCGATTGGTGAATTGAAATAATAATCTAACGGCCTACTCCTTTTGACAAACTATAAAGTGGGTATAACGCACCGCTGGTCATGTACCCAGTTAAGGAAGCAGGTGTTAAGCCATTAGTCGCTGACCAAATTCCCGGCTCGCCTGTGCGTCAAATTGAAATTACCTATGATTATTATTTGAATTGCACCTTAAGGTTGATTTACCGTAAATTCACGTCCAAACACAATGAATAAGGTTATTGCTTTGCGCGTAGCTGAGTTCTAGCAAAAGTACGTTGTGAATAGTTGTGGGTAAAATTCTTTGATTGGTTTAACCAATACCTCAACATAATTTATGTAGAAATTTAGTCTCGTGAAAAAGTTTACTAAATGTTTTATTAAACTTATGCTTTGGAGTTGCATGCATACTTCTCAATACATTGATTTTGACATCAAATTTATACCCTTAAAATTTACGTTGAATGTTATCTAATTGACGAACACTTGAAATTACTACGTCATCAAATGAGATTTTCGGAGGATGTTGTAATGGAAAGAAAACTTTCATAGAATGAGAATTTGTATGATGGTTTTACGTTATTCAGATTAGACGACTTAATTAAGTTACTCAGTGGGATCTGGAAACTTAAGGCATTCAGAAGGGATGAAACATGTTTACAATGCAAAACGTTCTTTTGCCAATGTAAATCCCTGAAGAATCTAGAAATTGAAAATTGTTTGTCAATTGAATTGTTCGACAAATCGCTATGTTGAGTACATTCATTACTAGCAGATCAATTGATGCAACGGATCTATGTAAATATAGTTCTAGGATTCAAGGAAAATACTATGATTTATATACTGGGGTAATTTTATTTTCTTGAAAGTATTTTCTTATCGAAAATACTAATATTTGAACTTATTTCTGTAGAAGTGGCTCAACCCGACAATAACACTATAAGTTCTACGTTCAAAGCATTTTTTGATCGTCCTGAACTTACTGGCCCAAACTTCAATGATTGGTACCGCTCACTAAGAATTGTCTTGAGAGTAGCGGGTACTATTGATATCTTGACCACTCCTTATCCAGAGGATCTTGCTGAAGGAGCTTTTGAAGCGCAAAGGCTTGAACACGCTGCTAATGTTGAGAAGCATTCGGAGGTGGCTTGCTTAATGTTAGGTAAAATGGCTCCTCCACTTCAACAAAAGTATGAGCTATTTTCACCTAAGATAATGCTTGATGAGCTCAAGGCTATGTTCGAAGCCGCAAGCTGTAGAAATGTACGACTTAGTAGATGCTTTGCATAGCTGCAAGCAAACTCTTGGAAAGTCTGTTAGTGCCCATTACTTGGAGATGAGGGGTTATATGGAACAACTCATTGCACTAGGACACCCCTATGATCATAATATGGCTACCAACTTGATCAATAGGTCCCTTAACAAGGACTTCAATGATTTTGTTCGAAACTATAATATGCATTGCACGGGGAAGACAATTAATGATTTGCATGCAATGCTCATTGACTATGAAGGGGTTAACGGATAAGGCGTCTACTTCTACTCCTCCTGTACTAACCATACAAAAGGGTAGAGTGAGTAAGCCAAAATCGCAAGCGAATAAGAAGAAAGGCAAAGGCATGGGTGATAAGGGCAAGCAAGTTGCGACTTATTCGAAACCTAAGCAGAACTTTGTCAAGAAGAATAAATCTCAGAAGGATGAGACTTGTCACCATTGCAAGGCAAGTGGTCACTGGAAGAGGAATTGTCCTCTTTACCTCGAAGAGTTGCGAGAAATAAAGAAGAAGTCTGAGCAGAGCGCTGCAGCTTCAGGTACTTTATTTATGATTGAATTATACAATTTAACATATGAATTAAATTCCTGGGTATATGATACGGGATGAGGTAATAACATTTGTAATACACTGCAGGGATTTAATCTAGAGAGGAAGCTTTCCTATGGGAAATAATTTCTGCAAGCGGGCAATGGCGCACAAGCAGCAGTTGAAGCTATAGGAACATTTAATATAGTTTTAACTTCGGGTTTAGTACTGATTTTAAATGATTGTTGTTGATACAAAAGTTGGATGATCCTTGCTTGACCTGAATTGGGCTTAATTCGGGTAGGCTGGGCTCTGGCTCTTGCACCAAGTGAATGTCTTGCCGAGATCCTGCACACTAAAACAACACGCGTTAAGCTTACCATGGGAACGTATCCCACGATTAGACTCCAGCGTGAGAGTAAGTAATCGGTTTAGGGTTAGACAATCAGCTGTAGGTTGAGAGTATAGAGAATGTAATACCTTTGTGGAACCCTTGGGGGTCCCATATATAGGCAGTGAAACCCTAATGGGCTGTCACTGATACTTCGGCCCCAAGCAAAGGATAAGTGCCATAATTAGTTTGATTGTTATCTTCTAATGATGGTGAGTGTATATCCTATACTTTGAGGAAAATCCCAATCCTAATAAGATTGTGATTCTGTCTAACCCTGTACCGGCTGTGCCGGGCCGTAGGCTGCACACATCTTATGCGGCCACTGTTCATTCAAGCCCATAAGCTCAAACGACATTAAGCCAACCCATTCGTGATGGGTCGGATGCGGGTAGTACCCGTGGGCCGGGTTTATGACCCGGTTAGGGACTATACGTTATCATGTCCCCCCAGTCTAGTTGTTACAGCCGTAGGCGTAACCTCTAGACTAATCAATGTCCTTTATATATCGTGGTCGCAAACATAGCCGTACTCCAAAAAAGGCCGGTTGGGACAACATTAATGAATGCATTAATGGTAGTTATTAGTCAGACATTTTGTTTGCAAAAGTGCACCAGACGGGCCCACTCTTGAGCCACGTAAAACTATCATGAAGTGACTCGTGGGTCCCGCTGACGTTTCAGAATTTGTCAGGAATCTCATATATTAGATGGGCGTAGTGGATTAGACATGGCAATCATCCAGGGCACCTCGTAAACCGAGGAAACCCTATAAAAAGCTGATGCGTGTAACCGTGTACACACACAGTTAACAACTCCTTTCCACCATTTTTAGAGCTTCACTTAATCCTCCATTCCTTCTCCTTCTTTTTCCACGGAAATCCTTCGTACCAGGTTAGACCACCGCGCCTTTCTACTCATATTAATAAATTATGGTGAAAGATAACCCCATTATCACGGATGTCCTTAACGTGATGTCCCCGGATAAATACATGGACTTTTTTTCCGAGTATTACATTCCTGAGAGCGTAAACCCCACCTATCCAGGTGACGGTGAAGCTATCACGGACGTTCCTGCTAGGAAAATAGGCGTGTACACGCGCCTATTTGACTCGGCAAACTACCTCATCCCTCTATCTAAATTCCTAGTAGATATTCTGACATACTATGATTTCCATATAACTCAACTCCACTGTATAGGAGCGTGTAAAGTTAACCAATTTGAGATCACATGTCACGCTTGTTAGGTAGCCCCTACCTTTAGCCTATTTAGGGTATTCTACGTCCCCCAAATGGTGAATGGGTGGTTGTCGTTCAAAAAAGATCCCCAACCGCCCCCATGTGTTATAGGAAACCCTTAGATTCCCTTTAGAAGTGGTATGACCACTACTTTTTTGTGGATGCCAAACTTTTCCCCACGACATTTGTTTTCAAAACCAAAGTCCGTCACGACTATCTTCCCCCAACCAACGAATATAGCAGTCGGGATGTAAAAACATTAGACACCCATCGCACTGACTTCCACAAGGTCCTACCGGAGCATTTTTTATGCTCAATTGGGATAAGCCGCAACTATTTTGGGAGGGAGGATAGATATCCGTGCTTCCTGACCGAGCGTAGACAGGGTAGGTATTCCGTATATATGTATATGCATATAAATGGGAAAATAATGCTTGCAAACATACTAACACATATGTATACTTATGTCCGCAGAGATGAAGTTGTTCGGGCTACTACGCCAGGGGATCCGAGCAAGGTTCCGGAGGTATCTCGACCCCTTGAAGAGGGTGATCCCCCATTAGTCGCTACTGCTGGCATGACTATCGCACTTGAAGAAAAAACCGAGTCGCGGTCTGATAAACAGGAACTAGTGATCTAGAAGTCACCGCTGGACTTCACCAATGAAGATGGTGGTGAGTTACTATTGGAGAATGCCACCACCATCCAAGGTGAAGAACAACCAACAGATCGGCCCATCAACCGCATGGTTGGTGATGACGATGAAGGGGAAGAGGAAGTGGTGCAGGGGACCGGAGTCTCCAAGCACCCAAAACCCACTTCCAGGAAGCGCAAGTCCACCAGGAAGGTGGTGAAAGAGGTAGAGGTGGAGGCGGGGGAATTCAATTCACCTCCCAAGAGGCTTAGGGAAGACCACCCCCAATTCCAAGAAGGGAGCAGCACCACGTTGCCGCAAGACAACACCCCCCCCCCCCCCCCCCCGTCGCAAGAAGACACACATGTGTGGAAGGCAACGCCAGTGAGCGTCGTAGCTCTCACTATCACAGAGCCAATGATAGATGCAACGTAAGTACCTCTTTATATCTCATCATATTTTGTTGTGCATGAAACTGCAAAAAACTTATAAGTATTTGCCAAATAGCAAGGTGGAACCTTCGACAGTAGCGCAAGAGAAGGAAACTGAGAGAGAACCTTCCCCCATGATATCCGCAGTGCCCCCATCTCCTCCCCCCACTCACGTAGAGGAGACTCGGGCCGAGGGTCCGGACACCAGCCTTCGCCCGACATGGAATTTGTCCATCCTGACAAGGCTAGAGACCGAGTCCGAGTGTAAGGAGTTCATGGACCACTTGACTCCTCCCGTGCTGGCGCAAGACCTAGATGAACTCAACCATGGGGTTCTTCTCGAACAATATGATGTAGCAACGGCACACCAGATAACACTTGGTGCAGCCTTACGGTGCCGTTTGGAGGAGTCCTTAGCCCATGTACGCCGCGCTGATAGGAGGATTGTTCGCAGGGAAGAGATGGTGGAGAAGCATGAGAAGACAATTGCCTCCTTGCAGGCGGATTTGGTCGTGGCTGAAGCGACAATTAAAGAACAAACCAACCACGCCAATGCCCGTGATGAGCGCATTACCGAGCTAGAAACTCTTCTCGAGGCAGCCGACAGCAAGGTACGTATCCTTACATATTTATGTCAATTGTTTGTGTAACACCTGTCTTTCTCACCCATGCAGTAACCCTAAATATTTTCATAGGTAGCCGCAGCCGAAGCTGCGACCAAATCCGCAGCCGACCAAGTATCCGCCCTTGAAGAGGAGCGTGAGGCATTGAAGGAGGAGTTTATCAAGGAGCGGGAGACTATAGAGGAGCGAACAGCTGAGGCTTTGGGCAAGGTGGAGCGTGAGCTGAATGTGTTCGCCATAGACTGTGCTAAAGTGCTGTGCCCCCGACTGCTTACGGCCATTGCTGGTCGTAGGTGGATGGTGGGCCAAGGGACACGTCTGGCCGTGACAAGAGTGATGGAGGCACCACAGTTTGTGCAGGCCTTTGCTGATGTCGTGTCAGATGGTATTGACCACGGCAGGCATGAAGGGTTGACCAAGGCTACGAAATTAATAAGCAAGAATAAAGATATCATTACGCAGGCCTACCATAACCCTGGGGCGGAAGCAAAGATGACTGCCTCCATGGCTGCTATGGGGGATATGGAATACCCCTGCCTGGATGACCTTGAAGCTATAAAGGATGCCTCCAACGAGGATATCATGACGAAGCTTACACCGGACCCAATCCAGTTTACTCTGCCAATATATGATGCCAGTCTGAAAGTCGTGAAGGGTGAGATGCTATTAGCCGAGGCATTAGAAACCAACCTAGCCAGGGCGCAGAGTGGAAAGGATGCTCGTGGTGAAGCCCTTCGTGCTTTGATAGCTGAAGGTAAGAGAGCAGTAAGGGAGTTCCTGCCTCCTTTTTAGTTTATCTGTTGTAAACATTTGCACTATTTATTGTTTATTCGTCTGTGGATGTACACTGCTTTAATTTGTAATTCCATGTGTAAACACTTTAGAATATTTATTAAGATATATGTCTGTGGTGAGCACGACAAGTTTTGTTTGTTTACATTGAAACTTGTTATTATTCCTTAGATATCATGTATCCGTTTGTATGACATGTCACGCCTGATCAAGAATAAAACTAAGTCTATAATTTACTAGACGTGCACCGTGTGTCTTTATCATGTCCGACACTATGTAAGTACGACATGTGGAAACTTATTACAACGTCTTGTAAATAAGGTGTCTAGTAAGGATACATGATCCGCGTCACTAGGGTTGCATCCCTCTTATGCGACAAGTTGAAGTATTAGGTTCACTTAATCCTCTTACCCCGCCTGGGAGCAAATAGTACATGTACGGTTGTATGAATGCATATGAACAAGTTATAACATACTAGAAAATAACAAATAATTCTAAAAACATAAGACAATAATTTGCACAAGAACAGATCATGGAGCTAGCTAGGAACCACAACATTTTATTAGAACGGTTACGATTTTTTGACAGAATTAAAATCCTAAGACAAATAGAACCTAGAAAGCATGAAAACAAAAAATACATGGATCTTCATTGAAGCTGATCACAGCAAAGTGTCCACGTAGAGGCCGTAGCCTCTCAGAGGTAGCATCTTTTAAGGTTGCAAATATTCCATGTACGATCCAAGTTACGGCCATCCATATCACGCAGCTTGTACGCACCTAGCCCTAAAGATTCCGTGACCTCATACGACCCTTCACACTTTGGACCAAGTTTCCTCGTGCTCTCTGTGCGACTTGCCTCGTTAGCACGATAGACAAAATCCAGCGGTCGAAAGGAAACACCCTTGAGTTTGGAATCGTAATAAGCTTTCATACGTGCCTTTGACTTAGCCTCATTGATGGCTGCTATCTCTCGTTTCTCCTCTAACAAGTCTAGATTGACCCGAAGTTGCTCATCGTTTGTGACGACGTTAACTTCCGTCGTGCGGATTGTTGGCATCCTAATTTCTGCTGGGATGACCGCCTCGGTTCCATAGGCTAGTGCAAACGGAGTGTCCCCATTTGTTGTTTTGATCATTGTCCGATGTGCCCATAGGACATGCGACAGTTCATCTACCCACTTGGCGCTCCTTTCATCTAAGTGGGCTTTTATACCTTCACCTAGGCTTCTATTTGCCCGCTCCACGAGACCATTAGTCTGTGGGTGCTTAACTGATGCGAAACTCCGTTTGATGTTCAACGCCGCGCACCAATCTTTAAATGGATTATCCGCAAACTGCTTCCCATTATCCGAGAAGATCTCGCCTGGCAAACCAAAGCGGCACACAATATTTTCCCAAACAAACTTTTTTACCTGTTTGCCCGTAATCGTTTTGACCGCCTTAGCTTCTATCCAGCGAGTGAAATAGTCCATAGCTACAATCAAGAACTTAACGCCCCCTGTGGCAACAGGAAAAGGGCCTGCGATATCAATCCCCCACTTGTTGAATGGCCATGGGGATGTGATGGGTGTTAGTTCTTGCTGTCGATGTCGCGGTACTGGCCTGTGTACTTGGCAATCGCTGCATTTAAGAATCATGTCTCGTGCGTCCCGATGCATAGTTGGCCAATAGTACCCTGTGCGTAAAGCTCGTGCTACTACTGATCTGGGGCATGCGTGCACGCCGCACGACCCTTCATGTATCTCACTAATCACATAGCTAGCCTGGCGCGGCCCGACGCATCGCAGCCACGACTGTAGGAAGGAACGCTTATATAGAACACCATCACGGATTTCGAAATTTTGCGACTTCCTTTTAACACGTCATGCCTCCTTTTCATCCTCAGGAAGGGTCTCATTAGCTAGATAGTTCATGATCGGGGCCATCCATGTAGGCCCCTCTTCATCAACTATGGTCGCTACCTCTCCTCCTGTAATGGACTTTTCCTTAAGTATTTCAACCAACACTTGTTTGGATAGATGGGCAAAACTTGTGGACGCGATCTTACTAAGAGCGTCCGCCTTCTTGTTCTTTCCTCGTAGCACCTGCTTGGTAGAGAACTTACCAAAACTGGCAATAAGTGACTTGACTTTCTCCAGGTATTGGATCATGTTTTCCTCCTTAGCTTTGTACCCACCCAGGATGTGATTCGCGACCAGCCGTGAGTCTACGTAGGCCTTAAGGTTGCGGACTCCTATCCTAGCAGCGATTTTTAAACCCGCAATCAATGCTTCATATTCAGCCTCATTATTCGTGGCTGTGAACTCAAAGCGCAAGGCGTAGGTAAATTTCATTCCTTCCAGATTCGTAAAAATGAGGCCGGCTCCTGATCCGTCCGTGCAAGAAGATCCATCAGTAAACAAAACCCATGGTTCCGTTGGAATTTCTTCTTTTTCCACCATTGGCTCGTCCTCCTCAGGTTTCTCAATTAGGAAATCTGTCAAAATTTGGCCCTTGACGGCTGTCCTTGATCTATAAGAGATGTTATGTTCTCCTAGCAGGACACTCCACTTCTGCAATCTCCCGGCTACGTCCGGTTTATAGATGATCTGCTTTATTGGCTGATCAGTGATAACCACAATTAGGTGCGCTTGGAACTACTGGCGCAAACTTTTCGCTGCGTAAACTAGCGACAAAACCAACTTCTCCATTGATGAATAATTCAACTCCGGCCCTTGCAACGCTCTGCTTATGAAGTAAACCGGAGTCTAGATTGAATCCCGATCAGTCATAAGGATTGCGCTTATTGCTCCGTACGTAGCGGACAGATACATAATTAGCTCCTCCTTAGGTCGGGGTGCGACTAGCATGGGAAGAGCCACGAGGTGTTGTTTGAGTTGCCCAAAGGCTTCCTCTGACTCTTTTGTCCAGCGAAAGTCTCCTTTCTTTAAGCACTTCTTGAGTGTTTTAAATAAAGGAAGTGACTTCTCCGCGGACTTTGATAAGAACCTATTAATCCTGACCAGCTTTCCATTGAGTGATTGTATCTCCTTGAGTGTCCGAGGGGATGGTAGCTGTATCACGGCGTTCGTCTTCTCCGGACAAGGTTTGATGCCGTTTGGATTAATCATATACCCAAGGAACATTCCTTCTGTTGCTCCAAACGTGCACTTCTTTGGATTCAGTTTCATGTTGATTTTCCTCAATGTGTCGAACGTTTCTTGGATATCACGGAGGGGCTCTTCCTCCGTATGGCTCTTGATGACCAATTCGTCAACATAGACTTTAAGGTTATGGCCTATCTGCGAGTCGAAGGCTTTATCAACAAGTCGTTGATATGTCGCGCCGGCGTTTTTTAGTCCGAACGGCATCTTTGTGTAACAATACACGCCCTGACTAGTGTGGGACGCCGTCTTCTCCTCGTCTTCCTCTGCCATCTGGATCTGATGGTATTCTTTGTATGCGTCTAAAAAACACTTAAAAGAGTATCCGCATAAGGATTCCACCTTCCAATCGATTTCTGGTAACGGATAGCAGTCTTGTGGACAAGCTTTGTTCAAGTCTGTGAAGTCCACACACATGCGCCAGCTTCTGTCATGCTTCTTGACCATGACCGGATTAGATAACCACTCATGGTAATAGACCTCGCGCATAATTTCTGCGTCCACCAGCTTCCGTACCTCGTCCAGTATTATCTGACTGCGTTCTGGTGCTTGACCACACTTCTTTTGCTTAATAGGGGGATATCCCGGGCGGATTTGAAGCTTATGTTCTGCTATCGAACGCGGTACGCCCGTCATATGCTTTGGCTCCCATGCAAATATATTAAGGTTTGCCTTTAGGAGAGAGCACATGTAACACCCCCAAGTTGGTCAAATGCAGCGGAAAAGTAATTGGGGTGTTACTT
This sequence comes from Glebionis coronaria, assembly GCA_025667525.1. Lineage (NCBI taxonomy): Eukaryota > Viridiplantae > Streptophyta > Magnoliopsida > Asterales > Asteraceae > Glebionis > Glebionis coronaria. The sequence continues at coordinate 519,039,143 of CM046882.1, forward strand.
GGGTGGATCGATAGCACATAGCATATAGAGCAATGATCATAATATCATTTGGAAACATATTACATGAATTAATCGTACACATTTAGTATCTTGTCCGAATTTAAACCACATTTATTATAAAACAGAAATAAATATCCCAGCCCGATGGTCAACATGATGCTTCCTAAAATGCTGGAATCCAATGCATGAACCTGCTTACTTTCCTGAGAAAACATAAAAGTTAAATGTGGGGGTCAACACGAGGTTGGTGAATTCACAGGTTTAATTAATTAAATAAAGTATCAATATGCAAAGCACCACGAAGGTAGCAGGACATCACAGCCCAACGCTACAGTAGTTCCTACTGCCCTGTAATAGAAGCTAGACATGATTCTCAGTAAGCCCATTTGGGTCTATCCTGATTGAGGTTTCCCTTAATCCGACAATGACATAAACCTGCTGCTCGGCCTAAGCAATACGTGACAGCTGATCACGACAGGCCGGGTGTTGTCAATACCTGAATAGATCTATCCATACATTTCGCGCTACACTATTAACTAATACAGTCCACGGGAATGGAGCAAACAGTAGGCAAATAAATTGTTGTTGTCTGTGCATGCTTGCATATAAATAGTTTTTGTATGTTTTCTCCCCCAGTTATAAAACAGTAAAGATGGGGCCATGAACTCACCTTAGTGATAATGAGGTAGTGAGGATAATGTCACAGTATAGTCACGAACTGGAGAAATTACCTAAGTAATTTAAATGTCTCAGTGAATGCAACAATAAATATGCATGATGAATGGTACATATGAAAATGCATGATCACAATTTATGAATTGTTACGTTGGTTCAAGTGTTTGTTCTTATAGTGAAATAAAGGTATGTATATATATTTTTGTTCAAGTAAAATATATATATAAATGTATATAAATTTGTTTAAGGAAAGAGGGGTCGTAAATTAAATAAGTATCTATATCTTATTTGATTTATCATAAAGAAATAAATTATAGTTTATTAAGTTTTAAAGTTTCAAAGGAAAATGGTTAACGAGGTTTGTCAATTTCATAGAGTTTGTAAATAACTAAAATGATTTATTTTACAAATGACAAGTTTTATTACTTCTTTTAATTAAATAAAACTATAATAAATCTCCGTAAGTATAATTGTTTAGAAAATTAACTTTAGGTTTTCATCCGTTAAGTTTCTTACACCGTTAGTCCTTGTTGGTTATTCCAATTTATGAAAACGCCCCCTAGGGCTTGGTAAACTTTCAAGAAATGACCAAATACCCCCTTCATTCCCACGGCATTTATATAAGGTGGGATTAGGGCTTGTTATGAGTTTCGAAAGTGGCACAAAAGGTCCTTGTAGTTTATTTATGGCTCACGGTTTAATTTTAGGTTACCCTATAGTTTCGAAAATGACACAAACGCCCCTTGGACTATATAATAGTCACGAAAATGTTTGCATAGTTTTACTAGTTTTCAGTTTCGGACCTAACTTTCACCATTTGACATTTTTGGCACGAAAAGTACCTATATAATTCTAGTGTTGGGCTATACGGCCCATTAGGGTCCGGTTGGGGTAAAAAGGGGTTAATGGGCTTAGTAAAAACTTAAGGTAATTAGTAAATGTTAATTACTTACTATTGGGCCTTAACTAGTGGGCTTATATTATGTTTTAATTTCAAAACTAGTTTAGTTCTAAGCTTATATATTTTCGGCTTATTTGTACGGCTTATATAAGTTTTATTGTTTTTGGCTAAGGCTTATACGATTCGGCTTATATTTGCATGGCTTATTTATTTAGGCTTAGGTTCTTAAAAGATTAAATAAGCCAACTAGGTCTCGGCTTATATTAATTTTATTGTCAAAGCTATCTTATATTTAGTACTATCTTCGGCTTATATAAATTTTAAGGCTCAAATGACGTGGCTTATATAACAATATGGGCTTATATATGCTAAGTGGCTCGGCTTATTTTACAATATACACATTTTTAAGGTACTCATTTATAACTAGTTCGTTTCTAGGGTTTTTAAGCAAGGTGTCCAACATGTTAGGACATGGTTAAGGATTCTAGGGCACAAAATGTTTATCCATTATATAAGTCGTGGCTTATATGTCATATGGATGGCATTTCATGGAGGTTTTACGTATGCATGGTAACCTAGGTTCATTTCCTAAGCTTATACATGCATGTTATGAGATGGAAAGTAAAAGAATGATGGAAATAGGTCTAGTGTAGTCTTACTTACTTGTTTGATCACAATGGTGACAAAGGGAGTGGTGTTGGCGTCGGTTTGCTTCTAGACGAGTCCTAGGAGTCTTGAATGCTAGACTTCAATGCTTGAAGTACAAAGATTTGGTAGTAAATGAGATGGAGGATTTTTGGTTAACTCAAGGTGTTATATGGGAGTGTTCTTGATCCGAAATTTGTGGTGTGAGGGTGAATGAGTGTAGCTAGTTCATAAATATCCAAGAGTAGAATGGGAAATGTGGTTTGGGGTAGGACACGGCAAGAAAGAGGGAAAAGAGATTATGAGTATTTTGATATGGTACTTAGCAAGGACTTCTCATAAATGCCCAAGATGTACATGTTGCTAGTTGTGTTTGTCTTAGCCGTCGCATACAAGGATTCAAAGGGACAAAAGGTAAGTTTTTGAGTGCTTCCATTTAATGGCATGTTGGACAAGGCTTTGGTGTGTGGTTCATGCCCTTCACACGTCTAAGGGGTGACAAGAATGGATGTGTGACATAGTTCTCCAATAGTGTATCTAGTACTAACCTTAATTGCCCAAAAAATGTACAAGTCCCCATAGTTTTCTAATGAAACCGGCGGTTTCATAGTTTTCTAGTCAAAGGAAAGTAAAATTCATGTAATGTGTATACATAGGTGGTATAGTTAGTGTATAGTCTAGATACTTGGTAAGGAGGGTAAGAGTTTTGGTATAAAAGGTTATGGGTAAGTATATATATGAATATATACGGCTTAATAAAGGTCTAGGGTATGCTTGTGTTTAATTTTCGTTTCCATGTGAGTGTTAAGTGAGTTAAGGTTATAATAATATGTGAGTACGTTTGAGTTTAAGTAATTTTGGTTACGTCTAGGGCCTTTGGTGAAAGTATGGTCCTTAGGTGATTTTTATTATGACAAAAATATATAAAAGAAATATAAAATGATTTATTGTAGTGTTCATGTGTAAAAGTAATTGTCATCGTGGTTTAAAGTCAATTATAGTGTGAAAAATATATATAAATTATCCAACTTAAAAATATTTATATATATAAATAGCCAGTTATTAATTGTGATCATGACGTTGGATTTTTAGAAAATCAATGGGATGTATGCAAGTGATCATATGTTCAGATGACTTAAAGTCCTTTACAATAGATCATTTGTTGTCCAGTATGCTATTGAAATATAGTCATACAAATGTGGTCATGCTTTTATGATTAAAATACTCATAGTCACAATAAAAATTGTGATATAGTTGTTTCCGTGTTCAGATGATTAGAATGATGTATGCTCATGTGATGCATATGATTGTTCAAAGGATTTCATGCAAAGGTGATAGAATAAATATATAGATATCATGAGGTGACGTACACAATGTTGACATAGTCAAAACCTGAAATTTACAGGTTTTACAGCATAAACCCGTTATTTTAGCTTTGTCCTCAAAGCTTAAGATGACGTCACTGCTCAGGTAAAAAGGTGCGGGTACTTAGCTCTAAACGAGTCTTCGTGTTCCCAAGTAAATTCGGGACCTTTCCTAGAGTTCCATCGTATTTTAACTAACGGGATTTCGCTTCGTTTCAACTTCTTAACTTCTCTCTCCACGACTTCCACTGGTTCTTCTACAAATTGAAGTTTGTCGTCAAAATGGACTCCCTCCAATGGCATTGCTAATGGTTCATCTGCGTAGCACTTCTTCAAGTTTGAGACGTGGAATGTAGGGTGTACTCGGCTCAACTGCTGGGGCAACTCTAAGCGATAGGCGACCTCTCCAATTCTGGCAATCACCTTGAAAGGTCCTACGTAACTTGGATTTAACTTCCCCCGTTTCCCAAACCGTACAACACCCTTCCAAGGTGATACCTTCAGCATGACACGATCACCTACAGCAAACTCCATAGGTTTACGTTTCATGTCGGCATAACTCTTTTGTCTATCCTGGGAAGCCTGAATTTGTTGCTTGATGAGGGCGATCTTCTCAGTGGTCTCTTGGATCAGTTCGGGTCCTGTCAGTTGAAATTCTCCCACCTCTGCCCAGCATACTGGTGAACGACATTTGCGGCCATAGAGGGCCTCAAATGGTGCCGCCTTAATACTGGCATGGTAGCTGTTATTGTAGGAGAACTCCACTAATGGAATGTGTTCAACCCATCCTTTTCCAAAGTCGATCACACATGCTCTCAGCATGTCTTCTAGTGTTTGGATTGTTCGTTCACTCTGACCGTCTGTCTGTGGATGGTATGCGGTACTCATATCCAGGTTTGTCCCTAAAGATCTTTGAAAAGCTTTCTAGAAGTTTGATGTAAATCTGCCATCTCTATCGCAGATGATTGAGACTGGTATCCCGTGTCTCGTCACAACTTCCTTTAAGTACGTTTTGGCTAATTTGCTCAGAGAATCATTTTCCTTGATAGGTAAGAAGTGAGCTGATTTTGTGAGGCGGTCAACGATTACCCAGATTGTATCGTAACCGTGGGACGATGTAGGAAGTTTGGTAATGAAATCCATGGTGATATTGTCCCATTTCCATTTTGGTATTTCGGGTTGAACTAACAAACCTGATGGTCGCTGATGTTCTGTTTTAACTCTAGCACAAGTCAAACATTTCTTCACGTAGGTGGCAATGTCTGCTTTCATGTTCGGCCACAAGTATAATTTCTTCACGTCTTGATACATCTTCTCGGATCCGGGATGTATGGAGTACTTGGACTTATGGGATTCGTGCATGATCACATTCCTCAAGTCTTCGTAACATGGTAGCCAGCTTCTTCCGTGTAGACACAACGTTCCGTCCGTTCTAGCTTCTAACTTTTCCTTGCTTAGGTCCGTCCTAAGCATTCCTCCTATGTCTTCCTTTCCGATATTCTCGGGCTTCTGTGCCTGGAGTTGGGCCTCTAATATCTGTTTGGGTAGGTCCAAATTAATGGTCATGACTAAGGCTCGAACTCTCATGGGAGGATCAGTTCCCTTTCGGCTTAGTGCATCTGCAACTACGTTTACTTTTCCTGGGTGGTATTTGATGTCACAGTCGTAGTCGCTGAGTAACTCTATCCAACGACGTTGTCTCATGTTTAATTCTTTCTGATCTAGGATATGTTACAAGCTTTTGTGATCAGTATGAACTGTGCACTTGGTCCCGTACAGGTAGTGCCTCCAAATTTTTAAGGCGAAAACTACGGATCCAAGTTCTAGATCATGGGTGGAGTAATTCTGCTCGTGCTTCTTCAGTTGTCTCGAAGCATAAGCAATCACTTTTTGTCTCTGCATCAACACAGCTCCCAAACCTTTGTGCGAGGCGTCACAGTAGACAACGAAGTCTTCGTTACCTTCTGGTAAGGCCAAAATAGGTGCACTGCATAATTTTTGTTTGATGGTCTGGAATGCAGCTTCTTCTTTTTCTTCCCACACAAACTTTATACCTTTCTGGGTGAGCTTGGTCATTGGTTTAGCAATCTTAGAGAAACCTTCGATAAATCGTCGGTAGTAACCGGCAAGACCTAAGAATTGACGAATTTCCTTCGGCGAAGTGGGAGATGCCCAATCTTTCACGGATTCGACTTTCGCGGGGTCAACTTGGATTCCCTTGTCGTCAATCACATGACCGAGAAAGTGTACTTTAGGGATCCAAAAATCACACTTTGAGAATTTTGCGTACAGCTTTTCTTCCTTAAGCAGTTTTAGTACTTGAGCTAGATGTTCTCCGTGTTCTTGCTCATTCTTGGAATATATGAGGATGTCATCAATAAACACTATCACGAACTTATCCAGATAGGGTCTGCATACTCGATTCATGAGTCCATGAATATGGCTAGTGCATTAGTTAGTCCAAATGGCATGACTTGGAACTCATAATGACCGTATCGTGTTCTGAAAGCTGTCTTTGGTATATCCTCTTCTCTGACCTTCAATTGGTGATACCCGGATCGTAAGTCGATCTTGGAGTACACACTTGATCCTTGCAGTTGATCAAATAGGTCGTCGATTCGTGGTAACGGGTAGCGGTTTTTCACAGTTAACTTATTCAGTTCTCTGTAATCGATACACATTCGGAATGAACCGTCTTTCTTTTTGACAAACCATACTGAGGCTCCCCAAGGTGAGGAACTGGGCCTGATAAAGCCTTTGTCTGACAGTTCCTTGAGTTGTTCCGCGAGTTCTTTCATCTCGGTAGGTGCTAAACGGTAGGGTGCTTTAGCTACAGGTGCAGCTCCTGGCACTAAGTCTATTTGAAATTCAACTTGACGAGTCGGAGGTAATCCTGGCAAGTCGTCTGGAAAGACATCAGGGTAATCACGGACGATGGGTACATCCTTGATCTGTTTCTCCTTGGGTTCTTCTTCTTTATCTGTCTTAGAAATATGCGCTAAAAAGATAGGACATCCTTTTAGTAGATATTTCTGGGCTTGGGTGCACGAGATCACACTCAACCTAGTGTCTGTTTTATCCGAATTTCCGTCTCCTCGGATAATTAGATCTACGTTTCCCCATGGTATACGGACTAGTTTCTCGTCACACACAATGGTTACACGATATTTGGCTAACCAGTCCATACCAATGATGACATCGAAGCTACTTAGTTCTATGGGTATTAATTGAATATCAAATGGGTGATTCTGAAGGTTTAAAGTACAGCCTCTTATGATGGTATTAGTTTCAATGATTTTTCCGTCTCCTAATTCGACTCTGTAACAGTTATCTAATGGGGTTGGTAAAATGCCTAGTAAGCTACTAAACTCTGTGGATACGAAACTCCTATCGGCTCCCGTATCGAATAAAATATTTGCATAGCGATTATTCAGAAGGAACGTACCAGTAACTACATTGGAGTCGGGGTTGGTCCTGTTTTCTCCTATGACATAAACTCTGGCGGATGCTCCGCTTTGGCTTTCATTCTTGCGCTTTGGGCAGTCAGGTCTGATGTGTCCAATCTCTCCACAACCAAAGCAACGGATCTCCTTACGAGCCATGTTTCCACTACCAGTGAGCTGGCGGCTTCCTTGGTATCCACTTCCACGGGAATTTTGCCTGTTGCCGTTGTGGGGCTTATTGATGGCACTGAAGTTGTTCCTATTGATCGGAACATATGCACTGCCCTGCTCTGGTCTTCGGCATTCAACAGTGGGGTAGTGATGGAAGTTACACTTTGAGCATTTTGGTTTGTTTCCCACGTATAGTGGTGATCCTGAGGAAACAACACTGCAGACTTGACCTAAACCCTGCCTCTTGGGCTGTTGAGTCTGGGGATGATGATGGTAGTTATCATCGACTTTCCTCTTGTGCTCTGCTTGTCTAATCATATGATCACGACCACGTTTGTCCACTAATTCTGTGGAAAACTCAATGGCACTCTCGATGGTAGTAGGTCGAGATGCAAGCACACTGTCATGAACAGAGTCTGGAAGTCCACTAAAGTACTTTTCTATCTTATCCGACACTTTTGGGTACATACGGGTACACATCAAAGTTAGTTCCTGGAACTTCTGGTTGTAACCCGTAATATAGAAGTTGGTGCATTTGAGGTTCCATAATTCAATCTCCAGCTTTTTGATTTCACTACGTGGACAGTATTTCATGGTAAGCTTTTCCTTCAATGCAGTCCATGTCATCCCATAGGCTCCATCGTGTCCGAGGGTAGCAACTTGTGAGTTCCACCACGTGAGTGCATGTTCCAAAAGTGTACAAGTGGCGAATTTCACCTTGTTCTCTTCAGTACAGTCACTAATACGAAACATGGTCTCAGTCCTCTCAAACCATTGCATGAGCTCGACTACCCCTTCCTTGCCCTTGTAATAGCTGGGCTTGCATTTTAGGAAGTCAGGGTAAGTACATCCTCGAGCTTCGCGGTTTCGATTATTAGAGTTTTCACTGTCTCCATGGGTTCCGCTGGGGCGGTTTTCCCTGGCAGCTAAGGCGTCAGTAATGCCTTGCTCAATCAGTACTCTGAGTTGTGCATCAGATATAGTCGTCTCAGGTGTTTCTGCGGGGTTTGGGCGTGCGCGTCTTGGTGGCATATTTCTATATTAATAAGAAAAACTGAGATTTGTTAGCTGATAAAAGATGGTTATATTAAACTGCATGGGTAATGTTTATGCATAGAATTCACAACAAATTTGATAATCCGTTAAGAGTTCATAATAATATAAATGTAAACAAACAAGTGGACGGTAACATGCTATTTCTGGCAAACAACAGTATAGTACAAGTACAACCGATCTAAGACAGGGTCATAGAAACTTGTCTGAAATAGTGGTACATATGTTTGTAATACAACCAAGAGATATCCTACCTACTAAGGTTAGGTACTACGAATACAACTGAAAGGAATACAAGTACAAAAGAGATAAATCATGCGAGCTGAGACGCAACTCAGTGCTTGTCATGATGTACAACTAAAAATCTACCCTACACTAGTATGGCTGCCTGCAGGTGCAGATGGTCCAGCTGGTGGTGCACGCTCGTCCTGCATATGGATCACGGCACTCCGGGTCTCTCTGGTGAATCTCAAAGCCTCTAGTAGCTGCTGCTGACGTGTAGTGTCGGCACTCCGTAACTGCTCTATCTGTAGTGATCCCCTGATGAGGGAGATCTGTCAAATCCACAAAGGTCCTAAATGTGTCCTCCTGTGTGTAGATGGCGGCTCGAGTCTCGTAGGAATGACTCTCTAGTGAAGCTAAGCGGTAACGGAGGTAAGCTACATCATCCAATAGCCAGTGTATGGTCTCCCGGGTGGTGTATGACTCCCCGGCTATGGCCCAGTAGAGAGTGTCAAGTCTATCCTGGAGCATGGCGCGACCCTGTTGGTCCGCCTGTAGTAGAGAGTGGATAAGAGTGGTGTCCTATGCCTGTCGGGCCGTGAGTGCATCGACCTGTGCCTGAAGGGCACTAAGTCTAGCCTGCCCGGCTCCTGATCCCTCTCCAACCTCATAGGTCGAGTCCGAGATAGCGTCATGTCTCCTCTTACGAGGTGGTAAGACACTGGTGGGGTAAGTGCGAGGTACAGAAGGTGGTGGTAAGGATGGTAGAGAATGTACGACCTGGTCCACCTCTCTAGGAGGGGATGCAGGTACTACAAGTAGTGGTGTAGTAGGAGATGCAGTGGGTGGTGAAGGAGTAGGTGAATCTGTAAGTACGATGACCCCGTCCTGCTGGTCATCTCTGGACTCTGTATCAGAAGCAGGTCCAGCTAGTACTGACGTCGGTGACAAAGGTGTGATGGTAGGAACCATAAGCTCCTCGAAAGTAGTAACAATAGTGGGCGTCGTCATGATATCTGAAAGTAACATTTTAAAGTTGAGCAAGTTTTCAACTTACACAATTTAAAAAGTTTTCATGATGCATATGCGATGTGGTTTTAAAGCTTTTAACCATGATGTCAAAAGTATAAATAGATACTTATGTGATTTATTTACCATGAGGGAATAAATCAATGTGAAGTTAGTTCACATAATATGCATGCTCTATAATGCCATATGCCTAACTTATAGGTTCCCCAAAAATCAATTTTTCTTTAGACTGATTTTTTTTTTATGTTCAGTTAGTCCAGTTTAAAATTTTTATTATTTAAAATTTTTTAAGTTTTTGATCTGGTTCTCTATAACTATGCGCTCTGATACCATTTCTGTAACACCCCCAAGTTGGTCAAATGCAGCGGAAAAGTAATTGGGGTGTTACTTGGGTGGATCGATAGCACATAGCATATAGAGCAATGATCATAATATCATTTGGAAACATATTACATGAATTAATCGTACACATTTAGTATCTTGTCTGAATTTAAACCACATTTATTATAAAACAGAAATAAATATCCCAGCCCGATGGTCAACATGATGCTTCCTAAAATGCTGGAATCCAATGCATGAACCTGCTTACTTTCCTGAGAAAACATAAAAGTTAAATGTGGGGGTCAACACGAGGTTGGTGAATTCACAGGTTTAATTAATTAAATAAAGTATCAATATGCAAAGCACCACGAAGGTAGCAGGACATCACAGCCCAACGCTACAGTAGTTCCTACTGCCCTGTAATAGAAGCTAGACATGATTCTCAGTAAGCCCATTTGGGTCTATCCTGATTGAGGTTTCCCTTAATCCGACAATGACATAAACCTGCTGCTCGGCCTAAGCAATACGTGACAGCTGATCACGACAGGCCGGGTGTTGTCAATACCCGAATAGATCTATCCATACATTTCGCGCTACACTATTAACTAATACAGTCCACGGGAATGGAGCAAACAGTAGGCAAATAAATTGTTGTTGTCTGTGCATGCTTGCATATAAATAGTTTTTGTATGTTTTCTCCCCCAGTTATAAAACAGTAAAGATGGGGCCATGAACTCACCTTAGTGATAATGAGGTAGTGAGGATGATGTCACAGTATAGTCACGAACTGGAGAAATTACCTAAGTAATTTAAATGTCTCAGTGAATGCAACAATAAATATGCATGATGAATGGTACATATGAAAATGCATGATCACAATTTATGAATTGTTACGTTGGTTCAAGTGTTTGTTCTTATAGTGAAATAAAGGTATGTATATATTTTTTTGTTCAAGTAAAATATATATATAAATGTATATAAATTTGTTTAAGGAAAGAGGGGTCGTAAATTAAATAAGTATCTATATCTTATTTGATTTATCATAAAGAAATAAATTATAGTTTATTAAGTTTTAAAGTTTCAAAGGAAAATGGTTAACGAGGTTTGTCAATTTCATAGAGTTTGTAAATAACTAAAATGATTTATTTTACAAATGACAAGTTTTATTACTTCTTTTAATTAAATAAAACTATAATAAATCTCCGTAAGTATAATTGTTTAGAAAATTAACTTTAGGTTTTCATCCGTCAAGTTTCTTACACCGTTAGTCCTTGTTGGTTATTCCAATTTATGAAAACGCCCCCTAGGGCTTGGTAAACTTTCAAGAAATGACCAAATACCCCATCCATTCCCACAGCATTTATATAAGGTGGGATTAGGGCTTGTTATGAGTTTCGAAAGTGGCAGAAAAGGTCCTTGTAGTTTATTTATGGCTCACGGTTTGATTTTAGGTTACCCTATAGTTTCGAAAATGACACAAACGCCCCTTGGACTATATAATAGTCACGAAAATGTTTGCATAGTTTTACTAGTTTTCAGTTTCGGACCTAACTTTCACCATTTGACATTTTTGGCACGAAAAGTACCTATATAATTCTAGTGTTGGGCTATACGACCCATTAGGGTCCGATTGGGGTAAAAAGGGGTTAATGGGCTTAGTAAAAACTTAAGGTAATTAGTAAATGTTAATTACTTACTATTGGGCCTTAACTAGTGGGCTTATATTATGTTTTAATTTCAAAACTAGTTTAGTTCTAAGCTTATATATTTTCGGCTTATTTGTACGGCTTATATAAGTTTTATTGTTTTTGGCTAAGGCTTATACGATTCGGCTTATATTTGCATGGCTTATTTATTTAGGCTTAGGTTCCTAAAAGCTTAAATAAGCCAACTAGGTCTCGGCTTATATTAATTTTATTGTCAAAGCTAGCTTATATTTAGTACTATCTTTGGCTTATATAAATTTTAAGGCTCAAATGACGTGGCTTATATAACAATATGGGCTTATATATGCTAAGTGGCTCGGCTTATTTTACAATATACACATTTTTAAGGTACTCATTTATAACTAGTTCGTTTCTAGGGTTTTTAAGCAAGGTGTCCAACATGTTAGGACATGGTTAAGGATTCTAGGGCACGAAATGTTTATCCATTATATAAGTCGTGGCTTATATGTCATATGGATGGCATTTCATGGAGGTTTTACGTATGCATGGCAACCTAGGTTCATTTCCTAAGCTTATACATGCATGTTATGAGATGGAAAGTAAAAGAATGATGGAAATAGGTCTAGTGTAGTCTTACTTACTTGTTTGATCACAATGGTGACAAAGGGAGTGGTGTTGGCGTCGGTTTGCTTCTAGATGAGTCCTAGGAGTCTTGAATGCTAGACTTCAATGCTTGGAGTACAAAGATTTGGTAGTAAATGAGATGGAGGATTTTTGGTTAACTCAAGGTGTTATATGGGAGTGTTCTTGATCCGAAATTTGTGGTGTGAGGGTGAATGAGTGTAGCTAGTTCAAAAATATCTAAGAGTAGAATGGGAAATGTGGTTTGGGGTAGGACACGGCAAGAAAGAGGGAAAAGAGATTGTGAGTATTTTGATATGGTACTTAGCAAGGACTTCTCATAAATGCCCAAGATGTACATGTTGTTAGTTGTGTTTGTCTTAGCCGTCGCATACAAGGATTCAAAGGGACAAAAGGTAAGTTTTGAGTGCTTCCATTTAATGGCATGTTGTACAAGGCTTTGGTGTGTGGTTCATGCCCTTCACACGTCTAAGGGGTGACAAGAATGGATGTGTGACATAGTTCTCCAATAGTGTATCTAGTACTAACCTTAATTGCCCAAAAAATGTACAAGTCCCCATAGTTTTCTAATGAAACCGGTGGTTTCATAGTTTTCTAGTCAAAGGAAAGTAAAATTCATGTAATGTGTATACATAGGTGTTATAGTTAGTGTATAGTCTAGATACTTGGTAAGGAGGGTAAGAGTTTTGGTATAAAAGGTTATGGGTAAGTATATATATATGAATATATACGGCTTAATAAAGGTCTAGGGTATGCTTGTGTTTAATTTTCGTGTCCAGGTGAGTGTTAAGTGAGTTAAGGTTATAATAATATGTGAGTACGTTTGAGTTTAAGTAATTTTGGTTACGTCTAGGGCCTTTGGTGAAAGTATGGTCCTTAGGTGATTTTTATTATGACAAAAATATATAAAAGAAATATAAAATGATTTATTGTAGTGTTCATGTGTAAAAGTAATTGTCATCGTGGTTTAAAGTCAATTATAGTGTGAAAAATATATATAAATTATCCAACTTAAAAATATTTATATATATAAATAGCCAGTTATTAATTGTGATCATGGCGTTGGACTTTAGAAAATCAATGGGATGTATGCAAGTGATCATATGTTCAGATGACTTAAAGTCCTTTACAATAGATCATTTGTTGTCCAGTATGCTATTGAAATATAGTCATACAAATGTGGTCATGCTTTTATGATTAAAATACTCATAGTCACAATAAAAATTGTGATATAGTTGTTTCCCTGTTCAGATGATTAGAATGATGTATGCTCATGTGATGCATATGATTGTTCAAAGGATTTCATGCAAAGGTGGTAGAATAAATATATAGATATCATGAGGTGACGTACACAATGTTGACATAGTCAAAACCTGAAATTTACAGGTTTTACAGCACATGTACTTCTTCCCTTTTTCGGATAGCGTTCCCCCTATAGTTACCTCTTGTTTCGGGTAATCGGGGTGGATTACCACCTTCCATTTGGGGGGTGGTGATCCTTCCTTTATGGGAACTGGCTGAACTGGTGTTGTCACGGCGTGGCACTCGGATGCCGGTGTGATTGAATTGTAAATAGTGACAATTCCCCCTTCAACCGGAAACTTAAGCATGCCATGTGCCGTGGACGGGACTGCCCGTTTGGCTAGGATGCCTGGTCTTCCAATAATACCATTGTACGGAGAATGTGAACGTATCACCATGAAGTTCATCCACGCCGTGGTGGAATGCTCTTTATCTCCAATGATTACCAATAGACGCAGTTGTCCTATTGGCCAGATAGTGTCTCCACTAAAGCCAATGAGCGGCGACGTGGCCGGCACTAATTGGCTTTTGATCTCTGGTCGTAGCTGTACGAAGAAATGTTCGTAGAGTACTTCCGCCGATGATCCTCCATTCACATACATACCACAAACATTGTGGGTTCCAATGCTTACCTCAATCGTGAGAGGTGCGTCTGCTACGTTGCTCGTTCTGATAGGAGGGAACGAGATCTCTCTGCCGCGTGAAATTTTTTGACTAACTTTCTTCTTTGTGCGGCTCTGCCATGATTGGATCATATACATGGTTGAAGGCTTGTCCTTTTGGGAGTCATTCTTGTCATACTTTTTGTTATCCTTCCCATCCCTCCAATTATTGACCAGGTATTTGAGTTTGCCTGATTTAATCAGCGACTCTATGTGCTTCTTGAGTTGGATGCACTCTTTCGTGCCGTGGCCCTTGTCATTGTGGAATTTGTAGAAGTGATTTCCTTGACGGCGATCAACTGGAGTTGTTATTGGGGGAGGCCTTGGGAAGTTTGCCCCTTCCGTCAACAATATATCTCAATAAGTCATCTTTCGAAGGGTGAATTTGTCATCCGGCCTCCCTCTTGTATTCTGGCTCTTGTAATTCGAGTTCCTCCCGTTGCTGTTGGGTGCTTTGACCACCTGATTGCCTCTTGGGTTGGTCGTTCAATCGATAGTTATGATTCCCCTTTGTAGGGTACGCCGCAGCTACCGCGGTCTCTCCTTCTACAAAGTTTCTGACCCTTTCCATGAGTTCGTCGTACCTCTCCGGTCGTTTGTAATTAAGACACCTAATTAACTCCTTGTCAGTTATGGCATGCATGTAATCAGAAATTTTAGGAGCTCTGGGCACGTTTTTGTGCGCGTGCACTCGTCATTGACACGTTCCGTGAAGTCTTCTGTAGACTCTCCGGGCCTTTGCTTGACAGTTGCTAACGAGACCGGATCCCTATTATACTTTTTTCGCTGAGTATAATTGCTTTTGAATGCGGTGCGTAGCTCGCCGAAGCTATCAATACTTCGGTGAGGGAGCTTTTCAAACCAATCACGGGCATTGCCAATCAAGGTCGAATTAAACATCTGGCACCATATAGGCATCGGCCATCGTTCAATCTTAGCCTGCGTATCAATATTTTTAGGTGATCGTCCGAATCACCAGACCCATAATAGGTTTTAACGCACGCCGGCATGCTTGTTTTCCTCAGAGTAGTTCCATATGTGAAGAGTGAAGGCGTCCTCTTTGTCGTCGCACCATGGAAGGGAAATGTCTTCCTCTTCTTCATCACGATAGTAGGGATCATCGTAGTATCCTTCATCGTCTGATGGTGGTGGGGGAGAATACCTAGGTCGGATCTGGGGGGATGGTCATCCGAATCAGACCCCGAAGGGTCATGAGGGGGAGGCGGTGCCCCACCCCTTGGTTGGCTGCGATCACTTCTGTGAGAAGAATTAGGTGCTTTCTTCCCACCAGAGTTCACTCTATCCCACACGCTAGTGCGGCGATTATTCACAGAAGTTTCCAACACCGGGCGTCCAGTGGAGCCATCGGACCTATACCCTTCCTCATGGGCTATTTACAATTCCTGCATGATGCGATCCCCTATGCGCTCGAATACGTTCTGAGGTTAAGGGGTTTCCTCAAGGGGAGGTTGTTCCTGGGTGCGCACTCTCCTTCTTCTCTTCCAAGTTCGAGGGGAAGTACCTGGCGCGGAACTACCAAAGTTAAGCCTGGATTGGAGGTTCCTTCCCAGGTTTAGTCTTGACGAGATGCCCGGGACGATTCTGTCAAACTTTTGCGTTAGAACACGTTCGAGGTCCTCGTCTTCGAGTGAACCAACTTCCAATTCTGCCTCGACCACTGGTGGCCTCTGCGGCTCCTTGGTAGGGGCCTTTGGCGCAGCTCCCGGATCGGGATTATCCAGGGTGATGGTTGGTGGTGGTGTATTATCGGACGTGCCTATCCTACCAAGAGACTGAAAAGTATTTTGATTATTCGGTCTTCCTGCTTGGCCACCAGAGGGCTGGGTGGAGATGAAAATTCCATCACCCGCGGACTTCTGATTCCCAGGATTCGTGTTCCTCGGGTTTCCTTGAAGGTGTCCCTTCGTCATTGGGAGAGATTGAGATTAAGATTGAGTTTAGTTTTAAGTGTATGGGTCTCACGGATGGCGCCAACTTGTTAATACAAAAGTTGGATGATCCTTGCTTGACCCGAATTAGGCTTAATTCGGGTAGGCTGGGCTCCGGCTCTTGCACCAAGTGAATGTCTTGCTGAGATACTGCACACTAAAGCAACACGCGTTAAGCTTACCGTGGGAACGTATCCCACGATTAGACTTCGACGTGAGAGTAAGTAATCGGTTTAGGGTTAGATAATTGGCTGTAGGTTGAGAGTATAGAGAATGTAATACCTTTGTGGAACCCTTGGTGGTCCCTTATATAGGCAGTGAAACCCTAATGGGCTGTCACTGATACTTCGACCCCAAGCAAAGGATAAGTACCATAATTAGTTTGATTGTTATCTTCTAATTATGGTGAGTGTATATCCTATACTTTGAGGAAAATCTGAATTCTAATAAGATTGTGATTCTGTCTAACCTTGTATCGGCCGTGCAGGGCCGTGGGCCGCACACATCTTATGCGACCACTGTTCATTCAAGCCCATAAGCTCAAACGATATTAATCCAACCCATTCGTGATGGGCCGGATGCGGGTAGTACCCGCGGGCCGGGTTTATGACCCGGTTGGGGACTATACGTCATCAATTGTCATTATGCACCTACAATAGTTAGGGCTGTTATTTCCTTTTCTTGTTTGTTGAATAATGGATTTGTTCACACTATTGATAATAATGGAATTTCTGTTTAGAAATATGGTATTTTCTATTTTAATGCAATTGATTTGAATGGTGTGTTTGAAATACACATGCATGATAATGAATCCAGGAATAATAATAATTCTGTCTTTAGCATGAATAAGAAGAGAAAGTTTAACAAGAACTCTTCTTATCTTTGGCATTATAGACTTGCCCATATTGGGAAGACTCGTATACAAAAGTTTCAACGTGAAGGTCTTTTGGAAAATATAAATGATGAATCATTCGATAAATGTAAGTCTTGTATCTCTGGGAAGATGACCAAGAAACCTTTTAATAGCAATATTGAAAGAGCTACTGATCTACTTGGATTAATACATACTGATGTGTGTGGACCACTTAGACATGTGTCAAGGAAAGGTGCTAGCTACTTATTAACATTTACGGATGATTGTAGCCGTTATGGTTATGTTTATTTACTTAAACATAAACATGAGGTATTTGAAACATCTAAAGTGTTTAAAGCAGAAGTAGAACTACAACTAGGAAAGAAGATTAAAGCTCTTCGCTCTGATAGATGTGGAGAATATTTAAGTCAAGAGTTTATAGATCATCTAAGTGATAATGGAATTGTTCAGCATCTTACTTCTCCTTATACTCCACAACAAAATGGTGTATCCGAAAGGAGAAATCGTACATTATTAGATATGGTGCGATCTATGTTTAATCTTACAAGTTTACCTTTATCATTTTGGGATTATGCTTTAGAATCTACTATTCGCATTTTAAATATGGTTCCCACAAAGAAGGTCGATAAAACACCATATGAACTATGGCATGGCAAGAAACCATATTTGTCTTATTTAAAGTTCTGGGGTTGTGAGGCGTATGTGAAACGTGACTCGGGTGACAAACTCCAACAACGATCTGTGAAATGTATCTTTGTAGTATACCCTAAGGAAACTATGGATTACTACTTTTATTATCCACCTGCGAACAAAGTGATTGTTGCTAGGTATGGAGACTTCCTTGAATGTGATCTTGTAAATCAAGAATTTAGTGGGAGAAATTATGTTCTTGAAGAGATTCATATAGATACATTACCTTCTAAAAACACTAGCGATGTAATTCCTGTAGAACCAGAAAGTCTAGCGGTTCTAACGGAATTAGTTCCTCTGCGTAGATCCGCAAGGATTAAAAACGCAAATAACAATATATGTCTTAACATAGAGGATGATGATGAAGTAGGGGATCTTGGTGAACGTGCTAATTATAAATCTACCATGCTTGATCCTGAGAAGGATAAGTAGATGGTTGCTATGGATGAGGAAATGAAATCCATGAAAGTTAATGATGTTTGGATTCTTGTAGATCCACCACCAAATGCTAAAGTAGTGAGACATAAGTGTATATACAAGAAGAAAACCGACATGGACGGAAAAGTATAATCCTATAAAGCTCGTTTAGTAGCTAAAGGTTTTACTCAAACATTTGGCATAGACTACGAGGAGACATTTTCTCCTGTAGCATACTTAAGAGCTATTTGGATTCTCATAGCTATAGCATCATACTATGACTATGAGATATGGCAAATGGATGTTAAAACTGCCTTCTTGAACGGTCGCTTAGATGAAGACATCTATATGCAGTAACCAGAAGGGTATGTTGATCCTAAGAATCCTGGACACATGTGCAAACTTCAAAGATCCATTTATGGTTTGAAGCAAGCATCACGTCAATAGAATAAACGATTTGATGAAGAAATCAAAAAGTTTGGATTTATTCAAAATCGTGATAAGCCATGTGTATATCGCAAAGCTAGTGGGAGTAGTATTTCTAGTCCTATATGTTGATGACATATTAATCATAGGAAGTAACATTCCAAGACTTAAAGCTGTTAAGGATTATCTTGGTAAATGTTTTTCTATGAAGGATTTAGGAGAAGCTGCATACATTCTGGGAATTAAGATCTATCAGGATAGGAAAATACGGTTAATTGGTCTAAGTCAAGATGCTTATATTTAATAAGATATTGAAGAAGTATAACATGCATAATTCTAAGAAAGGTTTCAACCTATGGAAGTTAAGCATAGTCTGAGTCATGAGATGGATGCATCAACTCCTGAAGAGGAGGCATATATATAGGATGTGCCTTACGCTTCGGCTGTAGGATCTATAATGTATGTTGTAAGATGCACAAGGCCTGCTGTGACGTTTGCTCGGAACTTGGTCAGTAGATACCAACAGAATCCAGGAAAGCTCCATTAGACTGCTGTTAAACATATTCTAAAGTATTTGAGGAGTACGAAAGATATGTTTTTGGTATTTGGAGGGAAACCAGACACAAAGCTGAATGTGACAGGTTTCTATGATGCATCCTGGCAATGTGATAATGACGATACGAAGTCTCAGACGAGTTACGTTTTTGTTATCAATGGAGGAGCAGTTGATTGGAAGAGCAAGAAGCAGACAACGATTGCAATGCATGCTACTCAATCTGAGTACATGGCTGCTTCAGAAGCTACAATGGAAGCTGTTTGGATTATGAAGTTTATTGGAGATCTTGGAGTGATGCCTTCAATTAAAGAACCTATTGATATATATTGTGACATCTTTGCCACAATAATATTCGCCAATGATTCTGGAGTCATGAAAGGCGCCAGACACTTTAAACGTAGACATCACTACGTCCGAGAACAAGTTGAAGCTCGTAAAATCAAATTAATAAAAGTTCACACAGTTGATAACGTAACTGATCCTTTAACTAAGGCTTTGCCTAGACCAAAGTTAGTTAAGCATGCTAAGGCTATTGGGCTGCAACTAGCTAGCGAACTCATGTAATAAATCTATGATTAGTATTTGAATAAAGGCTGTTATGACATTATTATTTAATAAAATAAAGATTGGGTTTCGTTTATTCTTATTATTTAATTTTGTATCATATTTTACATGTTTTACTTAATCCATGAATAAATTGTTATGCTAAATGTCCGTTGTCGATTAATAATATGGGAATATTATTAAACTAAGACAAATCAAAATAGCGATAGAGTATACTTGAAAGTATATTGATCGATTTTGGATGATATTTGATGAATTGAATATTAGACTTATCCTAACTATATAATTTTACTTTGTGGATCTTTGTCATCAAGTGGATCATAAAAAGTTATCCTTAGACTTGAGATACCAGGAAACTGTTATGAATCTAGTGCATCTCTATGGAATAATCTAACGCTAAACGTAACTGGTAGCTATAAGGATTATTTTCGGAAATGTGGCAAAATTCATAAGTTCTGCTTGTAGTCAATATGGAATTTATTTCCTCCAATATCGTTTTGGAGTTTAATATAGTTGGGCCCCTCGTGGATTAGTAACATGTTTGTGTGGCCACACCCAAATTTGTTTTGGTAATCTTCCTGAATCTGTGAATGAGAAACATAATGGTTAATGAAAGGAATGACTAAGATCCATATCCTTACTAACGTTGTATTAGAAATAAAAGGATAATAATGATGAATCATTAAAAGGTTTTATCCAGGAGACCTTACTCACGTTGTACTAGAGACATTGCTAAGTGTAACTAGACGCTAGTCAATGTAATCACGATATTCGAAATATGTCCAAGTGGGAGCTGAAAGTTTATGGACTTATATTTAATAGTCGTGTGATAGGATCGAACTCGAGATTACATGATTGCACTCAATACGTAAAGAGTTAATTTATTTAATAATTATATTTATTGTATTTATTAATTAATTTAATAAATATATATTTATGTATTTATTGAATCAAACTAAGCTTTAACTTTAACGACCATTAAATACTAAGAGTTAAGTACAAACGATCATTGTGGAACAAACAAGAGAAGGAAAGAAGATTCTGGAACACCCCTTGTGGGTGTTTCCGACTTTCGAAACCAAAGGGTATGGGGAAGAAAAAAGGAAACTTGTCACTTGCCTTTTATTTGTTTATCTTGGACTTCAAGTTATTAAGGCCTATATAAACATCCCCATACCCTCATAATTCACACACAATCTCTCTCTCTCTTGTTATCTTGGTCGATCGACTCAAACAAACCCATAAGGGTTTCGGTTTGATTTTTCTTGGTATTCGATTTTCTATAAATCTAGTCCTAGCCCCTCTCTAGCTTTGTTTGGTAGATTTTCCACAAGCGTTAAAGCTCGGTTTATACGTGCTAGAATCACGGTTAGCTAGTTGTATTACATGTGTACAAGATTGTAATATAGCCTTACTTTAGACTATATCTTCGTGATATACGGTATAAACCGAATTGGTGATTCGTTCTTCTTCTTGTGGATTTACTTTAGGGTAAAGGTATGTAACCCTAATTCGATTAATTATAATTGTGTTATTATGATCTTGTTAAATCATTTTCGCTATATGTGTGCTTTGATCTCGTTTAGGGTTTTATATAATTGTTATGATGTTAATAAACCTTTAACTTCTACTATGCATACATGGTTGGAGAGGTTTTGCAAGTAAAAACCTCGTTCCTTTAGCGTTGCTTCCACTCCAGTCAATGCTGAGAACATGATTGCGCACATTGAGAAGTTGTTCGAAGTATTGGATTGTGGAGATGAGTATAAGGCTAGGTTGGCTAGCTACAAGTTAGAGGGTGATAGGTGTGTAAACACCCATCCTTTTACCACTTAATTCTGGCTAAAACAAGACCAAAACACGTATTTAATATCATTTGTTTGGAATTATGCGTGGTTTTTGTGTTTATTGTGATTTCAGAGCTAACCGGGTGAATATTAAAGAAAATATGGGATTGCACGGGTTTTATCAAGGAAAAAGACTAAAGACGAAGTCCATTGTCCAAGAGATGCAAAAGATTTGAAGTCACTGGGCCTATTCGAAGATTTATCGAAGAAAAGGACCAAAGACAGAAGATTTACATAAGTCGAAGAAACTCAAGTCTATTTAACGAAGAAATTAAAAGACGAGTTGGATTTAATCGACAACAAATCCTGAATCAGAATCGAAAACGTCAACTTTTCTGAAAAGACGAGAAGACAAGAAGAAAGGGAGAAAGCCCACTCACCAACCAACCACTAGGACTATAAATAGATCTCTCCCTTCACATTTTAGGGAGTTAGTTCATTTTCTTTTTCCAGTTCTTTGTGGTTCGTAGCATCACAAACACCATTAGGGTGTTTGGTGATTTTTCATTTTCTTGTTCAATCTTGTAATCCTTAATCATTAACCTTGTTACTCTTAGATTAATCAATCTATTCCATCTTTTCATTCATCTTGTTCTTCATCATCATCTATTGCAAGTTCTTAAGTTTTTTTATTTAATTCTAGTTTGATCTTAAAAAGTTGTTGATTTAGTGTTTTTATTGGTGGGATTTATTACTTAATGTATTTAAATGATTTATGTGTAATTTGGTAAAACCTTTTTAAGTATTGGAGTTTGATTTTGGATTAACCGATTCCCCTGTTCTTCGCATTTCAACAGTTCTGAGTTTCCCAGATTCCGAATAGGAATTTTGGGGTTGCCTTTATTCGGAATATTTCAATTATTCCGAGTAGAGGTTGTTTTTCTCCTTTATTCGGAATTTCACAGACATTCCGAATAGACCATATATTCCGCATAGTACACTTTTTCCGCATAAGCCAATTTTCCGAATAGAACTTGTTTTCCGAATAGCCCAGTTTTTCCGAATAGCCATATTTTTCCGCATAGAACCTATTTTCCGCATAGACTTGATTTTTCCGAATAGAGTTACTTTCCGCATAAGGCAAGTTTTCCGAATTGAGCACTTTATTCCGCATAGCAATCTTTCCGAATAGAGCAGATTTTTCCGTTTAATCATTACTTTCCGAATGGCCAATGTTTTCCGCATAGGAGATCTTTCCGCATAAGGATTATTTTCAGCATAGGGCATTTTTCAGTAAGAGTATTTTTCTGCTTTATCATTTAATTGTTTTTATCTACTGTTTCCGGCTTTAATCTTTATTCACTTCAATTATTTAGAATAGAAAACCAAATCCACTTTTTGTCACCAAGAACAAATCATTCCACTTTTAACTGAGATCAATTCGAGAGGATTCCGAGAATTATATTTTGAACCCATTGCAAAACCAATGTATCAAATGGCGCCGCTGCCGGCTCTTCTCGTTAAGATCAAAAGTTTTTTGTGAGAACTTGGATTTTGGGATCCGTTCCCCGTGAACGTTACTTTTTCATAAAAAATTTCAAAAACACTAAAAAATATAAAAATTTTCAAAAATCCTAAAAAGTAAAAAACATAAAAACCAAAAATATTTTTGCTTTGTTTTTCTTTGTTCGTTCTTTTGCAGGTGTATGCGCACTCGATCCACGTCTTATCAAGAGCCCGAGCCTCTCGATAACTTAGACATGGCTGGTGTACAAAACAACAATAACATACCACCTCCGAACAACAATAATAACAACAACAATCCGCCTTTCAACAACATGAACAATAACAACAACAATGAGCACCTTCCGGATAATCGCCCGATGATTGAATTATTGCAAGCTCATGTAGATGGCAACACGGATCCAATTGTCATCCCTCCAATTGCCGCCAACAATTTCGAGCTCAAATCAGGCTTTATCCAGATGGTCTCCGCTCAGCCATTTTTGGGACGAACCATTGATGATCCACATGACCACATTAAGAGATTTCTACAACTCACCAACACGGTCAAATTCAATGGGGTTCCACAAGAGGTTATAAGGTTACAACTTTTTCCCTTTTCTTTAGAGGGACAAGCCCGGCATTGGCTTGCTAAGGAACCGCCACAGAGTATTCTCTCGTGGACGGATTTGGAAACAAAGTTTATCAATTACTTTTTTCCACCCTCTCGTACTACCGCTTTGCGGAATGAGATTATAAACTTTGAACAAAAGTACGATGAGTCGTTCAGTGAATCTTGGGATCGTTTTAAAGATCTTTTACAAAAATGCCCACAACATGGTTTTACCAAAGTACATCAAATCAATACTTTTTACAATGGTTTAAGCATGAGTGACCAAGATTCACTGAACAGTGCCTCAGGGGGTAATTTATTGGCTAAGACTTCCAATGCTGCTTGGGACATCATTGAGAATAAATCTCGTGTGCAAACCAAGAGTGTTCGGACCAATGTTGCTAGTGCTAGCACTAATGACAGTGACAAGCGATTAGACAAAATCACCACGCTTCTTGAATCGCTTGTCACCCACACCGTCAGCAACAACAACAGCAACAACGCCAAACACGCTCAAGTGAACGCTGTCAGCCAACCTTGTGAGATATGCGGTGGTCCTCACTCTTACACAACTTGTACCGCCACCCAAGACTACCCTGCTGAGAATGTGAATGCGGCATATGGCACCTATCAACAACCTGCTTATCAAGCTAGACCCCAAGGTGACCGTAACTTGCTAAGCTACCGCAGCAACAACTATCTTTCACCACCTGGTTTCCCTCCTGCCAACCCAAACCAACAACAAAACCTTAATCGCCCAAATCAACAACAACAACAACCTCGACAACCATACATACCACCTCACAAGCAGCAACAACCGCCTCAAAGAAATAATCAAGTCTACCAACAACCTGCTTACCAACCACCTGCATACAATGCTCCTCCCAACCAACCCACCGCTCTTCACCAAGAAGTGGAAACTTATATGAGGACTAACGATGCGATAGTGGGAAATCTTCAGAGAGAGGTGCTCAACCTGAAAGAAGACTTGGTCAAGCAAGGAAACGATTTGAGAGCAGACATGAGAACTACGTTGGATAGCCAAACTAATGATCTAAGGAACATGATGGCTAGTTTCTTCCAAAGTAGTCAACCCTCTTCTTCGGGTACTCTTCCGAGTAACACCGTTGCGAACCCAAGAGGGGAGATGAAAGCAATCACTACTCGAAGTGGCAAAAGTACTAAGGAACCCGAGCTTCCTATACCTCCACCGGTGGTTGTGACTAAGGAGAACGAGTTACCTGCTTCTATTCCTCATCCTTCTCCTTCCCCAATTTCTCCACCTCTTCCTTCTACCCCTCCTCCACCCGTGGTTCTGAGTGATCCTATTCTTCTAAATCCTTCCTCTTCTTCCAATATACCTTATCCATCTAGGTTGAGGAAAGAGAGGCAAAAGAGCAAGGATGATATTCAAGTTTCGAACTTCCTAAAAATGTTCAAACAACTGAATTTCAATATCTCCTTCGCTGAGGCTCTAGCTCACATGCCCAAGTATGCCAAAATGTTTAAAGATCTTCTGAGCGACAAGGAAAAGCTCCTCGATATTGCCAACACCCAACTTAATGAGAACTGCTCTGCAGTGCTCTTAAGGAAATTGCCAACCAAGCTTGGTGATCCAGGTCGTTTTCTTATCCCTTGCAATTTCCCGGGAGTAGAGAATTGCATGGCCCTAGCCGATCTAGGTGCCAGTATTAATCTCATGCCTCTAAGTGTTTGGAAGCAATTATCTCTCCCAGAGCTAGTCCCCACTAAAATGACTTTGGAATTAGCTAACCGTACGGTTGCTTATCCAGTGGGGATAGCCGAAGACGTCATTGTAGGAGTCGACAAATTCACCTTCCCTGCCGATTTTGTTGTCGTCGACTACGAGATGGACCCCCGTGTGCCACTCATTGTTGGTCGTCCATTCTTGAGGACCGGTCGCACTCTCATCGACGTTGAAGCCGGTGAGCTTATCATGAGAGTGGGTGACGATAAAGTAGTCTTCAATATGGGAAAGTTGTCTAAACAGCCTTATTCATATGAGAGCGTTAACTGTATTGACGTTCTTGATGAGGCTTGTGAAGAACACTTCAAGGATGCTTGTAAAAACATTCCTACCTCTCTTCCCAATGTTGAGACCGTTTCCTCTATCGACTCATCACTATCTCTATTTGGAGAAAGTGATTTTCTTTGGAAAGATTTGAAAGCCACCTTGAAAGATGTGAAGCAAGACAATGACGATTCTACTGCCAATTGGGATGACGATCTCAGTTTCATTGCCAACCTCCTCAGAGAAGACAATCCTTCCCCTCCATCTCCCACTGTTATTGCTATCGAGACTCCGACTTCGAATACGCCTCCCGTCGAAAATCCTCCGAATTTGGAACTTAAGGAGTTGCCGCCCCATCTTGAGTATGTATTCCTCGAAGAAGAGAAGAAGTCGCCCGTCATCATTGCTAAGGATTTGAAGGATGAAGAGAAAGCTCGACTTGTCGCTGTGTTGAAAGATCACAAGAAGGCTATTGCTTGGAAGATTTCTGACATTCGTGGAATTGATCCTCACTTCTGCACACACAAAATTCTCATGGAGGACGACTTTAAGCCCACAATTCAAAGCCAACGAAGGGTGAATCCAAAAATCCATGAAGTCATCAAAACAGAGGTTCTCAAACTTCTTGATGCGGGTATGATTTACCCTATTTCGGATTCACCATGGGTTAGTCCAATCCATTGTGTGCCCAAGAAGGGCGGAATAACCGTTGTTCCCAATGAACACAACGAGTTGATTCCCACTCGTCTCGTTACTGGGTGGAGAGTTTGTATAGACTACCGCAAACTCAATGATGCCACGAGAAAGGATCATTTCCCTCTACCTTTTATGGACCAAATGCTTGAACGATTAGCCGGTAATGAATATTACTGCTTTCTTGATGGTTTCTCGGGTTATTTTCAAATACCCATCGATCCCCAAGATCAAGAGAAGACTACATTCACTTGTCCCTATGGCACATTCGCTTACAAAAGACTGCCTTTTGGCTTATGTAATGCGCCCGGGACTTTCCAAAGGTGTATGTTAGCTATCTTCCATGACATGGTTGAACAAACCATGGAAGTCTTCATGGATGATTTCTCGGTCTTCGGGGATTCATTCTCTTCTTGCCTTGCCAATTTAGAACGTATGCTAAAGCGGTGCGAAGACACTCGCCTTGTTCTGAATTGGGAAAAATGCCATTTTATGGTAAAAGAAGGCATCGTGCTTGGACATAAGATCTCGAAAGCCGGTCTTGAAGTAGACCGTGCTAAAGTCGATGTTATCGCAAAGTTGCCTCCACCTTCAACCGTGAAGGGTGTGAGAAGTTTTCTGGGTCATGCGGGCTTCTACCGTCGATTCATCAAAGATTTTTCACAAATCGCTCGCCCGATGACCCACCTCTTGGAAAAAGATACTCCTTTTATCTTTTCCAAAGAGTGCCTTGAAGCCTTCAACTCGCTTAAGGATAAGCTAACTAAGGCACCCGTCTTGGTTACCCCTAATTGGGAGCTTCCTTTTGAGTTGATGTGCGATGCTAGTGATTTTGCTATTGGAGCGGTTCTTGGACAAAGAGTGAACAAACACTTCCAACCGATCCATTACGCTAGCAAGACAATGACTGGGGCACAATTGCATTATATGACAACCGAAAAAGAGCTTTTAGCTGTTGTCTATGCTTTTGAAAAATTCCGCCCCTATCTTGTCCTTTCTACCACCATTGTGTACACCGATCATTCCGCGCTGAAGTACTTGTTGACAAAGCAAGATTCCAAACCAAGACTTCTTCGCTGGGTTTTGCTGCTCCAGGAATTTAAAATCGAAATTCGCGATAAAAAGGGAGCAGAAAACTTAGCCGCGGACCATCTCAGCAGACTTGAGGATCCTTACCAAGGGGATCATCCGACCAAAGAAATCAATGATTCTTTTCCCTTGGAGACCTTATTGTCTATAAACTCGAAGCCGAATGAAACCCCGTGGTTTGCGGACTTTGCAAACTACTTGGCGGGTGGAATTCTCAAGGAAGGGTTGACGTCTCAACAAAAGAAAAAGTTCTTCACCGACATCAAGACTTACTTTTGGGACGACCCTTACCTATTCAAACAATGTGCCGACCTGATTATCCGTCGATGTGTTGATGGACCGGCAGCGTCTGAAATCCTTGATGCTTGCCACAAAGGACCCACCGGTGGTCACTTTGGTCCCAACTACACCGCCAAGAAAGTGTTTGATTCGGGATTTTATTGGCCCTCCATATACCGTGACGCTCACGATATGGTCAAACGATGTGATGTTTGCCAAAAGCAAGGCAAAATCACACATAAAGACGAGATGCCTCAGAATTTCATTCAAGAGTGTGAAATCTTTGATGTTTGGGGTATCGACTTTATGGGGCCATTCCCATCTTCTAAAGGAAACAAATACATCCTTGTAGCCGTTGACTACGTTTCAAAGTGGGTTGAAGCCAAAGCTTTGCCTACTAATGACGCAAGGGTGGTTTGTAACTTTTTGAAGGCTCTATTCGCTAGATTCGGTGTGCCTCGCGCCATTATTAGTGATCGTGGGACTCATTTCTGCAATGACCAATTTGCTAGAGCCATGGCTAAGTACGGTGTAAACCATCGTCTTTCCACAGCTTACCACCCACAAACTAATGGCCAGGCTGAAATATCCAACCGAGGACTTAAGCGAATTCTTGAAAGGACCGTGGGAGAGCATCGTGCCGCATGGGCTGATAAACTTGATGATGCTTTGTGGGCTTTCCGTACTGCTTATAAGACCCCGATCGGCTGTACGCCTTATCGTCTTGTGTACGGGAAAGCGTGCCACCTCCCCATTGAGTTGGAGCACAAGGCTTATTGGGCCTTGAAGTGGGCTAATTTTGATATAAACAAAGCCGGTGACCTACGCAAGATCCAACTCAATGAGCTGAATGAACTTCGGAATGAGGCTTATGAAAATTCTTTGATCTATAAGGAACGAACTAAGCTCATTCACGACTCCAAGATCAAAAACCGAGAGTTCCATGTTGGAGACAAAGTCTTACTTTTTAACTCTCGGTTGAAAATCTTTTCGGGCAAGCTGAAATCTCGTTGGTCCGGCCCATTCACCATTGCCCAAATTTTTCCATATGGTACTCTCGAGCTCGCTCAACCTAATGGACCGAATTTTAAGGTGAATGGCCAACGAGTGAAGTTGTACTTTGGTGAGGACACCTCTCACGAGGTGATTCCATCCCTCGCCACGTTCCCCATGAACTAATTTTGGGTCGAGTCAGGCTCGTGCCTCGGTTATCAAAAACAAGCGCTCCTCGGGAGGCAACCCGAGTATCTATCCCTTTAACCCCCTAAGTGTAGGGGAGGACCTATTTTGGTCATTTGTGTTTTTGTGGTGATGTGATTACAGGGATAACTGCAATCTTGGAAATCTTTGAAGAACCGTGCTCCCGTGTTATCCGAAATCCGGTTCTATCTCTCAACTATCGTGATTCAATTTTCTTCATACTCACATTTGAAATTGATCACTTTAGTCGTCTCTTCATTAACTCGAGTTAACCAACGTGCACAATGTCTTAAGTGTAGGGGAGACTTTTCCCACATGCTTAAACATTGAGGACAATGTTTATCTTAAGTGTAGGGGAGACTTCTATCGAAGTTTTAAGTGGACTTTTCCATGAAAATGCCTTCATTTAACCGGAAAATCCTATTTTTCAGCATTTTTCAAATTTTTTATTAACTTTGGCCATTTAGTTGTAATTTTTAAATTTTTATCGTTGCTTTCATATGTATATATCCTGCAATAAAGTCAAAAATATTAATAAAGTGGTGTAGCTAGTTTAGAAGTCTTTGACATATTAGGCCCGTTGCGTTTATTTTGACTCAACCCGAATAGACTTATCCAAGTTTATTCTAGCTAGTATCCTTAACCATGTAGACCTTAATCGGTTTATTAGGCTAAGTATCCATGAGTCTCATTATTTGAGATTTTAAATTGTGGAGGACGAGAAATGATAGAGTCAATTATAAGTCGGTATTCTTGCGCAAGCTCACTTGGTGTAATTATTTGCCTATTCTCCCATCACTTGCTAATAATTTATCTGCAATAAGTAAGGTCTTACGATTTGAAAAGTTACTTAGCTTCTAGCCCAAGATCGTTTAAAAGTTGCTCGGTAATGATAAGAGTTCATAGCCAAGGCATAACTTATGAAGCGGGGCGCGAAGATTGGCGAGTCCGAAAAGGCCCTAACAAGGCATGAGGATTCCATTTTATTGCTGAAGATCCAAAGTGATGTGAAAAGCATTATTCCTAAAGTCAATATGAAGGATCAAGAATCACGACGAAAAGCAATCAACTCCCATAAAGATCATGGAGAAGTCTATCCGAAAAGACCCTAACAAGGTATGAGGATAAATAGATCCAAGTCCGAAAAGGAGGCGGATCGTTGTATCTCAAAATCCCAATTAGAGATTGAAGAAGTAATCATGAAATCGTGGTCAACAAAGTTGGAGTACCCCTCAAAAGTCTCCAAGTGAAGAAACTCTATTATGATGAGAAGACCATTATCTCAAGAACGTCTCTCGAAGATATGAAGTATGAAGTAAATGCCAAATATCGGCCCGAGAAAGGTCTCAAATCGTGAACCAAGTCATGCCAAGATATGAACTTTTTGATATCCCGAGAAGCAGTTTTAAGAGATTTTGTCCTTTAGCTAACTATTGATCAAATCGTCCTACTTTACTTTCAGCCCTAATAAACTATCGAAATAAGTCCAAAAATGCATCTTCATGATCATTCTAAGACAAAAATAAAATATAAGAGATACAACTAGGAATAAGGGAGTTTAAGCATTTAATTAAGCCATGTGTGTAAGTGTTTGATTTACTAACTTATAATAACAATGATCTCGTTTTCAAGCTTAGTTTGGGGAACGTGAAACTTGAGGGTGATAAATCTTCACAACACCAAAGCCCTAATGTAAGTCCTTGAATTCTTTACAAGTTATTTTGTTTTAAGTTCTCTTAGTATTTTAATTGTTGTTTAGTAGAATTTAAATAAGGCCAAGGTTGATTGATTATGAGAAAAATGTAAAATTGCTTTATCACTAAGCATTGCATGAGGGCATGGCAATGGTTAAGTGTAGGGGATTTGATAGGTGTGTAAACACCCATCCTTTTACCACTTAATTCTGGCTAAAACAAGACCAAAACACGTATTTAATATCATTTGTTTGGAATTATACATGGTTTTTGTGTTTATTGTGATTTCAGAGCTAACCGGGTGAATATTAAAGAAAACATGGGATTGCACGGGTTTTATCAAGGAAAAAGACTAAAGACGAAGTCCATTGTCCAAGAGATGCAAAAGATTTGAAGTCACTGGGCCTATTCGAAGATTTATCGAAGAAAAGGACCAAAGACGGAAGATTTAGATAAGTCGAAGAAACTCAAGTCTATTTAACGAAGAAATTAAAAGACGAGTTGGATTTAATCGACAACAAATCCTGAATCAGAATCGAAAACGTCAACTTTTCTGAAAAGACGAGAAGACAAGAAGAAAGGGAGAAAGCCCACTCACCAACCAACCACTAGGACTATAAATAGATCTCTCCCTTCACATTTTAGGGAGTTAGTTCATTTTCTTTTTCCAGTTCTTTGTGGTTCGTAGCATCACAAACACCATTAGGGTGTTTGGTGATTTTTCATTTTCTTGTTCAATCTTGTAATCCTTAATCATTAACCTTGTTACTCTTAGATTAATCAATCTATTCCATCTTTTCATTCATCTTGTTCTTCATCATCATCTATTGCAAGTTCTTAAGTTTTTTTATTTAATTCTAGTTTGATCTTAAAAAGTTGTTGATTTAGTGTTTTTATTGGTGGGATTTATTACTTAAGGTATTTAAATGATTTATGTGTAATTTGGTAAAACCTTTTTAAGTATTGGAGTTTGATTTTGGATTAACCGATTCCCCTGTTCTTCGCATTTCAACAGTTCTGAGTTTCCCAGATTCCGAATAGGAATTTTGGGGTTGCCTTTATTCGGAATATTTCAATTATTCCGAGTAGAGGTTGTTTTTCTCCTTTATTCGGAATTTCACAGACATTCCGAATAGACCATATATTCCGCATAGTACTCTTTTTCCGCATAAGCCAATTTTCCGAATAGAACTTGTTTTCCGAATAGCCCAGTTTTTCCGAATAGCCATATTTTTCCGCATAGAACCTATTTTCCGCATAGACTTGATTTTTCCGAATAGAGTTACTTTCCGCATAAGGCAAGTTTTCCGAATTGAGCACTTTATTCCGCATAGCAATCTTTCCGAATAGAGCAGATTTTTCCGTTTAATCATTACTTTCCGAATGGCCAATGTTTTCCGCATAGGAGATCTTTCCGCATATGGATTATTTTCAGCATAGGGCATTTTTCAGTAAGAGTATTTTTCTGCTTTATCATTTAATTGTTTTTATCTACTGTTTCCGACTTTAATCTTTATTCACTTCAATTATTTAGAATAGAAAACCAAATCCACTTTTTGTCACCAAGAACAAATCATTCCACTTTTAACTGAGATCAATTCGAGAGGATTCCGAGAATTATATTTTGAACCCATTGCAAAACCAATGTATCAGAGGGTTATGCTCTGATCTGGTGGAAGGCCTATAAGTAGGCCAAGGGTGGTGACGACTATGTGCTGACTATGTCTTGGGTAAACTTCCGAGAGGCCTTTCTTTTTCAATATTTCCCTAAGTCAGAGCAGCAAAAATACGACAAGGAGTACCACAATGTTAGGCAGAAGGACGTAGAGTCTACTAGGGACTTTATGAAGCGGTTCTTGAGGTTGGCAAGTTTCATAGGGACAACGGCGGGTACACAAGAGGATCAAGCACATAAATTCAAGTGGGCTCTCAACGATATTGTGAATCTTAATTTCACGGATGTAGCGGCGGTGGCTGATGCCGCAAGGAAATATGAAATTCATCGAGAGAGGTCAGGGCTAAATAAGAGGAACCACAAGGGGGATCACATCCGACCTGTGACTCACAATAGCAACAACTGCAACAACAATAATCAGCGAAATTATGACTCTAGGAGCAATGAGGGTCGTGGCTATGTTAGGCAGTCGGGCAACAACAACAACTACCTAAAGCCATATTAGCATAATCGGGGAAAACAGTACAACAACAACCGTGCTGCAGGATCCTCAAGCCAGAAAAGTCACACGGACATTCTCCTATTCCTTTATGCACCTCATGTGGGAAGAATCATCTAGGGAAGCAATGTTACCGTGCAATTGGCGCTTGCTTTGAGTGTTGAGAAATTGGGCATCGAGTAAGAGATTGTCCTAAGAAGGGTGGTTATGGAGGTGGTGGTTCTGGTAATGATAAGTCTACACTCACCAAGGGGCGTGTGTTCACTGCTACCAGGGAGCAAGCATCAAACTCTTCAGGTACAATTTCAGGAACCATCTTTTTGAATGATCATGCTATAGGTTTTATTTGATACGAGGGCGACCCATTCTGTGATAGATGTATCATTAGCTAAGTTCATTAATATTTCTCCTACACAACTCGATTATACATTATCATTATCCACTCCTATATAAGGCGTAGCTATGACTAATCATGAATATTTAAATTTCCCTCTACGTTTTGATGATAAAATTCGTGTTGCAAATTTGTACCCGTTAGATATGACCGATTTCGACGTAATTTTGGGCATGGATTGGCTTTCTGCACACCATGCTACTATCGTATGTACTTCTAAGCGTGTTGTCTTTGGCGATTCTAACCAACCCGAATTCGTTTACCAAGGTTCGCAGCCTAGTAAACCCCTTAAAATAATTTCTTATTTAAAAGCCCGTTCTTTGATCTCCCATGGTTGTGAAGGCTTCTTAGCTTCCATAAAAGATGTTTGAATGGATGGTCCTCGCCTTGAGAATTATTCGGTGGTTCGGGATTTTGCGGATGTATTTCCTGAAGTAATTCCGGGAATTCCACCGGAGCGTGAAGTCGAATTTGGCATTGAATTAGCTTCGGGAACTGAACCCATTTCTAAAGCTCCATATCGGATGTACCGATTGAATTGAAGGAACTGAAGGAGCAGCTTCAAGAACTTCTTGATCTTGGTTTCATTCGTCCTAGTGTTTTTCTGTGGGGTGCTCCGGTGTTGTTTGTCAAGAAGAAGGATGGATCTATGCGGTTATGCATTGATTATCGGGAATTAAATCGTGCTACTATTCAAAATTATTATCCGCTACCCCGCATCGATGATTTATTTGACTAGCTACAAGGTGAAAAATTCTTCTCCAAGATTGATTTACGATCTGGTTATCATCAACTACGGGTGAAAGTGGAGGACGTCTCCAAGACTGCTTTCCATACTCGTTATGGTCATCATGAATTCCTTGTTATGCCGTTTGG
The DNA here is from genome assembly GCA_025667525.1 of Glebionis coronaria. Taxonomy (NCBI): domain Eukaryota; kingdom Viridiplantae; phylum Streptophyta; class Magnoliopsida; order Asterales; family Asteraceae; genus Glebionis; species Glebionis coronaria. Next base: position 519,073,050 of record CM046882.1, read on the forward strand.
ATTAACTAATGCACCAGCAGTATTAATGGAATTAATGAACCGTGTTTTTCACGAATACTTGGATAAATTTGTCATTGTCTTCATCGATGGTATTCTGGTCTTTTCGAAGACAAAGAAGGACCACGAGGATCATCTCAGCATCATTTTGGGAACTCTACGTCAGGAGAAGCTATACGCTAAATTTTCGAAGTGTGAGTTCTGGTTGGAAAAAGTGGCATTTTTAGGGCATGTTGTGTCGTCGGATGGAATTACGATGGATCTCGTGAAGGTTGAGGCTATCACTAAATGGCCAAGACCGACGACGGTAACGGAGGTTTGTAGCTTCTTGGGCCTTGTGGGTTATTATCAATGGTTTGTAGAAGGATTCTCACGTTTAGCATTACCGTTGACTAAACTTATGCGAAAAGGTGAGAAATTTGATTGGGATGAAGAACGAGAGAAAAGTTTTGAGGAGTTAAAGACGAGACTCGTTTCAGCTCTGATACTTACTCTTCTTTCCGGCACCGACGGTTATCAAGTTTATAGTGATGATTCGAAGAAAGGTCTAGAGTGTGTACTTATGCAACACGGTAAGGTTATTGCGTATGCATCGCGACAACTAAAACCGTATGAAGCTAATTATACTACACATGACTTAGAACTAGCGGCGGTTGTGTTTGCCTTGAAAATTTGGAGGCATTATCTGTACGGAGAAACTTGTGACATTTTCACCGATCACAAGAGTCTTAAGTAAATCTTCACTCAAAAGGAATTGAACATGAGGCAGAGGCCCTGGTTGGAACTTCTCAATGATTATGATGCAAACATCTAGTATCATCCCTGGAAGGCTAACGTAGTAGCTGATGCACTTAGTAGAAAGACGAGAATCTTAGCAGGAATTGAATGGGGCGTGAACTCATCACTGATTTGGAACGTTTGGATGTTGAGTTTTGTTTTCGCGGTACTAACGGTTTCTGGGCTAGTATGAAGGTTGAGCCTAATCTTATACTACAAATTAAAGAAGCTCAGAAGGATGATGGCGAGTTATGGGCCATACTGTAGAAAGCTTATAGGAATGAGCATACGAAATTTCGGGTGGACGACGAGGGTGTAATCCGGTATGGGGATAGATTTTGTGTTCCAGAGGACCCTACTCTTCGTGAGGCCTTGTTGACGTATGCACACAGTTCTCCTTTCTCTATTCATCCAGGTTCCACTAAAATGTACGGTGATCTAAAGCAACATTTCTGGTGCAATTGCATGAAGCAGGATGTGGCTACGTTTGTGTCTCGGTGTATGATTTTTCAGCAGGTAAAAATTGAGCATTGGCATGCTAGCGGTCTCCTACAACTCTTGGGCATTCCCGTTTGGAAATGGGATGAGATATCCATGGATTTTGTGACTGGACTCCCTAGTACGCAGAATAAGCATGATGTTATATGGGTTGTGGTGGATCGATTGACCAAATCGGCTCACTTTCTTCCTATTTGGAAGGATTATTCCATGAGTAAATTGTCAGATATCTTTCGGCAGGAGATTATTCGACTGCATGGTACTCAAACAGCGATTGTATCCGATAGAGATCCGCGCTTTACGTCTAGGTTTTAGAAAGGTTTACAGAAAGCTTGGGGTAATAGACTCAAATTCAGTACGACATTTCATCCACAGACTGATGGTCACACCGAACAAACCATTCAGACTTTAGAGGACATGTTAAGGTCTTGTGCTTTGGAGTGGATGGGTAATTGGGACGAATATCTATGTCTTGTGGAGTTTGCCTACAACAACAGTTGGCACGCTAGCATTAAGGCAGCACCGTTTGAGCTTTTGTATGGACAAAAGTGTCATGCTCCTATTTGTTAGAATGCATTAGGTGAATGCATTATTGAGGGTTCGCAACTTATCGAGGTGACTAATGAAAAGGTTGCCATTGCTAAGTAAAAGCCTAAGGAAGCTAGGTCCCGACAAAAGATTTATGCTGATCGTCATAGGAGAGAGTTATCCTTTAGTTCCGGAGATCGTGTTTTTTTGAAAGTTTCTCCATGTCGCGGTGTTCGTCGTTTTGGTATTAAAGGGAAGCTTATTCGTGTTTTATTGGTCCTTTTTAGATTCTCGATTATGTTGGGGAGGTTTCTTATCGTCTGGCTCTACCTCCACAATGATCTCACGTGCATAATGTGTTCCATGTATCACTTTTGAGGGGATACAAGTATCACCCCTTACATGTCGTTTCATATCCTTCAGATCAAATCCAAGAAGACTTATCTCTAGCCGAGGAGCCGGAGGCTATCTTGGATCGTCAGGAACGTGTTATGAGAAACAAGACTATTCCTTTTGTCAAGATTCTTTGGAAAAATCATCCCGAGCTCGAGGCTACTTGGGAAACCGAGGAATCAATGCTCTCTAGCTATCCTCATTTCTTTGCATAGTCTGGTACGTTTCATTTCGTTTATTTCGCTTTCCTTGTTGATTATTCTATTCCAATTTTGAGGCCGAAAATTTTCTTTTAGATAGGAGGAATTGTAGAACCCGTAACACCACTTTAATTTCGAGGACGAAATTTTCTTTTTAGTAGGGAAGAATTGTAAAACCCACATTCTTATAATACGGAAATCTGAATAAAGTATGATATTTGAGTATTTTATAAACTGTGGGAAATTTATGTAAGTTTTTTAGTAGTGATTTTATTTTATTTAAATTAAATCATAGTTTATATATTTCATAATTATTAAATAAATAGGACTTATATTATGAAACCTTTTAATTAAATTATGTTATAACCTATGGTTTTAAATAAAAACAAAAGTAAATGGCACTCTTTTACCTTAAATAAATAATTATTATAAACTTAGGTTATACTTAATTTAAAAGTACACACATTTTATAACATGTACATCTTTTTGTAAGACTTTTTAAATTAAAAATGAAGAGTAAATATTTGTGTAATATATATCTAAAAATCAAAGTTGAAACACCCTCTTGTGATCACCATATACACGGCACAATATAGTTATTTTAGGAAAGTTTATAAAGTTTTAAACTAATTTGATTCTTATGTTACAAAGTGATAAAAATATAATATATGTCTTTCCTCTTTTCAAGCCTTTAACAAAAAAAGATTTTTGCTCTATAAACACCCCTTAGGGGCCGTCCCAAACACACACATAAACACCTTTCACATTTCCTAAACTCTACCAAAATCTCCTCTCATCTTCATTGTTAAAAAAAACCTTAAAACCTTAAGGTTGTTTTTTATCTTTCTTAAATTTGATCATCCATTCTTATTCCTTGTACGTATAGTGATTACCATATAATTATACACATCCCATATAAGTCCTTGTAATCCTTATTTCACCTTTATGGCTTTCTTATATCTTGATTTAATTCATAAACATGATTTCTAGGGTTTTGAAACCCTAAAAATGTGTTTTGGTGATTTAATAACCTAAAAACGTTTTTCATATGTTAGATTTATTTAGATCAGCCCTAAAAAGGTTCTAATGAAGTTATTATATGTTTTTCATAAAGATCTAGCGGTCCTTCGATGATCTAGATCACTAAACCGGCTAATACGAATTTATGACCCATGGCTATCCGATTTTTGGGTCATCTTGTGAGGGCTATAAAACGAGTTTCATAATACCTTTTTAAGTGTACCTTATCCTATGAACCTAGTTTTCATAAATGGTCTTAAAGCGTTTTGAATTGGTCGAGAACTATGTCTACCATGTCGATCATTGAAAACAGTCCTTAAAAATCAGAATATGAGTCATCTTGTAAGAGTCATATCTTGAGCTCCAGGATAGATTTTTGAGTGATTCGAAGTTAAAACTATGTATTTCGAATGTACTTTTCAAATATGGACTTTAATCAGTGGGTATGGTTTTAGAAAATAGGTTTATAGTCGGATCTTCTAAAAGAGTCCCTAAATGACGGGTTTTCGGGAAAGTGTATAATTAGGGTTTTGAATCACCAAATCATGAAACCTTGTAATCTTTTGTACTTGAACAATATGTAAGCCGTCTTTTTATGCATTTTTTAGCCTTGGTGACTCGGGAATAGGACTTGTTGCTTTGTGTACGATTCTTTGATTGTTTGTGCTTTTAAGGTACGGGTATACGGTTCTTTATTAAAGAACACTCTTTTACTCTTTCTTATACAACTCCATTTGATAAATCCTTATGCCATTGTTATGTTCCCATATTATTATTTGTTGTATTCCTAAGATCCTTAATATTTCCTTTTGCCTTGTTATGAATCCGTTATTGTTATGCCTTTATAGGATTCCACTTAAATACTTTTATTCTCTAACTGTTATGCCTTTGTAATGAAACCTTAAGCCTGATCCATAGTTTGTATCTAGTCATGGGGGTACCATGACCATGTCATACGATGCACCGGTGACATGACACTAACTGAGGCGGTGTGATTAGATTCCCGATGTTCCCTTTTGGTGCACATAATTATTATATTATTGTGAGCGTGTGTGCTAGTCATGAGCTAGTGCACGTGCTATTAACATTTGTTTTGCAAGAGCGTATGGATGCATCCTAGGTGTTTGTTTGATATGATGTGATGTGATTTAATGTGATAGGTTTGTATGTGTTATACACGCCATCACTTTGGTACATAGGATTCGCAATCCTTTTACACTTATATGGTGAATTGTTGATTTAGATATGTGATTTGTTAGGTGTGCTCGTGGGCTATTCTTGTCTTTCTTTAACCCTTTTTATTCATCCACTTAATCATCCTTATGTTCATACCTTGTGATATATTCATTATTGTTATCTCTTTTTCCCTAAACCATATTTTTTATATCCGTTCACTGGGCGTTTTGCTCAGTCGTTTCTTTTTCCATGCGGCAGGTATTAAGCGGGACACGAGGCTATGAGAGTTTTGGGCTTACCAAGATCCACCCAAGTTTTTAAAAACTTAATACATTTTATGATTTGATACTTTGCATTTTGGACCCCGTTGTTTTGGGGATTTTTGTTTATTAAGATATTACTTTAAGTATTTTGGATTTAATAAAAGTTTCTTTTTAGCCCTTTTAAATTATGATGTATCTGATGTGACACCATAGTAGTAGCACTTTGTCTCTTTTCGAAGCGGGGTATTACAGTCCTTGTGGTATCTTATTTTTACATCTATCTTCCCTGGTATTCAATAAGTGCATGCACCCTCTCTGTGGGAAAAGTTTGGGTTTGTTTTCGTCCTTTGACCAAATAGAGGTCAAGTTTTGACCGTTAGATGCTAATATGCCAAGGGCAGTTCTGTCAGTTTATGTTGTGTTCCCAATCTTGACAAACCACAGGGACACTTTCTGCAATTTTTTCTTTTCTTGTTTATCCATCTTCATCTTTCTAAACTTAAAACTCAGTTTTCGGTCGACAATCGTCTTGAACAAAAATAACTTTGGTGATCAAGTCAACTTTTTTTCTTAAATTCAAATAAGTTGCGAATAAACACCAAGCTCACTCCACACATGATCGTCTCCATTCTCTTTATCTTTCATTTAAGAAACACCCACCATTAACACAAGAAATCTTCGATAACCTACTATGAAATCATGATCATATGTAGATGTACACACTTGCAACACATAAAAAGACATACACAAAAACCTAGATCAACCTAAATCTACATCAACCTTATGGCCGGATTGTGTCACTGTCGTTGGATCTACAGATATCGACCATAAATTAGTTTGGTCTTGTGTCCACCGTAGTTAGAAATCATTTGTGTGTTTATGTTTAGTGGGCTTTGTAAATAAATATGTGGGATTTTAAGTGAATGATGTGAATCAGTATGTTCTTTTGTATGCATTTCATTTGGTGGATTTTAATTCAATGTTTTTAGTGGTAATGAATTTTTCCTACACCAGATTGGATGAGTAACCAAGAGTCAATATCTTTGTTTTGTTAGTTTTAGATCTTATCGATTCCCACTTTTTTTACCTTGGTTCCAGTTTATGAATTTATCGACGTTGATGAACTTTTTTATGATACAATCTATATGATAAAGCATGGATTTTGATTTAAAAGTTATGAATATGGATTTGATATTAATAAAACTAGCATAAGATTGTTATTATTTTTGTGAGTTGGCAGACCCACAACCTATTGAAATGGTGTAAAATTCAGTTCATGTTCAGGGATAAACAAGAATTTTTTTTTCTTCAGAAAGCATCCTTATGGTTTGTCAAGATTGGGAGCACAACATAAACTGACAGAACTGCCCTTGGCATATTAGCAGCTAACGGTCAAAACTTGACCTCTGTCAGGTCAAAAGACGAAAACAAACCCAAACTTTTCTCAAAAGGAAAATACCTGTAATTATTGAATATCAGGAAGGATAGATGAAAAAATAACATACCACAAAGACGATATCCACAATTTACTCTTAAAAGTAATACTTTAAAATGCACAATTATTCTTCGATCATTATTTATTTAGTTTGTAAATTGTTAGATAGGTACTCTTAAAGAAAAACTAAAACTAAATAAATAACGAAAAATAATAGAAGTAGAAGACAAACACAAGAAGCTTGTGTTTAACACGATTATTTTAAAACGGATTCGTTATCCGTTTCTCACGGTTGCCAAGCATGACAAACTCGCCTCAAAAATCATGAAAACATTTGTGCTCTTGATCGAAGCTTGCCAAAAAGAATGAGATACTTGACAGTGAAAGGTTGGCTGGTCTTCACCGCCATAAATTAAACAAATATGTTATAACTCCGATATTACGTGTTTATTGCATAAAAACGATTTATAAATTGATAAAATAAGTATGTGTATCTATTCTTAACATAAACTGATAAAGAATTCGAAAACTACTTAAGCGAATCAAGGTAACTATTTGTTCTAGAAGTATATGTTCTTCTACCCGAGAGGTGAATTATCAAAGTTTCATTTCTCTGCTTCTCACCAGGAACACTTTTTAGTGTATGAGGGTTCTCTTTAAACCATTTTTTACTATCGACATGCCTTGTTTTTTACCACTGCAATTTTATCACAGGTGATAAAAAATGGCTACTTAAAAAAAAGTGACATCCTTGACTAATCGTACGTACTTCTTTAATACACACATGTCGTCCAACGTCGCACCTTTTGATGAAAATATCAATCCAACTTTTATCAGATATTTTGGAGTTGATAAGAAATGAGAATGAAGTCTCTTAAAAAGTTAGTGAAAAAGTACCTTATGGAGAAGGTGGGGAGGTAGATTATTGGACAACCATTTGTTAAACTTTTTAAAGCTTAATTAAAAGCTATAATTTGGGAGAAACATGCTTTCAGATGTCATGTTAATGTTAATAACAATTTTTTTTTCGGAAAAGGGATGTTAATAACAATTAAATTTAAATAAAATGTATATTTGGTCAAAACATATTTTATGTTTTTGGTTTTCAGTATAGAATAGTTTGGTCACATAGGAGTCTGTTTGGCTTCAAGTATTTAGAGCATTTAAAATTAGATTAAACAAAATCGATCGAAAATCAAATTGAACTGACAAATTGAGTTGAACAAAATTATTTTGGGTTAATTTTCAATTTTGTATACTTATATCGATTTTATTTGGTTGGCCCGGTTTGATGTCAGATTAAAAACAAGAAAAATACGTATAAATTATATAATCGGTTCAGTTTTAATTTTGCTTAATTTAATTCGGTTTGTTTTTTTCAAAATCGGTTTTTGATTCGTGTTTTTTCAAATTCGATTTTTGGTTCGGTTTGATTTTAAAACGAACCTCATCCTTATTTCAAAGCGTTAAAACGTGAGCAGAATGTTGTGAATTTTTATGCTCGTTTCACAAACAATAATTAGTTTTATCTATTTTTTTCACCATGCTTATTTTTCAGTGCTATATAAAATACATCTAGAATTCGTTTTACACATTGTGATTGCCACATACACTTGCATAATCAATTAGTAACTTTTTATTGGAAAAAATAGCAATAGCCTGCCAAAAAATACATCTATTAAATTAGTAACTTTTATTTTTTACTCGTTAAAAAATTATCAAATTTTGATGTCAATAAAAAAAAACAACAAGTTTGTTTGGTAAATTATCATGTCTTGTGGGTTGGTATCGGTTTTCAAAATTCAGGTGACAATGTGACATTATACCAATATATGAATTAGGTTAGGTAAAAAAGAAACATAATCATCTTGATATATAAAATGTATATATTTTTTCCTTAATTATAGAAAATAGTATAAATCTTGACGGTGGAGAAAACGAGTGCGATCCCACCTATTGCGCAAGGTTGTTACAACGTCTCAATAATACACTCTTGTTGTATTTTTCATGCTTCTCAAGGTCAAATATCAGCTAAAGTCAACTTTGTTGCCTTAGTTAGCCAATGGGCTTTAACGTAAATTCAAGCCTTATCTCAAACGTAATTTGGACTTGACTGAGTTTGTCGATAAAATTGCAGGTGTAATTTCACAACCTTGTACACGAATACACATGTATCTAGATTTGTCTGTGTTGCTACAACTTATCGAGATAAAGTTGGCCCATATATATTTATCGCAAGACAACCAATCGATGAGATGGTACGAGAACAAAATATTCGCTTACTGAAATAAGGTCATTTCATGCCAGTTATCAATAACGTGTGTATGACTGTGTTTTGCTATAAAATGTCTTACTTATTACGTTTGTAGAACACCAATAATTAGTACGGTTACAACCCGAACGAGAAAAAGAACAAAGATATCTATTTCTTAAGACAAAATGTACCAAGTGTTATTATATACCACGCGTGAGGTATAACTTTAAGCCATCTTCGTGCGTGGTTATTGTCATGGCTCTAGGCTCGTCATGGTCTCCTTAAAGTCTCGCAAAACGCGAGGTGTGACTTTACGGCCACGTAATATATAATATACTACAACTCTTTAGTTTAAAACTTGACGTTAGACGACGAGTGAAAACACTGATAAGACGTGATGATATAATATACGTAAAAGTTTTTAATTCAATTTCGATTAAAACGTATCTTTTTATAAAAATAAAAAAGATACATTCAATTTTTTTTCATATTTTGTTATGTTTTTAATTCAAGTATTGAAAACATTATAACTCGTTAAGTTTTGCAAAAACATGAAACTTAGTCATGCTTATACATCATATCTTACGCTATGTATAACCTTAATTACTGTAGATGGGTCTATTAGTAACCACAAATTTTTTTATTATAATCGGATAATTAGTCCAATGAGTATAGCTTTTTTGTTTGAGTCAATTAACCCAATTTTAAGTCTCATCTTTGACATTTATTTTAGTTAGGTACCCGCTTTTGTAAATGTATGAATACACTGAAGAAATTTTGTATAATAAGAGATCGAAGGTAGAGTTTTGTCTCATCTCACTCAAAGTGTTTTTTTTTTTGCTAGCAAAATTACCGAAACTATTTTTTGTAAAGTAAACAATAACGGGTAAAAAAAAACACCACGAAGTCAATCTAAGACTTTTATAGAATAACCACACTTTTTTTATATGGACGATCCTGAAAACATATAAAACCTAATCAACGATTATTTTAGCTAAGTCTAATTAAATTTCAACATCTTACAATTATTTAATAAAATAAAATATTTTTTAAAAATGACATCATTGTCCTAGATGGGCATATATATTTATGAAGTAGAGTAGAAAACACACAAAAAGGGAAACCGTGTTGTACATCTCTTTTTCCCTTTCATTATTCCACCATACATAATAAAACCCATCCTCCTTTTATTCCACAAATCACATTGAAAACCAAAAAAAAAACCACAAACTCACCCAACCCAACAATGGCTGAAAAAATACACCCAAAACAACCCATTCCATCCGGAGGAAACCCTAACCCTAACCCTAGCTTCCCTCCCAACAAATCAAACCTCTACAACTCAACTCGACCAGTTTATCGCCCTTTACCTCGTCGAAACCGTCGTTCATGCTGCTGTTCATTCTGCCTATGCATCACATTCTCACTAGTCCTCATAATCCTCATTGCAGCCATAGCAGGAGGGATATTTTACGCCTTATATCGCCCTCATCGTCCTTCATTCACTGTTACATCGCTCCAGGTCCAAAACTTCACTCTCACAAACTCAAACACTCTTACTACAAAATTTAACTTGACTCTCACGGCACATAACCCTAACAAAAAGATCGAGTTCATTTACGACAAAGTTAACGTTAAATTCAGTTCCAACGACGTGGATGTCGGATATGGGACAATTCCTGAGTTTACTATGAAGAAGAAAGATAGTACGAGGTTGAGATCAGTTGTGTCGTTGACTGGTCAAAGCGTTGGTGGTGATAATGGGAGTGGTTTGAGAAGTGATGTGAATAAGAAGAAGGTGCCAATGAGTGTGAAGCTGGATACTAAGGTGAAAGTGAAAGTTGGTGGGGTGAAGATGAAGAAGGTGCCTATTAGAGTTGATTGTAGTGGGATCAATGCGAGTGTTCCCTCGGGGAAGACGCCCGGGAGCGCGACGACCTCGGGCGTCAAGTGTAAGGTTGATTTGAGGATCAAGATCTGGAAATGGACTTTTTAAGGTTTTGTAAAATTTTACACGAATGTATCTTATATCAAGGTACATCTGTGTTTCATTATGATTTTTATTTTTATGGATTTTTTTTTTCTTTTTTGGCTTTTTAGGATTATGATGTGTATTTTATTATATTTTTTTATAAAGATGGTTTGAAATAGTATTGATCATTGCAATTTTATATTTTTTGTAATTATATGATGATATTTTTTGTTAAAAAAAGGTTGGTTTATTGTATTTTTGCGAGGTGATAACGTGGGTTGAAATATATAATACTATCATTGAATGGTATTCTTTTTTTAATTAGTTTGTATCTTTTGTGTATATACACATACAAACATATCATGCCAGATTTTGCCAGTAGGAACCGCGTCATTTTCGGGTGATTATTGATTAATTAAGCTGATAAGCTAAAGTCAAAGATGGAGGATTAGTTATGAATTAATAAAACGTAAAAGTGTGGCTGTCTATAGCTTGATTAATACAAAAGTAATTAGCTATTGTAATGACCAACTTTTTTGTCATGATGAGTTAGCAAATCGCGTAAAAAGCCGGAATTCTTTTGAAATACGGAGTATATTTAAAAAAATGCTAAACTCACAAAGAAAATTTTATAAAATTTTTTACAAAATAATGTGTCTAATTAGAAATTTGAGTATGTCAACAATACAACTCATTTTGTAAGTTTTTGTGGAAGTTTATTTGTGATTTCAATCAATTTTCTTTCTAAAATTCTAAGAAAAATTATTATATTTCAATAGTAGCAAGTTCAAATTAAAGTTGATGTAAGTCAGTGTGGGATTTTATGCTGATTTTATCACTTTAATGTAACCCAAACTTCCATAAAAGAGTTCTCAACGAATCATGGTTATTAATGTTCCTGTTCTCTTACAAAAACTCTTATTAAAATCGGAGTATATATTTTCTGAAATTTTTTATATGGAAAAAGCGACATAAGAATATATAATATAGAACTTTTTTTTTTGAACGAATATATAATATTAGATCAAGAGATGTTGATGTTAAAAAATATGTTGGAAATTTAGTACAATTGTGGGAACGAGTAATATTTGTAAATTGGTTTGGAGGTACGGAGTGTACACCCATTAAGTCCCTTACCTCCCTGGACTCAATATAGTGGTTGTGATATCAGTAGGAAATTGCTCCTGGTCAGGAAGCTGCTCCTGGTCAGGAAGCTGCTCCTGGTCAGGAAGCTGCTCCTGGTCAGGAAGCTGCTCCTGGTCAGGAAGCTGCTCCTGGTTAGGAAGCTGCTCCTGGTTAGGACGTTGCTCCTGGTGATGCACAAAGTCTTTGTAACCTCTTTGACCAGTTAATGAGAGTTGAGTATTGACTTGATGACCAGGTTTATGGTCATGTAACCACTATGCTTTATGAAGGTAATTATGAGATTAATAGGCCGATTAATGCTCTTAATACCTTTGACTAGGAGTTACATTCCTTAAGGAATAGGATCACTATAAATAGTGATCATATTTTGCATGATGAAATATACGAAAACAGGAAACACTTACACGCACAGAGTTCTTGATTTGTGCCTAAAACAAGAACTAACTCTTGGTTTTATCCCAAGGAGGTATTTGTGTTAACCCAGGCATAGGGTCGAATAATCTTCTTTGAAAAGTGATTACACGACTTCAAGAGATATCCGGTAACCATTCATTGATACTTAGTTAGGCTATTGATTATCTTCACCCTGTTGGAACGAAGTAAACCCCAACAATCAAAGAAGATTATTTTGTGATAATCAATGGCGGTGACAATGAAGCATATGGTGGCTAACTTCTCCAAACTGGACAAGTTTGAAGGGGTTGATTTTAGGAGATGGCAGAAGAAGATCCACTTCCTTCTTTCTACCATGAACGTGGTGTACGTGCTGACCACTCCCATTCCTGATGGTGGTGATGATGCTACTTTGGAGGAACTGAGGAAAAGGAGCAAATGGGAGAATGATGATTATGTGTGTCGCGTCATAATTATCAATGGTATGTCTGGTTCTTTATTTGATATTTACCAAAATGTTTAATCTGCTAAAGAACTATGGGATTCCTTGGAAGCCAAATATATGGCTGAGGATGCATCAAGTAAGAAGTTCCTTGTGAGTGATTTCACAAATTACAAAATGACTGATTCAAGACCAGTCATGGAACAATACAATGAACTTCTTGGAATACTTGGCAGATTTACACAACATAAAATGAACATGGATGAGACCATTTAGGTCTCGTGTGTCATTGAAAAACTACCTCCTTCTTGGAAAGATTTCAAGCACACCTTGAAACATAAGAAGGAGGAGTTAACTCTTGTTGAGTTGGGCAGTCATTTGCGCATTGATGAATCCCTCATGGTGCATGAAAGTGATAAGCCAAAGAGCAACAATGTTGCTGGTTCATTTGTTGTCAATATGGTGGAGCATAACAACTCCACCAGGTACAATGACAACAAGGGCAAACGTAAGCATCATGATAACACCAAACCTAATCCTAACAAGAAGTCATCAGTGGCTTGTTGGAAGTGTGGGAAACCTGGACACTTCAAAAGGGATTGCAAAGGTGTTAGCATTGGCAACCAAGCTAATGGATCAGGCACAAAAGGTCAGAATATGTTTAATGAATCTCTCCAGATTTATTATGTTACATATGTATCTGAAGCTTACTTTGTGCAGGATGATGATGTTGCGTGGTGGGTTGACTCTGGAGCAACAGTACATGTGTGTAAAGATAGATGCTGGTTCAAGACTTATGAGTCAATGAATGATGGATCTATTCTTCACATGGGAAATGAGTCAACAGCCCTAGTGCATGGACGTGGTTGTGTAGATCTTAAATTTAGTTCTGGAAAGATTGTTTCTTTGTTTAATGTTTTGCATGTTCCTAATATTAGGAAGAACTTGGTTTCCAGTAGTATTTTGAATAATTGTGGTTATAAACAAGTGATTGTGTAATAACCCGAACTTTAAAATCAACATTTAGACAGAGTTCTAATACAAATTCTATTATTCGGACCAATATTTATTAATCGACTTTTATTTGTCATGTTCGTTCGACGAATAATATTGTTTCTCGACTAGACGACAAAATTAGGTTTTAACGTATCGAATATGTGTCATTTATTAATTATCGGTAAAGTCTACGTCCGTCATCGACCGTGACCATTCTCATTATGACATAAAAATATTTTCTATTGTCTTCGTTTTAATTTATCGTTTTATGAGCATTTTTAGTAATTCACGTTAAGCCTTTATGCGCCATTTGTTTATACGACGCGTTAACATTTATTAAATAATAAGACCTCATTTATTTATCAAAAATAAAATATTCTCCGAATGTCGATGTTTTTATTTCATATTGAGCGTTTATTTTTCGTGTTTTACGCCTAAGTTTTAAATTGCGTAACTTTTAAAATATCGAGTTTCGGTAATACCCGCATTGTCGATGATGGGACATAAGTTAACAAAAACATAATATAAAGTACACCATGAGTGCCGTGTCACTCATTCATCAACAAGCACACACGTTTTCATTTTGGTAAGACACTTGTGTACCCCAACATGTCATATGAATCTTATCTTATGCATTCATTTGTTTAAAACAAAATAAACATATACATCTCAATATCTTGGCATGTTTATGCCGTGAGATCTACAATCCCAAATTTACATATCTTTTCAAAATATCTTAATCACTAGTTAAGTATTACTTACTAGTCATAGTTCACGTTATTGGTTCATATACTCTCAAATCATAATCAAATTATTATCATGACCATCACCAATATCATTTGGAGTAATTCGGTACTGTTTATAAGGTGTACCTACAAGGGTTTCTCGCAAGAAATATTGGGTTGGTTTGATGATCATTATCAAGAGTGGAGTGGTTAAAATGTTCTTGCGGCGTTTATCTTGTAAGGATTGATATTCCTTTTGATGATTTCATTTTATGTTTGTAAAACATGTAATTATATATTTTCCTACGGTGTTAGAGGTTGTAACATTAATTTTTTTTTGTTATTGGACATTGTATATGATTTTGTAAGACAAATGTGTAAGTTAAACAAGCTCTTAGTGATGATTTAGTAAAATGGCAATTTTTGATTAGTTTCAAAAACGTGTTATTTGAATGACATCAGTAGGTTTCTAGGCTGTTTTAAAGTCATGGGTTGATAGGCCAATATTTTTTGGAGCTTTTGCCGGGTGACCCGTCCCGTGACGATACCCGATGAATTAGATATGGCCAAAATGATTAAAAAAATATATAATCTGTTCATACTGTCAAGACGGGCAGAAAACTCATAGAAGCACTCCTGATCAATGAAAAATGTAAAACTATAGGTTGTAGCTAAACTTATGTAGAACACACACGAATCGGATAGTTTTCTACGGATAAACGGTTTAGAAATGACGGCCAAAACGGTGAAACTGAAGTTGGCTGCGAAAAACAGCCAACTCTTCTAAGTGAGAAAATGAGCAATTGAGCTATGATAAGTATATTTTAGGGGTAATTAAACTTATAATAAGTAAATTACATGAGTTGAGGGTAATTATTATATAAAGAACTCACCTTGACGATTTACGGTTTAGGAGAAACGATCTAATCTACTAGACATGTCGGGAAAATTGTAAGAATTGGGTTATATTCAATTAACGTAAAACGTGATGATTTTTATAAACACCAAAATGGTATGAGACACTTTTAGTAAATATAGAATTGTTTATTTATTGATAACTAGAATAACCGAGACCCGACCATCGTGGACATTAAGTTGACATCGTTATGAGGCGTTTTAGAACCCGTAATATATATAAAGTGGATTTGGGCCACAAAAGCTCAACTTACACTTGTAATGTCTATTGGGCCATTATCGGAACTGAGATAAATAATTTATTTGGAGATTAATACTGATTTTAAAATGGCCTAAGTTAGATAAATGTGTAATGGGCTACCAATGGGCATAAATGGGCTTAATAGTCATAATGGGACTTTATATGGTAGATTGTCACCAAAAGTTTTATGAAAGGTTTAACGAAACTTATGCAATGTCCAAACTTTCTAAAGTAAACTATTTACATATATGTATGACTTATGTATAGTCTCTAACCTAAGACGCACCTCGTCGTTATAGGTTTCGTTCGGTTATATGTTGACCGTCGGGCATCTCGGTCTCAATCAACGATTGAATGTTATCTCGTGAAGTCGTGTATCGACTATTGGACGTTTGTTCTTTGATCTACGTGTGATAGCTATATCAGGTGAGTCTATAGTCTCGCTTTTATATTATCTTGTAAATGATTTTTAACCCGCGAGGGGAAATACATGTTGTTTTATAAAATGAACACAAGTTGTTTTCAGTATGTTGGACCCGAATATGATGATAAATGCCTAAGTACAATTGTCTTATGAAGTCCCTGAATTTCATGAACTGTTAATTACCTTGCGAGGTAAACGCTAATACATATGATAGATCTATTTGGTTTGACAACCTTATCCTAGGGTATGTATCCTTGTGATCACCTGAGAGGGATATTATGTATAAGAGGTCGCTGGTATATGACAATATTACCTGTTGTAGGGGCGCCGTAAGTGACTCGGTTTGACGTGTTGGTTAACGTTCAGTTGCATGAGCTTAAGGCATTTATCGATATATATGACTTGTCTGTGTGACAAGTTTGAGAAGATTAAAATTCTTGTGTTCAAATGATAATTTGCAAAACCTATAGACTTGCTCAACCGTTGTGTTGATAATTTTAAGCATGTATTTCAGGTAATCAAGATGGATAGCAGCGGAGCATGCGAGGAGGGAGTTGGTGCTTACTTGTCTAAAGTTTATATTATTTTTCCATCCTTTTAAATGAATAAATGACTTTTAAGTCTTTGATGTATGTGATGTGTTGGTAACGATTTTTGGGACTAAACGCTACTCTGATTTTATATATTGGGATGGGAAACTATTTTAGACAAGGTCGTATATTATTTTAACGTCTCTTTTGAGGTCGTTGTCTATGATCGTGTGTGATGTGCTACGAGTAGCGCCCCAAAATGGTATTCCGCTGCGTGGTAATTTGGGGGTGTTACAAATTGGTATCAGAGCCACAAGTTATAGAGAACTAGGTC
The DNA here is from genome assembly GCA_025667525.1 of Glebionis coronaria. Lineage (NCBI taxonomy): Eukaryota > Viridiplantae > Streptophyta > Magnoliopsida > Asterales > Asteraceae > Glebionis > Glebionis coronaria. The sequence continues at coordinate 519,089,709 of CM046882.1, forward strand.
GATTTTGAAAAACCTAAACTATAACTTTTAGTGTGTTCTAAAAAGTTTTAAGCACGCAACTACTCCGCATGGCTCCGGTAAGGCTATTCTTGTATTACTTTTTGATTGATTGTGATTATGTGAACCTATGTGTATATAGGAATGGTAATATGTATATGTATGAATATACTATGATATTTAAGGGCATTGTACGTGAAGCAATGTTCCTTAAATGATTGTCGTACTTTTTATAATGCGGTTTTGTATATGATTTGGCCTCACTGCCAATCACTGATCTTGATAATTACGTATTATCTGATTACGAGTGTGAAACTCGTTTGCTACTTTGAGTATGTAAATATTGTTTCGTAGTCTATCGCATATCGACTTATTTAAGTTTGATTGTTATCATCGTATCGTCATGTGCCATTTTTGGACATCTCCTTTCGAAACGAAGTTGATAAATGCGATGTTCGTGTTTTTGTTACTACTTATGATTTTGAAGAATCATTTATCCGAGGCGATATCTCCTACGTAATGCTATGTGCAATTAAATTTTATATGACCACGTTTTACTGGCGAAAAGGAGGATGCCAATGTTGGACTTAAGATATATATATCCTAATCAAATGTATATAGTTTAGGTACAACAATGATATGCTCGTAGTAGTCATTCGGTTGAGTGACTTAATACTGTGCATCTAAATGGAATGGGACATTTAGATATATAGATTTTAACTCGCCCAACTAAGAGTCGTTTAAGGTTGTCTCATTTAAATGGATTAGAACATTTGAATAAGAAAATTTTAAACCACTAAACCTTAGATATTCGTGTTTTCCTTATTCAGATGGAATGGGACGTTTGAATACGCAAATCATGATGTAAGTTTAGTGACACCTTGTATTTATTTTGGTATTTTGATATGATATCGTGTTGAGAGATAGTAATACTTGAGTAGGATGACTTATAATCTTCTCGTTGATATGGATTGGGACGCCTTTTCATTTGAACAAGAAAGTTATAAGTTCCCGAACCGTGAATTTATAAATTCTTGTATACATGGAAAGGGACGCCTTTTTATGTAGACAAAGAGTTATAAATGAGTGGGCCCAAGTATGTCTGGCTCGATTTGTGAGTGTTTGGTATGCATACGTCTTCCTTCAAATTGTGTTTCGTTGGTATGAATCGTTCAGTGTCGTCGTCATTATGTTGATCGTCGATCATCATCTATGCACGAGTAACCCGTTGGACTTATCCTTCGAGTTCTGTATTATTCTGTCCTTATAAGGATTGAAGTTACATTCAAACCGTTCAATTGTGCCTGTTATGTATACTCATTGCTTTGACTTTTGTTCAGCCAACCTTTGTTAGAAACCTCGGTGATGACTTGTATATTCCTCAAATCTTCGCCATTAAACCAAATACTATTGAAACGAATTAAGCGCCGGGACGTCGCTTCCTAAAGGGTTAGATGATGTAATAACCCGAACTTTAAAATCAACATTTAGACAGAGTTCTAATACAAATTCTATTATTCGGACCAATATTTATTAATCGACTTTTATTTGTCATGTTCGTTCGACGAATAATATTGTTTCTCGACTAGACGACAAAATTAGGTTTTAACGTATCGAATATGTGTCATTTATTAATTATCGGTAAAGTCTATGTCCGTCATCGACCGTGACCATTCTCATTATGACATAAAAATATTTTCTATTGTCTTCGTTTTAATTTATCGTTTTATGAGCATTTTTAGTAATTCACGTTAAGCCTTTATGCGCCATTTGTTTATACGACGCGTTAACATTTATTAAATAATAAGACCTCATTTATTTATCAAAAATAAAATATTCTCCGAATGTCGATGTTTTTATTTCATATTGAGCGTTTATTTTTCGTGTTTTGCGCCTAACTTTTAAATTGCGTAACTTTTAAAATATCGAGTTTCGGTAATACCCGCATTGTCGATGATGGGACATAAGTTAACAAAAACATAATATAAAGTACACCATGAGTGCCGTGTCACTCATTCATCAACAAGCACACACGTTTTCATTTTGGTAAGACATTGTGTACCCCAACATGTCATATGAATCTTATCTTATGCATTCATTTGTTTAAAACAAAATAAACATATACATCTCAATATCTTGGCATGTTTATGCCGTGAGATCTACAATCCCAAATTTACATATCTTTTCAAAATATCTTAATCACTAGTTAAGTATTACTTACTAGTCATAGTTCACGTTATTGGTTCATATACTCTCAAATCATAATCAAATTATTATCATGACCATCACCAATATCATTTGGAGTAATTCGGTACTGTTTATAAGGTGTACCTACAAGGGTTTCTCGCAAGAAATATTGGGTTGGTTTGATGATCATTATCAAGAGTGGAGTGGTTAAAATGTTCTGGCGGCGTTTATCTTGTAAGGATTGATATTCCTTTTGATGATTTCATTTTATGTTTGTAAAACATGTAATTATATATTTTCCTACGGTGTTAGAGGTTGTAACATTAATTTTTTTTTGTTATTGGACATTGTATATGATTTTGTAAGACAAATGTGTAAGTTAAACAAGCTCTTAGTGATGATTTAGTAAAATGGCAATTTTTGATTAGTTTCAAAAACGTGTTATTTGAATGACATCAGTAGGTTTCTAGGCTGTTTTTAAGTCATGGGTTGATAGGCCCATATTTTTTGGAGCTTTTGCCGGGTGACCCGTCCCGTGACGATACCCGATGAATTAGATATGGCCAAAATGATAAAAAAAAATATAAAATTTGTTCATACTGTCAAGACGGGCAGAAAACTCATAGAAGCACTCCTGACCAATGAAAAATGTAAAACTATGGGTTGTAGCTAAACTTATGTAGAACACACACGAATCGGATAGTTTTCTACGGATAAACGGTTTAGAAATGACGGCCAAAACGGTGAAACTGAAGTTGGCTGCGAAAAACAGCCAACTCTTCTAAGTGAGAAAATGAGCAATTGAGCTATGATAAGTATATTTTAGGGGTAATTAAACTTATAATCAGTAAATTACATGAGTTGAGGGTAATTATTATATAAAGAACTCACCTTGACGATTTACGGTTTAGGAGAAACGATCTAATCTACTAGACATGTCGGGAAAATTGTAAGAATTGGGTTATATTCAATTAACGTAAAACGTGATGATTTTTATAAACACCGAAATGGTATGAGACACTTTTAGTAAATACAGAATTGTTTATTTATTGATAACTAGAATAACCGAGACCCGACCATCGTGGACATTAAGTTGACATCGTTATGAGGCGTTTTAGAACCCGTAATATATATAAAGTGGATTTGGGCCACAAAAGCTCAACTTACACTTGTAATGTCTATTGGGCCATTATCGAAACTGAGATAAATAATTTATTTGGAGATTAATACTGATTTTAAAATGTCCTAAGTTATATAAATGTGTAATGGGCTACCAATGGACATAAATGGGCTTAATAGTCATAATGGGACTTTATATGGTAGATTGTCACCAAAAGTTTTATGAAAGGTTTAACGAAACTTATGCAATGTCCAAACTTTCTAAAGTAAACTATTTACATATATGTATGACTTATGTATAGTCTCTAACCTAAGACGCACCTCGTCGTTATAGGTTTCGTTCGGTTATATGTTGATCGTTGGGCATCTTGGTCTCAATCAACGATTGAATGTTATCTCGTGAAGTCGTGTATCGACTATTGGACGTTTGTTCTTTGATCTACGTGTGATAGCTATATCAGGTGAGTCTATAGCCTCGCTTTTATATTATCTTGTAAATGATTTTTAACCCGCGAGGGGAAATACATGTTGTTTTATAAAATGAACACAAGTTGTTTTCAGTATGTTGGACCCGAATATGATGATAAATGCCTAAGTACCATTGTCTTATGAAGTCCCTGAATTTCATGAACTATTAATTACCTTGCGAGGTAAACGCTAATACATAGGATAGATCTACTTGGTTTGACAACCTTATCCTAGGATATGTATCCTTGTGATCACCTGAGAGGGATATTATGTATAAGAGGTCGCTGGTATATGACAATATTACCTGTTGTAGGGGCGCCGTAAGTGACTCGGTTTGACGTGTTGGTTAACGTTCAGTTGCAAGAGCTTAAGGCATTTATCGATATATATGACTTGTCTGTGTGACAAGTTTGAGAAGATTAAAATTCTTATGTTCAAATGATAATTTGCAAAACCTATAGACTTGCTCAACCGTTGTGTTGATAATTTTAAGCATGTATTTCAGGTAATCAAGATGGATAGCAGCGGAGCATGCGAGGAGGGAGTTGGTGCTTACTTGTCTAAAGTTTATATTATTTTTCCATCCTTTTAAATGAATAAATGACTTTTAAGTCTTTGATGTATGTGATGTGTTGGTAACGATTTTTGGGACTAAACGCTACTCTGATTTTATATATTGGGATGGGAAACTATTTTAGACAAGGTCGTATATTATTTTAACGTCTCTTTTGAGGTCGTTGTCTATGATCGTGTGTGATGTGCTACGAGTAGCGCCCCAAAATGGTATTCCGCTGCGTGGTAATTTGGGGGTGTTACAGATTGAATCTAATAAATTTGTTTTATCTAAACATGGTGTGTTTATTGGTTTTGGCTATTTGAGTAATCAAATGTTCAGGCTTAATATTGATTCTAGTATAAATGTTGATTCTGTCCTGATGACTACCACTAAACTGAATGATTCATCACTATGGCATGCTAGACTAGGCCATGTCCACTATAAGAGGATGCAAGATATGTCTAAGGATGGGTTAATTCCAGCTTTTGACATGGACACTGATAAGTGTCAGACTTGTATGCTGAACAAAATTACTAAGAAACCATTTCAGGATGTAAAACGTGAAACTACAGTTTTGGAGCTAATCCATAGTGACCTATGTGATTTGCATGCTACTCCCTCATTAGGGAATAAGAAATACTTGGTAACATTTATTGATGATGCTTCTAGGTTTTGCTATGTTTATTTGTTACATACTAAGGATGAAGCATTAGATAAATTTAAAGTATTTAAAACTGAAGTTGAATTACAACAAGGAGTCCAAATCAAAAGATTTAGGACTGATAGGGGAGGTGAGTACATGGATACTTTGTACTTTCAGTCTGTTGGAATAATCCATGAGACAACTGCCCCCTATACTCCACAACAAAATGGTATATCTGAAAGGAAAAATAGAGTTCTAAAAGAGATGGTTAACTACATGTTGTCCTACTCAGGACTGAGTCAAGGGTTTTAGGGAGAAGCTATGTTAACAGCTTTCTATTTATTAAATAAGGTTCCTAATAAAAGGAACAGGATTACCCCTTATGAACTCTGGACTAAAAGGAAACCAAACTTGAACTACCTCAAAGTTTAAGGTTGTAGGGCTGTTGTAAGACTCCCTGATCCAAAGGTGAAAACCTTGGGTGAAAGAGGCATTGAATGCATCTTTGTTGGATATGCTGAGCATTCCAAGGCTTATAGGTTCTATGTTATTGAACCTAATGATTCAGTTTTAATAAACTCAATCATTGAATCAAGGGATGCTAACTTTGATGAGACTAGGTTCTCATCAGTCCCTAGACCAAGCCTTAGGACTCCTACTAGAGCTGGGGACATTGGTGTTTCAGTAGAACCTGAAAGGGTCACTGATGAGGTTGTGGTTCAGCAACCTGAGCCTGAGCTTAGAAGAAGCACAAGGCATAGGACTCCAAAGAATTTTGGGCCTGAATTTCAACTATACCTAGTTGAAGGAACAAGGGATGAGGTCTCTGACCAGTACTACTATTGCTTTAATGTTGAGGATGATCCCAAAACATTTTATGAAGCAATGAAGTCCCAAGATGTTGCTTTCTGGAAAGAAGCAATCAATGATGAGATGGATTCCATCATGGGCAACAACACTTGGGTGTTGGTTGATCTACCTCCAGGTTGTAATCCACTTGGTAACAAGTGGATTTTCAAAAGGAAAATTAAGGTAGATGGAACTGTTGAAAAGTTCAAGGCAAGGTTAGTCATTCAGGGCTTTAAACAAAAGTCAGGGATAGACTATTTTGATACTTATGCTCCAGTAGCACGTATCAGTACCATAAGAATGCTGATTGCTTTAGCAAGTATTCACAATCTGATTATTCATCAGATGGATGTGAAGACAGCATTCTTGAATGGTGACTTGGATGAGGAGGTTTATATGAACCAACCTCAGGGCTTCATCATGCCTGGTCATGAAGGTAAGGTGTGTAAACTGATTAAGTCCTTGTATGGACTGAAGCAGGCACCTAAGCAATGGCACCAGAAATTTGATGAAGTGGTTTTGTCTAATGGTTATTCACTTAACCAAGCTGACAAATGTGTATATAGCAAATTTGATGAATCTGGTAAAGGAGTCATCATTTGCCTATATGTTGATGACATGTTAATCTTTGGTACTGACCAAGCTAAGGTTGATCAGACAAAGGATTTTTTGTCATCAAAGTTCTCCATGAAAGACATGGGGGAGGCTGATGTTATCCTTGGCATAAGGATTAAACATGAAAATGATGGTATTGTAATTTCTTAGTCTCATTACATTGAGAAGGTGCTGAAGAAATTCAATCACTTTGATTGTACTCCAGTAAGTACACCTATGGATACAAGTGAGAAACTAATGCCTAACAATGGTCAGGCTGTCTCCCAGCTTGAGTATTCTAGGGTTATTGGTTGCTTGATGTATGCCATGACTAGTACTAGGCCTGACATTGCATTTGCTGTGGGTAAACTGAGTAGGTATACTAGTAATCCTGGTACTCACCATTGGCAAGCAATTCAGAGGGTACTGAAGTATTTGAAAGGAACAATGGATTATTGTTTGTCTTATACTGGATATCCTTCAGTGTTGGAAGGTTACACTGATGCAAGTTGGATCAGCAATACTGAGGATAATTCATCCACAAGTGGCTGGGTATTCCTTCTTGGTGGTGGTGCAATTTCTTGGGCATCCAAGAAGCAAACTTGCATTACTGGTTCAACAATGGAATCTGAATTTGTGGCTCTAGCAGCTGCTGGTAAAGAGGCTAAATGGTTGAGAAACTTGCTTCTTGAGATTCCATTGTGGGTCAAACCTATGGCACCCATTTCTATCCGTTGTGATAGTGCTGCTACATTGGCTAAGGCATATAGCCAGATGTACAATGGCAAGTCTAGACACCTAGGTGTTAGACATAGCATGATTCGTGAGTTGATCACGAATGGGGTGATTTCAATAGAGTTTGTGAGGTCTCAACAAAACTTAGCTGATCACTTGACGAAGGGATTGGCTAGAGACTTGGTTTTAAAGTTTGGTAAAGGGATGGGTTTAAAAGTCCACTCTAGTCACTGAATGCTAGGACACCCAACTCCCTCCTGAGGAAACTTGGGAGCTGAGTTCAATGTGGAAAGCTGAACATTCAGGGGACTGAAGCACATGTTTTACATATCATCCCAAGGATGTGCTTGTACCTGCTGAAAGGAGGATGAAGTTATAAACTTCTTAATGGTTAATTTCTTTGAAAAAGTGCTTAAGCAGGAGCATGAACTAAAGAGGAACCACCTATGCAAATGTTGAGGTTTCGCCGCCTCAAGGAGCATGGACTTTGGCTCTTACAACATTTATGAATTGGATATGGACACATGGCTTGTATGGTGTCAGGAGCGTTTTAAGTGTTTGAAAACTTGGGTGTATGTTATCTTCAGGTGTTCAAAGTAGTTGAAGGGTTCAATTCTTAGAACACCCTGATTCTCGAATATTTGGAGTGATGTACTAAGATGGAAATTCAATCCTCAGGACATTTTCATTTATGCACTAGTTTTGCTAAAGTTGATTTTCATGCAAAAAGGAATTGTACTAAATTGGGGAGGATTGTTGGAAATTTAGTGCAATTGTAAGAACGGGTAATACTTGTAAATGGGTTTGGAGGTACGGAGTGTACACCCATTAAGTCCCTTACCTCCCTGGACTCAATATAGTGGTTGTGATATCAGTAGGAAGCTGCTCCTGGTCAGGAAGTTGCTCCTGGTCAGGAAGTTGCTCCTGGTCAGGAAGTTGCTCCTGGTTAGGAAGCTGCTCCTGGTTAGGACGTTGCTCCTGGTGATGCACAAAGTCTTTGTAATCTCTTTGACCATTTAATGAAGGTTGAATATTGACTTGATGACCATGTTTATGGTCATGTAACCACTATGCTTTATGAAGGTAATTATGAGATTAATAGGCCGATTAATGCTCTTAATACCTTTGACTAGGAGTTACATTCCTTAAGGAATAGGATCACTATAAATAGTGATCATATTTTGCATGATGAAATATACGAAAACAGGAAACACTTACACGCACAGAGTTCTTGATTTGTGCCTAAAACAAGAATTAACTCTTGGTTTTATCCCAAGGAGGTATTCGTGTTAACCCAGGCATAGGGTCGAATAATCTTCTTTGGAAAGTGATTACACGACTTCAAGAGATATCCGGTAACCATTCATTGGTACTTAGTTAGGCTATTGATTATCTTCACCCTGTTGGAACGAAGTAAACCCCAACAAAATATTCCATACACTAGTATACGTGTACCTTTTGTTAGAGTGTTGAAACGGTAGCGCCAACCAATTGCGCCGTTCTACCAGCCAATGAAAACCAACAACGCATCGTATTAGCTCTCGCGCTGTAATTACCAGTCACGTCGTTGGGAGTATAGCTCCAGTCTCCTCATTCTATATATTTTGGCAATCAATAGTCAAATATTAGTTGTTATCTTTATTTAGCTATATTATAGTTTTCAATTCTTATCTAATTACACATTGTATCTATATATACATGTATGCTTTGATCAAATGAGAGACAACACATTTACTATTCTAACACAGATGTCTTTGGCTCAAGATATTAATTTATTAATTTAGTGGGGTTTGCGTGTATCAATGGCGCATATTTTCTTTGAGATGTGCTACATCCACAAAGGATTTACACAAAGAAAATTCACAAAAAGATGTGGCATGTATTCATTGGAAGATAAAAATTTAAAAGTAAGAGAGAGAATTAATTGAGATGATTTTTATTGGTAACAAGTCACTTTGTGGAAGAAATTTTGTAAATGTTTTGTGAATGCAGCATTTTCCATTTTCTTTACCTTACGGCATCAAATGTGTGCCAAAGCATTTTCGGTGCTATAGTGAGATATGTTAACTTGACATCATTTTTTGCTATTGACACGAGTTGAACGATTCTACTCTCGGTTACAGAATAAATTGTGTGGGGAAATTTTTGTCTTCAAGTCGTTACAAATTAAAATTTTTATGGACAATAATTAATCAAAAAAAATGTCTTCATCATGCAAGCTAACATAAAAATGCTTTTCTAATCAACTCTGGATATAATAATATCCACATGGTTAACATTCGGACAACATACTAGCAATGCAATTTAACCTAAACCAGTTGGGTGCCGATCTAAATCATAATACGCATACTTGAAATTGATAGAAATAGAACTTGGTATCAAATCATTTGACCTATTTGATTGTAATCGCTTTTAATTGAAGAAATATATTATAAATTTTGTAAGTCGATAATATATTTTTTAAATAATGATATTTTTTTAAATTGTGTGTTTTTTATTTGTGAATAATAATTTTAGAACGAAAAAAATAATTGAAAAGATTACAAGGTTTTTTTTGTTTGTAAACGCTTTGGTATTTGTTGAAATTTCAATGCATAAGCCATATATCTCGGACAAGGTGTCATTGTCACCTTCCAAAATTATCAAATTAGAAAGAAAAAAACTACATGCTCCCATGTGATATTCTAACAAACAATCATACAATGAATGACATATGTTTTGACATCTCATATACGAGTTTTAGTTTTTAGTCAATCATTTGGTTCATGGAATCTTAGATGAAATGATGTGTTTTGGTCACACTTATAATGTCTCATACTACATCTCAAGTATAGGATGGTGAAAATATATCTTAAATCAATTAAGGAGCTCAAGAAAGAGTTTGTTAGAGACGAAGGTTTAATAACACTAAATTTGATTTCGTATGGGCGTCGTATCAGTATTTACTCACTTAACTAATAACTAACTCATTTATCTTACATTTTTAAGGCTAGGTGCAACAGTGTATCGGTCGATCGAGGGCGACCGAGTCGCACTCCGTCAACACCGTTGTGACGACCGAATCATCGAATTCGATCAAGCTAAAAGGGTCGTGGAAACGATCGATTTGAAATCAAAGAAAAGGAAAAAGAAAAAGGGAATATAGCCGTTGCATTTGAATTAAAAAAAACTCTTTTTTTACAATTTTAAATTTAAACCTTTTACCCTTATAAATACTCAACTATTTCTATCAAAAAAAATTTCACACATTCAAATTCAAATTTCTAAATCAAAACAATAACTATCCAACATGTCTAGCTAGGAAACCCTCGAAAATAAAACCCCGAGATCCCAAGTTCCTCAACAAACCGTTCCCCATGTGATGCTAGACAAGGCTTATCGATTATTCGGCGTGTCACCTAACTTTCCAGTTTAGACCCGCCGGATTTGAATATCGTTTACCACAACCATTTCACCCAAACTATTCAAAACGACCGTTTTATCCTTCACAACGTGATAACAACCAACAACCTTTCTATTAATCTCCAACGGGTTGTATCGCCCTACTATGGATTCTTCCATTTCTTCGCATCTTAATCCGTCGTATTCTTTGATTAATCGTTTTGAGGTTGATGCTGATTTTGATGAGTTGATGTATAATCAATACTACTTTGGCGATCAAGGTGCGGGTCAAGTTTCGGGGGTCCTAGTCAAGATCAGTCTATGGGCCAAGGTTCAGGACATGGGTCCTTTCACGGTGCAGTTAACCTTGACAAAGACGAGGAAGAGATGTCACCGGTCAAACCTAAGAATCCCTCTAAACGTTCTTCAAAAGCCAAGCAGGTTGAGTCGAATGAGCCGCCAAAAGAATGGACAACTGAAAGGTTGGTGTTATGTTCCCATTTTGGGGAGATGTATTGAAGTACTTTGAAGCCGAGATGAGTTCAACTAGAGGGTACGACGCGGTTGTGAGCAAATCGAAAAATGGATTGCGTCCCGGAGTTGGTGCTTTTTGTGGTATAATGAATAACATTGAGCTTAATCATGATAGTGGTGCCAATGATCTAACTTCATACCAAAAAAGTTGTGTTGAATACAAAGTGATCGTACCAGACATCGTGGAACGTGCTCAAAGATCACCTAAGTTGGCAAGAGGTTGAGATGCCAAAGTTTACAGACAAAAAGTAACAAAAAATCCAAGACTTCTGAAACCACCTTTAGTTCTTGGCAAGGTGGTTACGTGAATTTGAACGATGAATCAGAATATGACAAGGAAGAGACTCAAGTATATTGGCCAATTGGTCGTGATCGAGCTAAAAAGAAGTCATCAACATCGTCGTCAACAGTTAAGTCTTCATTTGTTGATTTTGTAACCAACAAATGGGAGAAAATGAAAGGCATTGGCTGGGAAAAAAAGAAGTCGTAACAAGATTCATACTTCACCATCAAGCAACGGGAGTTGGATTTGCAGGATGCTGCTCAACGAGAAGCAGCGGCCTTGAAAAGAGAAAAGCTCGAATTAAAGCGTCGAGCAATTGAACTTGCTGAAAAAAAAAGAAACGGGATAAAGACTTATTGTTCTACAACTACGAAATCAACCCCAATTTTCCTTTAGCCCACCAACAAGCCTTGCAACAAATGAAAGACGAAATCAAGGAAATTTACAATTTAAATTAGATGTTAATTATCATTATAATGTTTTTTTATTTGAATTATTATGTAGTGATTTTTAATTAAATGTAATGTTTTTTTATTAAATGTATTATTTTTATTTTTTAAATAATTTTTTTACTAGGTCGCCTTGTTGTGACAAATAGGTCGTTGTAAGTCGCCAGAGAAAGAAAGCTGATGTGGTAAAAAAAATGGAGGTCACACTAGGTCGCTGTTGTGGGTAGCCTAAGACTCGTTATACCTGATTAAAACATAAACCCACCACAAAAACTTATTAGAAAAAACACACAACCAACGATTCGTTGGTCAACCTACGGGAAAGTTAACGTGCATCAACCAACTTAATTTAGCAGTGCAACAACTTAGCTTAACTTGGATGCCACATAAATTAACGTGCCATTTCGTTATTGTACCTGTAACGCAATGATCATAAAAACGTTACTTGCATTTTTTTGTCTCGCTTTGTTTTGATTACGATAATATATAAACACAAGCATTTACGAAAACATCGAAAAACGAATTCTTGAGTTCAAGTTTTTTTTCATTTCAATCATTATCACTTAAGGTATGAACAAACATGTTTTCATCTTAATTAAATGATCAAGGATTTAAGTTTTCTTAAAACTCACCATTTATTAAATGTGACAAAGATTTTATTAAACTTTATTTTTAAGAAAATATTTTATTAAGTTAAATATTTGAAAATTTGAAAATGGCATATTCCATATGGTTTAGGAATATCCCTTTTGAATAAATATTCCATCACATGTGACTACCCCACTAAAAGACAAAAAGGCGCAGAGTCTACCTCTACGGTTCCTTAAATGCCTATGTGGATCCTTATCGATAAGGAACCGCGTCCAGAAATAGTCATTGAAGGTATTGCCTCATTCGAAATTACCATACCTCAAAGTTATCAGGGTCAAGAATTGGTAGTTTGATGTTGCTAGTGGGGTGTGTAGGGTTTGATGAGTTGTCGGATAGGGTTTTGTTCTTATGATCAAAGTTCCTCAACAAGCTCTGATACCACTTGTTGATCCCAAACTTAGATCATTTAGCTTTGTATTATGAGATTAAATCAAGAGTAACACGTAGAGAAACTTTGTTTGAACGTCAAACAGATTGTTATGCGGAATATAACAACTAGAATAAGAACACACGATTACCAAACTTTCAATCCATTAATCAAGAATAACAGTGCATGAAAGCGTTACAAATAATAAACCCTAATGTCTCCTTTTATACACTAAGTGGCCTTGAACAGAAAGTTAAGGATCAACTACTCTAGGAAGAGATAACTATATAATATAAACTTATTTGAACATATCTTCCTAATATAACAAAACGTGTTGATTCATGCAGCCCATGCAATCCTTCAGTGGCTGGAATTCTTCTTGTTTGTGGCTTCTTGTCAGCGGCTACAATATATCTTGTCAGCGTCTAAAACTCCACTTGTCAGCGGCTAGGGACTTGGTCATTTTTATTCCCAACACATGGGACATGGAACTTAATTTGAATTATCTCGGAAACTACATGACGAAGGAAATGCTAAAGAAACTTGGTTTCGTTCGTATGGGTTACATGGAATATGGGAGAAGGATTGTGCAAGAATTTCGAGTTGATATTCATGGGTTCGTCTTGTTAATGGACTTTTATATAATGATCATGCCGACATCGGAGAGCCGTAGGTTATGTTTGTTTATAAGTTTCTATGGGAGACTCGTTGTGTGATAGACTTTTGCACAAGGAACTCTAAAGGTAGATTTGACTGTGCTAAAAGCGGTTATGGATGATTATGTTGAATTTTTGGTGGAAGAAGGGCCAACTGAAGAGATTGTGGAGAAAGTTGTGAAGATGGGGAAGGCTAAAAGAAATAAAAACTTGGAAGCCAACAAACTTACCCCAATCCAATACATGCCTACTCAACCCGAATGTGAGGAGGAATCCTAATAAGTGTGAAAACACTTATCCTTTTACCACTTATTTCTAATAATAACAAGACCAAAACGTGTATTTAATGTCGTGAAAGGCGGAATTATGCGTGGTTTGTGTTTTTATTATGTTTTAAGACAAAAATATGAAAAAGGAAGAAAACACGGGCTTTCACGGGCTTTTATCGAAGAAAAAGACAAAAGACGAAGTCAAAAGGTCAAAAGTGCATGAAGAACGGAAGTCAAAGGCCTATTCTAAAGATTTATCGAAGAAAAAGTCTAAAGACGGAAATTTTAAGGAAGTCGAAGAACCAAGTCTACTAAAAGAAGAAAATTAGAAGACGAGTTCAAGTTATCATTCGACTAATCCCGAGACAAGTCGAGAAAGACGAGTTATTTAAAAGACAAGACAAGAAGAAAGAAGGAGGAAAACAACATTTTTCCCTTCCCCTATATATGGTTTCCTAAACATGTCATTAGAGAGTTAGTCTTTATTTTTCTTTAAGTTTAGTAGGTAATTAGTGTGTGTTTTACTTTTTCTCTCTCTAGCCTTTTCTTTCAAGCTTATTAAACTTCCATCTTAATCTTGTAATTTTGAATCTTAATCTTTATTATAATCAAGCTTTTTAATAAATTCTCATTCTACCTTTCTTAATCATAATCTATTATTTTGCTTTATTAATCATGTAGTTGTTTTAATCTTGTTGAATATGTGATTGATTTGCTTATTGGATTGTGCTTATTGGTTTGGTGTGTTTGATTTTTTAGATTAATGTGCTTATTGCTTAATTTCTATGCTTTTCTAGTTTTTTTTAAATAAGTGTTTTAATAGTTTATTTTATAAAAAGTGAGTTTAAATATTTTGATCATTTAGTGTTTTTAAAAGTTTTAAATTGTGTCTTATTAGCTTTTTCTAAAAATTGATTTCGTTAAAGTTTTGGTAAGTGCTTATTGTGATTTTGCTTATTTTGAGTTAATCCGGATTTTTAAAACCCTTGTCTCCCGAACTGAGAGTAAACCCTTTTAACCCGAATTATGTGCAAACTCTAGTATCCCGAATTAGTTACAGTTCACCTTATTCCGACTTAGATTTATTTTCCCTCCAAAACAAAACTCCGCTTCCCGAATTACTTGCATACAACAGATTCCGAATTAGCAAAACAAAGGGGTGATTTCGAATTACGTTGGTGAGTAGTATTCCGGTTTCATATCCGGAATCCTTATACCGGATTACGTACACAAACACCACATTCCGACTTACGTGTGGATTTATATTCCGGATTATATCCGGAACGCATATTCCGGATTAAGTCTAAAAAGGTGCATTCCGGATTGAGTGGGAGATTCACATTCCGGATTATATCCGGATCTCTTATTCCGGATTGTTTACATAGGGGTGTATTCCGAATTAGGAGTGTGAACTACATTCCGAATAAGGTCTTGATCCTATATTCCGAACTAGGTTACATTTTGGCATTCCGAATTAGGTTTGGTTCTTGTTTCACGACTTAGTTTTGGTTCTTGTTTCCCGACTTATTTTTAAATCTTTATTTTTCCCGCAAATTTTTGCTTAGTTTATTTTCAAAAGAGTTTTGTCCTAGTTAATTTCAAGTTTACTTTTTTATAAAGTCTAAAGTTTCAAATTTACTTTTAAAGTTTTAATTTTTCGTCATTTATCTTTTAAGTCTTAATTTTTAGTTTAACTTTTAAAACTTTCATTTTTACTCAACGACATTTACATCTTCACTTTTATTTTAAAATAGATAATCCCTTTTAGTTTCTTTCACCAAGTTCTACTGTACAGCATTCATTCTACACAAGCAATCAAGGTTAGACATCATTCTTTATTTTTATGTTTAAAAGCTTTACGTTTATCTTAGATAATTAAAAGCTCCCCCCTGATTAGTGACCAACACCAATAATTCCACCCTAAACCGTGATCAATTCGAATT
Source organism: Glebionis coronaria (assembly GCA_025667525.1). NCBI lineage: Eukaryota > Viridiplantae > Streptophyta > Magnoliopsida > Asterales > Asteraceae > Glebionis > Glebionis coronaria. The sequence goes on from CM046882.1 coordinate 519,105,390, forward strand.
GAATCGAGTACGAACAACACTTGAACACACACACAAATCCTTTAAATCAAATGGCGCCGCTGCCGGGGAACGTTATTTTCAACTAAAAATCCTAAAAATTTAAAATTCTCAATAATCCAAAAAATAAAAATAATAAAAAAAATAAAAAAGATAAAAAAAACCAAAAATATTGTATCTCATTTTAGTGTATGCGTACTCGATCTTCGTCTTATTATGAGCCCGAGACTCTTAGAGACTTAGATATGGCCGGTGTGCATAATAATAATAACAACCCACCTCACCCCAATTTGAACAATAACAACGATGTCCCTCAACCCGACCTTCGTACGATGGAGGAGCTTTGTCAACCAACTATGAACGGACGTGGAGGACCGATTGCGCCGATGCAAATCGTGGCTCCCTAATTTTCGTTGAAGCATCACATGATCCAACAAGTTCAAAACGCTTGTCCATTTCGCGGATTACCGGATGATGATGCCAACAAACACCTCGATAAATTCATAACCGTCACTCAAAGCATGAAATTGCCCGGTGTTTCCAAGGATTTTCTTCGCCTTCATCTTTTTCCACACACTTTATCCCACCATGCCGAAAAATGGTTTGATCGTCTTCCCAAAAACTCAATTCATACATGGGACGAAATGACTCAAAAAAATTTGTCGCGCTACTTTCCACCATCCATGGTCACTAGTCTTCGTAATCAAATCAGTGGTTTCACTCAAGAACCTGATGAGTCTCTTTTCGATGATTGGGAACGTTATAATGTCTTGATCGATCGTTGTCCGAACCATAATATGCTCCCCGTTACTTTGATTGATACTTTCTACAATGGTTTAACTTTTCGTGATCGTGATACGATTAATGCTGCCGCCAGTGGTACTTTCATGAAGAGATGACCTGAGGAGTGTAGAGAGCTTATAGAGAACATGACCACTCACCACAAAAATTGGGATTCATCCGCATCTTCAAGAAATAACCCGAGGGCCAATGTTTCTTCTACTTCATCAAACCCCGAGATAACCGAACTTACCCGCCAAATAACCGAGATGAACAAAAATTTATTAACCATGGCTACGAACCAATTTCAACAAGTTAAAGCTGTCACACCTTCTTGTGAGATTTGCGAGGTTCTCATTCATACACCGATTGTCCTTCTACTCATGACAATCCGGAAAACGTGTATGCAACTAACGGTAACTTTTCCACGGGTGGCTATCAAGCTCGTCCTCAAGGTGACCGTAATTTGCTAAGTTATCGTTCAAACAACTTCCTTTCACCACCCGGTTTTCCTCCTCAAAACCAAAACAACTTCAATCGCAACAATCAAAACCAACCTTGAGCTCCTAATCAATATCAAACCCAAATAAATCCATATCCACCTCAAGGAAATAATCAAGTTTATCAACAAACCACTTATCAACCACCCGCTTACCAAGTTCTCCATTCCAACCAACCCACGGCATACAATCAAGAGGTTGAAACGTACATGAGGACTAATGACGCGCTGGTGAAGAATCTTCAGAGACAAATCATCAACTTGAAAGGTGACATGGCGAAACAAGGGAATGATCTTCGAGCCGAGCTTAGGAATGACATGCGAAACTGTTTAAGCAGTCAAACGAATGACTTAAGGGATATGATGGCTAGTTTCTTCCCAAGTAATCAAACTTCTGGTTCGGGTTCTCTTCCGAGTAACACCATTGCCAATCCAAGAGGGGAGATGAAAGCAATCACCACCCGAATTGGAAAAGGTTTAAAGGAACCCGAGATTCCTAAACCTACACCGGTGATTATGACAAAGGATAACGAGCCCCCTTCACCAATTCCTCCACCTTCTATTTCTACCCCTCCACCACCCAAGGATGCGAGTGAGAATTCCATTCCGAAGCCTTCGTCTCAACCCGATATACCTTACCCTTCAAGGTTGAGGAAAGAGAAGTTGAAAAGTAAGGATGATATTCAAGTTTCAAACTTTCTTAAAATGTTTAAACAATTGAATTTCAACATCTCCTTTGCCGAGGCTCTCTCTCACATGCCTAAATATGCTAAAATGTTCAAAGATCTTCTCAGTGATAAGGAAAATCTCCTTGATATTGCTCAAACCCAACTTAATGATAATTGCTCCGCGGTTCTCTTAAGGAAATTACCAACCAAACTTGGTGATCCGGGTCGCTTTCTCATTCCTTGCAACTTTCCCAGGGTAGAGAATTATATGACCCTAGCTGATCTAGGTGCTAGTATCAACTTAATGCCATTAAGCGTTTGGAAACAATTATCTCAACCCGAGCTAGTCCCCACACGAATGACATTGGAATTAGATAACCGTACGGTTGCTTATCCGGTGGGGATAGCCGAAGATGTCTTCGTCGGTGTCGACAAATTCACCTTTCCGATGGATTTTGTTGTCGTTGACTACGAGATGGATCCCCGTGTTCCATTAATCGTTGGACGTCCATTCTTGAGGACCGGTCGCACTCTCATCGATGTAGCCGCGGGCGAATTAATCATGAGAGTTGGTGACGACAAAATCGTTTTCAACATGGGTAAACTTTCTAAGCAACCTTATGAACACGAGAGCGTTAATTTCATTGACGTACTTGATGAGGCTTGTGAAGAACATTTCAAAGATGCTTGTAAAAGTGGTTTTTCTTCTTTACCCATTGTTGAGACCGTTGCCTCTATTGCTCCCTCATTGACTCCCTTTGGAGAAAGTGATTTTCTTTTGAAAGAATTTAAAGCAACTTTAGGGTATGTGGACTTAAAATATGACGATTCTCCCACCGATTAGGAAGAAGACATTCGTACCATTGAGAAACTTCTCAATGAGGACCATATTTCTCCATCTTCTCCTATGGAAATCACAAACGATGATCCGAATTTGACTAAGCCTTCCATCGCCAATCCTCCGAATTTAGAGCTTAAGGATTTACCGTCTCATCTCGAATACATTTTCCTCGAAGACAATAAAAAGTTACCCATCATCATTGCAAAGGACTTACAAGAGGATGAAAAATCTCGACTTATCGATTTGCTCAAAAATCATAAGAAAGCAATTGCTTGGAAAATTTCTGACATCCGCAGAATTGATCCTAACTTTTGTACTCATAAAATTCTCATGGAAGATGACTCTAAATCCGCTATCCAAAGCAAAGAAGGGTTAATCCAAAAATTCATGACATCATCAAGAAAGAAGTTATCAAACTTCTAGATGCCGGAATGATTTACCCTATTTTGGATTCGCCATGGGTTAGTCCCGTCGATTGTGTGCCTAAGAAAGGTGGAATAACCGTTGTTCCCAATGAAAACAACGAGTTTATTCCCACTCGACTTGTCACGGGGTGGCGAGTTTGCATAGACTATCGCAAGCTCAATGATGCCACTCGCTAGGATCATTTTCCTCTTCCTTTCATGGATCAAATGCTCGAGCGTTTAGTGGGTAATGACTACTATTACTTCTTAGACGGTTTCTCCGGGTATTTTAAAATTCCCATCGATCCAAAAGACCAAGAGAAAACCACATTCACTTATCTTTATGGAACATTTGCTTACAAAAGAATGCCTTTCGGCTTATGCAATGCTCCCAGGACTTTCCAAAGGTGTATGATGGCTATATTCCATGACATGGTTGAAGAAACTATGGAAGTCTTTATGGATGATTTATCGGTCTATGGTGATTCTTTCTCTACTTGCCTTGCCAATTTAGAACGTATGCTCAAACGGTGTGAAGACACTCGTCTCGTTCTTAATTGGGAAAAATGTCATTTCATGGTAAAAGAAGGCATTGTTCTTGGTCATAAAATTTCCAAAGCCGGTATTGAAGTCGACCGTGCTAAAGTCGATGTGATTGCTAAATTACCTCCTCCTTCAACCGTGAAGGGTGTGAGAAGTTTTCTTGGTCATGCGGGCTTCTATCGTCGATTCATTCAAGATTTTTCTAAGATCGCTCGCCCGATGACCCACCTCTTGGAAAAAGATACTCCTTTTATCTTTCTAAAGAGTGTATCGAATCTTTCAATCTTCTTAAGGATAAATTAACTAAGGCACCAGTCTTAGTTACCCCTAATTGGGAGTTACCTTTTGAATTGATGTGTGATGCTAGCGACTTTGCTATTGGAGCGGTTTTGGGACAAAGAATTAACAAACATTTCCAACCAATCCATTATGCTAGCAATACAATGACGGGGGATCAATTGCATTATACCACTACCGAAAAAGAGCATTTAGCTGTAGTGTATGCTTTTGAAAAATTTCGCCCCTATCTTGTCCTTTCCACCACCATTGTGTACACCGGTCATTCCGCGTTGAAGTACTTGTTAACAAAACAAGATTCTAAACCAAGACTTCTTCGTTGGGTTATACTCCTTCAAGAATTCAAAATTGAAATTCGTGATAAGAAGGGAGCGGAAAACCTAGCCGCGGATCATCTTAGTAGACTCGAGGATCCTTATCAAGGGGATCTCCCAAATCAAGAGATTAATGAATCTTTTTCCCTTGAGGCCTTGATGTCTATTAACTCCAATCTTGATGAGACCCCATGGTTTGCGGACTTTGCAAACTACTTGGCGGGTGGAATTCTCATCGAAGGGTTATCGTCCCAACAAAATAAGAAATTCTTCAAGGATGTGAAAACTTACTATTGGGACGACCCTTATCTCTTCAAACAATGTGCTGACTTGATCCTTCGTCGGTGTGTTGACGGGCCCTTAGCTTTACAAATCTTGGAAGCTTGTCATAAAGGACCAACTGGTGGTCACTTTGGTCCTAATTACACCGCAAAGAAAGTTTTCGATTCTGGATTTTATTGGCCACCATTTATCGTGATGCACACGAAGTGGTTAAGCATTGTGATGCTTGCCAACGACAAGGAAAAATCACACATAAAGATGAGATGCCTCAAAATTTCATCCAAGAATGTGAAATCTTTGACGTATGGGGCATCGAATTTATGGGGCCATTTCTATCATCCAAAGGGAACAAGTATATCCTCGTAGCCGTTCACTACATTTCAGAATGGGTTGACGCAAAGGCTTTACCTATGAGCGATGTGAGGGTGGTTGTGAGCTTTTTGAAACAATTATTTGCTCGATTCGGTGTTCCTTGTGCTATCATTAGTGATCGCGAGACTCATTTTTGCAATGATCAATTTGCTCGAGTCATGGCTAAGTATGGTGTCAATCACCGTCTTTCCACCGCGTATCATCCACAAACAAATGGTCAAGCCGAGATTTCAAACCGTGGACTTAAGAGAATCTTAGAGCGTAATGTGGGAGAGCATCGTGCCTCATGGGCCGATAAATTAAATGATGCTTTGTGGGCTTTCCGTACCGCATATAAGACACCTATTGGTTTCACTCCATATCGTCTTGTGTACGGAAATGCATGCCACCTCCCCATTGAGTTGGAGCATAAGGCTTATTGGGCCTTGAAATGGGCTAATTTTGATATCAACAAAGCCGGTGATCTTAGGAAGATCCAACTCAATGAACTTAATGAACTTAGGAATGAAGCTTATGAAAATTCGTTGATTTATAAGGAGAAAACCAAGCTCATTCATGATTCTAAGATCAAAAACCGAGAGTTCAAAATTGGTGATCAAGTTTTACTCTTTAACTCTCGGATGAAAATCTTTTTGGGCAAGCTTAAGAGTCGTTGGTCTGGTCCTATCACCGTTGCTAAAGTCTTCCCTTATGGCACCATTGAGTTATCGCAACCAAATGGGCCAAACTTCAAAGTGAATGGCCAGCGTGTTAAGTTGTACTTTGGTGAGGACATCTCTCATGAGATGATTCCATCCCTCACCACGTTTCCCTTGAAATAGTTCTGGGTCGAGTCAGGCTCGTGACTCGGTTAACAAAAACAAGCGCTTCTCAGGAGGCAACCCGATGATCTATCCTTTTACCCGTTTTCATAATAAGTGTAGGGGAGCTACATAGGGTTTGTTGTCTTGTTTCTTATGATGTGCAGGAATTAAAGCTTTCAAAGATCACTTTTGATGATATTTGACGACCCGTGATCCCGTGTACCCGTCTTCCCGGTTCTATCCTAAACTGTCGTGATTCAATATTTCATATCTTATATATTCATATTAAAATCACTATAGTCGTCTCTTCCTTAGCAAGATTTAAACAACGTGCACAATGTCCTAAGTGTAGGGGAGTTTACTCCCACATGCTTAAACATTGAGGACAATATTTATATCAAGTGTAGGGGGACTTCTATCGAAGTTAAGTGGGCTTTTCCATTAATTTGTCCTCATTTTAACCGGAAAATCTAATTTTTCGACATTTTTCAAAATTTTAGATCTATTTTGGCCAAGTAGTATTTTTCATTTATTCTCTTTTATGTTCTTTCCTTTTGTTATCGCATCATATGTATATATTTCATTTCAAAAATAAAGTCAAAAGAGAAAAATAAAGTTAAACAAAATGGTTTTAATAAGTTTAGATATCCTTGATATATTAGGCCCGTCATAAATCTTTTGACTCTACCCGAGTTTACTTATCTAAGTTTACTCTAGCTAGTATCCTTAACGTGTTTAAGTCAAGTTTTGCTAGGCTTTTATATAGGGAACTTTAAAACGCGAAAGTCTCAACTCTTACGGGTTACTAATAAGAACTTTTCGCAAGTTCCTATAATTGATCCTAGAAATTCGTTTATCAAGGGAACTTTAAAATGAGAATTCTAAACTTGAAAAAGTCTAAGAAGATACAAGATCCTATAGATGACTTGAAAACCCAAAACTTTGATTTAATTGGCTAAGCATCCACGAATCTCATTCCTTGAGATTTTAAATTGTGGAGAACGAGAGATGATAGAGTCAATTATAAGTTTGGTATTCTTTCATGAATTTATGTGAGTTGATTATGAGCATTTTCTTCCATCGCTTGTTAATGAATTTAATTGCAATAAATAAGTTCGTACGATTTGAAAAGTTACTTAGCTTCTAGCACAAGATCGTTTAAAAGTTGCTCGGTATTAGAGTTTATAGCCAAGGCATAACTTATTGAAGCGGGATTCGAAGATTGGTGAGTCCGAAAAGGCCCTAACAAGGCATGAGGGCTACATTTTGTTGCTAAAGATCCAAAGTGATGTGAAGAATCATTTATCAAAAATCAATATGAAGGATCGAGACACACGACGAAAAGCAAATACTCCCCTAAAGATCATGGAGAAGTCTATCCGAAAAGACTCCAGCAAGGTATGAGGATAAATAGATCCAAGTCCTAAAAGGAGGTGGATCGTTGTATATCAAAATCCAAAATAAAGATTGGAGAAAAATAAAGAAGTCGTGGTCCAAGTATGAAGAATCTCTCAAAAACTTCAAGTGAAGAAATTCCTATTATGAAGAGAAGACCATTATTTCAAGAACGTCTCTCAAGATTTGAAGTATGAAGTCGCTGTCAAATATCGGTCCGAGAAAGGTCTCAAATCATGAAGCGAGTTATGGCAAGATATGAACTTTATGAGGTCCCGAGAAGCAGTTTTAAAAGATTTTGTCCTTTAGCTAACTATTGATTAAATCGTCCCACTTTATTTTCAGCCTAAATAAACTATCGAAATCAGTCAACAATGCATCCTCGTGATCATTCAAGACAATAATTAAATATAAGAGATACTCCTAGGAATAAGGGAGTCTAAGTGAATAATTGGGCCACATAAGTTTGTGTTAGTTTACTAACTTATAATAACAATGATCTCGTTTATAAGCTTGGTGTGGGGAACGTGAAACTTGAGGGTGATAAACATTCATGACAACCAAAGCCCTAATGTAAGTCTTCAATCTCTTGTTCTTCCTTCAAGCATTTTGTACTTTTCTATTTTTATTTAGTTTTCTTATTGTCTAAAATCTAATAAAGGGCAAGGTGGGTTACTTATGATGAAAAATGTAAACCGTGCTTTTGAAATTAATGCATTGCATGAGGGCATTGCAATGGTCAAGTGTAGGGGATTTAATAAGTGTGAAAACACTTATCCTTTTACCACTTATTTCTAATAATAACAAGACCAAAACATGTATTTAATGTCGTGAAAGGCAGAATTATGCGTGGTTTGTGTTTTTATTGTGTTTTAGGACAAAAATATAAAAAAGGAAGAAAACACGGGCTTTCACGGGCTTTTATCGAAGAAAAAGACAAAAGACGAAGTCAACAGGTCAAAAGTGCAAGAAGAACGGATGTCAAAGGCCTATTCTGAAGATTTATCGAAGAAAAAGTCTAAATACAAAAGTTTAACGAAGTCGAAGAACCAAGTCTACTAAAAGAAGAAAATTAGAAGACGAGTTCAAGTTATCATTCGACTAATCCCGAGACAAAGTCGAGAAAGACGAGTTATTTAAAAGACGAGAAGACAAGAAGAAAGAAGGAGGAAAACAACACTTTTCCCTTCCCCTATATATAGTTTCCTAAACATGTCATTAGAGAGTTAGTCTTTATTTTTCTTTAAGTTTAGTAGGTAATTAGTGTGTGTTTTACTTTTTCTCTCTCTAGCCTTTTCTTTCAAGCTTATTAAACTTCCATCTTAATCTTGTAATTTTGAATCTTAATCTTTAATATAATCAAGCTTTTTAATAAATTCTCATTCTACCTTTCTTAATCATAATCTATTATTTTGCTTTATTAATCATGTAGTTGGTTTAATCTTGTTGAATATGTGATTGATTTGCTTATTGGATTGTGCTTATTGGTTTAGTGTGTTTGATTGTTTAGATTAATGTGCTTATTGCTTAATTTTTATGCTTTTCTAGTTTTTTTAAATAAGTGTTTTAATAGTTTATTTTATAAAAAGTGAGTTTAAATATTTTGATCATTTAGTGTTTTTAAAAGTTTTTAAATTGTGTCTTATTAGCTTTTTCTAAAAATTGATTTGGTTAAAGTTTTGGTAAGTGCTTATTGTGATTTTGCTTATTTTGAGTTAATCTGGATTTTTAAAACCCTTGTTTCCCAAACTGGGAGTAAATCCTTTTATCCCGACTTATGTGCAAACTCTAGTATCCCGAATTAGTTACACTTCACCTTATTCCGACTTAGATTTATTTTCCCTCCAAAACAAAACTCCACTTCCTGAATTACTTGCATACAACAGATTCCGAATTAGCAAAACAAAGGGGTGATTCCGAATTACGTTGGTGATTAGTATTCCGGTTTCATATCCGAAATCCTTATTCCGGATTACACACAAACACCACATTCCGACTTACGTGTGGATTTATATTCCGGATTATATCTAGAACGCATATTCCGGATTAAGTGTAAAAAGGTGCATTCCGGATTGAGTGGGAGATTCACATTTCGGATTATATCCGGATCTCTTATTCTGGATTTTTTACATAGGGGTGTATTCCGAATTAGGAGTGTGAACTACATTCCGAATAAGGTCTTGATCCTATATTCCAAACTAGATTACATTTTGGCATTCCGAATTAGGTTTGGTTCTTGTTTCCAGACTTAGTTTTGGTTCTTGTTTCCCGACTTATTTTTAAATCTTTATTTTTCCCGCCAATTTTTACTTAGTTTATTTTCAAAAGAGTTTTGTCCTTGTTAATTTCAAGTTTACATTTTTATAAAGTATAATGTTTCAAATTAACTTTTAAAGTTTTAATTTTTCGTCATTTATCTTTTAAGTATCAATTTTTAGTTTAACTTTTAAAGCTTTCATTTTTACTCAACGACATTTACATCTTCACTTTTATTTTAAAGTAGATAATCACTTTTAGTTTCTTTCACCAAGTTCTACTGTGCAGCATTCATTCTGGACAAGCAATCAAGGTTAGACATCCTTCTTTATTTTTATGTTTAAAAGCTTTACGTTTATATTAGATAATTAAAAGCTCCCCCTGTTTAGTGACCAACACCAATAATTCCACACTAAATCGTGATCAATTCGAATTGAATCGAGTACGAACACAACTTGAACACACACACAAATCCATTAAATCAAATCCCCTTCCACGTTTGTACACAATCCACCACCACTATTCTACCCAGTTTCCAAGAAGCAAAAGGAGAAGGTAAAGTGATTTTAGAGAAGAAATATGCGGAATTAAAAGAGCCATAGCCTATTTTTGAGGTTTTGGAATGTGAGTTATCGGAAGAAGCTTGATGAGATAGAAATGGGGAGATCCCGGTTGGAAGATAGAGGGTTTTATGAGGGTGTGACGGAAAGAATTATAGAGCATGGGTTACCAAAGAAGATGTCAGATCCCGACAATTTTGTTCTTCCTATTATGATGAATGGGACCACACCGTATGATGCATTGGCCGATACGGGGCCTAGTGTGAGTGTGATGCCATATTCCATGTATCAAAAGATCGGTCTCAGTAATTCAGTTCCTTATTTCTCAATTTTGACTATGGTAGATAATACCCAAGCAAAGCCTATGAGGTTGGTGAAGAATGTGAGTGTTCAAATAGGATTTCAAACATATGTGGTAGAATTTTTTATCATGCAAAATCCTGGAAGATAAAGTTATTCCGTTACTTTTGGGAAGACCATTCTTGAGGACATGCGGTGCAATAATATATATAGGATGTGGCACACTAGTGATTAATGATGGGGTCACGGTTCATACCTACAACCAATGGCAAGAGTAAATCCTTGGTATTTTGACTTCGAAAGTGAATTAGAAAATGAGTGGCTTGGATGTTTCGTAGTAGGACGTGATTAAGATGGTTACCCAAAGTATGGCCCGTTTGGGTGCACCATACTTAGAACGTGATGATGCAATAGATAAAGCTTTGGCTATAGAAGCCTATTACAATCTATTCAAGAACATTCTTGTGTTCAAGAAAATGATCGATTTCTTAGGCTCGTTACCGGTACAAATTAGAAATTTGGATTGGGGGCCCGAAGAAAATAGAAGGTACACAAGAAAAGAGGGTGATAAGTGATGGCATGTTAAATTTGAAATTACAACGCCATGTGGTAATATGTATACAAGGGGTTTTAAGACCAAAAACAAGAAAAGAGAATTATCGGGAAAGTTTAAAACCGATGACATATTGAGTGTGGAATATTTCATGGAGTGAAAAAGTTGAAGGATCGAGGAAGATAATAAGACAATGTCAAGGAAGCAAAAAGCAAGGCTTGCTCTCTTAATTCCATTTAGGCATTTTACTTTAAATTTTGATGAACATTTTGGTTACTTTTTGGGATATTTTGTTTTAGACTTATTTGGTTTTAATTTGAGGTTTTTGGTTAATCTTTGATTATTAAGTAGGATTTTTAATTTTTGTGTTAACGTAATTAGTTGTTAGAAATAAATATAATGTGATGATGGTGTGATTTTTGAAAAAGTACTGACGAAATGTAACCCTTTAGCAAAAATCTAGAAAAATTAAGATAATTTTTTAGGAGCCTGTCCGCCAATAATGCGTAAGACGGCTGCCTAAAAACACACATCACACATACACTAGTTCATATCAAAGAAAAAAAAGAAGGATAAAAATTCTTTGGAGAAAACTAGAAGATAAGATTGGTGGCACCTAACAAGATAACCTAATTTCTTTATTCCAAACCATTTAATCTGAATGATTCTTGTTCATCATTTTAGGGATGAATTTGAGTATTTTTGATTTAGTATGAATTGAATGAATTAAGTTTTGGTAGAAATGTATTTTGGTTAAGAGTTGCCATAGATTTAACAAAATCATGAATTGAATGATTTTGCATCAAATTAAGATGAATTCAAAGTTAAAAGAATTTTTAGATTTGAAATTGAGGATGACCTGATGTAGGAATTGAAGTGGGTTTTGTTAAATTGATATAATTTGATGTATTGGAAGTGTAAGATCGCTTGAAACACTAATAGATTATGATTTAGGAAAATTGATGTTTTTGATGTTTTAGCAATTGCATTTTTTGGAAAATGGATGATGAACACATGGTGTTCATATGAATTTGATGTAGATTGAGGATGAATTAAAAAGGACGTAGTTGTTATAGAAGTAAAAAAATAAAAATAGGGATACCGACCGTCGGCTGCTAAGGCTAACGGATCGACTGCGTCTCTCTGTTTAGACCGACCACCGGCTGCTGCTAGCGGCGGACAGGCTGCTTCTTTTTGTTGAGGACTGGCGGACGGCTGACCTGCTCCTCTGACCTGTATAAAAAAATTATTTTTATTTTTTTTTGTTTGTTTTGTTTGATTTAATTAGTTTGTAACTTTATTGTTATTAAGTAATATTAACAAGCTAACCTTTTAGTGTTTGTTATATTTTGTATTATTATAGAGACTCAAGGCGAGTGTTTCAACAAATCTGTTGGTTGCAAAGTACGAGAGGAAGTATGGGAACAAAAAGGAGGTACCATACAAGGTTAGAGCGGTGAAACATGAAAACCTTAAATGGAGGAACTTAAGTGCATCGAAAAGGAATGTTTACAACATAAGGTTAGCTAGGTTGCAACCGAAAAGTTTTGGTAGACCAAGATTGGTTGATTGGGATTTGCTTGAAACAAATAGTTGAGATAAAGACTTGAATAGAAGTTAAATAATGGTATACACTCATGTTTCGGGAATGACATTTAAAGATTACTCATGGGAGAGAGCTTTGGAGATACGAGGTATGGTTTACACGAAATTTTGTTATGAATTCTTTTCAACCTTTTATTTTAAGAAGGAGATTGATAGGGGTAATGGAATGAAGGAAATTTGTGTTTGGTTTAGACTATGTGGCCAAGAACATTGTTATACATTACCGGAGTTTGTAGAGATATTGGGGTTGTATGAGCAAAATGATTTGGCTAACCTTTGTTTGAATTACATTTTTCCAAGTTGGAGACTCATGTGAGAGCAATCAATCCGGGTGAGTATTGGATGAAGATTGCGGGTCCAACCATTGGAAATAAGAAGACAGGTTTGGTTAAAGAACCAATGATGAGGATAATACATACGTTTATTGTGGGGCATTTTGCACATAGAACGAGAAGTAGAGAAAGATGTCAAGTGTCGGATCTATGGTTGGTGAGTGCAATCGGAGGAGATAGAGAAGTGAATGTGGCATGGGTTATTGCCGAATATTTGTACGAGAAAGCTCCCAGAATTAAAAAACGAGTGAAATATGTAGAGGTCATTATGTGGCTTGGATTGCGAGAAAGCTAGGTTATTTAAGTAGAGGTGTGGTCTCTAGGTGCTCGGAGCCGATCATATGTGAAAATTGGGATTTGAAGGCTTTGGCAAGCGAGTTAGATAGAGAGAGGATGTGCATAAGAGACCCGAAGCCTTTGCAACAAAGAATGGAAGAAGAGGAAGAACATGAGCCTAGTGGGGCAAATGCTAATTGGGGTGATTGGAATGCTAATTTAAATAAAATCGAGCGAATGATGATTTGGGGAGATTCCATGAAAATGAGGAACAACTACATGCTTGAGCATTCCGTGCTTATCTTACGTCAATTGGCGGGTGAGTTAAACTTTTGTTATCCAACTTATGAGCCGCCCAATGTTCCACCTTACCCATATCCATATGTGCCTTGCCCCCACCCTCATACTCACTACCCTAATATGGATGAACCTTCTTTTGATGGAGGTAATAGAGTATCCGTAGATGATTACTTGTTCACGGGTAAGGAGCATGATGTTGGAGGAAATTCTATGATACCAAGTAGGAACTTTGATGTTGGAGGATCATCAAGAGAAGCACGTTCGTAAGATGAAGTTTTTAGAACTTTTTTTTATTTTAAGTACAATTTTATTTTTGTGGTATAATTTTTAAAACATGTTGGTTGTATCATGTTAGGATGTTTGTTTTTAAGTTATTATGTGTGTGGAAAAATGTTTTGTTTAGTGCGGTATTTACAAGGGTGATTTATGAGTTCATATTGGTGGAAAATATAGAGTCGTCTGTAGACTCATGAGGCGATAAACCACATACAGAACATATATCAAATTCGGTAGTATCGTTTGACCTTATTTTTCCCATTTTCTTATACTTTGAAGTTCGTTTATTACCATTAGGGATGATGTAAAACTTATGTGTGAGAGGGTGGGTAGTCAAATAGGAAAAATGGTTTATTTTGTCAAATAAGGTTTACTTTTCAAATGCTAAAAAAATAAAAATAAAATAAAAAAATAGTTATTTTTTTAGGATATATGGTTATTACTTGTTGGTATTTCCAAATCCGTAGTGAGATGACAATTTTTTTGTGATTATGATAAGAATAAATGATAAAAGGCGAAAACTTTTCAAAAATAAAATAATGAGTAAAGTGCAAAAATCATCTTTGTGGTTTGTCAAAAGTTTGAATTACGTCCTTGTTAATATTTCACGCAACATACATCATTGTGGTTGTAAAGTAGTACACCATACATCCCTGAGGACGGATGGTGCAAATATTTTTCCGTTAAGGGTTAAAAGTGTTTGTTATCTTAGGATTGTTTTAGTCCTTTTACAACTCAGGGATGATTTTTGCACATAACTTTTCAAAAAAAGAAATTTGGAAAAAGTTTATTTCGAAAAAAATAAGAAATTTTAAAAAAATTCTAAAATATTTTCGAGAAAAGATTTTTTTCAAAAACAAAATTCAGATTTGTTTTTTTCCCAAAAAATTTAAAGAGTTTTTGTTTTAAAATATACTTTTTTTTAAGAAAATCATTTTTGAAAAAAAAAATTCAAAAGAATTTTCCAAAAAAAACCTTTTAATTTTGAAAACAGTTTTTTTTTAAAAGGAAATTTAAAAAAAAATTCAGAAAATTATGAAAAAAAGTTTTTCGCAAAAAAATTTGGAACAAGTTTTCGTAACTGATTTTTTCTCAAATAAATTTCGAAAATGAACTTTTTTCAACAGTTTTTTTTTTTAAAAAGTAAATTTTGAAAAAAAAAACATTTTCGAAATTCTTTTGAGGAAAAAAAATTTCGAAAAGTTTTTCCAAATTTTTTTTGCAAATAATTGTTTTTCAATAAGTTTTTGAAATTTTTTTTTCTTAAATTTCCCTTTTAAAAAAACTGTTTTCAAAATTATTTTTTTTTTTTGAAAATATTTTGAATTTATTATTAAATGTTTTTCTTGAAAAAATAATAAATATTAAAACAAAAATTCTTTAAGTTTTTTGGAAAAAAACATTTTTTGAATTTTTTTGAATTTTTTTTGAAAATAATATTTTTTTGAAAAAAAACTTTTTTTCGAAATATTTTTGAAAAGCAAATTAATTTTTGATTTTTTTCACAAGAAACTTTTTTCAATTTTTTTTTTTGAAAAGTTATGTGCAAAAATTATTCTTGGGTTGTAGAATTGCTAAAACACCCTAAGATAACAAACAGTTTTAACCCTTAACAAAAAATATTTGCACCATCCGTCCTCAGGTATGTATGGTGTACCATTTTACAACCATAATGATGTATGTTGCGCGAAGTATTAACGATGGATGTAATTCAAACTTTTGACAAACCACATGATGATTTTTGCACTTTACTCTAAAATAATTGAAATTTTGTTGCTAGTCAGTAGTAGCGGGAAGTATGTATTGGATGATTACGAGCTGATGACACTTTGAATTCGCATGAGTTATTTCAACAAAAAAGAAGTAGCTACTCTAATTTGTATTTTTTTTAGCGTATGCTCATCCAAAGTGTGAGGGGGTTGTGAAAGTGAAGCGAAATAGCTAATGAGCTATAAGCTTAATTATAAATAGCCAATGAGGTACAAAATTATGAAGATGAAGGAAGAAGTGTTATGATAGTATCGATTGGCCAAAGTGTTAAGACGTGATACTTGAAGTTGAAAAAAAGGAAGAGTAAAAGAAAAGAAAAGAGGTATATCGAGAATGGCGGTGGTGATCATTTGGTGATGATAACTAGTATTTTTGCTATTGTTTGCTTAAACCAATAAAAGAACTTTTTGATATAATTTCCGGGTGCTCACGCCCCATCGTAGTATACTACTTCTGTTTAAATAATTTTTATACGCGTTATCTATAGTTTTATATAGGATTTGTGGTAATAAACAGACTATTATTGCTAATATTGTGCAAAGTTTGATTCTTGTGTTTGTAGCTAGCAAGGAGAAAGGAAACGCGAAATAAAGAACAAAAAACAAGAGAAAGATGGAATTTAGAGGCGGAAGGATGAACGAGATACGAAAGTGTGGCTTTTGTATGATAGATAATAAGATAAATAAGTGTTTTGGAAGTTTTAGACGAAGATTGAAGAAAGAAACAAAGAAGAAGGAATAGAAAAGAAATAAGAAAGAAGGGGTAGAAGGATCCACCAACCCAGTAAGGAGCCACCAGCAGAGTCTAGCAGCCGCAAGCTGCAGAGCTTCAGGGAGTCAGGCGGCTGCTCATCTCTGCCACCGGCTGCTCTAAAAACAGGTTTAGTTAATTAAGCCATAAACATGCAATTAACTTCCCACGTCAATGGGAGTCTAGTCATTTCTGTAGATTTGCTATATGTGATCCGGTGGTCTAACATGGTGGAATATGGTGGTGGTAGCCATTGTTGAAAGAGAGAGAAGAGAGGTTGAATGTGTGAGAAATGAAAAATGTAATAAAAGTGAAAATGGAACACAAGCAACACCCCTCCTTGGAAGCTAAGGAGGGGTATATATAGTCACACACGCACCTTAAACTACACATCGAACCTATTCTAGTCTAAGCGTGTGTGACTATGATAACTAATGGGAATTCTTAAATGTCGTCACATAAAGTGAGTTTCCAACAATCTTCCCCCATGGGACGACGTGTAGAATTCCTTACAATATTTTTCCTAACAAGTACATAATGATAAGAACAAGAGCTTTCATGAAGCGTCCAATGCTGATGATGTCTTCTGAGGCCTTTGACTTCAAAACGACTCATCTTTAACTTGTAGTAGAAATACTGTAACGGCACGAGCTAAGTAACCCATACACTTCTGGAAAAGGAGAAGCTTCTGAATTAGCTTCCCCCTAATTCATGCCACATAAACTTGATGTAGAAGCTTTTAAATAGCTTCCCCCTAAACCGACAATCCTCGTAAGCAACTTCAAAGCTTTCAATAAAGCTTAGAATGATTAAGCGCACAGCGGAATCTAACAAGCAAATCCCATCATATAACATGATAACGTTGCTAAGAGGGATTGAAAGTTTGGGGCACACCAAGTAGATCAACCACTTTTCTTCTCACGCTTGAATAATTCTTCTGAATTTTTCTTCCCCCTGAGAGTTCAAGTTATGCATATCAGAAAGAATCAAGACACTTCTTCCCCCACATAGTTGAAGAAGGTAAATCAATCCCAATTATGAAGCTCAAATACTAAAGTGGACACTTTATCCCATTCATGAAGTTGACATCGTAACGCCAGAGTCAATTAAGTCCCGGAAATGCACATATCTTCTTCCGAAGATGCACCAGAGTCAATTAAGTCCCGAGAATGCATATAGGATAATGAGGATGTTTAATTGCAACAATCAAACAACTAAACCTCGAATCAGTAGTGTACCGTTTAGAGATTGAAAACGCCACGAGTTAAAACACTGATTTTCTCTGCGGCTATGACAAATGTCATCCCGGAATGTCTTCAAATCAAAAGAAGGTATGAAGTTCATCACGTGTACTCGTTGTGCGTTCAATGTGTCTTCTTCTTCCCCCTTGATGGTTTCGAAACTCGAAACCATCAATAAATTGTACGCACATGAACCTGAAATCTCGTGAGAATAATAAATAGGCTGAATTATATATTTTGTGAGAATCAGCTGTTGATCGAAAATCTCTTCTCATAAACTCTCCATGGCCACCTTTACCAATCCACGTGAAAGCAATTTGAAGTGACCACTGAAAGAATGAACCGGATACATCAAACGTGAAACTGAATAAGAATCCTTTGATCTTGTGACTTAAGATTGCACAATTGTTGAATGAAGAATGGTGGAGAAATCTCTAAGTACTCAATGCATCACTGAAGAAGTCTATAAGCACAACATCTCTTGAAATTATCCACGTCGACTAAGCGCGTGACACTAAGTACAACAATGTAACCCCTTTAAGTGATAGTTATCCGAGTCATCAACCAACTACCCCGAATTCGGAAACCAGATAAACAAGTCTTCATTCTAATATGAAGCACGAGCAAGTTATCTTTGAAAGATAAAATAAATACACGCCTTCGAAAAATCCGTCTTCAACGTCACATAATTTATACCCGATCAAACGAAATCTGTAGTCACTAAAAAATCGCCCAAATTTTTCTTGGTCTCGTCAAAATAAATCTCGTCACTTTGTCTTAGAACGTGTCTTCAAATCTTGTCACTTTTGTCATATCATGGAAACCCGATCCCACAATCACAGCCATTTATACCAAATGTTATATAAGATCTAGTCATAGTTAACTTTATATATTACACACAATACAAAATTGTTGTAATATACCAAACTTGAATGGTACATTAACATTATGTTAATGTAAAAACAAAACATTTGGCGTCAATACATTTTGTTATAAAAACAAAACATGACTGTTAGCCCGCAGCCCCTATTGCAAAACCTGGTCCAATGAATGAATACAAGGCCCAGCAGGTGCTAAACCCGGTCCAACAATTAGAAATACTCAGGTTATAACGTAGCCACATATCCCTAATCTCATATAAACCAAACCTAATCTCACACCTCGTTTTATCCGCCCTCACACTCTCACTCCTACCAAACTCACATAGTAACCATCGCCCCTCACCAGACTCCATCTCCTCCCCAACCTTGAAACCTCCGTCCATCCTTATCCATCACCAATCATAATCAATCTCAATCTCAGCCTACACAATCGAAAACTATCAATCCCATCACTCAATCTCCAATACACTTAACAATGATCTAATCAAACTCACATATCATACGAAACATGATCCTCAATTAATCATAAAACCAGATTCGTATCACCAAGAAACGAATCTGATATGCTCCCATTCAATCACATATCTCGTTTAATGTCAATGAAAATATAGCTTCGATTCATTACGAATTAAAAACTAATCATACGTGTCCTTTGATCCTTGACGAAATAGACACGGCATCAAGATCAATTTAAGTTGATCTCGGGTAGGTGTATAAGTGATTGCATGTGATGATTGTGTGTCAGTCGAAATGAAGAAAGATCATAACATGGTTGTTATTAGTCTTTCTTTAAATTCGAAAATTAAAGATGGGCTTATACCTTGACAGATATTTGTGATCTATGATGATGTGTATTTTCGTGTTGGTTGCATGTGCAAAACACGAAAAAATGAATCTGAGATCTAAATTATTTAAGTTTCTGTTTGAGTCTAGATTGGGTTTTAGGTGACGAAGGGAATTAGGATTAGTGATGGTGTTGTGGTGAAATAAGGTTGGATGTTGAGTCAGACTCAGTGAGTAAACTGAGTCAACTCGGTAATTACCGAGTTGACTCGGTTGTGATGGATTTGGTTCGATCACAGTTTTGGTCCACTGGTTTTAACAGTCCATCGTAATGTCTAAAAGAAGCCCCATCGGAATGTTTTTGTTTTCCATCGCAATGTTGTACAAAGAAAATCCATCGGAATGTTTTTTGATTTCCATCGCAATGTTATCAAAATGAAGTCCATCGTAATGAGTCCTCAACACCCCATCGGAATGCGTTCCATCAGAATGCGTTCCATCGGAATGCGTTCCATCGGAATGCACCGACTGTGTTCCATCGGAATATTCGATCGCAATGTAGAAACCAAAGGTTTTTGCGATCGTAATATTCCGATCTGAATGTTACCATCTCAAAAATATTATCCAAAAGTACTGTCCTTATTCCATTTTTTCAGGAACTTTGAATCTGTCCACTTTTCTGGGTAACTACATCTTCATAATGAACAATAACAAACCCATAAAAATGATACCATATCTAAAATTAAGACCAGAAACAGTAGACAACCAGATATGAGACAACTTTGGAAACCGTGAAACCAGGGACAAAAGACCAGGGACTCAAAACCTCAAAACCAGTTGATTATGAAAAACCATATGTGGGCTGTGACAGGATACTTGACTGTTTAGATAGATTTGGACAAAGATAAAACAATGACACAGTTTGGACAACATGATAACAAGACGTGACACACAGTTAACACAATGTTTCCATAAAAATGAAACCATTATAGCCACCGTGACAAATAAAGAGACATACGGACCAAAAAAATAATATGACGAGACACTAATAAATGTTTAGACCACCAAATCGAAACAAAAACATGATCCAAGGAATGAACCTAGGCTCTGATGCCAATTTGAAGGATATGTAAATCTTGCTTATGTTTTAGAGAGAGAAAGAGATAAAGAGATGGTGAGAACACACACACTTAGAGAGAGAAAGTGAAAGAAAAACACTTTTTCACTATGTGTAAAAATGAGGAACACACACCCTCTCCATCAAAGGAGAGGGTTTATATACCCAAGCCTTGTGTGGGCTTGGGCTTACAATGTTGGGTCGGCCTACACATGTTGTAGGCTAGGCTTGACTTTGTTTGTTTAATAAAGATATCTAGACTACGAGCTACTACTTAATATATTGTCGGAGTGACCGAATCTTCCTAAATACGTAAAAACGTATTTCCAACAATAGATCTGGTCTTGAAATGGGACCCAGTAACATTAGCTCTGGTCTTGTCCCAAACAACCCTACTTCATCATCATTTACACCACCTTCTAGGACTGAATGGGATACGTTGTTTCAACCGTTCTTTGATGAATTCTTTACTCCTCCAACTATTGTTGCTCCAGAACCTGAGGTAATAGCTCCGGTAACCGAAGTTGTCTCTCCAGCAACCGAAGCACAATCAGATACGTCTGCACCTACAATTGGTCAAGATATACCATCAACAAGTAATTCTCAACCAACACATGTTTCAACTACCCATGTCATGCCTACTGATGATGAAGAGGATGATGATGATCACGATTTGGAATTCGCTTAAATGCGTGAACTTCCATTCTTTGGTGTACCAATTCCCGACCCTAATCAAGACGGGTCGTCCACCTCAGAGGAAGCTCCTTCTACAGTTTACTCCAATCCACGGATTCGTGAACATGACAGCAAGTGGACAAAGGATCATCCTATATATTCTATTATTGGTGACCCTAATCGTCCGGTATCCACACGAAGTCAGTTACAAGAAAGTGCAATGTTTTGTTACTTTGATGCTTTTCTTACTGAAGTTGAACCTAAGACATGGCAACAAGCTTTTACTCAATCATGTTGGATAGAAGCTATGCAAGAAGAACTTAATGAATTTATACTTCTTGAAGTATGGGAACTTGTCCCATGCCCGGATCAAGTGCAGTTACTCACTTTGAAATGGGTTTACAAGGTGAAACTCGACGAGTTAGGCGGAATATTGAAGAACAAAGCTCGACTAGTAGCTCGTGGATACAAGCAATTATTAGGCATCGACTTTATGGAATCCTTTGCACCTGTTGCCCGTTTGGAAGCTATTAGACTATTCCTCGCTTATGCAGCCCACATGAATATGATCGTCTATCAGATGGATGTGAAGACGGCATTTCTTAATGGTGAACTCAAGGAAGAGGTCTATGTTCAACAGCCGGATGGTTTTGTGAATCCTAATTATCTTAATCATGTGTATAAGCTTAAGAAGGCTCTCTATGGGTTGAAGCAAGATCCTCGCGCATGGTATGATCTTTTGTCACAATTCCTCATTACGCAAGGCTTCGCTAAAGGCAAGGTGGATCCCACGCTGTTCATTCAAAAACGAGGTAAAGATATGATTATGGTACAAATATATGTTGATGATATTATATTTGTAGCCTCGACCCAAACCCTATCGGATGAGTTTGGGACACTCATGTCTTCCAAGTTTAAGATGTCAATAATGGGCAAGGTATAATTCTTCTTAGGTCTTCAGATATCTCAGAGTCCCAGAGGCATCTTTATCAATCAATCCAAGTATGCCCTTGAATCGCTTAAGAAGTATAAGATGGAATCCTGCGACCCCGTGGATACTCCAATGGTGGAACGAACTAAGCTTGATGCAGATCCACATGGAGTTGCGGTTGATCCGACACTTTACCGTGGAATGATCGGTACTCTTCTGTATATCACAGCTAGTCGACCTGATCTTCAGTTTGCTATATGTATGTGTGCTCGGTATCAAACTCGCCCTACTGAGTTACACTTGGCCACTGTGAAATGGATCTTTTGATATCTTAAAGGAACCATTAATCGGGGACTTTGGTATTCGAAGGACTCTTCAATTGCACTTATGGCATATGCAGATGCGGATCACGCGGGTTGTCAAGATACAAGGCGTAGCACGAGTGGAACTTTGCAATTACTAGGAGATCGATTAATCAGTTGGGCATCGAAAAGGCAGAAAAGCGCTGCAATTTCAAGTACGGAAGCAGGATACATAGCTATGTCCGGTTGCTGTGCTCAAATTCTTTGGATGAGATCACAATTAACCGACTATGGTCTAGGTTTCAACAAAATTCCGATGTACTGCGACAACAAGAGTGCAATTGCCTTATGCTGCAACAATGTTCAATTCTCCCGGTCGAAGCATATTGACATTCGCTACCATTTCATAAAGGAGCAAGTGGAAAATGGAGTAATAGAGCTTTACTTTGTCCGATCTGAGTATGAATTGGCGGATATTTTCACGAAGGCTTTAGATCGCGCTCGAATTGAGTTTTTGGCCGACAAGCTAGGAATGAGAACCTTCTCGCCTGAGACTCTTAAGGAACTAGCAGATGAAGCGAAAGAATAGTGATGGTAAGCTATTCTCCGTATCCTTGGTGATCATTTGTATATATTGTTTATATCTTTATCCACAAAAGCAAAATACAAATATATAAAACCATATAAAAACCATAAAAATTGAAAAATCTAGAAAAATACAAAAATATTTTTACTTTATTTTTCAAAGGCATGTCTTTTGGTACGATAATATTTACAGCCTTAGAAATGTTGATTAATATCGACACGGCGCCATAAATAGAGTTCGTACAAAAGTTGTAAATATTTCATAAAACATGCCTAAATGGCTTGTAGTTATTTCAGACTACAACCCGATTTTCATATTAAAGTCAAGTATTTCTTATGAAAGCTTTGGCTCTCAACGGGAATTAATTTTCTCGGGCAAGGTTTACTTTAAAACCTTGTAAGGGATCAAGTTTACTTTATAACTTAGTCTAACACAAATCTATGTATGTTTCAGTGCATTTATTTGTTAAAACAAGAGAAGTCTTGTTTTTATGAAGCTATCATCTCTACAACCATAGCAATCTACAATTGGTATCTACATACTCGACGCTGCGACTACTCAACCGACGACTACACCTCTTTCAATAGAACACGGGTCAACAATTGAGGGGGAGCAATTGTCAAGCATTCAGAATCTTCGATGCCAAACGTGCCAAGCTCACTAACTGGTGTCAAGACAACAATACCAATCGTACACGTGGTGACAAGAGATGACTTCAGACGTGACGAGGCGACCAACATATTCTAACAAGAACCATTTGATCTTATCATATGATGTTCTCATCTATCAGGTCCAACCTTGTCAATTTTTTTTAATATGGTGAATATGTGATCATGCTACAAATCGATATCATATCTCATACATTTGGTATCATGAAGATAAAACGGACTTGCATTTTTCTTCCCAAAACCTTTGTTAAAACTTCATTAAATCAATTGATATTAAAAACATCGATTGGGTTAATATTTTTAATATGGGGGAGAAAATGTGATTTAATATGGGATATTATCACAAATGGTTTGACTTAATGTGCTGGCTCATCTCTACATATGCGAAATATTTTCGAATATCGTGGCATATGTTAAGGGGGAGCAAAATGGATTTGCTATATCAAAATAGATTTTCATGGTGACATATACTTACCCAAAACCCATTTATTTCACGACGATGAAGATTGTGGTGACATAAGGATGGTAGGATAGGTTAAGTCCTATGATTCTTCCAGAACCAGAGGAATCTTCCCAAGGACATTCCATAGCTAGAAATAGTAGTCCTTAGGAAAGATGGTGAAAGATTGTGAACGTAGCTGAATACCGACCAAGTACTTAAGTTAGCACTGGAACAATCACAACAAGGTGCTAGTTATGACGTATTGGTAAGCATTGAAGGGGTTGAAGAATGAAAAAGAATTGTAAAGATAAAGGGTGTAAAGAAAGAAGCCCTCCTTACAACTTTAGGGAGAAACCGGGTCAACACATATGCTATTGAGATCATTTTAATGATGCTCGATATTGAAGATAGACATCATGGACCCAGTGATGCAATGCATAACCCATCCCAGCTAACTCAGATATCTCTCAAAAGGTATTTGTTTAATCACACGAAGACAACGCATTATCTATTGATTTATTCACTCCGAGTAAATTGGTATTGAAAAAGTGGCACTCCTCTCCAGCCTCCGATCACTAAAATCCAAAGTGCACGATCGAGTCTAGAGCCATTTGAGATCATCAAATATCTCATTAGGACACACTTTCATAATTCCTTGCTTCTTCATACACTGTGAAAAGTAAGAAAGATTTTAAGAGTCCTACGCAAAATCTTCATGATCTTGCCTGAACATCCGAGTAATACGAAAGTATTTACAATGAAGATGGAAATCCTTCTTGAGCGAATATCAAAAATCTCATGGTAGGTGACTTGTGCGATTCTTTATGAATCAAACTTGTGATAACTGGAAAGCAACAGCTGTTTAATTCTTAACCGAATTTAAACACGTTCCAGGCCTCTACGCAATATCTTAGTGATCTTGCCAGAACACTCAGAGTGATACCTCAGTGTTCACAGTGATGAGTGGAAATCCTTCTAGTGTTAACCTCAAACAGCACTTGGTAGGTAACTTGCAAGATTCTATACGAATCAAGCTCGTGACAACTGGAAAGCAATGATGGTGCGATTCTTTACTGAATCAAACTTGTTCCAGGAATCATAATTGACGGCTTCAAATCATGCGGATATTATTATCCAAATGATTCACTCTTTATGTTCACAGTCAGCTTTGGATGGTCGAATAAAGAGAACGGGTTTACCCGTGAAATGCTGTCAGGAAGTTACTTAATTGAAACTATCCGTCACGGGTACGATATCTAATATCGTCCAACGGTCTTCACCGACCGGAGGTAAAATGCTACCGAATTAGAATGAAATGTTCAAAGCCATTTCGTTCGTGTCTACTTATGTTGCTGCATTTGAAGACGGTGGCGTTGCGGGATCCAAGAAGAAGTCGTCCCCGCATACTTATACTTTATGCACTTAATACCTCATCTAATTCAAGAAAGCCTAAAAGTTAAGTCTTCCGCTGTATTGAACTCTGAAGCTTTCAAGAATTACAAAAGGTATAAGTATGTGGGACATGGTGTCACGAAGAGGCGGAGATCACAAGTGATGGATGCACGAGATCAAGGCAAGAGATTAATTCTCAAGATTGATATCAAAGATCACATCAGCATGTTCACCAGAAAAGAAAAAGGAAAAGAAAGACGAAGACTACGAGCTCAAGACAAGCATAGTATGCTAGGTTTATTTCATTATTGTAACTCGGGTAACGCCCTTGTTTGGAGTGACCTCCCTTAGGGGGAGATTGTTGGAAATACGTTTTTACGTATTTAGGAAGATTCGGTCACTTCGACAATATATTAAGTAGTAGCTCGTAGTCTAGATATCTTTATTAAACAAACAAAGTCAAGCCTAGCCTACAACATGTGTTGGCCGGCCCAACATTGTAAGCCCAAGCCCATCACAAGGCTTGGGTATATAAACCCTCTCCTTTGATGGAGAGGGTGTGTGTTCCTCATTTTTACACATAGTGAAAAAGTGTTTTTCTTTCACTTTCTCTCTCTAAGTGTGTGTTCTCACCATCTCTCTATCTCTTTCTCTCTCTAAAACATAAGCAGGATTTACATATCCTTCAATTTCCCTCCCATAACACCCTTAGGACGTTTTTCCATCCAAGGCTAATCTGTGTATAAATTAAGACCTAGGGTGATTATTCTAGGTGTGCTTTCGTTTGTGAGATTTCTAACCGTTGACAAAGGTTAGAACACCAATTGCTACTAAACCCAAAAGAGTTGTTTTTCCCTACTAGTTCCAGAATCAAGGACGAATTCTAAGGTGTTGGTGGTTCGGTTGATTATTCGATTGGAGGCTTGGAGTTGCTTTAAATTTCATTGTTAGATACTTTTTTTTTTTTGAAGAACTCTTGTGGTAAAACTCTTGTTATTGAATTGTCTTTAAATTAATATAAGTGTTTTGATGTTAAATGTGATGATGATGAATTATGTTTGAATTTCTATATGATTATGGAGTAGTGTGATATGCTTGTGTGATGAACATGGATTTTAAAGGGGAGTTTGAAGTATGATCAAGAAATTATAATTAGGTTTGTATGGTTGATAAAGCCCTAAACATGTTTTGATAATCGATACAATACGGTTTTATTGGATTTAAAGGTCGAAAGGATTTTCGGTAAACTTTATTCTAAATGATTTGTGCATTAGTCGATTTGGTTTCTTGGTGATTGACAATCACCGGGACGAGTCGGTTAAAGAAATTTGTCAAATGATTTATCTTGGGTATAGGTTGAAAGGACCCCTTCAAACCAAGCTTATCTTTTAATCTTTTCTAGTAAATGTTAATTACGATGGGTTGGAATAGATGATCATAAGTCGAAAGGACTTGTCTTAATCAACTTGTTAATATGGATTTTATGAAATACACCATGGATTGAAATTCATATACTGTAGATTTGTGATTCATAGTTGTTAACCACACATATTTAATCTCTCCGATGGATGAAATGGAATTCACACAAGTAATGTTTTTAGTTATGATTTCCTATATTTTCTTTGTTCTAGCGGTAATATTGATGGTTACAATCATATTACTTGAACCGTTATCTTGTTTTGGTTATACACAAATCTCTTGGGACGAACTAGACTTACCCAACTTTGCTACAAATGAACGAGTATACTTGCTTGTATGCGTTCTTAATAAGTTATTAAGTCTTGATTATAAATTTAAAACTAGGAGTGCAAGACGCGAATCAGTAATGCTTTTTATTATTGTAATTTTTTTAATGTTTATGAATGAATTTTAATTCTATATAAAAAGAAATTGGTCGTCTTGATGTGAAAAAAAAAACATTAGCACGCCGTGATAGAGAGAAAGTTGAAATTAAGATAGATTTGAAGGTCTACTGTAACACCCCACTTGGATAAGTGGACCGTTACGTGTATTTATGGCGTGTCATCAAAGCATGCAAGGTAAATGACTCAAAACAAACATTATCTGACCATAAAGGAAATACCAAAATCAAACATCGGTAGTCTAAACATAAGCTAAAACATGTAAAAAGTAAGTACTGAAAGGAAGGACTAAACAATGTCCAAACAAGCATAGTAATGTATGAAGTGCATAAAGTAAGAAGTCTGGATAGCTTCCATCCAAATGCACATACTCTCAAAATCTTAAGAGCGTCCCTGTGTACCTGCCGTTTGGAACATGAAAAGAAACTAAGGCTGAGCATGACACCCAGTGAACGGATATAAAACCATGATAATAAGTTCTAAAATGAATCAGGTAGCAAATACTGAAACTAAAAGACTGATAGGCAAAATGCAGCAGAATTGTGTATGTCCTCGAAAACCTGGTTTATTATTTGTAAGACTGAACTATTAACGGTTAAATCTGAAAACATGTATGTACTGTATTTTAAGTGCCAAGAGCTTATATATATCATGTAATATAACAATGCGGCATGAATAATTAGAGGTGTGACCTCGTCATGCTGCTAGAGGGGTGACCTCTAAATAAACTGGGTGGAGTGATCAACTCCAATGTGAAGGATGTAGAGCACACACCACATTCACCTGCTAACTGTAAATGATAAACTAGGTTGCATCCATTCACCCCACTGATAATATACTGATAAATGGCCAACTGAATTAAAAGGGACGTTGCGAGAAATCACTCCCCCGCAGAGGAGTCATGACACCGGTGCCTCAAGTGTCATGGTTACGATACCTCCGTAACTAGATGGGACTGGTCATGCATGTATATAAAGCTCAGGCAATTTAACATAGTTATCATGGCAATTCATGTAAAGTTTATAATATATATAACTGGAGAAAATATTTGCCTGCAGACGGAGAATCCTAAGCATGCATAGGAAAGAAAGTCCATACTGAAAGACGGGAAATCCATACCTTGTATCCAGTAACTGACTGCAAAGAAAACAGATGGAACCCTTACTCTGACTTCACAAAAGCTACATGAATAAAGGACATGAATGAGTTATCTGATTATTGTTTACCTTTACTGATTTTTACTGTTCTAAATTGGTTTATTATGTTCTTGTATTGTTATACTGTTTGTGTATACTCTGATAATTCTGACTGTTGTTAAGTATTTCTGATTAGTGTATTACTTGCACTCTGATTAGTATAACATGTGTTCTAGTACTCTTAATATACTATTAATAGTAACCTGCTAAAAAAATAAAAAAATTCCTAAAATGATAAGCTTGATTAATAAATTTTTGAAATGTATAAATTTCCATGAAGCTTAAATCATTTTAATTAAGATTATACATTTAATTTATAAAACTAGTTAAAACCATATTAATTTAACGTCTAATTAAATTAAAGCAACGTTTATACAATGTTAATCAAAATAAGACTTAATTTATAAAATGATTTAATGCTAGTAAAGTGTGTCTTTTAAATTTTCTTAAAGTGTGTGTACCCGACAAACCCGAGTCAACCCTTACCCGAGACACCTTGTCTCAGGTCAACCGTGAACCAAAGGACCACCACAGCCGGTTGGTTGTGGTCTCGCTGCCCAACACCAACAGTGGCCACCAATCCCTGCCGGTTTCCACTGCTGTTTGCAAGTACCCACAGACCAGCAGCCGGTTCTCACTGATAGGCCAAAAACTCCCACCGGCTCAGCCGGCGGTTCCCACTGTTAAAACCAAACCCACCCTTGCTGGCTACCTAAGACCCACCGAGACCTATTGGTCTCGATTGCCACTGAAAACAAACAACACCTCCGCTGATTTTTCCCCGTTTCCCACCGTTTACAAACCAAATACCCCTGATGGGTTTTGGGGCTGCGACCGACTAACCAAACCAACCACCGCACCCTCTTTGGGTCGCGGCTGGTCTCAAACAACCCACACGGAGACCCATTGGTCTCGGTTTTCGTGAATCAAAGCCAAAAACCCGACCACCAACTGATTATATTTCATGTTTAACATTTATAAAAATCATAATTTCTAATTCTAGAATAATAAATTCGTGATTGATTAAAAGAGAAGGAGGAAAAAAATCACCGTTATACATGTTTGGAATGGACTACGAAAACATAACCAGAATCAACAATGAAAATCAAAACTCGTTTCTCCCCTTCGTTCTTTCTGTCGGCGGCACAACCACACACAGCCAACCCTAGTTATTTTTTCTTGTTTTTGTTTGTAAAATGGAAAGATAACTTTCTGGTTATCAATTATTACTTAGATTGGGCCTAGCCTATTTTCTTTCTTTTGTTTCTTTAAAACCGCGACCCAAAACAATCACATGCATACTTTTATACTTTTATTTTCGTGTTATAAGTATTTAACGCGATGTTCGTGATTAAATGTTTCGTGTTTACTCATGACGTATAATAATTATTTTATGAATAAATAATTATTACGTAATACTTGAATAAATATTATTATTTATTATTCTGAGTAAAATAATTTACGTATCATTTTAAATAAGTTGAGATTGCATGTAATTAATGTTCGTGATTTTAAAGCGGGTTTTACATCGACCGAGTTTACGGATGTGCCCAGCCTAATAACTTATAAACAACCTTGTATAACTAAATGTAATGTCTTGTCCAATAAGAACATCCACAATGTACCAATTTTACACGCTTTTATACTATTTGAAAAAGTTATTTGATGACTTTTCTCATTGCAATTATCAACTATTACAAAAGTTTTTTCAAAAAACTTGTAATTCTATAAGTGTCTGACAAAAAAATACCAGTAACAAGTTATTACCACTATATGACTTGAGCATTAAATGTGATAAACATAGATAATTAAAAAGATAATGCATTAAATGCATTAAGTCATTGGATGACATGATGCATTGTAGATGTTTTAAGAGCATACCAAATTCAAATAGTTTTTTAAAAACTTTTTGCATTTAAATCATACAATTTTTTTTAGTTTCATTTGATTCGATTAATACTCAAATCATTTATGGTTCATAGCTTTTTACAAAAGTTAGGAGATAACAAAGTCTTTTGTAAAAAGTTTTTTCAAAACCTCATGCTACAATGGTAAAAAATATTTTGGAGGGTGTCATTGTCTTGTGAGACCTAATCTAGTAGTGTGGACTCGCTACACCTTCTAAACTAGGAGCAATATAACCACAATTGATGTTAAAAAAACATTTTCTAAAGCTATTTAAAATTGTAAAAAGTCTTTTGCGTTTTAAGCATCGTAAATGCTCTAAGAAGTTTTTTTTAACGACTAGTTAGTAGTTAGTGATTCGAGCTTGCAGTGACATTCAGTTGGCTTATGCAAGCCTCGAACATTTCGCTTTAGGAGATAAACGTAGCTTCTGCTTTTATTCTTCCGCCTTTAAAGATACATGATGAGACTCAAATCCGAGATCTTTCCGAAAATACTCTCTCAAACTTATTTTGATAGCCAAGTATGTTAGCACAGGTGATTGATGCTCCAAGTAATTTGCTCATTAAAAACTTACAGACGACCTTATATATACAACTAATAATAACACACACACCGAGCCACCATATTAAGCATCTGATATGAGCTTAAATTATTCATTTTCGACCATCGTTGATTGGTAATGCACAAAAAATTACTCTTCGTCTCATAATTATAGTTCAACTTATTATTTTTGGACGTTCAAATTAATAGTTCACTCTAAAAAATAAATAAGAAATATAGATTAAGTTTATTATATTATCTTTATTTGAAAGTATTATTACAAACAATAAAAAAATTGTAAATTAATTAGTTATAGATAAAATTGTCATTATGCAAAAAATAAAAATAGAAAGCTGAAAAATATTGTTTTTATTAAAATACGTGTTTTTTATCGATTAACTATAATTATAAGACGGAGAGAGTACATAGGAAAGAGGATCTCATGTACTCTTTCTAAAAAAAAGTAATCAAAAGACACAACATAAAACATGTATTAGGCAAATCACAAATGAGAGCATTGTTATATGGATTAGCTAGAATTACGGATTAACAAAATTAAAAAGATCAAAGGGTACTTACCTAACTACATGTCCACATGTACTTTACAAGTATAAAACTAAACTACTAAAGATAACGGGTTACATGAATAGGTCATAAACAATAACAGAAATATTTAAAAGTAAATATCCCTTTTAACTTCTTATTGTTAGCTGTTGATATATATGTTTGTTTTTTATGTATAAATCCACAACTAAGAAATGTTTGATTTAATTATTTAGTTAAGAAGCATAATCAAAACGAGTAGTATATAAATAAAGTATTAAGGTCGACTTCATTGATTTTGATTTTCTTAAAGTTTAAGCGAGACTAAACATATTACCAACCAATTAATCATCAATGATGTTATATAATGCCAGTGGATACCATGTTTGCATCACAATGTGACTTTGGCATGTCTAAGTGCCGGTCATAGGTCGCTATTAGACGTAGGGGAAGATAGAAAAAAAAACAAAGACATTTGGGTTTGGATGATATAATTGGTACTTCTTCTGGTTTACGGTAAAAGTATCAATAAATATACATTAACTTTTTTTCTTTTGATTTATAATGTAACAATTTTTTATAATTTTTGTTTCGTATTTTCAGTTTATCAATTTTATAATATAAATTAAATTATAAAGATATAAAAAAATTAAATAAACTTGCCCAAGACAGTTTTACACTTTTACTATCTTGCTGGGATTTTTTTTATCTGCTTCATTTATGTTCATTTTCCGCTCCTATATCTTGAAGACTATGTGTGCTTTTGCTATAAGAAACCTTCATCTACAAAAGATATAGCATTAATGTTTATGTTTAATTCTAGTCTGAGATTTCGTGAATTTTTATCGCTAAAACTACGAGAAAGTATTAAGGGCTTGTTTCTTTTTGCAAGTGCTTCTATATTAGGCTCTTAATTAGCCTCTTAGTGGGAAGAGATAAATATTTATGTGAGTGAGGAACAAGATGTTCAAATTGATTTGAGTCAACAATTTTTCCCACTAAGAGGCATAAAAAGAAAAAGAAACACCCCCTAAGTGATAGGTTGGTTGGCCCAATTCTGGGTTGTGAGTTTGCATATATTAAGGTTTAGGTTTTTTGAATGTCATAAGGGTGACTAAATGGGTGGACTGGACGGGTATGGGCAGTGGGTTAAATGGACGTTGTTCCATGGGCGCGGATTAAATAGACAATTTTTAATATTTGGACAAAATAGACTTGGACCAAATGGACATTAGAGCAAATGGATTTGGGTCAAATAGACAATATTAAAAGAGAAACAAATATATTCAAAATTAATTAATTGATAAAAAATAACCACCACATATTGTCTATAATACCATTTATTTAACCCAATGTTTTTTTTTGTCCAAATAGTCTAATAAAATAAAAGTCAATACCCATTTAATCCATTAGTTCAAAAAAGTCAAAATACCCCAAATTTAAGCATATGGACATGATTTTCCACCTCTAGTCATGTAGTATAGTATAAATCATGGTTGAATAATATGTTGTTACGCCTGTGGATTGATACAATGGTTTTCATTGGGTTCAGATTAGTTCTCGGAATCTTCTCGAATTGATCACGGTTCAAAGTGGAATGATTGTTATTGGTGACAAATAGAGGGTTTGGTTTGTTATCTATTTTGAACTCATAGCAATTAAATGTAAATGTCGTTGAGCGAAAAGAGTTTTAAAGATTTGACTAAAATAACGAGTTGAAAATAAATGTTTGAAAACTTAAAGGCAAAATTAGAAAAATACTTGAACACTTAATAAAACTAACACTTGAAAACTTTGTAAAAACAAGAAATTAAGTCCGTCGGAACCCCTGGTCGGAATCCCGTTGGAATAGGCTAATCGGAATAGGCTGGTCGGAAACAATGATCGGAATACACCCAAAAGAGTCTGATCGGAATGTGGGTCTGAATCTCAATCGGAATGTTGGAAATGAAGCAAATCGGAATACCACTAAACCCCTCGTCGGAATGTAAAAGAAGACAACCAGTCGGAATATGCAAACAAGACTCAATCGGAATAATGGGAATAAGCCCCAATCGGAATATCCATAAACCCCAAATCGGAATAACTAAACCCTTTTCCGATCTATGTGATCAGAATGAGGGAGGTGATGCTGGTCGGAATATAGCGATCGGAAAGGGGTTTAGACCGATTTATGTGGGATTCGAAATAAGCCAAGGGAATAAGCTATTTCAATAAGCTAATCACCAAAACTAGAACGAATTTGATATGAATCGGATTAAATAAACACAAGTAACAACTTATCTAAACTTAAAATAAGCAATCTTTTCAATCAAACAATAAAAAGATGAACTTTTTAAGAAAACTTTTAAAAAGTAAATAAGCTAAACTTACAAATAAGCCAATAAGCACAAAGATCTTAAAGCTTATTCGTATGAAAACTTAAATAAACATAAAAAGATTAACTTTTTAAGCACGAAAACATTGATGAACAACACGGATCATAAGTAATTCGCACCAAAAGTGAACCAAAATCAAAGAAAGGTAGAAAGAGATGAAAGATTAAAAGCTTAAACTTAAACTTAATTAATGAAATCAACAATACAAAAGGTTTAATCTTTGAAAGATTAAAAGAAAGAAAGATGAAAACTTAGTGAGAGAAAGTTGAGAACTTTCTCTCTCTAAAACTAGAGAGGAAAAAATGAAAAGTGAAAACTAAAACTAAAAACTAACTAGTCTTTAAAATTGTGAAGTGAAGTCCTATTTATAGGCGTTTCTTGTGGGCTTGTGAATGGGCTTTATTTTTGGGCTTCTTTTCTTCTTTCTTCTTTAGTCTTTACGTTTCTTTAAATAAACGTTTCCGACTTTGGATTTTGAGAAGTGTCGGTGAATAATTCCAACTCGTCTTATAATCTTTTGTTTAATAGACTCGAGTTCTTCGACATATATGAATCTTCCATCTTTGGCCCTTTTCTTCGATAAATCTTCAAATAGGCACAATGACTTCAAATCTTTTGCATCTCTTGGACAATAGACTTCGTCTTGAGTCTTTTTCTTCGATAAAACCAGTGCAATCCCATGTTTTCTTCAATATTCACCCGGTTGACTCTGAAAACACAATAAACACAAAAACCACGCATAATTCCAAACAAATGATATTAAATACGTGTTTTGGTCTTGTTTTAGCCAGAAATAAGTGGTAAAAGGATGGGTGTTTTCACACCTATCAAATCCCCTACACTTAACCATTGCCATGCCCTCATGCAATGCTTAGTGATAAAGCAATTTTACACTTTTCTCATAATCAATCAACCTTGGCCTTATTAACATACTACTAAACAAAAATTAAAGTACTAAGAGAAATTAAAACTTTAAAGGAAACAAAAGGATAGAAAACCATTTTCACTTGAAAATAGCTATATGGAAATAACTTGCAAAGAGATCAAGGACTTACATTAGGGCTTCGGTGCTACGAAGATTCATCACCCTCAAGTTTCACGTTCCCCAAACTAAGCTTAAAAACGAGATCATTGTTATTATAAGTTAGCAAATTAAACACTTACACACATGGCTTAATTATATGTTTAAACTCCCTTATTCCTAGGTGTATCTCTTATATTTTATTTTTGTCTTAGAATGATCATGAAGATGCATTTTTGTACTTATTTCGATAGTTTATTTAGGCTGAAAGCAAAGTAGGACGATTTGATCAATAGTTAGCTAAAGGACAAAATCTCTTAAAACTGCTTCACGGGATATCAAAAAGTTCATATCTTGGCATAACTCGGTTCACGATTTGAGACCTTTCTCGGGCCGATATTTGGCATGTACTTCATACTTCATATCTTGAGAGACGTTCTTGAGATAATGGTCTTCTCTTCGTAATAGAGTTTCTTCACTTGGAGACTTTTGAGGGGTACTCCAACTTTGTTAACCACGACTTCATGATTATTTCTTCAATCTCTAATTGGGATTTTGAGATACAACGATCCGCCTCCTTTTCGGACTTGGATCTATTTATCCTCATACCTTGTTAGGGTCTTTTCGGATAGACTTCTCCATGATCTTTATGGGAGTTGATTGCTTTTCGTCGTGAGTCTTGATCCTTCATATTGATTTTGGGAATAATGCTTTTCACATCACTTTGGATCTTCAGCAATAAAATGGAATCATCATGCCTTGTTAGGGCCATTTCGGACTCGCCAATCTTCGCGCCCCGCTTCATAAGTTATGCCTTGGCTATGAACTCTTATCATTACCGAGCAACTTTTAAACGATCTTGGGCTAGAAGCTAAGTAACTTTTCGAATCGTACGACCTTACTTATTGCAGATA
This sequence comes from Glebionis coronaria, assembly GCA_025667525.1. Lineage (NCBI taxonomy): Eukaryota > Viridiplantae > Streptophyta > Magnoliopsida > Asterales > Asteraceae > Glebionis > Glebionis coronaria. Next base: position 519,140,943 of record CM046882.1, read on the forward strand.
AATTATTAGCAAGTGATGGGAGAATAGGCAAATAATTACACCAAGTGAGCTTGTGCAAGAATATCGACTTATAATTGACTCTATCATTTCTCGTTCTCCACAATTTAAAATCTCAAGTAATGAGACTCGTGGATGCTTAGCCTAATAAACCAATTAAGGTCTTCATGGTTAAGGATACTAGCTAGAACAAACTTGGACAAGTCTATTCGGGTTGAGTCAAAGTAATCGCAACGGGCCTAATATGTCAAAGACTTCAAAACTAGCTACACCACTTTATTAATATTTTTGACTTTATTGCGGGATATATACATATGAAAGCAACGATAAAAATTTAAAAATTACGACTAAATGGCCAAAGTTAATTAAAAATTTGAAAAATGCTGAAAAAGATGATTTTCCGGTTAAATGAAGGCATTTTCATGGAAAAGTCCACTTAAAACTTCGATAGAAGTCCCCCTACACTTAAGATAAACATTGTTCTCAATGTTTAAGCATGTGGGAAAAGTCTCCCCTACACTTATGACATTGTGCATGTTGGTTAAATCAAGCTAAGGAAGAGACGACTAAAGTGATCAATTTCTAATGAGAGTATGAAGACAATTGAATCACGATAGTTGAGAGATAGAACCGGATTTCGGATAACACGGGAGCACGGTTCTTCAAAGGTTCCAAAAGTGCATTCATCCCTGTAATCACATCACCACACAAACAAAAACAACCTATAGAGGCCCCCTACACTTAGGAGGTTAAAACGGAAAAGGATAGATACTCGGGTTGCCTCCCGAGGAGCGCTTGTTTTTGATAACCGAGTCACGAGCCTGACTCGACCCAAAATTAGTTCATGGGGAACGTGGTGAGGGATGGAATCATCTCCTGAGAGATGTCCTCACCAAAGTACAACTTCACTCGTTGGCCATTCACCTTAAAATTAGGTCCATTAGGTTGAGCGAGCTCGAGAGTACCATATGGAAAAATTTGGGCAATGGTGAATGGGCCGGACCAACGAGATTTCAACTTGCCCGAAAAGATTTTCAACCGATAGTTAAAGAGCAAAACTTTGTCTCCGACTTGGAACTCTCGGTTTTTAATCTTGGAGTCGTGAATGAGCTTAGTCTTTTCCTTATAGATCAAAGAATTTTCATAAGCCTCATTACGGAGTTCATTGAGCTCATTGAGTTGGATCTTGCGTAGGTCACCGGCTTTGTTGATATCAAAATTATCCCACTTCAAGGCCCAGTAAGCCTTGTGCTCCAACTCAATGGGGAGGTGGCATGCTTTCCCGTACACGAGACGATATGGTGTACAACCAATTGGAGTCTTGTAAGCGGTACGGAAAGCCCACAGAGCATCATCAAGTTTATCAGCCCATGAGGCACGATGCTCTCCCACGGTTCTTTCAAGAATTCGCTTTAATCCTCGGTTAGAAATTTCAGCCTGGCCATTAGTTTGTGGGTGGTATGCGGTGGAAAGACGATGATTTACACCATACTTAGCCATGACTCTTGCAAATTGGTCATTGCAAAAATGAGTCCCGCGATCACTAATAATGGCACGAGGCACACCGAATCTAGCGAACAGCGATTTCAAAAAGTTACAAACCACCCTTGCGTCATTAGTGGGTAAAACTTTGGCTTCAACCCGTTTGGAGACGTAGTCAACGGCTACAAGGATGTATTTGTTTCCTTTAGAGGAAGGGAATGGCCCCATAAAGTCGATACCCCAAACATCAAAGATTTCACACTCTTGAATGAAATTCTGAGGCATCTCGTCTTTATGTGTGATCTTGCCTTGTTTTTGGCAAGCATCACAACGTTTAACCATCTCGTGAGCGTCACGATAGATGGTGGGCCAATAAAATCCCGAGTCAAACACTTTTTTGGCGGTGTAGTTGGGACCAAAGTGACCACCGGTGGGTCCTTTGTGGCACGCGTCAAGGATTTCTAAAGCTGCCGGTCCATCAACACATCAGCGAATAATCAAATCAGCACATTGTTTGAATAGATACGGGTCATCCCAAAAGTAAGTCTTAATGTCTTTGAAGAACTTTTTCTTTTGTTGGGATGTTAACCCGTCAACGAGAATTCCACCCGCCAAGTAGTTTGCAATGTCCGCAAACCACGGGGTTTCATCAGAAGTCGAGTTGATAGACATTAAGGTCTCCAGGGGAAAAGAATCATTGATCTCTTTGTTCGGATGATCCCCTTGGTAAGGATCCTCAGGTCTACTGAGATGATCCGCGGCTAGGTTTTCAGCTCCCTTCTTATCACGAATTTCGATTTTAAATTCTTGAAGTAGCAAAACCCAGCGAAGAAGTCTTGGTTTGGAATCTTGTTTAGTTAACAAGTACTTCAACGCGGAATGATCGGTATACACAATTGTGGTAGAAAGGACAAGATAGGGGCGGAACTTTCCAAAGGCATAGACAACAGCTAAAAGCTCTTTTTCGGTTGTCGTGTAATGAAATTGTGCCCCCGTCATTGTCTTGCTAGCGTAATGGATTGGTTGGAAGTGTTTATTCACTCTTTGGCCCGAAACCACTCCAATAGCAAAGTCGCTAGCATCGCACATCAACTCAAAGGGAAGCTCCCAATTAGGGGTAACCAAGACCGGTGCCTTAGTTAGCTTATCCTTAAGCAAGTTGAAGGCTTCAATACACTCGTTGGAAAAGATGAAAGGAGTATCTTTTTCCAAGAGGTGGGTCATCGGGCGGGCGATTTTAGAAAAATCTTTGATAAAGCGACGGTAGAAGCCCGCATGACCTAGGAAACTTCTCACACCCTTCACGGTTGAAGGTGGAGGCAACTTAGAAATAACATCGACTTTAGCACGGTCTACTTCAAGACCGGCTTTGGAGATCTTGTGTCCTAGCACGATGCCCTCTTTTACCATGAAATGGCATTTTTCCTAATTAAGAACAAGGCGAGTGTCTTCACACCGCTTCAGCATACGTTCTAAATTGGCAAGGCAAGCAGAGAAAGAATCGCCATAAACCGAGAAATCATCTATGAATACTTCCATAGTTTCTTCAACCATGTCATGGAAGATAGCCATCATACACCTTTGGAACGTCCCAGGAGCATTGCATAAACCAAAAGGCATGCGTTTGTAAGCAAATGTTCCATAGGGACAAGTGAATGTGGTCTTTTCTTAGTCCTTGGGATCGATGGGAATTTGAAAATACCCGGAGCAACCGTCTAAGAAGCAGTAATAGTCATTACCCGCAAGACGCTCGAGCATTTGATCCATGAACGGAAGAGGAAAGTGATCTTTTCTCGTGGCATCATTGAGCTTGCGATAGTCGATACAAACTCTCCACCCAGTAACGAGACGAGTGGGAATCAACTCGTTGTGTTCATTGGGAACAACGGTTATTCCGCCCTTCTTGGGCACACAATGGACGGGACTTACCCAAGGCGAATCCGAGATAGGATAAATCAAGCCTGCATCAAGAAGTTTGATAACCTCTTGTTTGATGACGTCATGAATGTGAGGATTAACCCTTCTTTGGCTCTGGATTGTGGGTTTAAAGTCATCTTCCATGAGAATCTTGTGAGTACAAAATTTCGGATCAATTCCGCGGATATCAGAAATTTTCCAAGCAATTGCCTTCTTATGATCTTTTAGCACGGCGATGAGGCGAGATTTCTCTTCTTCTTTCAAGTCCTTCACGATGATCACAGGGGACTTCTTCTTTTCTTCAAGGAACACGTACTCGAGATGGGGCGGTAACTCCTTAAGTTCTAAATCCGGAGGATTTTCGATGGGAGGCGTTTTCAAAGTCGGTTCATCGATAGCAATAACCTTGGGAGATGGTGGAGAAATATTATCTTCTTTAAGAAGGTTCTCAATGAGGTGAATATCTTCATCCTAATCGGTGGGAGAATCGTCATTAGCTAAGTTCACATCTCCCATGGTGGCTTCCAAATCTTTCCAAAGAAAATCACTTTCTCCAAATAGAGATAGTGATGAATCAATAGAGGAAACGGTCTCAACATTGGGAAGAGAGGTAGGAATACTTTTACAAGCATCTTTGAAGTGTTCTTCACAAGCCTCATCAAGAACGTCAATACAATTAACACTCTCGTATGAATAAGGCTGTTTAGAAAGCTTTCCCATGTTGAAGACGATTTTATCGTCACCAACTCGCAAGATAAGCTCACCGGCTTCAACATCGATGAGAGTGCGAGCGGTCCTCAGGAATGGACGACCAACAATTAATGGCACACGAGGGTCCATCTCGTAGTCGACGACGACGAAATCGGCAGGAAAAGTGAATTTGTCGACTCCTACAAAGACGTCTTCGGCTATCCACACTGGATAAGCAACCGTACGGTTAGCTAATTCCAAAGTCATTTTGGTGGGGACTAGCTCGGGGAGAGATAATTGCTTCCAAACGCTTAGAGGCATTAGATTAATACTGGCACCTAGATCGGCTAGGGCCATGCAATTCTCTACTCCTGGGAAGTTGCAAGGGAAACGACCCGGATCACCAAGCTTGGTTGGCAATTTCCTTAAGAGCACTGCAGAGCAATTCTCATTAAGTTGGGTGTTAGCAATATCAAGAAGCTTCTCCTTGTCGCTAAGAAGATCTTTGAACATTTTCGCGTACTTAGGCATGTGAGCGAGAGCCTTAGCGAAGGAGATGTTAAAATTCAATTGTTTAAACATTTTGAGAAAGTTCGAAACTTGAATATCATCCTTGTTTTTGAGCTTCTCTTTCCTCAACCTTGATGGATAAGGTATATCGGAAGAAGAGGAAGTCTTTGGGAGAACGGGATCACCCACATCCTTGGGTGGAGGAGGGGTAGAAGTAAGAGGTGGAGGAATAGGGGAAGTAGAAGGTTGGGGAATAGGAGTAGGTGACTCGTTTTCCTTAGTCACAATTACCGGTGGAGGTATAGGAAGCTCGGGTTCCTTGGTACCTTTGCCACTGCGAGTGGTGATTGCTTTCATCTCCCCTCTTGGATTCGTAACGGTGTTACTCGGAAGAGTACCCGAAGAACAGGATTGATTACCTTGGAAGAAACCAGCCATCATGTTCTTTAAGTCATTCGTTTGACTTGCCAAAGTGTTTCTCATATCAGCTCGCAGATCGTTCCCTTGTTTCACCATGTCTGCTTTCAAGTTGAGCACTTCCCGCTAGAGATTTTCCACGATCACATCATTAGTCCTCATGTAGGTTCCAATATCTTGGGGTAATGCGGTGGGTTGGTTGGGAGGAGCATTATAGGCGGGTGGTTGATAAGCAGGTTGTTGGTAAACTTGGTTGTTTCTTTGAGGTGGATATGGTTGTTTGTGAGGTGGTATGTATGGTGCACGAGGTTGTTGTTGTTGTTGAGGAGGGCGATTGAGGTTTTGTTGTTGGTTTGGGTTGTTAGGAGGAAAACCGGGTGGTGAGATAAAGTTGTTAGAGCGGTAGCTAAGCAAGTTGCGGTCTCCTTGTGGACGAGCTTGATAAGCGGCCGGAGGATAGGTACCGTATGCTGCATTCACATTCTCAGAAGGGTAGTCTTGGGTGGTGGTACAAGTGGTGTAAGAGTGAGGACCCCCGCAGATTTCATATGGTTGGCTGACAGCATTGACTTGAGCGTTTTTAGCGTTGATGCTGTTGGTGTTGTTAGCGGTGTGGGTAATAAGCGATTCAAGAAGCGTAGTAATTTTGTCAAGTCGCTTGTCGCTGCCACTAGTACTAGCACTAGCGGCATTGGTCCGCACACTCTTGGTTTGCACACGAGACTTATTCTCAATGATATCCCAAGCAGCATTGGAAGTCTTAACCAAAATATTACCCCCCGAGGCATTGTTTAGTGAATCTTGGTCATTCATGCTTAAACCATTATAAAAAGTATTGATTTGGTGCACTTTGGTAAAACCATGTTGTGGGCACTTTCTTAAAAGATCTTTAAAACGGTCCCAAGATTCACTAAACGACTCATCGTACTTTTGTTCAAAATTGATGATTTCATTCCGCAAAGCGGTAGTACGAGAGGGTGGGAAAAAGTAGTTGATAAATTTGGTCTCCAAATCCGTCCACGTCAGAATACTTTGTGGCGGTTCCTTTCCAAGCCAATGCCGGGCTTGTCCCTCTAGGGAGAAAGGAAAAAGTTGTAAACGGATTACCTCTTGTGGAACACCATTGAATTTGACCATATTCGTGAGTTGCAGGAATCTCTTGATGTGGTCATGAGGATCATCAATGGTACGCCCCAAGAATGGTTGAGCAGAGACCATCTGGATAAAACCGGATTTGAGCTCAAAGTTGTTGGCTGCAATCGCGGGTATGACAATTGGATCATTGTTGCCATCTACATGTGCTTGCAGAAGTTCAATCATCGGGCGATTGTCTGGTAGAGGCTCATTGTTGTTGTTATTATTGTTGTTGAGAGGTGGATTGTTATTGTTGTTTTGAGGTGGGTTATTATTGTTGTTTTGTACACCGGCCATGTCTAAGTCTTCGAGAGGCTCGGGCTCTTGATAAGACGTTGATCGTGTACGCATGCACCTGCAAAAGAACTAACAAAGCAAACAAGAAATATTTTTGGTTTTGATGATTTTTTTTAATTTTTTTAGATTTTTGAAAATTTTATATTTTTTAGGATTTTTGAAATTTTTTATGAAAAAGTAACGTTCAAGGTAAACGGATCCCAAAATCCAAGTTCTCACAAAAAACTGGTAATCTTAACGGGAAGAGCCGGCAGCGGCGCCATTTGATACAATGGTTTTCATTGGGTTCAGATTAGTTCTCGGAATCTTCTCGAATTGATCACGGTTCAAAGTGGAATGATTGTTCTTGGTGACAAATAGAGGGTTTGGTTTGTTATCTACTTTGAACTCATAGCAACTAAATGTAAATGTCGTTGAGCGAAAAGAGTTTTAAAGATTAGACTAAATTAACGAGTTGAAAATAAATGTTTGAAAACTTAAAGGCAAAATTAGAAAAATACTTGAACACTTAATAAAACTAACACTTGAAAACTTTGTAAAAACAAGAAATTAAGTCCGTCGGAACCCCTGGTCGGAATCCCGTCGGAATAGGCTAATAGGAATAGGCTGGTCGGAAACAATGATCGGAATACACCCAAAAGAGTCTGATCGGAATGTGGGTCTGAATCTCAATCGGAATGTTGGAAATGAAGCAAATCGGAATACCACTAAACCCCTCGTCGGAATGTAAAAAAGACAACCAATCGGAATATGCAAACAAGACTCAATCGGAATAATGGGAATAAGCCCCAATCGGAATATCCACAGACCCCAAATCGGAATAACTAAACCCTTTTCCGATCTATGTGATCGGAATAAGGGAGGTGATGCTGGTCGGAATATAGCGATCGGAAAGGGGTTTAGACCCTTTCCGATTTATGTGGGATTCGAAATAAGCCAGGGGAATAAGCTATTTCAATAAGCTAATCACCAAAACTAGAACGAATTTGATATGAATCAGATTAAATAAACACAAGTAACAACTTATCTAAACTTAAAATAAGCAATCTTTTCAATCAAACAATAAAAAGATGAACTTTTTAAGAAAACTTTCAAAAAGTAAATAAGCTAAACTTACAAATAAGCCAATAAGCACAAAGATCTTAAAGCTTATTCGTATGAAAATTTAAATAAACATAAAAAGATTAACTTTTTAAGCACGAAAACATTGATGAACAACACGGATCATAAGTAATTCGCACCAAAAGTGAACCAAAATCAAAGAAAGGTAGAAAGAGATGAAAGATTAAAAGCTTAAACTTAAACTTGATTAATGAAATCAACAATACAAAAGGTTTAATCTTTGAAAGATTAAAAGAAAGAAAGATGAAAACTTAGTGAGAGAAAGTTGAGAACTTTCTCTCTCTAAAACTAGAGAGGAAAAAATGAAAAGTGAAAACTAAAACTAAAAACTAACTAGTCTCTAAAATTATGAAGTGAAGTCCTATTTATAGGCGTTTCTTGTGGGCTTGTGAATGGGCTTTGTTTTTGGGCTTCTTTTCTTCTTTCTTCTTTAGTCTTTACGTTTCTTTAAATAAACGTTTCCGACTTTGGATTTTGAGAAGTGTCGGTGAATAATTCCAACTCGTCTTATAATCTTTTGTTTAATAGACTCGAGTTCTTTGACATATATGAATCTTCCATCTTTGGCCATTTTCTTCGATAAATCTTCAAATAGGCACAATGACTTCAAATCTTTTACATCTCTTGGACAATAGACTTCGTCTTGAGTCTTTTTCTTCGATAAAACCCGTGCAATCCCATGTTTTCTTCAATATTCACCCGGTTGACTCTGAAAACACAATAAACACAAAACCACGTATAATTCCAAACAAATGATATTAAATACGTGTTTTGGTCTTGTTTTAGCTAGAAATAAGTGGTAAAAGGATGGGTGTTTTCACACCTATCATGGATATACACGGGATTTTATGATGGGTTAAGATAACCATCAGACTTATCTTTATTTAGAATATATGTTTAGGAAAGTATTTATCATGTTTATGATAAAAACATCTATTATGATAAACTTATTTAAAAGTTTATAACATTGATTTACAAGACTTTTTTTATTTATAAACCTACTTCCACTATGTATAAACCTCTTCTAAATTTATAAACTTCTCACATAATTCAATTACATTAAATTATGAAGAGGTTCAAATCTTAGACCTCTTCATGCCACATATGTTTGAAATGAATATCCACTATGTTTTACAAGTTTTTAGACCTGCCCAAGTCAAGCGAAAGGGCGGGGTTTTGAATCCGGCCCCCGGCTTGGTCAGCCATTGTTGCCTAGATAATTTATCGGGACATGCCTTCCTTGTTGGGTTGGGGGCTTGGTACCAAAAAGGTACACAGATTTAAGATGGTTTTGCCAAATACCATTTTTTACAAGTTTTTAGATCTCTTCATAACTTTATAAACCTATTTATAAACCATCATATTGGATGCCCTAAGTCTTGTGTTTGTGAGACTTATCTCATAGGATTCTATTTAAGGTTTGTAATCCTTAATGAAAGAATCAATCAAAGTTAAACAACAAAATAACTCTAATTCTTCTCTTTTAATTCTTAAGGAGAAAACACAAGCTTGAGGTGGTGCTATCTATCCTGATACACCATAACCGGGTTGTATCAATTGGTACTTTCATTGAGAGCCCTCAACTCGTTGAGGGATTTTGATTTAAGGTTCTAATCTAAAAAAAATATTGTTCATCGCGGTTACTGTTCATCCGGTACTATCCATCAGGTACTGTTGATACGAGACTATTCATATCGGTTACTGTTCATCGAATAATGTTCATCTGAAAGTACTGTTCACGTGCGGGTAGCTCAAGGGTTTCATAAGACTGGCAACATCATACCTTAGCATTAGAATGAAGAGCATGCAGTTGGTAAATGTAAAAACAATGGTATATATGTGAATCCAACCAACCTCTCTTTGATTCACTTACAATTGATTCGGTGTTTACAATACAAAAGAAACAAAAAAAGATTGATCACAATAGATGATCAATCAATACAATACTAACTACAATATAGATCAAGACAAATTATTAATTGATCTATATAGAATCACAAGAACAAAGTCGATCACGATTGAGAGAGTTTAATATAGGCTATGTGGGAGTAATGAAGAAAGCCTAGTTGTGCTCTAGCTTATATACTCGAGCTTTATTCCATATACGCAGCCTTAGTTCCTGCATAATACAAACAATACAAAACTAGCCAGAAAGTTATATTAGGTGTTAGAAGAATTACAACTTGTCAAAACAAGTCCCTCAAAGTTTCTTAACAAGAAAAACTTGTTATTCAATACAAACCCTCAAGTTTTTCAACTTGAAACATATCCATCATACCAATCTTTCTACACAACTCATCATGTTGCACAAACGCACGAACTTTTGTAAGAGCATCAACTTTATGTTGAGAAGTATGAATCTTCTCATTCTTAATCACACTACTAGACACTTTTTCCCTTACCAACTCTACATCAATCTAAAAATGCTTAGATTTTTCATGAAATACTAGAGTAGCAGCAATCTGCAATGTAGAACTTTTATCATGAGACACTACCACATGCACAAATCTTTGATACCCATGTCACTCAACAAATTAGACAACCAAATAACTTCACAAGTGGTAGAAGCCATACTTCTATACTCTGTCTCAGCAGATGATCTAGTCAAAGTAAATTTTTCTTAATTTTCCAGGTTATCAAAGAATCACCCAGAAATACACAATAACTAGATACAGATTTCCTTGTAGCATGACATCTTGCCCAGTCAGAATCAGCATAAGCTCTAAGCTTAAGATTACCATAACTGTTAATCTGAATACCACTCCTAGGGACTTCTTAAGATATCTTAAGACCCTCGGGTCGACATCTAGATGTGATGAAAGATGAGAATGCATATGCTGACTAAGATAGTGAACTACACATGAAATATCAGGTCTAGTGTTGGTCAAATATATCAATTTACCAACAAGTCTTTGATAATTTCCAATATCAACAAGAAACTTATCATCATCAGTTTCAATATGTCTCAAATTTGTATTTTTAGGTAGAGGAGTGTCAACATGTTTAACAGCTAACAAATATTCATACAACAACTCAAGACAATATTTCTTTTACTTAAACAAATACCTTTATCATTATCAAGAACCTCAATACCAAGAAAATATTATAACTTTCCCAAGTCTTTAATTTGAAACTTACTTTTGAGAAACACTTTAAAATTTTCAGTTCCATAAATATCATTATCGGTTATAACTAAGTCTACTACATAAACCAGCAAAACAACAAACATATTACCATTACATTTGATAAAGAAAGAATAGTCAAATTTAGATTGAACAAAATTATTCTCAATCAAATCACTGGTCAACTTGGCATTCTATTTCCTAGGGGCTTGTTTCAAACCATTTAAATACTTGTTAAGCTTGTAAACCTTACCCTTTTGAGTATCAAAACCAGGGGAAGAGTCATATAAACATACTAAATTAAGTCACCATAAAAAAAATCATTATTTGCATCAAGCTAAAATAAATCCCAACCTTTGCAAATAGCAACATTAAGCATACATCTAGCAGTGACCATCTTAACTACAGGACTAAAGTTTCCATATTGTCAAATCCCTCCCTCTTGTTAAAGCCTTTGGCTACAAGCCTGACCTTATATGTAAAACCCGCATTAAAATCCTATGAACAGTACACGTGAACAGTAACTCATGAAAACACGATAAAAATAAAACTTTCCATTTATAATATTATACACGTGTCATGACAACTAATAACATGTAATCACGAATATTATAGATGTGACTTGATCTCGAAAATTAATACACGATAATTAAATCACGAACGTACACGACATTTTATTTTAACAATTAAAAGCTTCGGTTTTTCCTAAGTGGGCCCATGTGCCTCGGCTAAAGACAAAAGAAGGAGCAAGATGGGCTTTTGTCCCATAACCCATTTAAACCCATGTATAACAAAACTACAGGGGTTTTCTTTGCATATTTTATTTTCACAAGAACAACAAGAAACCCTAGCCTTCTCTTGCCTCCTTGCCGCTGGCTACCATCAACACCACAAGGTGTTCGGGTCGACTTTGATCATTTATTTTTGGTGTGCGTGTTCGTGGTCATTAGCCTTTTCATTCAACGCATTCGGTATAATCAAATCATTTACTTTTTATTTTATATGAATTCATTTAATTAATCTAAAAAACAATCAAGGAATCATGTTAGATTAATTAAAGACCATGAAATTAAGGGATGTTTGGTTCGGGTTTGATTAAGCCGAGATCCAACCGAGACCCCCAAGGTCTCGGCTTGTTTTCATTATCACCACCGAGACCCTCCAAGGTCTTGGTTTGGTTTGTTGTTTCGGACGCAGCACCAAGGGACCCCGACACTAGGTCGGGGTATGTTTAGAGGCTTTGTTTTGGCTTTGTTAGTGTCAACCGAGACCCCCAAGGTCTCGGTAGGACTGTTTTGGTGACCGGGGGTAACAGCAACAAAAACAGTGGCAATCGGCTTAAGCCGGTGCCACTCGCGGCTAAACAGTGGGAACCCCGACTACAACCGGGGTGTATTTTGTTCTAGCAGTGGGAACCACCGGCTACAGCCAGTGGTGATATTCGTAGGTCAGTGGCAACCGGCTAGGCCGGGTAGCTACTGACGGCTTATGGTTTTGGCTTATTTGGATCGGCTTAAATGGAAGGGGTACGGGCTCGGGTAAAATTTTAAAACATGGACTCGGGTTTCGGGACATATTAAAAATCAGAAAACATATTAATTAAATTAATTATTAGACTTTTAATTTAATTAATTTCATGACTTAGGTTAAATATTAAAACTTTATATTTCATGTGTAACCTAAAGTATTTAGCTAGCTTAATTTAATTAAAACATGTATTTTAATTAAATTCACATAACGCATAGTTTAATTAAATTAACCAGTTATTTAATTAATAAGTTATAACCATGACTTGTATTGTACTAATTAAACTTTAATTATTAATTATAATCCAACTTATTTCAAATTATGGAGACTTACTATTTTTAGAAACTTTCTATTTTTAAAAACTTACTATTTATGGAAACCTGCTAGTTTTAGAAAGTTACTTAGTATTACAATACAAGTATTATAATACACTAATACATGAATAATACACAACAGAACATCAGAATAACTACAGAACGCACAATAAAACAGTGAAACATGACAGAATATGTATAATTAGCTGAGAACACTCAAAACCAGTAAAACACATGTAATTCAGACAACTCATGCACGTCCATATCTCTTATGCAGTATTATCCGTCAAGGCGGAGTAGTCTGCATCGGTTTCATTAGCATCTACTGGACATAAGGTACGGATTTCCCGTCCTTCAGTAAGGACAATCTCTTCCTTCATTAGGATTTCCCGTATACAACCAACTGTTTTCCCGAGTAGTTATAGATTAAATGCTTATGTTTTATTAGTTACCTTAGCCATATACATGCATGACCAGTTTCACCTAGTTATGGAGGTACCATAACCATAACACTAGAGGCACTAGTGTTATGACTTTACCACGGCGGAGTGATAGCACGTGGCGTCCCTTTTCAATTATTTGGCCATTATATTATTATATTATCATGTGGGGCGTATGGGGGCATCCTAGTTACATGTTTCAGTCAGGATTTCATGGTGAATGTGGTGTGTGTCTTGCATCCTTCACAAGGAGTTGATCCCTCCTACCTACTTACCAGTTAATTAGAGGCATCCCCTCTAATTTGCATGACGAGGTCACCCCTCCAAGTATTCATGCACGTTGTTGACCTCATGACCTATATTGGATATTATGGTACATTAACTAATATAGATTTTCATAAGTAACATAAGCTATGTTTTCAGAACTAAAACCAGTAAACATGATATAGTTCCAGGTTTTTCCAAGATTTATTCATTTCCGCTGCTTTTCATGCCTACGTTTCTTTCCTATATTATGCCATTCATGCTATGTTATATATCCGTGCACTGAGCGTATTGCTCAGCCGTTACTTTCTTTCCATGTCCCAAAACGGTAGGTATTCAAGGTTAGACTGGAGCATTTGGAGGACATGCATAGGATGGGAGCCTCCTTGGACTTCTTCTCCTCTTGCCTTCATATATTTATGCTTGTTTAGTCTTCCTTTAGTTCATTTGTATTATTTATGTTTTGGGCTTATGTTTGGGGACTGATGTTTGATTCCGGTTATCTCTTTGGTCATGTATGTTTATGACATATTACCTTGTATGCTTTGATGATACGCCATAATTATCATGTGATATTCCATTTATCAAAATGGGGTGTTACAATTATAGTATCAGAGCCAAGGCTTCGACCTGTATGCTCCAAAACTCGACCTGTGACTAGTGGGTAGTCACCAGAAGCTTCCTAAGTCAACACTCGTTATTCCACGTATTGATGTTTTCAGCACCTTGTTATTTTAACCATGATGTTTTCTTCGGAATTATTTTACTAATATGGATTGAACAACCGTCATCCATACCTAGTTACATGTCATTTTTATGCGCGATGTTTCTCGCGAATGTTGACTAATATGGACTGAGCCACAGTAGTTCATACTTAGTCACACGTTTTCCGTTTAGTTTTAGACAGTTGGTTTACATTCATTCTTTTCATGTATTCATTTTATGCATTCATATCATTGTCGCAGGAATTATGACTAAGTAATGGTTGGTACAGGACTGGTCCTATTTAGTCGCACGTGCTTTTATCGGAACTTTTAACTTTGGACCGACCCATTGGCGTCCACTTCGCTATGTCTTTGTTTTGGTGGACCGACCCACAGGCGTTCACCCTCGCTCATATAAAAAGTTTTATAAACTGCATCATGAATTTTAAACTGTTTCATGCATTATAAACTGTTTCATTGCTTTATACATTGTTCATGCTTTTTATGTTCATCTCATATTACTTTAGACTTATCATTTATGTTGCATTGTTTGCATTGTGAAACGATTTATAGTCGTCCACACTATTAACTTTCAAAATTTATTTCATTACAGTCATGTTTTTTTCATGTTTCCTCATTTATTGTTACGATTTATGTCGTCATACTATCATGGTTAACCTTGCTTTCATGCTAATGATGTTTTATAATCATTAATGTAATTTTGTCCCATGTTTCTTCATGTTAATTTTGCTTCATATTAGACACGGATGGATTGTATTTAATCATGTCTTCATAATAGCCATGGTTGGTTTTCATTAATCATGTTTCATGTTGGCAATCATTCGATTCCATTTAATCGTGTTTTGTGCCTCTTAGGCAACTAGAATTATGTCTATGCTAAATTAGCTAGGTTATTACGTGTTCCTTGACCATGTCAGATGGTTGATACCGCATCGATCATCTCATATGAATTCCATGTGTACTCCATGTACCATGTTCCATGTTTATTTCATGTACCATACTCCAGACGTATTTCAGTTACCACACCCATGTGTGATACTAATCCATTTTCAATTTTCTCAAACATTGTCTCACAAATGTTGTTTTAAAAATGATACCGCTCTCAGCTTAGAGATTTTACAAAACAAGGACGAAGGCGATAGATCAGAGCAACCTGACTATAGTTATATTTAAACCACCAGATGTACCGTTTCATTCCATATTCTTACCTTTTCAGATTATATGTCGCATGATTATTCAGTGGTCTTTTCCAGCATATGAGTGGGAACCGGTACCAGCCGACCACTCAGCTGGAAAGTTACATGAATAACAGTCATGATAATGACCGTTATTTAACTGACAGTCATAGAGGCAGTGACAACTACCGTGACAGCAAATACTCTGACAATAACGATAGAAACTCCGGTTACATACATGATCGGAAATACAAAGGGTTAGCAGTCCAACCGATCCGCCAAATTCTGGCAGGATGACCAAAATATATTAAAATTTCATTGTATCACATCTCGAGACTCATGTCAAGACATCCATCAAGATACATGTCTCACGTGTATTTTCTAAGGACACATGTCAAGACACCAGTCAAGACACATGTCATACGCATATCTTTTCAAGACACGAGTCAGGACACATGACTCGTGTTTAGCATTTGAAACAACCATACGTAATTCAGAATACCCTCCAAGGGGTAAAACCATTCTGTTGTGCCATAAATGAATCAGGCCATAAGAATTTCATCCTCATCACCAGAGTGTTGTTCACGTTTGAACCCGCAATGTTCGTTCTACGGGAGGCAGGTGAAGTACATTCAGTAGGAACCTGCAACATTTTTACCTCATATATTACCATGTCACTTTCATTTCTTGGTCTCATATTTCATATGTCCTTGATCATAGAGATGTCATTCGTATCATCCATGTGTACGAACTCATTCATTTAGTATGACGGCAGGATCCATTTTTCTAACGCACTTCCCTCTGATAGATGGGAGTTAAATATAACTTCGTCTATGGACTATGAACAACAATCCATCTTGCGATAAGCCGTCATCCATATCAGATTGTGTACAACGATGTTCAGGCTCCTGAATATATTCAATACGGTTTTCCATCAGGAAAATCTGTACAAGTCATTTATGTTTTACAAACATATGATCGTCATTTCATGGCTGCGAAGATTTTCTAGCTATCATTTATGACACGACTACTGAAGTTCCTTGTATTCATAACCAGCCGATTATTCCAGAATCTTCCCATATAAATTCTAGAAGAACCTTCAAGGAGAAGGACAGTAACATGAGATTATGTGTCGACCACTGTCGATGTAAACAAGTCACCATTCATGATCGTCATTTCCCTCCACGTATTGACGACATATACGATCGACTAGTGAGTGCTAAGAGCTTTTCCAAGAACAAGTTACCATCAAGCTGACAACAGTGGCGAGTGAAGGAGCATGACATTTCCATGACTGCTTTTCGCACACGATTTGGTCATGCTAAATTCATGATGTTGTTTAGTCTCATGAATGCTCCTGTAGTATTGTGGACAGGGTGGATGGAATTTCCCAAGAATTCATAAACGAATATATTATTGTTTATCATTTACAATCCGATTTTATCTACGTCTAGAGAAGGGTATGAAGACCATAGTCGCACTATGTTGTCGATTTTATGACTGCAAGAATTGTCACCCGAAATTTCTGTAAGAATCCTGGTTGATTACAGTGACACGCTAAATCACATTGATTCTCACGGTTAATCTTACCATGACTCAATTTATGCGTAAAGGAGAGAATCCTACACTAAGTTATGTGTTCCTAGAAATCCCACGCTAAGAGTAGTCTAATTGCAGAGACTCGTAGTTTTCCAAACTTCTAGGTATCCGGTTTCTATGAAGCAAGATGCAGTTAAGTTCATATCTAAGTATTTGTCATACCGACAGGCAAAGATAGAACGCCAGCAGACTAAGGGACAGGATCTCCATGGGTTCGTTGTTGGACCACCGCATGCAGATGAAACATGATGCCAGCTAGTTGTTTTCAACCGTTTGACCAAGTCTGCAGAATCCTTCCATCCGTAAGGATTTCACAGCTAGCAAATTTTCAGACATTTCCCATCCAGAGAGCGTGCGATCACTGGACACTCTTTCAGATATCAGCTCAGAGGAAGACTCGCGTACGCATTCGTTCAACATTACGTTCACGTCATTGTTAAATTTTGCGTGTTGTTTTCGCATTTATGTTCATGGCAGTATTCGCGTTCATGACCGTATTCTAGCTTACAGTTAATTCTTACTTTCATGCTTGGAAGTTGCAGAAAGCTTGGGAGACCAGACTCGAGCTTGATAAACTCGTCAACTTCAGGCTGACGCTTCACGTCTCATTTCATGTCTTACCTTATACCGTTGGAATTAGCGCCTTAGCTATCTCATGTCCACGATATGTTTCACATGTCATGTTCATTCCACGTTCCTTACATCACGTCCACGATAGGTGGCACGTATTACATCCACCATATGATACAGTTACCATATCTCCATGTATCACGTTCACAATTGCTCGCGTATCACGTTCACAATTGTTCACGTACTACGTTTCATTATGTCTTGTACATCATTACTAAGACGTTTCTTATGTCATTTATTCCAGATTATCTTGTATCGTAACGTTTGTTATTTTATACGTTATTTCTTAGCCATTTGATCAGACTCATGAGAACCCATCTCACGTTAGTGAACCAGAAACTTTTTGTATCATCAAAACAAAGTCATGAAGATCAAGATTATTATTTCTCTCCAAGACCAGTTAGAACATCGTTCCTAGTGGGAAGTCACTTGGAAACGAAAGAGTCCATTTGGAATCTTATCCTCTTTTCGGTCCATGAGTTAGGTTTCTCATTTTCAACTATGTCACGTTCCATGTACTTTCCAGTCATGTCACGTACCATGTCTTTTCCCAGTCAGGTCACGTTCCATTTCCTTTCCAGTCACGTCACATCCATGTCTCTTCAGCTTATACGTCTTTCCAGTTTTAGTGTACCTTCAATACTCATAACCTTGTAAGTTATCTTACCTTTAACTCAAGGACGAATGATCCTTTTAGAGGGGAAGAACTGTAGTACCCGCAACAGTGTCACGACTCCAATTCGAGGACGAATTATTCTTTTAGAGGGGAAGAGTTGTAAAACCCGTATTAAAATCCTATGAACAGTACACGTAAACAATAACTCATTAAAACACAATAAAAATAAGTCTTTCCGTTTATAATATTATACACGTGTCACGACAATTAATAACATGTAATCACGAATATTATAAATGTGACTTGATCTCGAAAAATTAATACACGATAATTAAATCACGAACGTACACGACATTTTATTTTAACAATTAAAAGCTTCGGTTTTTCCTAAGTGGGCCCATGTGCCGCGGCTAAAGACAAAAGAAGGAGCAAGATGGGCTTTTGGCCCATAACCCATTTAAACCCATGATTAACTAAACTCTAGGGGTTTTCTTTGCATATTTTATTTTCACAAGAAAAACAAGAAACCCTAACCTTCTCTTGCCTCCTTGCCGCCGGATACCATCAACACCACAAGGTGTTCGGGTCGACTTTGATCATTTATTTTGGGTGTGCGTGTTCGTGGTCATTAGCCTTTTCATTCCACGCATTCGGTATAATCAAATCCTTTTCTTTTTATGTTATATGAATTCATTTAGTTAATCTTAAAAACAATCAAGGAATCATGTTAGATTAATTAAATACCATGAAATTAAGGGATGTTTGGTTAGGGTTTGATTAAGCCGAGATCCAATCGAGACCCCCAAGGTCTCGGCTTGTTTTCATTGTCACCACCGAGACCCTCCAAGGTCTCGGTTTGGTTTGTTGTTTCAGACGCAGCACCAAGGGACCCCGACACTAGGTCGGGGTATGTTTAGAGGCTTTGTTTTAGCTTTTGTTAGGGCCTCTGTAATAGACATTTGTAATAGGTATGCTAGGAGGTATGTAGTTCCTCCTGGTCCTAGTAGTAGTAAGAGCAACACGTGTTCCTGGTCTAGTAGAAAGTCAAACATTGTTATTATGAGTAGTTTGTTAGGATATGCATGAGATATGTTAGGAAAGGATATGCATATCAGAAGTTACACGTTTTGGTTTAATGTTGTATTTGGGTTTCCTTGTAGTATAAAAGGAACCATTGGTAGAAGGGTTACCACACCTTCATCAAACATTATTTAGTTCATATTAATAGTAGAAATCCTTAGTAGGGATCAAGTTATTGTAGTTATTCTGTTTCTTCTTGTTCATAGTATTTGTATTCCGCACTTATATTGTGTGTTTCATCTAGAGTCTCTCTGTGAATATACTTGTGATTACAGAAGTCGTTCACCATCATTAACAGGCTGCAAGATCCATATCTAGTGGACCCAACAAGTGGTATCAGAACCTGGGAGAGTCTCTGCTCAAGAAGAATCAATTTTTCTTTTAACTAACATCTTTGTTTAATCATGTTTGCCTCTAGTTCTACTGAACAGGAGAAGCAAGCACCTCTAAAACACATCAACCTTAGCAAATCGTTGCTAATGTTTCCAATACAAATGGAAAATTACCACTCTTGAAGAAGGATGAGTATGATAGCTGGGCCATGAAGATGGAATGCTGGATCACCAATACTGATCTAGACCTTTGGAAAATTGTTAAGAATGGTAATGTCATCCTTCTAGATCCTAAAACTCATGAAGAAATCACAGCTGTTCAGAAGGAAATCAAAGCAAAAACTATTTTGCTTCAGTCCCTTACTGATAATCACATGGGTGATTTTATCACTTGGATGATGCTAGGGAGATTTGGAATGGAGTAAAGGCAAGGTTTGGAGGGAATGAGGGATCAAAGAAAATGCGTAGATCCATGTTGAGAGATGAATTCACAGAATTCAAGATCTCTGAAACTAAAGGTATTCATCAAGGGTATGACAGGTTCCAAAAGATACTTAGCCAGTTGAATCAACTCAGGTCCAAACCTGACAATGGAGACATCAATGCCAGGTTTCTTAGAGCCCTACCTCACTCATGGAATCAGGTAGTCATCTCTCTAAAAGCAAAAGGTGGCCTTGACTATCTTAATTTTGATGACTTGTTTTATAAACTCAAAACCTTTGAGCCTCATGTGAGAGGATACTCAAGTGATTCCTTTCCTACTCCTGCTAACTCTGCTTTTGTGAGTTTCATGGGATCTAGTCCAATGTCTTATGCTAGTAGCCCAAGCTATACTTTGACATCTCAACATACTTCTACTCCTGAACCAAAAACCAAGACTGGTAGCATGGTAGAAGCTGTTCTTCACTCTTTTGTTGCTGATGTTGATCCACAACAACAGCTTGCTTTTGTTGATTTCAAACAGGTTGATAAACTTGACTTGGATGAAATGGATCTAAAATGGCAGATGGCTATGCTCACTCTCCGGGTTCATAAGTTTGAAAAGAAAGCCGGTCGAAAATTCAACTACAACTCGAGAGAGCCAGCCTGGTTTGATAGAAGCAAGGTTAGATGCTATAACTGCCAGCAGCAAGGCCATTTTGCTAGGGAATGCCCTAACAAAAATGACCAGGAGAAGAACAGGTATTCAGCCTTCAAGGTTCAAGAGCTCAAGGATGAAAAGAAAGCCTCGGTGTCTGTTGACTCTATGGTTAACTGGAATGATCATCAGAATGCTACCTTGGAATCAACTGAAGCTTCTACTGATGTATTTGCTATGATTGCTGGGAATCTATCTGATGCTGAGGAAGCCGAAGAATTTGCTCTTGTGGGAATCTCGCCTCAGGTATAAAATTTCCCTCTTGGTTGTCATGATAAATGCTCAGAACTATTGACTCAATACAATGAACTTAATGAGCAAAATGACAAATAATTTCTAGAAGTTCAAGCATATGAGTTCTTTAAAAACATTGGAACAACAAAAGAGGTGGCTTCAAGATACTCAACGTGAATATGAGGATAAAATTAGAATTCTAAGCATTGATTTAGAAAACACCACTAACATGCTTAAATATAATGAAAAACTAAACAATGACAATATTAAGGATAAGCAAGACATGTAAGAAAAATTGGATGCTACACTTTTACAATTTGAAAAATGGCAAAAAGCACCCAAGAATCTTTCCAAGTTAATTGATAGTAGCATGTCTGGTAGAACTAAGAGAGGTTTAGGTTTTGATAAATATATTGATTCATAAGATGTGTTTGATTTATCGTTTTCAAGTGTCTTTGATCCTGACAAGGA
The DNA here is from genome assembly GCA_025667525.1 of Glebionis coronaria. Classification (NCBI taxonomy): domain Eukaryota; kingdom Viridiplantae; phylum Streptophyta; class Magnoliopsida; order Asterales; family Asteraceae; genus Glebionis; species Glebionis coronaria. The sequence goes on from CM046882.1 coordinate 519,162,176, forward strand.
GGAGGAGGGAAAACCTAGTTACAATAGGTTTCAACCAGCTGTAGCAATGCATGCTGTTCCTCCACCTCTTACAGGAACTTTTATGCCCATATCTAGGCATACTGACTTGGATGGATTACAGATGCATGAGTCTCCAAAAATCTCTACTAATACTAATGACCTTGTCTCTTGTACCTTCAGTGACAAGGCCAGTGACTATGCATCCTGTGGTTCAAGTGAAGAGTCAAGACCTTCAAGTTCCAAGACAAATGACCCTGCTGCTACTAGTGCTAGGATGAGTGATGAGAGAGTTGCTTCTACTTTAACTGTTTCTAGTTCTAGTTTATTAAGTCCTAGGAATGTTGATTCTCCTAGAGTTGTTTGTAATAAATTTAGCAGTGTGAAACAATGTCATTTGAATAAAAGGTCTTTTAAAACATGCTTTGTTTGTGGAAGTGAATTTCATTTGATTAAGGATTATGATTTTTATGATCAAACTCCTTCTGTTTATAAAGCTTATCCTGCTCCTGGTCCACCAGGAGTTGCTCCTTTTTTCTTCTAGAAGACTAAACCCATGTGCCCAATCCTATTCTTCTTCTAGAAGGACCTCTCCTTCAGCTTCTAATCTTTGGAGAAGCAATGGTTGCACCTATAATAGACCAACCAACAACTATTTTCAGAACTTTAATCAGAATTATGATTTTAATTCATACCAAATGTATTTTGGGTTGGGAAATTTGGGTACTGCTGTTAAGCCCTCAGTAGGTTGTTCTTGGTCACACAATAACACCCATATGATGAATAGGAAACCTAAGAACAACAGTGGATCTCATCAATCTTCTTGGCTATCTACTAAAGATCCACAAAGCAGACTCAAGCCTGAAAAGGTCTGAGTCCCCTTAAGACACTAACTTTTGCATATAACTTTTCTGTTGTTGTAGATTACTCCATACCAAGATCCTACTCTGGGAATAGTTGATAGTGGATGCTCTAGGAGCATGACATGGAATAAAGGACTTTTATCTAACTTTGTACCATTTTAAGGCGGAAAAGTCTACTTCGGAGGTAGTGAAGGAAGGATCTCTAGCAAAGGAACTATTCAGACACCTAACCTTAATTTTGAGCAGGTCTACTATGTGGAAGCACTTCAACACTTCAACTTGATCTCTGTCTCTCAGATTTGTGACAAGAAGCAGTTTTTTCTGTTTACGGATACTGAAGCACTGGTGTTATCCAAAGACTTTAAGCTACCGGATGACTCTCAAGTTCTACTCAGAATCCCTAGAAGACACAATCTCTATAGTATCAAGCTGAACGAAGTTAACCATACTGGTCAACTAGCTTGTTTGGTTGCTAAAGCATCAGAAGATGAAGCCACTAAATGGCATAGAATGATGGGACATGTAAACTTCAAGACCATTCACAAACTGGCAAATATGAACTTGGTCTTTCGCTTACCTCCCAAAACTTTCAGAAATGACATCAATTTCCTTGCGTACAGCAAGAGTAAACAACACAAAGCATCCTTCAAGGCCATTACTGCTCTCAGACTCATAACTGAACCATTGCAGCTACTACACATGGATTTATTTGGTCCTACCTCCATTAGGAGCATTGACCATAAACAATACTGTCTTGTGGTAACTGATGGGTATAGTAGGTTCACGTGGGTTTTCTTTCTGGCTGCCAAAAGTGAGACCTACTCAATTCTTAAGGACTTCATTACACTCATTGAGAATCAGCTGTCCAAGAAGGTGAAAGGTATTCGATGTGACAATGGAACATAATTCAAAAATGCAGACCTCATAGCACTTTGCAATTCCAAAGGTATCAAAAGAGATTATAGTGCTGCCAAGACTCCTCAACAGAATGGTGTTGCAGAAAGGAAGAACAGGACTCTTATAGAAGCTGCAAGAACCATGCTTGCAGATTCCAAGCTTCCAACTATGTTTTGGACAGAAGCTGTCAATACTGCAAGTTATGTGTTGAATAGGGTTTCAATTACCAATCCCCATAAGAAGACTCCCTATGAGCTACTCACACCCAAAGTACCCAGCATTGCTCATTTGAAGCCATTTGGTTGTCGTGTCACCATTCTGAATGCTAGTGACTATTTGGGGAAATTTGATGGCAAGGCAGATGAAGGCTACATTGTTGGATATTCAGCTCACTCTCGAGCTTATCGTGTCTATAATCTCCATGCCAAGCGTGTCATTGAAACTATAAATCTCAAGTAGTTTGAGGGGAAGACAAACATCCAAGGCAAAGGTCCTAAATGGTATTTTGATCTTGATTATCTTAGTGACTCATTGGGATATTTTCGTTTCAAAACTAACCAAGATGCAGGTCCACAAGTGTTTGCAACTTCTAGTGCAGGTGCTCATTCTAGCTTTTCGGACTCAGATAAGGATGATGACATTTTTGTTGTTCCATCCTATTCCACCACAGTCTCTCCTAACACCAATGCTACTCCTATTAATGCATCTCCATCAGACATTGTGGACTCACAAGAAGCTCTTGACACATTGCTCAAGCAACAACAAGATGACACTACAGCGGCTGCTCAAAGAGGCTTTGAGTTTCCCTTGCGTACTCCTGCTGTACCAGTTACTCCTAGTGCTCCTAATGTTACTCCTAGTGCAAGTTTAACACCTAATGGTAGTACGGTTAGTGATCCTGCTTCCACAACTAGATTCTTTGGTCCTTCTGACTTGGGAAACTATCAAAAGAAGACTTCTACTAAGCTGGATGATATTCATAAGCAACCAATAGATGGCATTTTCGACTCTGCTTCATATGATGATGACATTGTTGGGAATCTTAATAACTTGGCACCAGAAGTGGATGTAGCTCCTATTCCTGTTCAGTAGATCAATAAAGATCATCCTACTACTCAAATCATTGGAGATCCTGGTTCTACTGTCAAGACTCGCCGCATGCATAAGAAAGCAACGTCTGATCATCATGCTCTTGTGAGCTACATTGAAGACCATCAACGTAATAATCACACAGACTTTCTTCACTGCTTGTTTGCTTGTTTTTTTCACAGGTGGAACCTAGGTAAGTCTCACATGCACTTGAGGATCAAAGTTTGGTGGAGGCTATGCAGGAGGAGATGCAGCAGTTCTTGTTTTAGAATGTTTGGATCCTAGTTGATTTTCCAGATGGAAAGACAGCAATTGGTACCAAATGGATTCTCAAAAACAAGAAAGATGCAAGGGGTATTATGGTGAGAAATAGGGCTAGGCTGGTTGCACAAGGTCACGCACAACTTGAAGGAATTGACTATACTGAAGTCTTTGCTCCTGTTGCTAGGATTGAGGCCATTCGTCTGTTTTTGGCTTTTGCTTCTTATGTTGGCTTTACGGTTTTTCAGATGTATGTCAAGAGTGCATTTCTCTATGGCAAGATTGATGAGGAAGTTTATGTCACTCAACCTAAGGGCTTTGTGGATCCACTTCACCCCAAGAAAGTTTATAAGGTGGTCAAAGCTCTATATGAACTTCATCAGGCTCCTAGAGCTTGGTATGAGCGTCTATCCACTTTCTTGTTAAAACACGGCTACAGAAGAGGCACAATTGACAAAAACTATTTATTAAAAGGAATGACAAGGACATCATACTAGTTAAAGTGTATTTGGATGATATTATCTTCGGTTCTACTAAGAAGGAATGGTGTGATGAGTTTGAACAACTAATGAAAGGAGAATTTCAGATGAGTGCCATGGGAGAACTCACATTTTTCCTTGGTCTTCAAGTCAAGAAGCAGTCGGATGGTATCTTCATAAGTCAAGACAAGTATGTTCATGAGATTCTTCAGAATTTTGATGTGGAACCTCTTAGACCAGCAACAACACCTTATGAAGTCACTAAATTCAAACTCAAGAATGAGCCAGATCCTCTGGTAAATGTTCATATGTACAGGTCAATGATTGGCTCACTCATGTATTTGACTGCATCCCGTCCGGACATCATGTTTGTAGTAAGTGCTTGTTCTAGACATCAGGTGGCTCCAACCGTATCTAACTTGAATGTAGTCAAGAAAATCTTCAAGTATATCAAGGCACAACCCAAGCTAGGCTTGTGGTATCCAAGGGAATCACCTTTTGTTCTTGAATACTATAGTGATAGTGACTATGCAGGTGCCAATAACGATAGGAAATCTACTACTAATGGTTGTCAGTTTTTGGGTCGAAGACTTTCTCATGGCAATGTAAGAAACAAACAATAGTAGCTACCTATTAAACCGAAGCTGAATACGTAGCTGCTGCTAGTTGTTGTGGACAAGTCTTGTGGATACAAAATCAGATGCTGGATTATGGGTTCAACTTCATGAACACCAAAATTTTCATCGACAATCAAAGCACTATCTGCATTGTGAAGAATCCTGTCTTTCATCAACGAACCAAGCATATTGAGATTAGGTACCATTTTATAAGGGATGCCAATGAGAAGAAGAGGATACAGGTTCTTAAAGTGCATACGGATGACAATGTTGCTGATTTATTAACTAAAGCCTTTGATGGTTCGAGATTCAACCACTTGGTGGTTCACATTGGTATGGTCAATCCTTGAAGCCTAGGATTGAGGGGAGGCTAAGCCTAAGGGGAGGCTTAATGTACATATTTCCTTGTACAGTCTTACATATGGTAGATCTAACAACAGTTTTCATGGGTATTTGCGGCGTGTGCAACTTCTAGTGGAAGATTTTGGTTACTCCTAGTGGCAGTATTCTGCTCCTAGTGGGTACAAACCCTTATACTTCACTTTTGGTTGCTTCTAGTATCGATTTTGGGTCACTGCTCACTACGTTGACTTTCATTGACCACTTGGTGCTCCTAGTGTTGACCTTTACGCGTTTTGACTTTTAGTCAACGCGAGTTACTTCTGGTGTATATCTTTTTGGGTTATCTTTGGTAACTGGGATTTGCAAATAATGGTTAAGGGGAAAGTAGTTACTCTTACATTAATGACTTAATTTTGAAAGGGAAACCCCCATAATTAGGGGTCAATGAACAGTTTTATGACCATTATTTATGGTCAAATCCCTCATTTGACTCAATCATCCCAACCATACACACACACATACGCTCCTACTCTTCACCCTCTTCAATCAATCATCTTCCACTGCTTCAATCATCAACAATGGCAACACTCCAGTACAAACCCGATCATAACAAGGTGGCCTATCTAGGCGAAGGTCCTAAAAGTGAAGAGTTCACAGACATCCTGGAATACACTGAAGCTTCCAATCTAAGGTATGATCTTACTGTTTTCCCCACTGTGTATGACACTGTTATACGTCAGTTTTGGGCAACTGCCCACGTCGTTGATGTTTTGGGTCGCCCATTAGAGCTCCATGCTACCATAGATGGTCACTCATATGTGGTGTCTGAGGCATCAATTAGATCTCCCCTTCATCTCCAGGATGAAGATGGCATTGTCTCTATTCCCAATTCAGAGGTATTGGATGGTATGGCTGCTATAGGTTATAATCATGGGGGGATATTTAACATCCAGAAGAATAGATTTGCCCCTCAATGGAAGCTACTGGTTCATTTCTTGATTCATTGTTTGAGTCCAAAGTCTGGGAGTTGGGATGCGTTTCCCATCCCCCTTGCTACTGGTTTGATTTGTATTGCTCAGGGTCGTACTTTTAACTTTTCTCGTTACTTGTTTGATGGCATGATTTGTAACCTTAGTGATACTAGCTCTAGGAAGAAGTTCTTGATGTACCCTAGGTTTTTGCAGCAGGTTCTTATGTGCCTACCTAGGAATAGAGAGGAATATGAGACCCCAAAGCTTAGTTCCAAGGTGTATGCGAATATGGCACTTGGTTATAAGGGTCCTTTGAGGCCTCTTACTGATGATATGCTGGGCCTTGCCCAAGGGGATCCTAATGTGATTCCTCCAGCTGATGAAGCCGAGGAGGAACTTCCATTGGAGAATGATCCTATGGAGGAGGAGCACCCTGCTACTGGTGTGCCTCATGTGGAGGTTGAAGAGCCAGCTAGAGAGGTGGTGGTAGAAATGCTATCCACCTCAAAAGACGCCCCCTCTTCTCGCCCACATGAGTCCCCATTTGTTGATACTCCCCCTCCTAGCCCAGCTCCGCACTCTGCTGAGAAGCCTTCCAGCTCTCATGCTCATATGGATGACCCATCTGTTGCTTCTGGTCCCAATGATGCATCCCCCAAGCCAAGTCCTCTTGGTAGGGAAGCTGAGGAACCTGTTACTCTAACTTCTTTGCTAGCTCTTATGCACAGGTATTATGCGATGATTGTTTCTTTGGAAGATGACATTAATCAGCACCGCAAGCTCACACGAGACTTCGTGCTTCCATTGGCGAACAGGGTTAAAGCATTGGAGTCACAGCTGAAGCGCCAAAAGAAGAAAGTTGTGCTTTCTGATTCTGATGAAGATGTTGAGGAGGATGGGCTGACTATCTTGGACAGGGCTGCCTTTGCTGATAAGCCGAGTGATGATTTTCCTACTCCTCCTAGTCCTTCATGCATTCCTAATGCTGCTGCTGATCCCAAGCCAATGGATGATTATGCTGGTCCTTTTGTTGGCCCCTCTCATGATCCCAAGGGTAAATCCCCTATGACTGATGCACCCTCTCCTTCCAGGAAGCGTACTTGCAGACAATTAGAGGAAGAAAGATTAGGGGAAGAGGCTGCTCAGCGATTGCAAGAGGAGCTTGACCAACAAGCCAAGGCTGAGGATGAAGCTTTTCAACAGAAAAGACGTGAGCAGTTGAGGCATGACGCCATGCATTGGAATGACAATGACTGGATGAGGGTGCTTACCATACTTACTTCTGACTACTCTTAGTTCACAGATTTGTTGGGTGCTGATGTGAATCAAGGCAATTGTGTTCAACGGGCAATGGATTTGATGCGTAAACAACAGTTGTCTCTTGCTGCCCAGCTTCGTGAAAAGCGCCGTAACAGACTGTTGTCGCGTACCGAGGAGAGAAGGTTGATGCAGCAATATGTTAAGAATCAATCGACTGCTTACTATCAGACAAGATGGACATGGGAAAGGGTGAGGAGGCTGTCATTTGATGAGCTTAAAGATCTTTACACAAAGATGATCAAGCGTCAAAATACACCTGTCCATGAACATTTGATTTATCGCCCACCTCCTCGTGTTGTCCTCACTTCTAAGCCTGCTGCTGCTCCCACCTCTTCGTCGAATGTTCACAAGGATAATTCTGGGGTTCCATCTTTTAGTGCTCCTTCTACTGGTGTTCCTACCACCACCACTTCAACTGTTAATCCCACTCACTCTCATGTTGATACTACCACCACCAATGAAGCTACTACAACTCCTGCTACTAATCCCACTCCTGTTACTCCTGCTGTGAAGCCAACATCAACACCGGTGACTGAACCACTTCCTACCTCATCCGCTGGTGCCGCTAAATCTGATCCTATGGTTGGTAAGGACTTTGTTTCTCCTACTGCTGATGCTACTGCTGCTGGAAAGGTCAAGGATGAATCTTCTTCTGGTGTCCCTTCACCTCGCCGCTCTATTAGAAAGAAGAAGGCTCGTCGTGGTAAGTTTGTCCCCTTTGAGAAAAGAGATCCTACCAATCTCATTGATGCTGCTTCAGATAGTGAGACGGAGTTGCACATGGGCAAGGGTGTGATTGTAGCTTGGGAAGTTCGGTCGTCTCCTATTACTCGTGGTACCTTTACTTATAAGATTACGACTAGTGATGGCTACACTCGCTATGTCTCTGGATTGCAAAACATTTTGACCTGGGTGGAGCGTCGTGCTGTTGTATGGTTTGGTGGATGCTGAGATTCCTAAGTCTCCGAGTGAGCTTCCCAACTGGCCTAGGTTGACTATTTGGGGTGATTTGAAGCTGATGTTAGATTCCCCTCCTGATTCTCCCCATGCTGGTGTATGGAAGGATCAACCTCGATGGGTGATAAAGAGGTGGAAGTTGTATGCTGGTTGTGGTGTTCATGCGTTAGAGCTTGAGACTGGTGTCGTTGTGTTTATGCTTACGGATATGAAGTATCCATTGACCATTGCTACCATGGAAGCTATGCTGGAATGTCATCTGCTTCTAATGCTCCTTCTGGTAATGAGTCTGCCATGGCCACTACCTTGGTTGAAGGTATTCAAGCCTGACTGCATGCAGACAAGGTTGTAGCTTCTGGTAAGTGATTGGTTTGGTTCTTCTATTCTTGTGTTATACGAACATTCTTTTCACCAATATGTACAGTGATTGGTGACTCACATTTTATAGTTAAAAAAAACAAAAAAAAAATACTTTTATATAATATCTGCTTATACTTTAAACATGTGATGGAATTTCAAAACTTGTAAATAATATAATATCTGCTTATACTTTAAACATGTGATGGAATTTCAAAACTTGTAAATAATATAATATCTGCTTATACTTTTCCATCATGACATTGTTTTCCACTTGGCATTTTCACACTTGGGCTGTTTTGAGAGGTACGTCTGGTGTTGGACTCAGTCCACACAACAAATGGTGCTCAACTCACCATGTTTAACAGAAAAGAAATAGTTGATTCACCATGAGGGTACGGATCTGGTGTGATTATCAAATCCGTTGATGGTTGCCCGGTTACCCAAAACTGGATGGTTTTCACTTGCCTTGGTCTTAGACTGAAAAGTGGCTAGTCTAAGGGGGTACGGCTCTTGGCAAAGATCTATATCAAATCCGTTAATATCATGCTCAAAGCTATAGGGTTTTCAGCTCACCGATGCTTCATTGCTAAGAGTTGGCTAGTCCGGAAGGGTACGGCTTCTGGTAAAGACTCATATAAAATCCGTTGACGGCTGTGATGATTTTCCCAAAATCATTAGGGTACCCCCACTCACCATCGATTCACGTTCTAAGAGTTGGGCTGGCAGGGTGATGCTTATTCCACCACAAAGACTAGCTAGCCCAAGAGTGAGTAGCTACTTGGTAAAGGCTCATCAAATCTGCTCATGTTGCTGTCAAGATTCAACAAGGTGTAGATTTGTTTCAAGCTTTCAAGAAGCTTCTAGGTGTTACTTGTTGCAACAGTCTTTGTGTTGTTCATGGTGATGGTTATGATGTTGCTGTTTGTGTTACTGTTCTAATCCTCAAGCTGTTTTACAAGATCTACCAGAAAACTTGAACTCAACAGGTCAAATTCAAGTTTAGGGGAGGATTGTTAGGACCTCTTTAATACACATTTTGGTTTAATGTTGTATTAGGGTTTCCTTTTAGTATAAAAGGAACCATTGGCAGAAGGGTTACACACACCTTCATCAAACATTATTTAGTTCATATTAATAGTAGAAATCTTTAGTAAGGATCAAGTTATTATAGTTATTTTGTTTCTTCTTGTTCATAGTATTTGTATTCCGCACTTATACTGTGTGTTTCATCTAGAGTCTCTATGTGAATAAACTCGTGATTACATAAGTCGTTCACCATCCTTAACAGGCTGCAAGATCCATATCTAGTGGACCCAACAGCTTTGTTAGTGTCAACCGAGACCCCCAAGGTCTCAGTAGGACTGTTTTGGTGACCAGGGGGTAACGGCGACAAAAACAGTGGCAACCGGCTTAAGTCGGTGCCACTCGCGGCTAAACAGTGGGAACCCCGACTACAACCGGGGTGTATTTTGTTCTAGCAGTGGGAACCACCAGCTACAGCCGGTGGTGATATTCGTAGGTCAGTGGCAACCGGATAGGCCGGGTAGCCACTGACGGCTTATGGTTTTGGCTTATTTGTCTCGGCTTAAATGGAAACACGGGGTACGGGCTCGGGTTAATTTTTAAAACATGGACTCAGGTTTCGGGACATATAAAAAATCAGAAAAAATATTAATTAAATTAATCATTAGACTTTTAATTTAATTAATTTCATGACCTAGGTTAAACATTAAAACTTTATATTTCATGTGTAACCTAAAGTATTTAGCTAGCTTAATTTAACTAAAACATGTATTTTAATAAAATTCGTATAACGCTTAGTTTAATTAAATTAACCAGTTATTTAATTAATAAGTTATAACCATGACTTGTATTGTACTAATTAAACTTTAATTATTAATTATAATCCAGTTTATTTCTAATTATAGAGACTTACTATTTTTGAAAACTTTCTATTTTTAGAAACTTACTATTTATGGAAACCTGCTATTTTTAGAAAGTTACTTAGTATTACAATACTATAATACAATAATACATGAATAATACACAACAGAACATCAGAATAACTACAGAACGCACAGTAAAACAGTGAAACATGACAGAATATGTATAATAAGCTTAGAACACTCAAAACCAGTAAAACACATGTAATTCAGACAAGTCATGCACGTCCATATCTCTTATGTAGTATTATCCGTCAAGGCGGAGTAGTTTGCATCGGTTTCATTAGCATCTACTGGAAATAAGGTATGGATTTCCCGTCCTTTAGTAAGGACAATCTCTTCCTTCATTAGGATTTCCTGTATGCAGCCAACTGTTTTCCCCAGTAGTTACAGATTAAATGCTTATGTTTTATTAGTTACCTTAGCCATATACATGCATGACCAGTTTCACCTAGTTATGGAAGTACCATAACCATAACACTAGAGGCAATAGTGTTACACAGCAGAGTGATAGCTCGTGGCGTCCCTTTTCAGTTATTTGGCCATTATATTATTATATTATCATGTGAGGCGTATGGGTGCATCCTAGTTACATGTTTCAGTCAGGATTTCATGGTGAATGTGGTGTGTGCCTTGCATCCTTCACAAGGAGCTAATCCCTCTACATACTTACCAGTTAATTAGAGGCATCCCCTCTAATTTGTATGACGAGGCCACCCCTCCAAGTATTCATGCACGTTGTTGACCTCATGACCTATATTGGCTATTATGGTACATTAACTAATACAGATTTTCATAAGTAACATAAGCTATGTTTTCAGAACTAATACCAGTAAACATGATATAGTTCCAGGTTTTTCCAAGACTTATTCATTTCCGCTGCTTTTCATGCTTACATTTCTTTCCTATATTATGCCATTCATGCTATGTTATATATCCGGCACTGAGCGTATTGCTTAATCGTTACTCTTTTCCATGTCCCAAAACGGCAGGTATTCAAGGTTAGAGTGGAGCATTTGGAGGACATGCATAGGATGGGAGCCTCCTTGGACTCATTCTCCTCTTGCCTTCATATATTTATGCTTGTTTAGTCTTCTTAGTTCATTTGTATTATTTATGTTTTGGGCTTATGTTTGGGGACCGATGTTTGATTCCGGTTATCCCTTTGGTCATGTATGTTTAAGACATATTACCTTGCATGCTTCGATAATACGCCATAATTATCCTGTGATATTCCATTTATCAAAATGGGATGTTACATTATATCTCTCTACCTCACCAGAAGACTTATACTTAATCTTCCATAACCATTTAGAGGTTGCACGTTTTCTTCCACTAGGAAGATCACATATAGTCTAAGTGTTATTTCTATTAAAGGCTACAATTTCATTATTCATTGCCTCAATCCACCTAGGATCTTTACTAGCCTCATAAAATATGAAGGCTTAGAAGTCTTATTAATATTACTAGCAAATCATAGATTAGCACCCCTTAAATGAGCATAAGAAACATACTTCTCAAGACCATAAAGCTTACTACTACTAACCACATAATCATTAAGCTTTACAGGAATTTTAGTAGGTCTATTAGACCTCCTAACTTGAGGCTGTACTTGACTGCTGTTGTCTGACATCCTATTTTGAGTATTCAAATCGGAAGAAGAAGGGACATTTCCCTCAAAGGAAGTATTATAATCTCTAGATGTTGCAAAGTCATCTCCACCAACAGAGTCAATTTTGGACAAAGATGGAATATTGCCATCATCATAAGATGAATCAGAAACTATCCCTTCATGATAACTAGAAGTTAGACTACCAATATGCTTTTCAATAAAGAAATTTAAAGAATCAACATTTTTAAAAGAAGAATCCTTATTAAATCTTGAAGAGAATCATTCATTTTGTAAGGAAAAATAGTTTCACAAAATTCTACATCTCTAGAGAAAGAAACTACTTTAACCTCAAGAGTATAAACTTTGTATGTCTTTTTAGAAGTAGAAAAATCAATCTAAACACATTTCTCAGACCTAGAAGAAAATTTATCAGAATTTTTAAAGACATAAGAAAAGCAAAGGCAACAAATAGTTCTCAATTGAAAGAGTTTAGGTTTGACATTATACACAAGCTCAAAAAGGGATTTGCCATTGAGAACAGAAGAAGGCAACCTGTTATAAGATAAACAGCACTTAAAACACATTCAGCCCACATAAACAGAGGAACACCACCTTTGAAATAACAAACTTCTAGCAACATTTAACAAATTTTTGTGCTTTCTCTCAGCCATACCAATTTGCCGAGGAGTGTAAGCACAAGAGGTATGATGAATTATACCAAGACTATTAAAGAGATGAGACATTTTGTTATTAACAAATCCTATGCCATTATCAGATCAATAGTTTTAACACTACACTTAAAACTAATTTAGAATCAAATTAATAAAACTTAACACATCATTATAAACCTTGTCTTTAGTATTAATCAGATAAATCCAAACAACCCTAGTATAATCATCAACCACAATTTAGAATATCTACACCCATCCTTACTAATAACCTTGTAAGGACCCAAACATCAAAATGAACTAATTCACCAAGCTTAGTGGTCTTATGATCACTCAAAGGAAATGGTTCTCTAGTCTGTTTAGCCTTGTGACAAACATCACAAGGTGACACAGTAGAGTCCTTGGTGAATTTAAGATCATTTTGTAACACATCTATAACTTGATAAGAGGGATGACCTAGCTTAAGATGCCACAAAGATTTAGACACATGATATACAATATTCACATTATCTACACTGTAACATATAGGAGGAGAGTCAAACAAGTATATGCCACTATTCTCACTACCAGTCCTTATAATTTGATTGAGATGTAAATCGTAAATATAAAATTTGGTCTCAAAGACCTAACAAACATTTTACTATCTCTTATTAACTTGTTAACAAACAAGAGACTGACACAATATTCAAGAACCAGCAACATATATTGTCTTGCATACTTCCAGAAGGAAATTCATTGATAAGATGCATTAATTTCATCATCCGTTCATTAGTGAATGATAAAGTGGTACCATTTTCACTAGAAGAAGTAGCAGTATTAGCATTATAAGACTTAGGCTTAGCAGGAGCAATATTCTAAACATAACCAAGATTATAACCAATAATATCAAAACATATATCCACAGTATGTCTAATTTTTCCACAATTCTTACATGTTAGATTAGGATTAGGACCCCTGTTAATAGTGTCATTGTTTCCAGAGTTGTTAAACCTTTTAGAATTATCAAATCTCTAGTTGTTATTATTATTATTAGACCAACAATTAGTCTTAATAACAAATCTAGAAACCTAAGGTTTCACATAAGAACAAGTATTGGAAGATACAATTCCTCTATGAGACTCATCTCTAGATATAATTGCAAAAGCATCTTTACCTCAAGAAGAGTCTCTCTAAACAACAAACTACTTCTAATAGTTTGATACACATCATTAAGGCCCATGAGAAATGGTATAAGTTTCATTAATTGATTATGTTTAAGTACCTATTCTATAGCAGCACAAGAACACTTAGCCAATTTAGTCATGATATCAAATTCTCTCCATAAGGAGTTAAGCTTATGATAATACTAAAAAACAGTCAATTCACCTTGTTTGAAAGTAGGAATTTTATTAGCAGATTAAGAGCAATAGATCCATCAAGTTTATCATAAGTTTCTTTTAATTCAGGCCATACTTCACTAGCATTTTCAGAAAAGATCTAACCAAGAAACAAATGCTCAGAAACAGAGTTCAATATCCAAAAAAACAAAATAGAATTAGTCCTATTCCACTGATTAGACAAAGGTTCACTAGAATCATATATAGTCTTAGTACAAGTACCATCAACAAATCCAGTTTTATTCCTTATACTTAATGCCAATTTCATAGCAGCAACCCATACTTTATAATTTTCAGTACCAATTAGATTCACAGACACAATAGTACTAGAATTGAAATCACTAGTATGTAAATGCAAAACATTACCAATATCAAGAATGCTAATCAATCAGGAGTACTAGTAGACATGATAAACAACACTAAAGAAACAAACAATTAAAAACAATAGAATGGAACTTGATCAAAGTCAACTAAGTTCCCAGGCTTCCTTACCACTCAAGAGTGACAAGTCAAGGGCAAGACAGAGATCAAGGATCAAAACCGATGAAAAACAAGAACAAACAAGAAAACAATAAACACACAGCAAATCAGATCAACAAGCAGATAAACATAAAATATGAACAGATAATAAAACACAAAAGATAAAGGAGAGCGATGTGTTACAGAGCACGCAATTTAAGAACGCAACGAAACCAGTCTATTATCCCTAGATTCACTTAGTCCAGGGAATAACATATCAATAAAACCAACAATCACCCACAAATCACCGAATCTTAACATGACCGTTAAGATACAACACCCAAAATTCCAAAACCACATAAAGAACACAAAACCCCCAAAATCCAAATTAGGGTTTTAGAGATCCCTAATTCAAAAAATACCATTATACTTCCAGAAACATGCAATTAACCATGAAACTACCTCCCAATCGAACAATAACACCTTTCAAACCAAGATCCAGAAAAAACCCCCAAATCTCAAACCCTATCAAGATTCACACAATCGAGAGAATCTAGCTCTGATGCCATGTAAAAATAATGGTATATATGTGAATTAAAACAACCCCCTTGATTCACTTACAATTTATTAAGTGTTCACAATATAAAAGAAATAGAAACAAGATTGATAACAATTGATGATCAATCAATACAATACTAACTACAATATAGATCAAGACATATTGATCTACATAGAATCACAATAAAAAAGATGATCATAATTGAGAGAGTATAACAGCGGCTATTTGTGTATAACGAAAAAATCCTAGCTGTGCTCCAACCTATACTCGAGCACTATTCCATATTTGCAGCCTTAGTCCCTGCACACTACAAACAATACGAAACTATCCATAAAGTTATATTAGGTGTTAGAAGAATTACAACTTATCAAAACAAGTCCCTCAAAGTTTTTAACAAGAAAAACTTGTTTTTCAACACTTATTACACATTGCAATTGTCAGTGAAACTTTTTGGTCCACATGTGTATGTTTTACGAGTTTGATGAGACCTACTTTGTAATTACTTCATGAAGCCTCCAAAATTCATAAGACGACCCAACACAAGTGATCCATGATACTTATGTTTATGTCCCAAAATTGGACGTGATTTAGTGTTTTCGTGAAAGAAGGTTTGGTAGTGGTGAAGTTTGATTCTAACAACAAAAAAGAAAACCAATGCAGACCCAAGACTATATAAAAATTCGATATAAAAATTCGATGGGAGCATTCAATACTATTTTTTTAGAACATAGGTTAAATCAGAAAACTAGCAAGTAGCTAGAAAACAAGTTATAAATGATGGGATAGAGAGTTAACGGGTTAATAAACCACTCCATCTGGTTTAAACAAAACTTTTTACATCCCAATTGAAAAACAAGAGCTTGATGTCATTGAGCAGTAGATGTGTGTTAGGCCGCTTGTTGAAGAAGACAATGTTATTTCTAAATCTATATAAGCATAAGCGTGTGGTCTGAACAACAACACCAAAGAGGCTTTTTTTTCTTTGTTGCAAAAGGAGTTTTGTCCGCTAAGCATATAGCATCGTGAAGACCGTTCAAGATTCGTTTCCAAGACTCACTAGCAATATTAAAGGGCACAAATATGTGGTATTCTGTTTCAAGGTCTTCATCACACATTGGACATCTTACAGAATCCAGTTCAACGCCCCTATGGTCAAGATTGATTCTTGTAGGTAATCAACGATTTTGACGGGACAATTCTATTCCATCTAGTTCACCGAGACCCCATAGTATGTGATCTAGAAGTGATATGGACTCTCATTGCTTAAACCGAAATTACTTGCTGGTGTGATCAATAGCACTCCCATAGTCCCATGAATCTTCATCATTAGTTAAGTATAAGTTGGATATGAGACTTACCATGTTATTGAATTCTTCAATCTCAAGGCTAGTGTGAACGTCTCTACCCTAGGTCCACTGAAAATTAAGTCCATGAGGGGTGACAAGGCCCATAAGGATAGAAGATGTTGGTGGTACGAATGAAGAGACACGGGTCGCTGAATTATGAGCTTCTGGTGAGCTTGGATGTGTAGCATTTGGTTTTCTTTCATACACCAGACAATTTCGGTTGGTCTCAAAAAGCATTCAATAATATTTTAGGTACACTGTTTTCAAATTATTAGTATAAATTTCATTTATGTGCATGTTTCAACAATCTTTGCGGTATTTTGTCTATACCAAAACAAGTTTAGTACAAATAAATCGGCTTGTAACATGTGTCTAGAATTTTGAATATGGAAATCAGTGACGAGCAAGTCTCAACGCAACCAGGAAAAGAGGTACATACCTTTGGTGTATACGCTTGATTTTCCCTTTACCACAACTGGTAAACAAAAGATGAATTGTAGACTAGTAGGGTACCCGCGCGATGCGGCGACGGGTACCCTGTGACTAAATTATTCGGTGTTATGATTCGTATTTTTTAAATTATAAGTTTTGAATCAATAGTTTTCATCTAAAAACGTGTCTTAAAAACGTGATTTCAATCGAGGGATACTATAGATGCATTAGTATACTATAGATGCTCTTTAATGTTTTTACAATGTGCATATAATATTTTATCTATATACTTTATAAAGCATTTACACCATTTCTAATTATAGAAGTCTTAAAAAATTAAGCCTCTAACATTTATATATTAAGAAATTTAATTTTGTAAGGATTAAACATAAATATTTTGAATTTTGTAACTATGTAAAAATTTACATCTCTAGCATTCATGTAGAACATTTAAGATAATGTAACTTATTTATAACGGTCAAAATTGAGTCAAATAATCTTTGTAACTTATTAGTATCATAAAATCTAGAATAATGCCAATTATTAATTTTGTATTTGTAACAACATATTTTAAGCCAAGTAACACTATATAGGAAAAAAAATGTATAAAAAACTATCGAACCAAAACAACGGTAGATTCCGGTTACACTTAAATCTATTCATTTTCATACATAATTGTGTATCAAAATCCGTGTATTTCCACCATCTTGTATACACGAACAAATCGAACCACATCAGAATATTATGAACATCTTAATCCATGTGTTTTACTCATAATCTGGTACACTTACGGTTTTGGTGGTGTTTCACCCAACATCCTTAGACGATCGGATTCACTTGATAGAAAACCACTTGATATGAAAAAAGGGTTTGGTGGCATCGACTAGATATTAAGGCGGATGAAAATGGATCTTTTAGGTCTCGAGCAAGCATCAACAGGATTGAGTTTCTGTGAAAATTCTCCGACGGGTTTTGGAAATGACACCACATATTTTGTTTTGATAAAAGAGGTTGCTAATTAACATCATCCATAGTTTGTTGTTAGTGTGTCATTCTGATGACGTGATTTTGTTGTTCATGAAAAAAAGTTATCGGATACCCGCCGCCGCATTGCGCGGGTACCCGGCTAGTATTTTTATAATGGGTGTTTTATTAAGAGTATTAATTACTCATTAAAAAGTTTGTAATTATTATATGGTGAGACACTTGGCTTATTAAATTGTATTCTTTAAACAATATTTTAATTTGTGTTTTAAAAGAAGGTATATCATGTTAATTTAATAGTACTACTTAATTTTTTTGCATTAATAGAAGAGAGATACTAATATCTTTTATAAGGGAGTTAGATATAAAGTGTTTTCCGTACTACAAATTTTGGTATGCATTGCATCAAGTAAAATTGCCTAGTTTGTTGTCACTATGACTTTAACCATAAACCCTATGTAGTAAATGAACAATTGGCAGTATATTTTTAATCAAAGGGCAATTAATTCACCTTTAACATGATACCTATGCAATCCCCTTTAATTTTAAAAAAATTGATTTTGTAGTCGCTTCTAGTTAGATGCAGCCCATTTTCAATAGTTTGGCCCACATAAAGCATATTGGGCTAATCATAAGCACCATTTCTCTATTTTTTGTCACGCTTGACATTTAGCCTTATGATCAAAGGATGTTAAGCGGATTGATCCGATCGGGTTAATCGTGAATCTATTGTTGTTTAGCGACACATGAAATTAGCATAAATTTCCTAACTTGCAATGTTGCTGTGAACTTGGGCTCTTAGCTTCATATTTTGATCTTTTCCAACAAGTACGCGACATTGTATATCCAACCAGATATCAACTAATTAAGTCTAACAAGTACATGTTGTAATTTTATTGATTTTTTTTAAACGGCTCCTTAATCTCGACTGAAATCCGACTCCTGAGTTATACTATCTACAATGGGGAGGCCCCGGTTTCGTACTAAGAAAGAAAATCTTAGATTTTTTTTTTTTTTTTTTTTTTTTTTTGTCTGTTGCAAGACTCAATCTAAGACCAAACCCTATCTCCAAAAAAAGCCCAGGTGGCCAAATGCTCTACAGACCAATCATACATGTTGGTTAATAATACATGTTGTAATTTATCCGGACATTAGACGTGCGACTAATTAGTACTGATGTATCTATATATACACGACAATCAATTCGTTAGAATCAAAGGACTTCCATTTAACAACAAATTGACCCTAAAATTTACGTAACATTAAAGACCAATAATATCTTTATCGTGGCAGGAGTCCATCCTCCTAACGTCGTAAGTAACTGTTAGTCGAGCAATATATTGATTTGTAATATATATTCAGTGATAAATGGACTTCGGTTCGTAGCACGTCCATCTTCTTTCTCTTCTTCATATGAACTTCTGCTGGTATGTTGATCTCTTTTGGGTTGTTTCACACTCAATAGCAGTTTAGTGCTTATGTTTAATAAGCCAATTTTTCAGCTTATTTTGAAACTTGTGAGCTCATAAGTTTAACAAACATTCCCTACCAGCTTTGGTGTGTGTTGTACACCTATTGTATGTACTATGTAACGTATAAGTAACATGTTTAGTTTGTTGCCACAGCGATTATAAAGATAAATTTTATGTTGCAAATGAACTATTGGGTGCATATGTCAAACTTAAGCCGATGAGACAACAATACAATCGCTTACTACATCCGTCCCAAATTTATAGTCTCTCTTTCTTTTTACGAACGTCCTAAAATTCATACTTAAAATAGATAAGGAAATTTGATTAAATTTACTGTATTACCCTTTTTTGAAATTGTTATTAGAAACTTGAAACAAAACCTTAATTATTTAGATAATGGTGAAAATGTTATTATGTCAAAAAGTAAGAGAAAGAATAGTATAATAAATATGTTTTTCTTAAACTGTGTGTTTTTGTGTGAGGGACAATAATTTTGAAACGGAGGGAGTACTATATGCGGCACATCCATATTTATGTCTAAAACCCTATCATTTACTACCTAGTGTGACCCAGTGAAAGATATATTGACCCTTTCATATGCTGATATGCGTCATTGTGCTGTATTGTGGATTTCAAGCTCGACCTTTCATGACAAGTGTTTCAACTTTCAACTCGTAAATATGGTTTTTGTTTGTGTATCATTTTTGGGATTTTATGATTTCATTTTTACTACAAGAGTAGAATACTGAAGCACATAAAAGAGCCTAGAGCACTGGAACCCACCTGTCACTAGTAGAGACAAAATAAAGAACCATAAAAGGAGCAACCAAAACTGAAGCACATAAACCTGCATGAGCAGGATTACCAAATATAGACCAACAACACCTGCTGCACTGCCAAAACACAACACAGCAGCAGCAACTCACTGCCACAAACCAAAACAGCTGCATCTGGAGCAGAACTTTTGTACACAATTTGTCACATTCAGATGTTTCAACCACATTTATCAAAGGAAGCTAAAAACATCTCTTAAACATAACTTAGGATTAACAACCAAAAATGTTAAATAAGTAAACATTTCTTGATCATTTAATACATAATAAGGAAAATTTAACAATAATCAAGAAAAAGTTTCATATAGACCTTTTCCATTAGGCTTTTTAGAACCTAAACATAAACTCATTCTTTCTCAAAACCTACACTGAAAACTGAAAATAACACATAACTCATCTTCATCCGCAACATTGGAAACACAAAAGAAGCTTGAACATTAAGATGATCAAAACCTTTCATCACTGAATATCTGGTTTTTGTTCTTCTTCACAGTACGTACCAACTTGTTTATGAAACGCCACCAACTGCTTAACAAACTTAAGCTCATCTTGTGCCTCTCTAAGCTGGTGAATAAGGTCAAGCACGATACGACTACATCCGCCAACCGGGTCACGAGCACGAGCATCAGCTTCATATATTATACTAGCCATAGCATCATCTCTGTATTCTCGATCATTGATATCTTCCATAGTCCTTGTGATAAAACTGACACCAAACAACTTACGGGCATTTTGGAATTGTGCGTTTCGGTTGTGTGGGAAGTAAGGTGCAAAAACGCAGTCTGGGCTGCATTTTCGACGTATGTGACGACAAGCTGCGCATGCAGGGCTGGATGGGTTTCTTCTTGGTGGTTGTTGGGCAGGGGTGTTAGGGTGATTGTTTTGGGTTGTCATGGTGAGTTTCAGAAGAGTTGAATGAAACAATGGTGAAGCTATGTTGCTTGTAATAGTATGGTACTTGGTTTCATTTTAGCTATAGTTTCTTGAGATATATAATAGGATGGATGTCTAAACTCTTGAGACTGTGTCTTCTTTGTATGGGCTTTAAATTACAAGTGCCCTGGCCCAAGTTATATTCTAAAGCTTAAAATGGACTATTTGGACGCGCAAAAAAAAACAAATGCTGATATGCCACTTATAAGACAAAGGTTCGCCATGGGACAAGACTCATCACTTCGGTCAAAGGAGGCGCAACAAAGTGCAAGAGGTGCAATCACATATGACCTCCATTTGTAATAAATCTCATTACCTGACATGACCGGGTGTATAAATGTCTTTAACATTAATATAAAATAATTAAAAAAGTGAATTAGGACGAAGAGTAGAAAAGTATTTCGATGGACCGGGTGCATTTTAGATTCATTAGATAAAAATTGATGTTTTTTCAAAATTTAACACTATATCGAAAAAATCCATAAGTGTCCCCGGCACCCGTGGGACACCCTTGAAGTTCACCGCCGCTACCACCATGGCGAAAAATTGCACCTCTTGCGTACAAAATGCGAAAAATTGCGTAAAAAGGTATTATATTTGCAATCACATATGACCTCCATAAACATATATGAGTCATATACTTCAAATTTATATGTTGGAACCCGTATTTTGTGTACAAGATGTAACACGCATTACACAAGATCTTGCCATACTAAGAAGCACGGGGCCTAATAAGTCATGTGCTTGATAGAGTTTCATTGTTTTTTTAACATACATGCCCTGTATATAAATACTAAACTTACTCAAGGTACAAAATGGTCTTACCTATTTCTCAGACATTGTAAGATAAATAATGGTCTCACTTACGCCTCTGACATTGTAAGATATACAATGATCTCTAAAACTCGTTCATAAAAACCTCTGTTATATTTACATTAATCGTGTAATCATTCATGTTATCCACCATCTTGAAGGTCGGGCGAGTACGCGTATTATATTGGAAAATTTTAAGTATGATGATTTAAAATCTCTTTATTTGAATGGAGTGGGACACTTCTTCCGTCAAATAAATAAATTTTAAAACACTAAACCATTAATTTATAATTTTTTATTTGCATAAATTAGGACGCTTCTTTATGTAAGCAATGAATTATAAATGAATGGGTTTAGTAGTAACCGATATGAGACATGTATGAACTTGAAACATGATAATCACCGGAATTTCATAAATCCAAGTATTCCATCCACCCGCGTGAACAATAACATGTTTTCATTTGTTTAATGTTTAAATACTCGGGTTAGCTGTTAAACATTATTTTTTTACTCATTAACAACCTCGGAATGGGACACACAGATGTGGATTTTTCTATGTGGAAAGAGGATCGAGTCAATCTACTTGTTGGTTCGCATGGAGCTTCAACGACTTCGAGTTATTCGACAGGACCTTCAACAACTCCAGGTTCGTGCACGTGCTCTTCGAGATCTCCAAGAAATGTAAAGTGTACAAACTTCAAGATCTTGATGGCAAGACAAGAGGTACTCGATGCAAGGCTACACGACCTTGAGGCAACACTAGAAATTTATACTAATCCCCAAGACCACACAATGAATTCAGCTGGACTACTACACAACATTTACGATAAGATGATGAATGTTACTTTGAACTAGCTTGTCATTTAGCCACTTTAACGGGTAGAATGTAATGTGTCTATCATCGTATGTATGTGCCTACTATCGTTAAGTTTATGTTTAATTGTTCGTTTCGAATCAAACTATGTTGAATTTTGTCATTTGGATTGTAATTCATATGCTACCTTGTTTAAACGCTTATGTCTATTTTAATTTAATTTGTATGTTCTAATGAAATTTGTATGTTCTGTGTTTCTTGTGTTGGGAATCTAAGTTTGTTAGATTCATATATTTAAACACAAATCAAGCTATTAGATAGTCACTTGCCTGTGCCTAGGAGACAGGCAAGTATCGCAAGACTCACAGAGATCTAAGTCTCTGTGAGCAAACTCAGAGGAGTCCATGTCAGAGACATTGTCAAGGAAGTCGAAAATTACTTGAAGACATACTCATTCGTTGTGATGGATAACAGCCAAGATGTATCAGGAACTCTGAGGGGTTGAGGGTTAACAGGGGTGGCAATACCCTGTTAACACTCAACACACTTTGGACATACCTTGGTGTGTACGAGACTATGAAGAAAAGGGAAACCGTGTCAGCTCTGTTTCCCTAAAGCATTGTGGAAGACTACCAAGAATAGAAGAGCATCTTGTGACAGATGTCTAACAAGTGTCTGTCTGGTGTAGTCACCATCAACTAGTACTTAGGTCAACCTCGAATCACTATAAATAGGATATGTAGCCGAGTATTAATGTTCAACACTTTGATAGATTTCATACATTAATGCTTAGAACTTATAGAACCAAACAGCTGTGACTGTGTTCATAAGTTAGGGTTTTAGTTGTTCAAAGTGTGCACAACACATTGTCATCAAACGGTGTTATCCATAACACTTGTAATTCTTTATTATACAATAATAAGTATTACGTTTAAAAAGTAATTACGTGTGTCGATTAGTTAAGTTTATTGTTTCTAGCATAGTTTAGGGACTTTTAATTGGTATCAGAGCGGTGTTTGATATTAAAACCTTCAGAAACATCGTTCTAAGTTTTATAATCAAGATCCACCATGCCGGAAACAACCAATGCACCACCATCGTCTTCTGGGAACACCAACACCAATGCACCACCAACTTCACCAAGACTCACTCCTCCACCTCCAAATGAAGATGATCTACCTCAACTTCTTGACTCAAGAGGCGGATCTCATGTCACCAGTGTACCAGTCTTTGATGAAGAAGATTTTACTAGTTGGAAGAGTCAATTCTTCGTGTATCTCGATGGACTTGAACCATTTCTTCTAGAAATTCTAGACAATGGTCCTTTTTTTCCCATGGCGCTTACCTCTACTGATGAGAACCCTCTTCCCAAACCTCTCAAACAGTGGACTCCAGCTGATAGAAAATTGGCAAACCAAGACAAACGTCTCAAGAGCATCATCATATCCTGTCTTCCCAAACACATCATGAAGTCTGTCATTCAGTGTCCCACAGCCAAACAAATGTGGACAGACCTTATCCTTGGTCATGAAGGACCCTCTGAAACAAGAAAAACCAAGATTCAGGCACTCAGACTTCAGTTCAATGCTTTCAAGGCACTTGAAGGTGAAAAGGTTCAACAAACATATACAAGACTAAAGATTCTTCTCAATGACCTTGCTATGAATGACGTCACCATTGGTCAAGCTAAAATTAATGCCACATTTGTCAACAGTCTTCCAAGAAAATGGTTGAGTATGAATCAGACTCAGAGAGCCAATAACTCAATCAAGAATGACACCTTAGCTCAGCTTTATGGAAAGTACAATTATGAAGAAGGGCTGATTGATACTATATACAAATCAGAGACTGAAAGATTTGTAGTTCAAGGAGCAACTTCCAAAGCTTTGATTTCTACCCCACACCCTCATGACAACGACTCTAATGTTGAAGAAGACACACGCAGCAGCCAAGAGTTCTTGACAGACCTTAATGCTGAATTTCACGAAAGAGCCTTGCTAGCTAATCAAAGGAGATTCTACAAAAGATCAGGGAGAATAGGATCAGCTAGCAAACAAACCGACAAATCAAAAGAAACTTGTTTTGCTTGTGGAAAACTTGGACACTTCCAAAAAGACTGTCCTTCCACAAAGACATCCTCACCTTCTTATCCATCATCTTCCAACAAACCTTACAAGTTCAAATCACAACACAACAACTCATCTCACCAATTCAACTTCTCAGACAATGAGAAGAAGGATTACAAGAACAAGTATAAGGCACTTAAAGCTGAGTTAGAACAGATGAATTTGAAGCTTGAAGCTCTGTCTAAGAGGAAAGGGGTGATAAAAAGACAGAGAAAGGGTTGGTAGCTAAAGCGTATGATTGGAATGATGAGCCGCTGACTTTAGATGAGGAAGATACTACTAGAGTCAGGGCTTTCATGGCAATAGCTGAGGATGAACCAGCTGTTGGGAAAGGAGATGCAAGATCAGGACAATGGGTTGACATCACAATGAAAAAGGTACACAGGCTTTTATCTATGTCTGATAGTGATGAACGCAAACATGTCCTTAATTACACTATTGTTGATTTGCACTTTGTTGAGGAATAGAGAAAGAACTTGCTTGATAAGTTTCACTCTGTTAAACATGAACTGTTAACTGCTAGGGCTCAATGTGAAACTCTCAAACGGGTTAATTTAGAAAAGATATCTCTTCAAAACGAAGTTAATAGGTTAACCTTGAAGAATAGTGCCTTAAATGATTAAGTATCTGAATTAAACAAGGTTTTAGAAAAATGGTTGTGCAGTAGGTTCACTATAGATCAATTGCTTAATGATGAACTACCTGCTGATATTAAAAGGGATATCTCTGCCAAGAAAATTAAGTTGAAAATTCTCACCAAACCCAAAGAGATTGTTTTCAAATCTACAGAGACAATTCATATGTCAGATCCCCTCTTGACTGATGTCCCTGTCTCTAAATATGTGGTTGATTTACCACCCTTACCTAAACTCTCAGGAGTTGAACCCAGTAGTTCCTCTAGAGGAGCTAAGGCCAAACCCAAAACAGATGTTGAGAAACCACCAGCTAAGGTATTTTCTGTACCTGCTAAATAATCTGTTAAGCAAGTTGCCTTTAAGCTTGTCTCAACAAAATCTATGAACAAAGTTTATTCCTCAACTGAAGAACGCCTGTTGTCATTAATGAAAGAAGTAGAACTCTTAAAACAACATATTAAGCCTTCCGCTGAATGCTCTACTTCCCATGAACCTAAGTCTATTCTAGGTGAACCCAAAGGTAAAAGGATAGTCAAACCTTATTGTAATATCTGTAAAGACTCTCATCACATGACCATAGATCACAATAGACAAATGGCTGTTAAGAGAGCTCAGACACCTTCTAGGGAGAGACAACAGGCTTCTAAGAGACATATAGGTAACTACAGACCTTATCCTCCCTGTAAATTTTATGGATTCACAGACCATCACTCAGATGAGTGTGGTGACTTTCCAGGATGTGATATCTATGGAAGTTTCACCCATGAGACAGCTAACTATCCTTCCCATCGTCAAAAGTTCTACAGGAACTCAAGAGTTGCTAATCAGTAATTCAAGGAACCCACTGGAAAGTGGGTTCACCATAGGAACTAACTTGTTTCTATGTATCTGTGCAAAAATATCTTAAGGAATCGGTATGGTATCTAGACAGTGGCTGTTCTAGACACATGACAGGGATTCAGCAATACCTGCACAGATACTCAAAGGAGCCAGGTCCTAAAGTGGTGTTTGGGGATAATTCTTTAGGCGACACAAAGGGATACGGCTTAGTGAACTGCAATGGGATAACTTTTACAAAGGTTGCATATGTGAATGGTCTTAAACACAATCTTATTAGCATCAGCCAATTGTGTGATGCTGACTACAAGGTTTTGTTTACTAAGATTCAGGGAACCATATTCAACAAGAACAATGATGTGGTGCTTATTGCACCAAGAAAGAGAGATGTGTATGTCATCAACATGGCTACTTGCTCTGTAGACAGCTCAAATTGTTTTCTAGCTAAAGCCTCTGAAAGTGTCAATTGGATGTGGCACAAAAGACTGTCTCATCTCAACTTTAAAAACATCAACAAGATAGCCACACAAAACCTGGTTGCTGGTCTACCTTCAGTAATGTTTTCTAAAGACAAGACTTGTTCAGCTTGTGTCAAGGGAAAGCATCACAGGTCTTCTTTTAAGACCAGGCAATCATTTTCTATTGAAAAGTGCTTACATCTCCTTCACATGGATTTGTTTGGGCCTGTCAAACCTCAGACCATTAATCATAACAAATACACCTTGGTCATAGTTGATGAGTTTTCAAGGTATACATGGGTTTTCTTCCTCAGAAGGAAAAGTGATGCTGCTGATACCATCATGTCCTTCATCAGACAGGTTGAAAATATAAACGATGTTAGAGTCAAAGCTCTAAGAAGTGATAATGGTACTGAATTCAAGAATCAACAACTTGAATCCTTTTGTGATGAAAAAGGAATTTCACAAAACTTCTCTTCAGCTGGCACCCCTGAACAAAATGGTGTGTCTGAAAGAAGAAACAGGAATTTGATTGAAGCAGCCAGAACTATGTTAAATGGTGCAGCTTTACCAAAGCAATTTTGGGGAGAAGTTGTTCACACTGCTTGCTACACCCAAAATAGATCAATCATTGTCAAAAGGCATGGCAAAACTTCCTATGAAGTTTTCAGAAATAGAGCTCCAAATGTCAGCTATTTCTATGTTTTTGGATGCCCTATGTTCATTTATAACTACAGGGATAAACTTGGAAAATTTGATGAAAAAGCTAATGATGGTTTCTTCTTAGGATACTCTCCCACAGCCAAGGCCTTTAGAGTATTCAATACTAGAAGACAAGAAGTAGAAGAAACCTTTCATGTCAGATTCAATGAAGATGATGTCATACAGAGAACATGAATAGAGGGTGATGAAATTGATTTTAATGAAAACATGTCCTTCCCAAGTGATGAATTCTCAGAACCAAGACATTCCTGTCATCACCACCATTACTCCAACACTCTCACTCCTTATGTTCCTGCTTTTGACCCTCTGCCTACACACAACATTGAAGTTCCTACCTCTCAGGAACTTGATGAAGAAGAACCACAGCTTTCTTGTAGTCCTTCTTCCTCAACTGTTGTAGATGACTCACCAATTCTTCAAACCCTTGAAGACTCTCCTGCTGATAATGAATCTGTACCCCTTGATGTGGCTGAAGTTGACACAGAAACTAAAGTCATCTTTGAAGAAAGCCCTCCTATTCAGCAGGATGAAACTCAAATAGTGCCAGCTACCCCTACAATTGTCCATGTCCATGATTCACCAGCTCCTCAAACTAAATGGTCAAGAGATCAACACATTCTTCTTGTCAACATTATTGGGGAACCTAATGCAGGGGTTACTACTAGACAGCGAATTCATGACTCAGAGTCAGCCTCAGCCAACGAATGTCTCTTTGCTGAATTTCTCTCTAAAATTGAACCTAAGAGAGTAGATGAGGCTCTTGTGGGAGATGGGTGGGTAGCTGCTATGCAGGAAGAAATTAGTCAGTTCAAAAGGAACAAGGTATGGACACTAGTGCCAGCTCCACCTGATAAGAACATCACAGGCACTAGATGGATTTATAGAAATAAGATGGATGAAATTGGAAACATCATCAGAAACAAGGCCAGGCTGGTGGCTCATGGGTATACACAGACTGAAGGGATTGATTATGATGAAACGTTTGCTCCTATGGCAAGACTTGAAGCCGTCAGAATCTTTCTTGCTTATGCTGCATATATGAACTTCACTGTGTATCAGATGGATGTTAAGAGTGCCTTCCTCAATGGAGATTTGGTCGAGGAAGTGTATGTTGAACAGCCTAAAGGATTCGAGAACAACGAGTTTCCCAATCATGTGTATAGACTACACAAAGCCATGTATGGGCTGAAACAAGCTCCAAGAGCGTGGTATGAAACTCTTTCTAATTTCTTAACTGAAAATAAATTTGTCAGGGGTTCTATTGATAAAACACTCTTTACCTTCAAGGACAAGAGTGATTTCATCATTGTCCAGGATATCATCTTTGGGTCAACTAATGTTAATCTTAGTAAACGTTTTGCTAAATTAATGACCAAGAAATATGAGATGAGTATGATGGGTGAATTAACTTACTTTTTGGGTTTTCAAATTAAACAATGTCCTAAGGGAATTTCAATTTTTCAAGAAAAGTATGTTAAAGATTTACTTAAAAAATATGACTTAGCTGATTGTGCATCAGTGAAATGCCCCATGCTTCCACCCAACAACTTGGGTCCTGATGAGTCAGGGGTCTCTGTTAAAGAGACTTTATACATAGGCATGATTGGGTCACTCATGTATTTAACAGCTAGTCGTCCTGATATCCAATTCTCCACATGTATCTGTGCAAGGTACCAAGCTAACCTAAAAGAATCCCATCTAGTGGCTGTTAAGAAAATTTTCAGGTATCTCAAAGGAACAACCTCACTAGGTTTATGGTATCCAAAGGAATCAGGCTTTGATCTCAAGGCCTATTCATATTCAGACTATGTTGGATGCTGTATTGACAGGAAAAGCACCTCAGGTAGCTGTCAAATCCTAGGAGGAAAATTGGTTGGATGGAGTGCTAAGAAGCAAAACTATGTGGCCATGTCATCAGCTGAAGCAGAATATGTTGCTTCTGCCAGCTGTTGTGCTCAGGTGCTCTGGATGAAAAGTCAATTGGCTGACTATGAGATCTTATATGACATTTGCCAATCTTCTGTGACAACACCAGTGCAATTGCCATCTCCAACAACCCTGTTCTTCACTCTCGTACTAAACACATTGATATCAGGTATCATTTTATCAAGGATTACATAATGAAGGGAGATATTGAGCTGCACTTTATTCCCACAGAGCTGCAACTAGCTGACATTTTCACAAAGCCTTTGGCTGAACCTTCTTTCAACAGGCTAGTTGCTGAGCTAGGGATGCTTAATATCTCAAAGCCTGTGGCTTGATAATAAATATGTTCATTAAATGTCTGATTAAATATTAAATGTTTTTCACATGAAACTAGGTAGTTACTTTCCAAGTAAATGCTAAAAAAAATTCTCAATATTTAATTATTTCTTTTTCGAATAACGAGGAGACAAACGATTTTTGAAAGGTCAAGGGACCCACATGTGCAGTCTTTTTCCCACTACGCATTAAATGCGTTTAAATAACTGTTTCAAAATTTTGAATATAAATATTGTCTCACGTCTCTTCTCAGCTACCACTATTCTCATTTCTCACAATCTCATCTCTCTCTAAGCTTTCTCTCTCTAAACCCTTCCACCATTTTCGTCTTCTCCAATCTTGAATCCATGGTGTTCCCAGTTCCTAAGGCCTCAAACGTCAACTTCGAACTCAATGAAAGCATCCTTGCTTTGAACAACTCGATTGGATGGCTCAAGGCTCTAAACGAATCCTACACAGATCTGGTGAACTTCATGAAGAATTATGATGCAAGTGAAGCACTCACAAAGACCCCAACCGTTTTCTACCAAGAATACCTTAGTGAATTCTGGTACTCTGCTGAAGTTGTTGACGATACCATCACTTTTAGCCTCTCATGCAACGAACACCCCTTTGCCTTCTCTCTCAAAGACTTTGCAAGTGTGGATAGGTTAAGACATGGCGATGAATGCCTGAAGGTGGTCGACAAAAAGGCTGTAAAGGACGCCCTTGCCACACTTAAACCTACTCATGATGTAAACCATGCTCTTACACCTGCTGAAGTTCTTTCCAAGTCCCCTCTGAAGATCAAGTACTTTTCCCCTATGTGGCGTGTCCTCTTCACTCACGTAGTCAAATCCCTAGGAGGTATGCAGGGATCCCAAGATCAAATGTATTTCAATCACCAATCTATTGCTTATGGGTTGATCTGGGGCACAGACGTTGATGTTGGAAGTATACTATTCTCCAATCTAGTGGAAAAGCTTAAGGGACCAAACCAGGTCAGGGAGAAAAATATTTGCTACGTTC
This sequence comes from Glebionis coronaria, assembly GCA_025667525.1. NCBI lineage: Eukaryota > Viridiplantae > Streptophyta > Magnoliopsida > Asterales > Asteraceae > Glebionis > Glebionis coronaria. The sequence goes on from CM046882.1 coordinate 519,192,622, forward strand.
GCCTTCTTTCTCTTATCTTCGAAAGCCTGTTGGGTGACAGCTATCACAACTCAGCACTCACATCCCTGAAGCCCTATCGCATTACTGGAGCTATATACAAGGAGATTGGACCTGAAGATGTCCCTGTCACCTCTCACATGATGAACATCGCAAATAAACAACCTTCTGTTGTGAAGTCCTTTCTCCCTTCTTCTGAGAAGGTGAATACCTCTGATGTGTCTGGAAAGTCTACGTCTTTTACCTCTGGGCAGCACACCACGACGTCCAAGGCAACAACTGGCCAACAGCCAAAGAAGAAGAAAAACCCATCTTCTTCCCACACCAAAACTGTTGCAAAGGCCAGGGCAAAGAAGAACGTAAACCTCACAACCTCCTCTGTTCCAGAGAATCCTGTGGATTCAGAGACTTCAGCTGACCAACAACAAGGGTCTAGTGTCTCGATGTCAGCCGAGACAATAGGGAACCCGCCAAATACTGCTGATATCGCACAGGTAATCAGTCTTATAATTTTTAGAGGTCCACAAGCAGCCACTCTCAAATGTCTGTAGGTGAGAGTGGTGAAGTTAGGGTTATCCTCGACCCATGGAAGTCATTGTATGCACTTAGAAATCCTTAAGACTTCTGTACACCCTGTCTATGCACCAGGGAGTGATTCATTTGTGATTCTAAAGCACCCCGATGACCCTGCACCCTCTAGACAGTATTCAGGCAAATAACAACCTGAGTACATATATGTCTCGACCTAGAGTAGCTGTACCTCACACAGCCTCTTGGTCCCCTCAGAAAAAGAATCCCAAAATTTTTACTTTTAGGGGAGCTGAATAATCATCCTCAGCTCCTCCAGGGACAGCGTTACAAGACGACCTTAACCTACATATTTTTCACACTTAAAAGAATCCCAAAGGATTTATCCTTTCAAGGGGAGCTGAATCATCGCCCTTAGCTTTCCTAGGGGCAGTGTAACAGGCGATCTTTACCTACATATGTTTCACACTCAAAAGAGTCCCAAAGGTTTCTTAACCTTTTGGGGGGGCTGAATAATCACCCTCAGCCTTCCTAGGGGCAGCGAATGGCGATCCTTAACAACATATGTTTCACAATCAAAAGAGTCCCAAAGGTTTTAACCTTTTTCTTAGGGGGGGGGGGGGGCTGAATAATCACACTCAGCTTTCCTAGGGGCAGCGAATGGCAACCATTAACCTCTTACTTTTCACTCTTAAAAGAATCCCAAGGATTTATCCTTTGGAGTGGCTGAATAATCACCCTCAGCCTCTCTGGGACAGCGAGCTAGCGACCATTCCCCTTACTTATTTCCCTGTTACTAATATAAAACAACTTGCAGGCTGATGTTGTACAGCCAAACATTGAATCCCTAGAGCAGCCAGAAAAAGAAGCTGACACAATGATTCAGGATCAACAAAATGAGGAAGAGCCCATACATGATGTTGAAGAAGATGTGCTCTCCTTAGTAGATGATTTCTCTGAACCTGAATCAATGCCTGATAATGAGATTCTCCCTAAGGGGATGATTGAAGAGGAGGAGGATGAAGAAGAGGACGACCAGCAGTCTCAGTCTCCTCCGAAAGAAATCGTTGTGTCCACCCCAGCTGTTGATACCACTCCTCCTCCTAAGGAAGTTGTAGTAACTCCCACATCTGCTACCTCTGCCACTACAGTCTTCCAAAGACCTGTATATGATCCGATAGCTGAATTCTTATTGTTTGATTATCCTGCCCAAACCAACTTTGATATATTGCCAAGGGAGGATGATTATGCACAACAAAGCCTGAATATCCATAATCTTAAACCTGAACATCATCAATCAGATATGGAACGCCTGTCAAGAAAGCTAGATGTTATTAAATCTGAGATGCATTCTTTCACTGTCAACTTTCCAAGGATCATAACACAGGCGGTTAAGGATGCAGTCACCGAATCTATTAAAGATGGTACAAGAAAAGGAGTGTCTCAAGGATTTAGTCATTTGTCCACACGAATCAAAGATGCCATCGTCACAGAGGTCCCTGCACTTTTTAATGCTCATGAGTTAACAATGCATAGAGAGTTTGAAGCTGTTCGTAACAAGCAACTTCGTCACACCAACTTTATCATTGATCGTGTTCATCGCAACACAAATGGAAATTTCAACCTCCTGCTGAAGATTGTCAGAGCTTCAAGGACCAGGCAACGCGATATGGCTGCCTCTGTTGAACATATTGCAAGGCACTTTCAGGCACGTTCATCCAAACGTCTGAAATGACAGGCTAAACATGAGGGGGAGAAGGAAAAGGTACTTAACCTTGAATCTGCCAAACAAGGCTCAGACTCTGCTAATAACACTATTCCTTCACCTGTCCCTCTCCAAGTCATCACACCAGTGATCATACCCGATGATGAGGATGAAAGTAAGGGGGAGCAGCAGACAAAGGATGGAATTGATTCATCAAAATCCCTGACTCTGGTTAACACCAGCGAGGCTGTGGATGATGGTGAACCAGCTGCCAAGAAACTCAAGTTCACTGTTAGCTCCCTACCCAAGGCAATACAAACCCAAGCTCAGTCGGAGTTTATCAAAAGAGCTGAAGAGCTAAAAAACATAAGCGTGGCATTCTCTGTCTCAAAGAAAGGAAAGGAAATAGTTAATGTAGACTCAGACGCCAAACTAAAGAAAATAGTTGCGATGCTAGAGACAGGAGGATCAACCACAGACCCATCCCAATTTACAACCTTCACACCTTCAAATGAGAATCCTCTAACACCTGAAGAAATTGAGAAACAGGCTGTTGAATTCAAAAGGCTGAATGAATCAAGAAATCCAAGGAGCTTAATGAGGAAACTCTGAGAAAAATGACTCCACTTCAAAGGGAGAAGCAAAGACAAAGGTTGAGGGAAATGGAAGCTAAACGCACAGAGGCACTGATTAAGGTAAAAGCTAATTATGATGCTTGCGTCAACAACAGGCATGCACCTGGAAAAATCACCAAGTTCAAGTATACCATTCACAAGTCTACTAACAGACCATAAATGATTTTGTGGAGAGATAACCAACAGGCCAATATGGATGTTTTTGAAGACTTCAGACTAAAACAACTTGGCTTGTCTGAATGGTATGAACTTGAGGCTTGGGCTGCTAAAAGAACTGGACAGGCAAATTTTACTCTTCTTAAGACCCTCAAAGCAAAGTTTAGTTGGGTTAAAGAAACAGCAGCGAAGCTCAAAATAGATCCCCCACCACAGCTGTTTGAACAAGAACCTCCAAAGTCTGGAAAGAAAAGAAGAAGGACGACTCAACTTGTTAAGGAAACCTTCGTTACGGATGGAATTCACAGGGATTTGGTACTACCAAATGGAATCATTGGTCCTATTGATGGTCAGACTTGCACTGAGCCTGAAAGATGTATGGCCTTCATGAACAGAGCTTGCCAATATGCATTCCAAAGGGAAGATGAGCTAGGTTTAGCATCAACCATTCAGCTGATTTGTCTCAAAAAGGGACTCAAAATTAACACAGAGTATTCCAAGGTTTTTGCACAAGCTTTGCAGACTGAATTGGATACTAGGACAGACTTAGCTGAAGCTAAAGAAAGAATCAAAAATGATAACTATTGAAGGATTTCACAGCTAAATTTTACCTTCATGTTTTATTTCACTTTTTTATTGTACTTGTAATTTCCTTTAAGTATGAATAAAATCATGAGGTATGTTTGTTTAGATCTGTTATGAGTAAGAAGAAGCTGTTATCTCACTTACCTTAACTCAGATAGATCTAGCTGTATTTATGTTTAAATAGGGGGAGATTGTTGGGAATCTAAGTTTGTTAGATTCCCCGTATCATAGATTTAAACACAAATCAAGCTGTTAGATAGTCACTTGTCTGTGCCTAGGAGGCACGCAAGTATCGCAAGACTCACAGAGATCTAAGTCTCTGTGAGCAACCTCAGAGGAGTCCATGTCAGAGACATTGTCAAGGAAGTCGAAGATTACTTGAAGACATACTCATTGGCTGTGATGGATAACAGCCATGATGTATCAGGGACTCTGAGGGGTTGAGGGTTAACAGGGGTGGCAATACCCTGTTAACATTCAGCACACTTTGGACATACCTTGGTGTGTACGAGACTATGAAGAAAAGGGAAACTGTGTCAGCTCTGTATCCCTAAAGCATTGTGGCAGACTACCAAGAATAGAAGAGCATCTTGTAACAGATGTTTGACAAGTGTCTGTCTAGTGTAGTCACCATCAACTAGTACTTAGGTCAACCTCGTATCACTATAAATAGGATATGTAGCCCAACATTAATGTTCAACACTTTGATAGATTTCATACATTAATGCTTAGAACTTATAGAACCAAATAGCTGTGACTGTGTCCATAAGTTAGGGTTTTAGTTGTTCAAAGTGTGCACAACACATTGTCATCAAACGGTGTTATCCATAACACTTGTAATTCTTTATTATACAATAATAAGTATTACGTTTGAAAAGTAATTACGTGTGTTGATTAGTTAAGTTTATTGTTTCTAGCATAGTTTAGGGACTTTCATCTTGTTTACAAAATATTTAATTGTTATTTATAAAATATATATTTTATAAATAGTAACGATTTTAGAAATGAAATTTTTAGTGAAAAGTTTCCTCAACGACATGTTGTCGAGGAAAGAAAAGCCCGCCAACGTTTTCGTTATATTTTTTTTGATTTTTTCCTTTAGCGGGTGTTTGCCTATTAAACATCGACACATATTAATTAAGTGGAGTAAATATTAATTAATGCTAATGACAGTGTTTAAACGTCCACTGTTAGTCGGAAAAGTATGTCGTCGGGAAAAAAATGGGCGGGAAAGTTTGCCGCCAAGATTTTGATGGACTTTTTAGTCAAAATTTAAACAAAAATATGTGCCACGTAAGACGCCATTTTATCGCTTAACGATCACCGGAGAAAATGTCGTCGCCTTTTCTATTGTTTCTTGTAGTGGGATTGCCATCATAAGTGGATTTGCCTCGAACGGGAGATCAAATGAATCTTTGAACCTGGTTAAAAAACTTAGTGAAGCCCGATGATCTAGTCTCTTTTCGTGCAGATTTATCAACAATCCATTTTGGTATAGAACTATAGTAGAAGTATATTATTAGAGATTTATGCTCGTATAGTGATCAACTCATTAAAGATACGAAACTAATTCTTGGATATCCATGCTGGAAAGCCCATTAAGCCCCATGTATCACACAGAAGATCTTTGGCCTACATGATCGCATCTTCATATTTAATTTTAAAAAGTGGAATCGACGACCCACAGTGACAAATTTCTTTTCTTTCGTTGATAAAAACCTGACACGCAATCAAACCTCAACAAATCGCAGCTGTATGCCCCTTACTATATTGGGTATCAATCACAAATCACCAATTCAGTTCGTTTTGCTTGTAAATGGAACGTTCAAAACATTGATTTACATCTACTGGTGCTTGAAGGGAGGTTTGAACTCAACGATCAGTTCTTTTTCACCAATTCAACTCTTACTCAACTCAAATTATCGGGCTGTGAATTAAATCCAACTGGGGCTATTAGCTGGAATAAATTGACTAGTCTGTATATACATGGAGCAAAATTAAAGGATGGCCTGATTCGCAATATTTTAACAGGGAGTCCTTTATTCTAAACTTTGCACTTGAAATATTGCTATGGTTTTACGCGGATTGATATTAGATTTACTTCAGAGAGTCTTAAGAACTTGGTGTTCTGTGGAGACAGTGATTTTCAAGACAATATTATCGAAATTAATGCTCCTTATATACTGTCACTAACAATCCAAGATGCTTCGCTCTTATCGAAGATTTTATTGGTGAATGTGTCTTCTTTGGTTGAAGCTGAGTTAAAATATCCGTCATGCGCCAGTTATGAGACAAAACAACATGAAGAATTGGAAGAACAGTTGCTTGAAGGATTTATACTAGACCTTAAGCATGTCAAAGTGCTTAGATATGGGCATCACTCTCCACAGGTTTGCCTCTTTTTACCTTCGGCTAGCTTGTTGTATAATTTTAAGAAGTAGTGATGATCATTGCAACATGGAGAATTAAAGCACATAGTCAGTTGTTTGCAGGTAGGAATACACTTACAACAATAACTTTGTCACATGCTTATTTTACCAAAACACTTAAAACAGAAATCGCACATTGACCACTCCCAAACTCACTAGACTTTAACTATATACAAGATCGGCCAAACATACACCTAGATTGCAAAAGAACTATATTTGCTAATTTTGTGTTGATGATCTTCGTTGAAGATGTGTTAGGTTTATAGTCTTTATTAGCCTAAGTTAGCCTAATGTCGTGTCTAGGGTAGAAGTTCCGAGTTTCCTAAATAGCTAAGTACAATAAAGGTCGGTTGGTGGTGTTGTAGCCCAACCCCACCCGTAGGACTATGTAACAGTCGGTTCCCCCTTATATCTATAAAAGGAGGTGAGGGGGACGAGATTCACAACACATTCTTTATCAATAACTAATCAATTGAATGATTAGGGATATTACCTTGTGGGTTCTTTTTCTGTCGATGGCTTCTTAGATCGTTAATTCCGCATCTAGTAACTAGGTTGTAGTCGATTCTACTACAAGTGGTATCAGAGCTCAGGTTTGAAGATCTTCTAGTTACTAGGATCGATCGAGTTTGAAGTGGGTTTCGTTAGAAAATGGTTTTCTTCTTGTGGGGTTCGATTGTTGAATGTTATCAACATCGAAGGTTTGTCGATTTTTCAGATCGACAAGGAAGTTCTGGTGGTGGTGATTGTTTGCTGCCATTGTTAAACAGGAAGAAGAAAAAGATAAGAAAAAAAAGTCATTGGTTTTTTTATTTAGAAAAGGTCAACGATAACTTCAAAGGGCTTTTTTGGTTTGGGCTTAGGCTGATTAAACTTTAAACCAAAAATGTATTTACCTTATTTTTGTTTGGTTAATAACATAAAAAGGTAGTATTACTTTGAAGGTTTTTTTTTACAAAAGGGGACTTCGTAATTTGTGATTGTGAGGGTTAATATATCACAAGGTTTAGCGAATTATCGAAGGGACTTTGTTAATTTGTGATTGTGAGGGTTTATCACAAGGTTTAGCAAATTAACAAAGGGGATAAAGAGCGTTCAAGACTTGTCGAGGTTGCAAGATTTCTTAGGTTATTAGAAATCGGTTTGAAAAAATAAAAGTACGACAAGGGTTACTTCAAAAGGCGTTGGGTACTTTCTTGATTCAAGGATTGTGATTTATTGGACAGGTTAATTTCCAAGGTTTAGTCGATATTTGAGTAAGAAAGGGTTTTTTATTTTGAAGGGTTACTTGTTTTGATCGATTTTATAAGATTTTTTATCTTAGGGTTATATCGATAAAGCAAGGGTGTTTTACACACGGGATACTTTGCTAGATCGTGTTTTGTGTAGGTAAATTCACAAAAGATTAAACGGTTAGCAAAGGATTAAAATAAGATGATGCTGAGCGAATTTGACATCGAGAAATTCGATGGGAAGAATGACTTTGGGTTATGGCAGGTAAGGATGAAGGCTTTGCTAGAACATCTGGAATTAGATGCAACATTGGAAGAATTACCCGCCACCACAATAGTGGTTTACGATAACGTCGTTCAGAAGAAGGCTTACAGCACACTGATCTTATGTTTGGATGATCGGGTCCTACGGGAGATCACCAAGGAGACGACTGCAGTGGGGATTTGGAAAAAGTTAGAGACTTTATACATGACAAAGTCTTTAGCTAATCGTTTGTACTTGAAGAAAAAGTTATATACTTTTCAAATGCATCAAGGTAGGAGTCAGTCTGAACATATTGATGAGTTTCACAAGCTCGTAGGTGACTTAGCAGCTATAGATACTGCTATATCGGATGAGGATCAGGCATTATTATTACTCACATCTTTACCATCGTCTTACGATAATCTCGTGGAGACTATGCTATATGGTCAGGATACTTTGAAGCTAGAAGACGTGCTCGCGACACTTAATTCTAGGAAACTTCAGAAGATGACGGAAGCAAAGGGTGATAGTGGTGAAGTGTTGTATGTGAGGGAGAGATCCGGTCAGAGAGATATGGAGCAGGGTGAAAATAGTTCGTGGTCAAGGTCAAAAGGAAGGAGTAACAAACTCAGGTGTTGTATATGTCAGTCTGAGGATCATTTGAAGAGGGATTGTCCCAGTTATAATCACAAGAAATCTCAAGGTTTTGTCAGGAGTAAATATCAGGTATCCGGTTCTGAGCTGATGGGTATGATAATGTTGATGTTATGATGGCTATGAGTGTTGATGAACTTTTGGACTGGATCATGGATTCAGGGGGCTCATACCATATGACACACAGGAGAGATTACTTGGTTGTTTTTTAGGAGTATGACGGTGGTAATGTACTACTAGGTGATGGTAGGGAATGCCGTATACGAGGGACAGGAAAGGTTCAAGTACGAATGAGGGATGGATCAAATTTCGTGTTGGACAACGTCAGGTATGTTTCGGAATTAAGACGAAACTTAATATCGTTGGGCACTCTTGAAAAGGAGGGTTTTACCGTGAAGATGCAGTCCGGCAAGATCAAGGTTATAAAGGGTTCACTGGTGGTACTATCAGGAACCAGAAGGGCTAATTGCGTATATACCCTGAACGGTCAGGCTATGACCGGGAAGACAATGAAGGGTAGGAAGCAGTTAGGAAAATTTCAGACTGGGTGGAAGATCAAGACAAGTGATGTTCTTGATTCTTGTAATCATAAGTCTACATAACAATGTATGAAGAGTGGGGTCGCCAAACATTTGGATGTTGCAGGGTTACAACAGCAGAATGGGTTGGTTGAGAAGACAAACGTGACACTCTTGGATAAGGTACGTTGTTTTCTGATTAAGTCTGGTCTGTCCAAGGTTTTTTGGACAGAGGATACAACCATGTCTATATATCTAGATAATAGGTCACCATCAACAACGATTGAGTTCAAGATGACTATAGATATGTTGAGGTTTCTTGGTTGGCTTTCTAGTATTGAGCAAGGGATGCTTGAACCGGTTAAGGTCAAGTGCATATTCCTGGGATACCATAAAGGTATGAATGTTTATCAACTTTGGAGGTTAGATGACGTTATTTCAAAGGGAGTACATTATAGGAATATGGGTTTCAATGAAAGTGGGCAATACAAGAAAACTTTCATTGGTTCTGGTGTATGTACAAGTTCAGTGCAGGTGTTGCAAGGAGTTGGGTTTGAGGTGGAATCTCGGGAGGATCATGCATTTGAGGTGGAACCTCGAGGGAATGTTGATCATGTAGATGTTCCAAAGGAAGTACAAACTCAAGATTTGATATACTATCATCTAGCACGTGATAGGGAGCAACACTTAGCACGGGAACTATTCAAGTATAGAGAAGACAGTAATGAGTCTGTTTTTGCAGTTGCTGCAGTGGAGAAGATATATGCACACGAGTCATTGAATTTCAATGATACAGTTGCTTGTGAGGTTCTTTCCAAGTGGATGGCTGGATTGAAGGAAGAAATGGATACTCGGTTAGATGTGCATGTGCTCAGCAACGGTTGCAGGAAAAGCAGTGACGACAGATACGGTTATTACTGGGAGGATACACCAGGTATGTTCATACATCTATTTCTCTATATAGATTGTATGGTATTTTCTTGCGGATGCAAGGCTGAGATCTTGGTTACCAAGGGTTTGTTGGTTAAAGCAAAGGGAGATATACTTGGTATTAAGATCATCAGGAATCAGAGTGGTAATACTCTGAGGGTGTCACAGTCCAGGTTTTACAACAGAAAGTTGGTACAAACTTTGTTGAAGGGACACTCCATACTGTCGTTGGAGGATAGTCTATCAGGGGATTGTGATGTGGAAAAGAATAGTAAGTAGTCATATATATATATGCAGTTGGAAGCCAGGAGTATCAGGTGGTCTGCATGAGACCCGACATAGCATCTGCAGATGTGGGTATGTTGGATGGGTTTGATCATGGATTACAGACAAACGTACATGTTTTTGTGGATTTTGAGTACACCATGGGTAGATCGATCACTGTCATGGGTAGATCAATCACAGGGTACGGGTTGCTGATACATGGATGTACGAGGAGCTGGGAAGCTAAGTTGCAGCACACGGAGGCTTTGTGGACAACTAAAGCGGAGTATATGACACTTGCGGAGGTTGTGAAAGGAGCTATTTGGCTAAGGGGATTCTTGGAAGAGTTAGGCGTGAAGCTTAACACTGTTGCAGTTAATAATCAGGGCGCGATTCATCTATCGCGGAATCATGTTTTGCATGATAGGACTAAGCACATCAATGTGCGTTATCACTTTTTCAGAGGAGTCTTGGATACAAAGACGGTTGAAGTTCTGAAGGTAGGTTCCGAACACAATGTTACGAATGCCTTGACAAAGGTGATGCCTAGACGCAAGTTACAACACTACTTGGAGTTGCTGAGTGTTGGGATAGGCTAATATAAGCCTAAGGTGGAAATTGTTAGGTTTATAGTCTTTATTAGCCTAAGTTAGCCTAATATCGTGTCTAGGATAGAAGTTTCGAGTTTCCTAAATAGCTAAGTACAATAAAGGTCAGTTGGTGGTGTTGCAGCCCAACCCGACCCGTAGGACTATGTAACAGTCGGTTCCTCCTCATCTCTATAAAAGGAGGTGAGGGGGGACGAGATTCACAACGTATTCTTTATCAATAACTAATCAATTGAACGATTAGGGATATTACCTTATGGGTTCTTTTTTTGTCGATGGCTTCTTAGATCGTTAATTCCGCATCTAGTAACTAGGTTGTAGTTGATTCTACTACAAGATGCTTCCTTTTTGGATAAAACACGTCCATTAAGCATATATGTCTTTCTTTCTTTCTTTTGATAGTCTCTTTTATTGTTAAGGGGTGTATAATTCCAGTTTATTTTTCAATTGTCCTAGAAAATAAGTAACTAAGTAAGTCACATCGTACCCTTTACTCACGTATGTTTTGCTCGTCTGGCAGCTAAAGGTTTTAAGCTTCCACCAAACATGAAGAATTATTGGCAGTCTGTTAAGAATTTTGGAGCTAGCACAAGCCAACTCTAGGTGCTAAATCTCTAGTACGTGATTCTCTTATTAGACGATTAAGTTATTCAGTATGGAATCTTATTTTCCTTTTGAGTTTTGTTTACCAAATCCAGTCTTGTTTGTCAATCATGTTTGTCATACATCCCGTGAACCAATTTTGTGTTCATGCGGTTATTATGTTCAGTCACAAGCACATTGTTGAAACAAATTTCCGCAAGAATAAGGTCCTAGGATATTTAGCTTCGGTCTCGTGTAAGGTATACTTGTAGGATGGGCCTACCCTGCAATAATGGAACGCACGTTAACTCGCCCCAGGTGTGAACCCGAGACCAAGCTCCGACGTGAAAGTAAGTAACTATCACTGGAGTGGTATCCGGCGCGGAATACCGGAGATAAGTTATTAAGTAAGAGTAAATGCTGTGTATTGTGTGTTGTTGTGTGTAGTAAATGCCTTGGGGTATTTATACCTAAAGCTTAGGGCATACCTGGACGTGTAGTCACGTCATTGAGATGTGCGCCTATTGAGCAGTACCCTAATGTCAGTTACAGTGTAAAAGCAGGCGGCGGACCATGACTGGATCCGTTGGGTAAAGCCCTGCCTTGTTGGGTAAAACGAGGTCTCCCAAGATTTGGGGGATCTTGTCTGTTCTCTCTCTCCTACGTGGCAGTTGCTTCGGCGCCAGTGATATGCCTTCGGCCATGTGCCGGAGACATACGCGAACATGTCCCCCCAAGTATTAGTTCATTATACTTATAATGGACTGATACTTAAAACAAATTAGTTTTTCGCTCCTCGTCTGGGGCTGGTTTTTTGAACTGTTCCATCTTCTGAACCGGTTCGAATCTATTTCTTATTTTGGACTCTCTTTTCCTTTAGTGGAGGATGGGATTATGACACGTGTCTAGCAGTTTTGAATTTAACGGCAAATCTTTATCCTCGTGATTCGTGAGTGAATAGTGTCTCCTCGGTTTCTTCGCCCATGACCCCTATATATATGTGTTATTCATTTTCATTTCATACCGTTTTCGCCATTGTCATTTCTTCATCCTTGCTTCCTTCTCACAATTCGTAGGTAAACTTTCCATTCTTTCGTTATCTTATATATTTGTAAATCTGCATGTTCCGGATGACTGGGAAAGAGATCGTGAAGTCGAGAGTGGACCCGCCAGTGAAGCCTGATCCCAAGTGTGACATGCATATACGTTTATCTGGTATGACCGAGGATGATTTGAAGATAGTGATATGTAAGTATAACATCCCTTCTCTTTTAAGGCCTTGCCTTCCGGATCCGGATTTAACTATGGACCGCTTGCCTGATTCTAAAATTGGAATTTATCGTCAGTTCCTCGACCACTCTGGCCTTCGGATCCCTTTTTCCACCTTTGTTTTAAACGTGATTCAGTATTTCAAAGTACATATTTCCCATCTTGTGCCCATAGGTATGAATAGAGTAGTGATGTTCGAGTTGCATTGCTTCGGTTCAAATATTCCCGTATCCGTGACGTTGTTTAGAGTGTTCTATAGGCTAAGTAAACAAGGTCACTGGTTTTCCTTCGATAGTCGAGGAGAGGGAGAGTATGGTAAGTGTTTGACTGAAACTACTTCTAGCCTCAAGAAATGGAAAGCCGAGTTTTTCTTAATAGATCGACGGGCGATACCTTTTGCTATGCCTTAGAGACATCGTGAGTCTGTTGTTACTGATGATATGCCTGCCTCGTACAATGTTGCACATGCCAAAGCTCTTGGGAAGAAGCCCATTTTATGTCGTCCTCCTCCTGAAGTTCTACTTTTTCTCGCCGACCTTTCTTTCCCCTATAGTCATCCAGAGCTACGCCGGTTACTTTTAGATGCTGATAAAAAATGTATACTTTATTTTTGTTTGTTCTTGCTTCCTTATTACTCACGCGGGCTTGCTTATGCTTGCCCTGCTTTTGTTTCCCCTTTTCTACAGAAATGAGCTTCATGGATTTTTTGGATCTTCCTTCCTTTGACGAAGGCTTGGTTGATATCGGTGAACCCTATGCAGAGAACGAGAAACCCATTCCTCGTGTGACAGAACCCTTACCTGTTGGCAAGGATATTCCTAAGTTGACGTCCATCCAACAATTGGTTGAGAAGCCCTCGTCTCGTATCTTGGAGGCTAAGCAGAAGCAAGAAAAGAACCCCAAAGTGAGGAAAGCTCCTTCGGTCGCTGAGGGTAGTACTTCTAACAAAAGGGTGAAGAGAAAAGGTCGTCCAACAGTTCCTTCCGAATCTGAAGCAGACTCCCAAAAGACCCACTCTACTCAACCCATAAGCGTTGCTAAGCCTAACTCCTAAGCTTCAGCTGGTGGTTCCGGTCTAAGGGAAAAGTCACCTTCTATTGTTCAAGTGAGTGACCATTCCTCACCTCATGCTGAACAGGATTCACAACTTGCTGGTTAGTTTCCCCGCTTTTTACCTCTTTCTGTCGTTTGCCTAGAGCTCCTTATTTGCATATACATGTGTGCTTGTACTAATCCTTTCGTTTGTAGCAGGTGAAGAGTTTGATCCCCCCAAGCATATTCCGAACTAGAAGTTGAACGAGGATGTCAGGGTCAACTCTAACTATGCTGCTAAAGAGTTCTTGTACAACCTTGCTACTCCTGTTGATGATCAACACTTGAAAGCGATGTCCAACTATGACATCCTTCGTCATAGCTGGCGGTCCGTCGCCCAGAGCACAATTGCTGCGGCAGAGCTGATGAAGCGCTACGAGAAGTTGAACAGCGAATATGTTGACATGGCCAATTCCCATTTTGCTGAAAAGGAGTCTTTTACCCAAGGGCAAGAGTTGTTGAGTCGGTTGAAGGTCTCCCACCAGAAACTTAAAGATTCCCATTCTACATGTGCTACGAGAGAGGAAGAGTTGAACCTTCGCATTTAGGCGCTTGAAGAGGAGAATGAGGTTCTCAAGAAGACCGCCACCGAGGCTACTGAACAACTTTCTTTGAAGAGTCATGAACTTTTAGATGTTTCGGGGAAACTTTCCGCAGCCGAGACAAATAACAAACATCTTACAGTTCTTCTCAGCCAGGCGGAGCATGATAAACAGATGTTGGTTCGAGATGGGATTCCTTGCTTGTTCAAGAAGTTGATAAGGAGCTATGAGTATCACAAGGCTCTCGGCGGAGCATGCAGTGTAGCCTTCTCTGCGGGTTTCATGAAGTCCATCGGCCTCGGAAGGATTCCGGCCCAAGTGCAGCAAGTCTTGTCCAAAGTCAAGAATATTAAAAGAGATGCTTTGAAGACCTGAGTTCCTGCTTGTGATGCCTTGTTTGATACCTCCTATCCTTTTATTGATAAGATCTCTTCCTCTCACTCCTTATCTGTCGGAGATTTGCTGCAGCTAGAACTAGAATGTGGACCATCTTCATCTGTGACAAGTGAACTCCCCTCCGGTACAACTTCTGGCATTACAGAGAAAGACGTTGAACAGTCTGAGCTTTCGTCCCATCACCTAGAAGGGAAGAAGGCAGACTCTGAAGTCGATACGACCACCCTTTGAATCATTTCTTTGCCTCCGGAATGCCGACATGGGCTTGTAACTGAACAATTACTTTTAAGTCTTGTAATAATTTCCTTATTTCATCTTTTGCATAACATTGTTCGTATCCTGGGTATTTGGTAACTTGAACATGCAGTAAACAATATGTACTTACAACTTCTTACTTTTGAAATATATCACATGTATTCCTTTATGCTCATGTGTTTAGTATCTTTGTGTTTTATACAAATTTTTATATATTGTCCTTCGATGTCGGACCGAAAGGTTAAATCACATGACAATGTTTACTTTTTTTATGAAACATTTAGACACTTAGGAGCGTTTACCATTATTCGTGGGAGGACATCGGCACATGGCCGCTTTTGATTTATCCTCCGGATTTCCCTTCGGGCGCATCCAACACTTAGAGTGTTTTTCATTTTTATAATTTATACATGGGAGGACATCGGCACATAGCCGCTTTTGATTTGTCCTCCGGATTGCCTCTCGGGCGCATCCAACACTTAGAGTGTTTTACTTTTATAATTTATATATGGGAGGACATCGGCACATAGCCGCTTTTGATTTGTCCTCCGGATTGCCTCTCGGGCGCATCCAACACTTAGAGTTTTACAAGTTTACAGTCCTTCGGTTAGCTACTCCGAGGATTTGAAAATGTAATGACAATCGTGTTACCAAAACAATCATGAAAATCATTCATTCATTCAACCATTTCTTTGTTACATTGTTTTCTTACATAAAACATTTCTGAAGGTTGATTGCATGCCAGGTTCTTGGTACCTCTCGTTCATTCATGGTCTCGAGCTTGTACGAGCCATTTTGGTATGCTTCTTTGACCCTGTAAGGGCCTTCCCAATTGGGGCCAAGCTTGCCAACCTTCTCGACTCTGCTGGCCTCGTTCCGTCGGTAGACAAAATCACCTACTTTGAAGTTGCAAAGTTTCACTCTTTTGTTGTAATATTGTTCAACTTTCTTTTTATACTTTGCTTCCTCAATGGCTGCAGTCTCTCGCCGCTCTTGCAACAGATCCAGATTTAGCCGAAGCTCTTCCTCATTATTGTCTTCGTTGAATAGGAGGGTTCTTGCGGATGAGACTCCCATCTCGGCCGGGATCACTGCTTCGCTTCCATAGGTTAAGCTGAATGATGTTTCACCATTACTTGTCTTTAGCATTGTCCTATGAGCCCATAGCACATGAGGGAGTTCATCGACCCATCCTGTTAGGTTCCTTCTCAGCCGGGCTTTGAGTCCATGCATTAGAGACTTGTTGGCCCTTTCGACCAAACCATTGGCTTGCGGATGAGCGACGGAAGTGTTCATTTGCTTAATTCCCCATTTCTCACACCATTTTCTTAACGTTCCCTCTACCAATTGCTTTCCATTATCTGTCACAATGATCCTGGGTAGTCCGAACCTGCACACAATATTCGGCCAAGCAAACTTTTTCACCTCCTTCCCGGTGACTCGTGCTAGAGGCTTGGCTTCTATCCACTTCGTGAAGTAATCGATTGCCACAATCACAAACTTCACATTCCCTGGGGATCCGTCAATTGGTCCTAGGATGTCCATTCCCCATTGATAGAAAGGCCACGGTGACATGATGGAGGTCAGCTTTGTCTTTGGGAGCCTCGGGACCGGTCCATGTATTTGACATGCTTCACACTTTGAGACTTCTTCCCATGTATCTTGGTGCATAGTGGGCCAATAATACCCCTGTCTCATAATTTTTGCCACCACCGACCTTGTGCCGGAGTGCATTCCACATGATCCCTCATGGACTTCTCTGATGATGTAGTTGGCTTGAGTTGGACCTACACACCTTAGCATGGGAGACAAATAGGATTTCTTGAACAGCACACCATCTTCTATGACATAATGGTTTATTTTCATTCTCATTGCCCTGGCTTCGTTAGGGTCTTACGGCCACACGCCCTCTTCTAAGCACTTCCGAATTGGTGTCATCCAATTATCCCCCTCCTCTTGCACTATATCATTTACTTCCTGAGCGTCTATGGACCGAGACTCTAGGATTTCCACTAGGATTTCCTTGGTGAGATGGTTGAATGCCACCGATGCAAGCTTGCTGAGAACATCTGCCTTCTGATTTTTTGTTCTGGCCACATGAGTGATGTTGAATTTTGTGAAGCATGTGATGATTTCTTTGGCCTTGGACAAGTATTTCATCATTCTGTCATCACTGGAAACAAATTCTCCACTTAACTGGCAAGCTACAAGTTTGGAATCTACTTTGGCTTCTAACACCTTTACTCCCATTTTCCTTGCTAGCCGAAGCTCAGCCAATAATGCCTCGTATTCTGCTTCGTTATTGGAGCAATTGAAATTGAATCTTAGAGCATATGTGAACTCCATCTCTTCTGAGTTAGTCAACACCAAACCAGCCTCGGCCCCTTTTGAGCTGGATGCCCCGTCGGTATACAGCGTCCAGGTTACTTCTGGTTCCACTCGTTCATTGACTTCACATATTTCTATTTTTCCTTCCTGACCCAGAGGTGCTTCATTGAGGAAATCTACCAACACTTGGCCCTTGACTGAATTCCGCGACACATAGAATATCTCATACATTGCCAGCTCAATAGAATACTTCGCCAACCTTCCGGAGGATTCAGACTTTCCCAATATTTGTTTTAGTGGTTGGTCGGTTATGACATGGATGTCATGTGCCTCGAAGTATCTACGGAGCCTCCTCGAAAGGTGTAGTAAGGCGAAGGCTAGTTTCTCTAGTGTTGAGTACCTCGTCTCGGCATTATGTAACGTTCTGCTCACATACCGGACCGGCTTCTGGACGCCTTCCCTCTCTACTAGGAGAACTCCACTTACTGCTTCTTTAGATGCGGCCAAGTACACATATAACACCTCGTTCTTTACTGGAGATGCCAACGAAGGAAGTTCCATGATCACCTTCTTTAGTTCCTGAAAAGCCTTCTCTGCTTGCTCCGTCCACTGGTACTCTTCCTTATTTTCTTTTGTTATGTTCTTCAGAGTTTCAAAGAATGGAAGCGAACGTTCAGCTGACCTGGACAAAAAGCGATTCAAGGCTGCCAGCTTTCCACTAAGAGATTGCATTTCTTTCCACGTCCTAGGTGACCGCATCTCCGAGATGGCCTTCGTCTTCTTAGGATTCGCCCGGATTCCTTCCGAAGTCACCATGTATCCCAGGAACTTTCCTTCTTCGACCCCAAAAGAGCATTTCTTCGGGTTAAGCTTCATGTTAATTTTCCTTAGGTTATCAAATGTTTCCTTGATGTCTTCAATCATCTTCTCTTCAGTCTTGCTCTTGATCATCAAGTCATCAACGTATGCTTCCAGATTTGTCCCTATTTGTGACCGGAATGCTGAGTCTACCAACCGTTGGTATGTGGCTCCAGCATTCTTAAGTCCAAAAGGCATTTTGGTATAACAATATGTGCCCTCATCTATATAGAAGGCTGTCTTTTCCTCGTCCTCATTGTCCATGAGCACTTAATGATATCCCTTGTATGCATCAAGAAAACACTTGAATTTGAAGCCCATGACCGAGCCAATCTTCACATCGATGTCGGGTAGTGGATAATAGTCCTTGGGACAAGCTGAGTTAAGGTTTTTGAAATCTACACACATTCACCAGTCACCATCCGGCTTCTTTACGAGGACAGGGTTAGAGATCCATGTTGGGTATCGGACTGGTCTTACTATACCGGCTTTTAAA
This sequence comes from Glebionis coronaria, assembly GCA_025667525.1. Taxonomy (NCBI): domain Eukaryota; kingdom Viridiplantae; phylum Streptophyta; class Magnoliopsida; order Asterales; family Asteraceae; genus Glebionis; species Glebionis coronaria. Next base: position 519,210,925 of record CM046882.1, read on the forward strand.
AGATCCACGACATCCTTTTGGACAGCTCGGCTTTTTTCCTCACCCAACGTTCTCCTCTTTTGGGCCACAGGTGTTCTGGACGGATCCACATTCAACGAGTGTTTGATGATCCTTTTAGGGACCCCCGTCATATCGGACGACTCCCAAGCAAACACATATGTGCTATTCTTCAACAGATCTATGAGTTGTAACCTACATTTCTTTATGAAGAGCCTCCCAATGGTTACCAATTGTTCCGGATAACCGGGATGGATGATGACTTGTTCCGTCATTCCTCCAACTCTTTCTTGCTCATTGAATTTTTCAAAAGCGATCCATTTGTTTAACTCCTTGCCCACGGTCGTAGCCTTTTCCTTTGCTATTTTTTGACCGTCTTCAATTACCCTACATTCAAAGATTGATCTGGCTGTGGTCTTCAACGTGGCGATGCCACCAGGAGTGGGAAACTTCATTGTGGAGTGCATCGTTGAAGGGACGGCTCTTAACTTCTTGATCTCGGTTCGGCCAAGGATGATGTTGCACGGGGATGTTGCTTTGATCACACAAAAGGTCATTATTGTGTTCCTCTCCATACCATGTGCTCCAAACGTAACCTCCAATTCGATTTTTCCCATTGGCTGAGTTTCTTCTTCCGAGAAACTTAGGACCTTGACAGGATCAGGAGTTAACCTTCGTCTTATATCCGGATCCAAATTCATGAAGCAATGCTCAAACATTACTTCCATGGCTACTCCTTCATCGACAAACACGCGCTTCACCCAATACCCTTCTACTTCTGCTTCGAATATCAAGGGATCATCCGAAGCCTCGGCTTCAGTTAGCGGAGGGAAGTATATTGGGACATTCATCCAATCAACTTCAACTTGACATACCTCTTTTCTCTTCGTGCCACAGTACTTGCTGCTTATCATGTTTATTGTTTTATCCTTGTATTCACCTCCTCCATTTCCTATTCCTTGATTGCCCTTGTTTACTCTTCCCCTCAAATCTTTGATCAAATGATTCAGCTTTCCGGATTCGAGCGCAGCCTCCAACTGCTTTCTTAGCTGATGACAATCATTTGTGAGGTGACCCTTTTCCCTATGGTAGTCACAATACTTATCCATGTTTTCTGGGCGCACCATGCCCTTTGTGGGTGGGGGTTGAGGTAACTGAAGTTGTAACTCAGTGGCCAAAATTTCCTTGGGAAATTTTGTCAACGTCTCTAGACCGGACCGTTGATACTGATTCTTCTTAGGGTTGGTTGGTGGAAGATATGGTGAATATGCAGGTTTTGGCCTGTAGTCATTTTTGTTTTTGTTGCGGTTGAAATTCTTCCCTGAGAAGTACTTGTCATCTTTTATGCCCTTTCCTCCTCTATCACTTCCTTCCCCCTGTGGTAGCTCTGTGTTTCTATAAGCCTCTTAGGATTTGGCAAAATCATCCACCCTTCTGAACATTTCAGCTACCGTCTTTGGTTCGTCATCGGAGAAACGTCGAGACAACTCTGGACACTTAGCCCCGGCAGTAAAGGAAGAGATTTTCATGAGTTCCGGAACGCCTTGTATATAACTGGCTTCATCAGTCCACCTTTCTTTAAATACCAAGAGTGACTCATTAGCCCTCCTCACGATACTGGTGATTTCCATGGGGCTTCTGTGGCTCTTTCTCCTCAAGGCAAACCTTTCTAGGAATTGATCCCTCATGTCGTCCCAATGTCCTATACTGCCCGGTGGCAACCTTTCGAACCATCCTCCAGCTGCCCCGTGCAACGTCTGCTGGAAAAATCTGCACCATACCGGCATAGGCCACTCTCCAGAGTTAGCCGCACCGGCGAAGCGTGTGATATGATCATTGGGATCTGTAGCTCCAGTATACAACTTCAGTGTCGCTGGTAGGATGTGCTTCGGTGATGAAAATTGAATGATTTTCCTTGTGAACGGTGAGGAAACAACAATGGTTTCTGTAGCTCTTCGGCCGACATGTCTGTAGACTTGTGAGTCTGCGTTATTGTTGGCCTCTCTCTTTGTGTATCCCGCGTCTCGTCATTGAAGACCAACTTCATAGGCATGAGAGGTTCTTGCCCGACTGTGTTGTATCGTCCGACCAAACTCCGCAGCTCACTCATACTATCAAGGATTTTTTGTTGCAAAAAGGAAGGTGTTTCTGTCTCTCCCCCACCGGTGGTGTTGTCACGCTCTGGTGAAATGGTTAAAGGAGACCCGCTCCCTGAAGCCCCTGCCATTGTTAGCTAGTTGGAGATTCGAGTTTAGGGCCCCACGGATGGCGCCAAATGTTGAAACAAATTTCCGCAAGAACAAGGTCCTAGGATATTTAGCTTCGGTCTCGTGTAAGGTATGCTTGTAGGATGGGCCTACCCTGCAATAATGGAACGCACGTTAACTCGCCCCAGGTGTGAACTCGAGACCAAGCTCCGGCGTGAAAGTAAGTAACTATCACTAGAGTGGTATCCGGCGTGGAATACCAGAGATAAGTTATTAAGTAAGAGTAAATGTTGTGTACTGTGTGTTGTTGTGTGTAGTAAATGCCTTGGGGTATTTATACCCAAAGCTTAGGGCATACATGGACGTGTAGTCACGTCATTGAGATGTGCGCCTATTGAACAGTACCCTAATGTCAGGTACAGTGTAAAAGCAGGCGGCGGACCATGACTGGATCCGTTGGGTAAAGCTCTGCCTTGTTGGGTAAAACGAGGTCTCCCAAGATTTGGGGGAGATCTTGTCTGTTCTCTCTCTCCTACGTGGCAGTTGCTTCGGCGCCAGTGATATGCCTTCGGCCATATGCCGGAGACATACGCGAACACACATGAATCTTGATTTTAGAGTGCAGTGACTATCTAAAGAACAGAGATTGGGAAGGAATTGAAATAAATGATGTGCCAAGGCACATTATATCATGTTCTCTTACATATTCTCACTTTTAAAATAGGACACTGATAGTCTGATAGTAGGCGACATTGCTCTTTTAGTCTTTTGTTTGATAGCATCTTATGTTTTTGCAGTAAACTAGAAAATATATCTTTAGTGTTTACAAAGTTGTGAGGCGGATGTGAGATATTAATCGATATACTGAAACAAATGTAATGTTTTCGAGCATGATCGTGGCAGGAGTCCATCCTCTTAATGTCCTAAGTAACTGTTAGTTAAGCTATGTAAAGCTTTTTATTTATAATCTAGTGATAAATGGACTTTGGTTCGGTAGCCTGTCCATCATGTTCTTTCTCTTCGCCCATATGAACCTCTGCTGGTATGAGACAGCATTCGGTGTAGGTTAGGACATGAGACTCATATGTTGATCTCTTTTGCATTGTTTTACACTCAATAGCAACTTAGTGATTTGTTGGAATTTTAGTGCAATTGTGGGAACGGGTAATACTTGTAAATGGGTTTGGAGGTACGGAGTGTACACCCATTAAGTCCCTTACCTCCCTGGACTCAATATAGTGGTTGTGATATCAGTAGGAAGCTGCTCCTGGTCAGGAAGTTGCTTCTGGTCAGGAAGTTGCTCCTGGTCAGGAAGCTGCTCCTGGTCAGGAAGCTGCTCCTGGTTAGGACGTTGCTCCTGGTGATGCACAAAGTCTTTGTAACCTCTTTGACCAGTTAATGAGGGTTGAATATTGACTTGATGACCAGATTTCTGGTCATGTAACCACTATGCTTTATGAAGGTTATTATGAGATTAATGGGCCGATTAATGCTCTTAATACCTTTGACTAGGAGTTACATTCCTTAAAGGAATAGGATCACTATAAATAGTGATCATATTTTGCATGATGAGATACAGAAACAAGAAACACAGAAACGCATAGAGTTCTTGATTTGTGCCTAAAACAAGAACTAACTCTTGGTTTTATCCCAAGGAGGTATTCGTGTTAACCCAGGCATAGGGTCGAATAATCTTCTTTGGAAAGTGATTACACGACTCCAAGAGATATCCGGTAACCATTCATTGGTACGTAGTTAGGCTATTGATTATCTTCACCCTGTTGGAACGAAGTAAACCCCAACAATCAAAGAAGATTATTTTGTGATAATCAATGGCGGCGGCGATGAAGCATATGGTGGCTAACTTCTCCAAACTGGACAAGTTTGAAGGGGTTGATTTTAGAGGATGGCAGAAGAAGATGCACTTTCTTCTTTCTACCATGAACGTGGTGTACGTGCTGACTACTCCTATTCCTGATGGTGGTGATGATGCTACTTTGGAGGAACTGAGGAAAAGGAGCAAATGGGAAAATGATGATTATGTGTGTCGCGGCATAATTCTCAATGGTATGTCTGATTCTTTATTTGATATTTACCAAAATGTTGAATCTGCTAAAGAACTATGGGATTCCTTGGAAGCCAAATATATGGCTGAGGATGCATCAAGTAAGAAGTTCCTTGTGAGTGATTTCACAAATTACAAAATGACTGATTCAAGACCAGTCATGGAACAATACAATGAACTTCTTGGAATACTTGGCAGATTTACACAACATAAAATGAACATGGATGAGACCATTCAGGTCTCGTGTGTCATTGACAAACTACCTCCTTCTTGGAAAGATTTCAAGCATACCTTGAAACATAAGAAGGAGGAGTTAACTCTTGTTGAGTTGGGCAGTCATTTGCGCATTGAGGAATCCCTCAGGGTGCATGAAAGTGATAAGCCAAAGAGCAACAATGTTGCTGGTTCATCTGTTGTCAATATGGTGGAGCATAACAACTCCACCAGGTACAATGACAACAAGGGCAAACGTAAGCATCATGATAAAACCAAGGCTAATCCTAACAAGAAGTCATCAGTGGCTTGTTGGAAGTGTGGGAAACCTGGACACTTCAAAAGGGATTGCAAAGGTGTTAGCATTGGCAACCAAGCTAATGGATCAGGCACAAAAGGTCAGAATATGTTTAATGAATCTCTCCAGATTTATTATGTTACATATGTATCTGAAGCTTACTTTGTGCAGGATGATGATGTTGCGTGGTGGGTTGACTCTGGAGCAACAGTACATGTGTGTAAAGATAGATGCTGGTTCAAGACTTATGAGTCAATGAATGATGGATCTATTCTTCACATGGGAAATGAGTCAACAGCCCTAGTGCATGGACGTGGTTGTGTAGATCTTAAATTTAGTTCTGGAAAGATTGTTTCTTTGTTTAATGTTTTGCATGTTCCTAATATTATGAAGAACTTGGTTTCTAGTAGTGTTTTGAATAATTGTGGTTATAAATAAGTGATTGAATCTAATAAATTTGTTTTATCAAAACATGGTGTGTTTATTGGTTTTGGCTATTTGAGTAATCAAATGTTCAGGCTTAATATTGATTCTAGTATAAATGTTGATTCTGTCCTGATGACTACCACTAAACTGAATGATTCATCACTATGGCATGCTAGACTAGGCCATGTCCACTCTAAGAGGATGCAAGATATGTCTAAGGATGGGTTAATTCCAGCTTTTGACATAGACACTGATAAGTGTCAGACTTGTATGCTGAATAAAATTACTAAGAAACCATTTCAGGATGTAAAACGTGTAACTACAGTTTTGGAGCTAATCCATAGTGACCTATGTGATTTGCATGCTACTCCCTCATTAGGGAATAAGAAATACTTGGTAACATTTATTGATGATGCTTCAAGGTTTTGTTATGTCTATTTGTTACATACTAAGGATGAAGCATTAGATAAATTTAAAGTATTTAAAACTGAAGTTGAATTACAACAAGGAGTCCAAATCAAAAGATTTAGGACTGATAGGGGAGGTGAGTACATGAATACTCAGTATTTTCAGTCTGTTGGAATAATCCATGAAACAACTGCCCCCTATACTCCACAACAAAATGGTATATCAGAAAGGAAAAATAGAGTACTAAAAGAGATGGTTAACTCCATGTTGTCCTACTCAGGACTGAGTCAAGGGTTTTGGGGAGAAGCTATGTTAACAGCTTGCTATTTATTAAATAGGGTTCCTAATAAAAGGAACAGGATTACCCCTTATGAACTCTGGACTAAAAGGAAACCAAACTTGAACTACCTCAAAATTTGGGGTTGTAGGGCTGTTGTAAGACTCCCTGATCCAAAGGTGAAAACCTTGGGTGAAAGAGGCATTGAATGCATCTTTGTTGGATATGCTGAGCATTCTAAGGCTTATAGGTTCTATGTTATTGAACCTAATGATTCAGTTTCAATAAACTCAATCATTGAATCAAGGGATGCTAACTTTGATGAGACTAGGTTCTCATCAGTCCCTAGACCAAGCCTTAGGACTCCTATAGGAGCTGAGGACACTGGTGTTTCAGTGGAACCTGAAAGGGTCACTGATGAGGTTGTGGTTCAGCAACCTGAGCCTGAGCTTAGAAGAAGCACAAGGCATAGGACTCCAAGGAATTTTGGGCCTGAGTTTCAACTATACTTAGTTGAAGGTACAAGAGATGAGGTCTCTGACCAATTCTACTATTGCTTTAATGTTGAGGATGATCCCAAAACATTTGATGAAGCAATGAAGTCCCAGGATGTTGCTTTCTGGAAAGAAGCAATCAATGATGAGATGGATTCCATCATGGGCAACAACACTTGGGTGTTGGTTGATCTACCTCCAAGTTGTAATCCACTTGGTAACAAGTGGATTTTTAAAAGGAAAATGAAGGTAGATGGAACTGTTGAAAAGTTCAAGGCAAGGCTAGTCATTCAAGGCTTTAAACAAAAGTCAGGGATAGACTATTTTGATACTTATGCTCCAGTAGCACGTATCAGTACCATAAGAATGTTGATTGCTCTAGGAAGTATTCACAATCTGATTATTCATCAGATGGATGTGAAGACAGCATTCTTGAATGGTGACTTGGATGAGGAGGTTTATATGAACCAACCTCAGGGCTTCATCATGCCTGGTCATGAAGGAAAGGTGTGCAAACTGATTAAGTCCTTATATGGACTGAAGCAGGCACCTAAGCAATGGCACCAGAAATTTGATGAAGTGGTTTTGTCTAATGGTTATTCACTTAACCAAGCTGACAAATGTGTATATAGCAAATTTGATGAAACTGGTAAAGGAGTCATCATTTGCCTATATGTTGATGACATGTTAATCTTTGGTACTGACCAAGCTAAGGTTGATCAGACAAAGGATTTTTTGTCGTCAAAGTTCTCCATGAAAGACATGGGGGAGGCTGATGTTATCCTTGGCATAAGGATTAAACATGAAAGTGATGGTATTGTAATTTCTCAGTCTCATTACATTGAGAAGGTGCTGAAGAAATTCAATCACTTTGATTGTACTCCAGTGAGTACACCTATGGATACAAGTGAGAAACTGATGCCTAACAATGGTCAGGCTGTCTCCCAGCTTGAGTATTCTAGGTTTATTGGTTGCTTGATGTATGCCATGACTAGTACTAGGCCTGACATTGCATTTGTTGTGGGTAAACTGAGTAGGTATACTAGTAATCCTAGTACTCAGCATTGGCAAGCAATTCAGAGGGTACTGAAGTATTTGAAAGGAACAATGGATTATTGTTTGTCTTATACTGGATATCCTTCAGTGTTGGAAGGTTACACTGATGCAAGTTGGATCAGCAATACTGAGGATAATTCATCCACAAGTGGCTGGGTATTCCTTCTTGGTGGTGGTGCAATTTCTTGGGCATCCAAGAAGCAAACTTGCATTACTGGTTCAACAATGGAATCTGAATTTGTGGCTCTAGCAGCTGCTGGTAAAGAGGCTGAATGGTTGAGAAACTTGCTTCTTGAGATTCCATTGTGGGTCAAACCTATGGCACCCATTTCTATCCGTTGTGATAGTGCAGCTACATTGGCTAAGGCATATATCCAGATGTACAATGGCAAGTCTAGACACCTAGGTGTTAGACATAGCATGATTCGTGAGTTGATCACGAATGGGGTGAATTCAATAGAGTTTGTGAGGTCTCAACAAAACTTAGCTGATCACTTGACGAAGGGATTGGCTAGAGACTTGGTTATAAAGTCTGGTAAAGGGATGGGTTTAAAAGTCCACTCTAGTCACTGAATGCTAGGACACCCAACTCCCTCCTGAGGAAACTTGGGAGCTGAGTTCAATGTGGAAAGCTGAACATTCAGGGGACTGAAGCACATGTTTTACATATCATCCAAAGGATGTGCTTGTACCTGCTGAAAGGAGGATGAAGTTATAAACTTCTTAATGGTTAATTTCTTTGAAAAAGTGCTTAAGCAGGAGCATGAACTAAAGAGGAACCACCTATATAAATGTTGAGGTTTCGCCGCCTCAAGGAGCATGGACTTTGGCTCTTACAACATTTATGAATTGGATATGGACACATGGCTTGTATGGTGTCAGGAGCGTTTTAAGTGTTTGAAAACTTGGGTGTATGTTATCTTCAGGTGTTCAAAGTAGTTGAAGGGTTCAATTCTTAGAACACCCTGATTCTCGAATATTTGGAGTGATGTACTAAGATGGAAATTCAATCCTCAGGACATTTTCATTTATGCACTGGTTTTGCTAAAGTTGATTTTCATGCAAAAAGGAATTGTACTAAATTGGGGAGGATTGTTGGAAATTTAGTGCAATTGTGGGAACGGGTAATACTTGTAAATGGGTTTGGAGGTACGGAGTGTACACCCATTAAGTCCCTTACCTCCCTGGACTCAATATAGTGGTTGTGATATCAGTAGGAAGCTGCTCCTGGTCAGGAAGTTGCTTCTGGTCAGGAAGTTGCTCCTGGTCAGGAAGCTGCTCCTGGTCAGGAAGCTGCTCCTGGTTAGGACGTTGCTCCTGGTGATGCACAAAGTCTTTGTAACCTCTTTGACCAGTTAATGAGGGTTGAATATTGACTTGATGACCAGATTTCTGGTCATGTAACCACTATGCTTTATGAAGGTTATTATGAGATTAATGGGCCGATTAATGCTCTTAATACCTTTGACTAGGAGTTACATTCCTTAAAGGAATAGGATCACTATAAATAGTGATCATATTTTGCATGATGAGATACAGAAACAAGAAACACAGAAACGCATAGAGTTCTTGATTTGTGCCTAAAACAAGAACTAACTCTTGGTTTTATCCCAAGGAGGTATTCGTGTTAACCCAGGCATAGGGTCGAATAATCTTCTTTGGAAAGTGATTACACAACTCCAAGAGATATCCGGTAACCATTCATTGGTACGTAGTTAGGCTATTGATTATCTTCACCCTGTTGGAACGAAGTAAACCCCAACATGATTTGGCTTATTTTGAAACTTGTGAGTGGGTCAATATATTTTTACGAAACATAGAAATATTACGAAAAATAAGCCAAAATCGTAAGTTACAGGGCCAAGAGGACTGGAACCCACCTGTCACTGGTAGAGACAAAAAACCAAACCATAAAAGGAGCAACCAAAACTGAAGCACATAAACCTAAAAGAGCAGGAACAACTAAAAATAGACCAACAACACCTGCACTGCCAAAATACAGCAGCTAAAAACTCACTGCCACAAACCAAACAGCTGCATCTGGAGCAGAATATACTTGTACACAATTTCTCACCTGCAGATGTTACAACCACATTTATTAACCTTTAAACATAACTTAGGATCAACAACCAAAAATGTTAAGAAAAAAGTGAACCTTGATCATTTAATACATTATAAGGAAAATTTAACAATCTAAGGAAAAGTTCCATACAAACCTTTTCCATTAGGCTTTTTTAAAAACTAGAACATAAACTCATTCTATCTCACAATCTAGGATGGCAAAAAAACCCGAACCCGACGGGGAAACCCAAAACCCGAAACCTTTTCCATTAGGCTTTTTTAATAACACCTAACTCATTTTCATCCGCAATAGCAACATTGAAGACACACACTCTCAAAAAGAAGCTCGAACATTAAGATGATCAAACACTTTCATCACTTAATATCTGGTTTTTGTTCTTCTTCAGAGTACGTACCAACTTGTTTATGAAACGCCACCAACTGCTTAACAAACTTAAGCTCATCTTCTGCCTCTCTAAGCTGCTGAACAAGGCGAAGCACGATACGACTACATCCGCCAACCGGGTCACGAGCACGAGCATCAGCTTCATATATTATACTAGTCATAGCATCATCTCTGTGTTCTCGATCATTAATATCTTCCAAAGTCCTTGTGATGAAACTGACACCAAACAATTTACGGGCATTTTGGAATTGTGCATTTCGGTTCTGTGGAAAGTAAGGTGCAAAGATGCAGTCCGGGGCGCATTTTCGACGTATGTGACGACAAGCTGCGCATGCGGGGCTGGATGGGTTTCTTCTTGTTGAATGGTTAGGGGTGTTAGGGTAGTTGTTTGGGGTGGTCATGGCTAGTTTCACACGACTTGAATGAAAGCTATGTTGCTTGAAATAATATGGTACTTGGTTTCATTTTAGCTATAGTTTCTTGAGATGTTTAATAGGATGGATGATATATTATGATGTCTAACTTTGAGACTGGGCTTTCTTTGTATGGGCTTTAAGTTATAAGTGGCCTGAGCTATTTGGACACACCAAAAACATATGCAGATATGCCACTTATAAGACGTGCCAAGAGTGACTCGTAGTTGCTCGGAAAACCTATGAATTTTTTTTGATATATTGTTAATTTATGAAAAAAAAAATATCGATGTGTTTCTAATCTTATTTAGTTATATAATAAAAAATATTGAACTTTAATATATATTATGGTCGAAAAAAATGTGTGCCTTTGATCATATTTGGTCATGGCTTCGTCAGGTAGTTGAGCTCTTTGACCAATACACCTAGCTCATGTTCTTCTCCATCGTATACTTTGCAGGAAACTCTATCTAGTATCAACTTTAACTAACTTTTCGCAATTTCCTCACTCTATAAATAGAGTCACCTCGATATATTCGTATCTCCCAAATGTGGTGTATTTTAACAGCATAGTAAAAAACTAGCAAGAAGCTAGATGATACAAAGGCGAATAAAGAAATTCACCCAAAAAGACTAATTCACAACAAAAACGTATAACATCACGAAACAAACGAAAAATTACTAGCCCTATAGACACAACAAAAGACGTATATCTGTAGTAGTAACATCATCAATCAACAGCAATTTGATCATCATCCAGAACCATGATCTTATTCATCTTACACAATACACATATATCGACGACCTATTTGATCATCATGATGATCGATTAAGATCAAACCCTTGATCATTTACATCTTGTTGTGTACATTTCTGCAACCCGATTCTTTTACATAACGCCACTAGTTCTTTAACAAACTCAAGCTCACTTTTTGCCTTTTTAAACTGCTGATCAAGTTGATACAATATGCGAAAACATCCACCAGCCGGGTCACGAGCACGAGCATCAGCTTCATAGATTATACTAGCCATCGCATCATCTTTTTCTTCTTGATCACTATGGTCTTTGATAGTCTTTATGACAAAATTAACACCAAACAATTTACGGACATTTTGAAATTGTTCTTGTCTGTTGTGTGGGAAGTATGGTGCAAGAATGCAGTCTGGGGCACATTTGCTACGTCTGAAATGACACGCTGCGCATGCGGGGTTGGTTGGACATTTTCTTGGTGATGGATTCATATGATTGTTAGGGTGGTTGTTTTGGGTGGACATTGTTAGTTAGTTTCAAAAGACTTGAAAGGAATAATGGTGAATGGCGGTAACTAGTGAGAGTGATGTGTTTGGTTGTACGTGATGGTTATTGTCGTTGGTGATATATGCTCTTTGAGATGTCATTCGGCTTCAAGTTATATGTGGCCCGAAATGGACTGGTTTGACCCACCCAAAAATAGTAGCCCACTGATCATATAAGACGTTACTGACCCTTGTTCTGTAAAATGACAAGACCAAATGTGATAGGAGATAAGTGTATATAGGCTAGATCAACCAAACCATATCAAATTGGTGGTGACAACCCTACAAAAGGGCTTTAGTGACCAAAATTGAGTGACAATTTTTATTTTGTCATTAAATAGTAGAGGTGGCAATTTCAACCCATTCCACTAAAAGTAGGTTATTTGGGTTCCATTTCATAACCTTATTGGTTGAAATGGGTTGAGCAAAAAATAGAGTGATGGGTCAAATGGGTCAACTCATTTCTTTGTGTAAAATGAAGTTTGGGTCAAATGGGTTTGAGAATGGGTCAAATGGGTTTAAAAATAGGTCACATGGTTCCTATTATTGTACCAAAAACCCAATAGTATAAAAAGTTAGTTTTTATTATTAAGTCACTAAATTTACGTATTCGTCAGAAAATTTACGTTTTCGTCAGTAAATTTACGTTTTTGTCAGTAAAATTACGTATTCGTCAGAAAATTTACGTTTTCATCAATAAATTTACGTTTTCGTCAGAAAATTTACGTTTTCGTTAGTAAATTTACGTATTCGTCAGAAAATTTACGTTTTCGTCAGTAAATTTACGTTTTCGTCAATAAATTTACGTTTTCGTCAGTATATTTACGTTTTCGTCAGTAATTTAAAGTTTTTGACAGTAAATTTACGTTTTCAGTAAATTTACGTTTTCGTCAGTAAATTTACGTTTTCGTTAGTAAATTTACGTTTTCTTCAGTAAATTTACGTTTTCGTCCAAAATTTATGTTTTCGTCAGTAAATTTACGTTTTCGTCAGTAAATTTACGTTTTCGTCAGAAAATGTACGTTTTTGTTAGTAAATTTACATATTGGTCAAAAAATTTACGTTTTCGTCAGTAAATTTACGTATACGTCAGAAAATTTACGTTTTTGTCAGTAAATTACGTTTTCGTCAGTAAATTTACGTTTTCGTCAGAAATTTTACGTATTCGTCAGAAAATTTACGTTTTCTTCAGTAAATTTACGTTTTCGTAAATAAATTTACGTTTTCGTCAGAAAATTTACGTTTTCGTCAGAAAATTCATGTTTTCCTCAGTAAATTCACGTATTCGTTAGAAAATTCACGTTTTCGTCAGAAAATTTACGTATTCGTCAGTAAATTTACGTTTTCGTCAGTAAATTTAAGTTTTCGCTAGAAACTTTACGTTTCGTCAGTAAATTTCCGTATTCGTCAGAAAATTTACGTTTTCTTCGGTAAATATACGTATTCGTCAGTAAATTTTCATTTTCGTCAGCAAATTTACGTTTTCGTCAGTAAATTTACGTTTCCGTCAGTAAATTTACATTTTCGTCAAAAAATTTACGTTTTCGTCAGAAAATTTATGTTTTCGTCAGTAAATTCACGTATTCGTCAGAAAATTCACGTTTTGACGAAAACAAAAATTTTCTGACGAAAACGAAAATTTTCTGACGAAAACGTAAATTTACTGACTAAAACGTAAATTTTCTGACGAAAACGTAAATTTTCTGACGAAAACTTAAATTTACTGACGAAAACGTAAATTTACTGACGAAAACGTAAAGTTTCTGACGAAAACGTAAATTTAGTGACGAAAACGTAAATTTTCTGACGAATACGTGAATTTTCTGACGAATACGTGAATTTACTGACGAAAACGTAAATTTTCTGACGAAAACGTTAATTTTCTGACGAAAATGTAAATTTACTGACGAAAACGTAAATTTACTGACGAAAACGTAAATTTTCTGACGAAAACGTAAATTTTCTGACGAAAACTTAAATTTTCTGACGAAAACGTAAATTTTCTGACGAAAACGTAAATTTACTGACGAAAACGTAAATTTAATGACGAAAACGTAAAGTTTCTGACGAAAACGTAAATTTACTGAAGAAAACGTAAATTTTCTGACGAAAACGTGAATTTTCTGACGAATACGTGAATTTACTGACGAAAACGTAAATTTTCTGACGAAAACGTGAATTTACTGACGAAAACGTAAATTTTCTGACGAAAACGAAAATTTACTGACGAAAATGAAAATTTACTGACGAAAACGAAAATTTACTGACGAAAATGAAAATTTACTGACGAAAATGAAAATTTACTGACGAATACGTATATTTACTGACGAAAACGTAAATTTTCTGACGAATACGTAAATTAACTGACGAAAACGTAAAGTTTCTGGCGAAAACTTAAATTTACTGACGAAAACGTAAATTTACTGACGAAAACGTAAATTTTCTGACGAATACGTAAATTTTCTGACGAAAACGTTAATTTACTGAGGAAAACATAAATTTTCTGACGAAAACGTAAATTTACTGACGAAAACGTAAATTTACTGATGAAAACGTAATTTTTTTGACGAAAACGTAAATTTACTGACGAAAACGTAAAATTTTCTGACGAAAACGTAAATTTACTGACGAAAACGTGAATTTTCTGACGAAAACGTGTATTTTCTGACTAAAACGTATATTTACAGACGAAAACGTAAATTTACTGACAAAAACGTAAATTTACTGACGAAAACGTAAAAATACTGATGAAAACGTAAAAAAATCGATGAAAAACTTAAAAAAAACTGACCAAAACGTAAAAATCGAACGAATACAGATAAAAACGTTTGAACATGTTAAAAGATAGGAAAATATTGTAAGTTAGTGGGTTGACACGACACAAACCATTTGACCCATAACCCATTTGACCCATTATTAAATGATGACCCATTTGACCCATAACCCATTTGACCCACAACCCATTTGACCCATGAACTAAACCCAACCAAACCAACCTATTTGCCACCTCTATTAAATAGTGACGATATAATTTATGGTCACTATTTATAAGTGGTCACTAGTAGTCACTAAGTTACATTTTTTTAGTTCTATTCAAAAGAAAATTTGATCACTATTTTTGTCAAGATAGTGTATATAGGCTAGATCAAACCGAATCATATCAAGTTAGTGGTGACAAGATGTATGCGTCGGGTCAATCAGGCTACGGATCAAAAGTTCATATAGGTCATATATGAGGATGGGTCACGGGTCAAATGTGTCGGATTGCCGTTTAGCTTATTTTTTCAATCAAAACCATTTAACTTAATGATTTGCATAATTCTATATGTTAATAATACTCCATAATTAGTAACAACGATCTTATTTACTTCTTATTGTGCAGCAATCAACACAAGCAACAGCAAAATATATTTCTAATTTTTTGTAACAGAATTAAAATGACCGCTTTTCCCGCCAAAATAATCATTCTCATTTTCTTTCTTTTCCTCCGTTTTCGATAGACGACTTGCAGATTGTATATGTATATATTACCAGCCAGTAAATATATACCGCAAGTAGCCAACTCGGGTTCATGAACTATTCTAAAATTTTGATAATACATAAATATCTTAAAAATACTCGTTTCTTAGAGCATACCCAATGCAAAAAGTTATTCAAAGACTTTTTACATTTAAACCATACACTTTTTTTGTATTTTCATTTAATGCAATTAATGCCCAAATCATTCATGGCTTATAGCTTTTTACAAAAGCTTGTAGTTAACCAAGTCTTTGGTTAAAAGTCTTTCAAAAAGTTCATGCAACAATGGTAAAAAGCCTATTCAAAAGCTTTTCAAATTTGTAAAAAGTCTTTATAGTTTGAGCATTGTAGATGCTCTTAGCTTCCATGACCTACATCCTAACGTATAAATCTGTTACCTCTATAGCTAGCTAAATGACATGAATGTATGTACAGATGTATTTTTATGGGCGGTATCAGAACCACCTGCAGTACTTATAAATATTATAAGATCTTGACGCCGAAATAATATCATGAATACAACTCTCGTTAGATCCTTAATTGTTCATTTATCACATATCAGATAGTATATGTTTTACAATCTTTACAATCTTGCATTGGTAGCGGTACACTTTCTCAACTTTAAACTCAAACTTAATAAGAACTTAAATCAACACAAACAGAAGCATGATCTTGTAATCCTCTTTATTCCTACAATTAAATGACCATCACATCCATGCATGATCTTTACGTGTACCATTCTGATGATCATCTTCAATATCAAACACTGCTCTGAGATAATTCAAATCCGTTAAACTAAACTCTTCATCACCGTTTATCATCTCAATTTGGTTCTGCACACCGTAATCAGCTAGCTTATAAGAGGCCAATTGTTGTTTAACAACAGCAAGCTCATTTCTCGCCTCTCTAACTTGCTGCTCAAGTTCACGGATAACTCGAAAACACCCACCAACAGGATCTTTAGCACGAACATCAGCTTCGTATATCATACTACCCATTGCGAATTGTCTACTTGTGTGGTGAACTTTTGCAAGAAACTTCTTGACATTATTAAAACCAAACAGTTTATGGATATTTTGGGCTTGATCAGGATTGTTTTGGTCGTATGGGAAGTAGGGAGCAAGAGAGCAGTCCGGGGCACATCTTTGTCTATTGAAACGACAGGCTGCGCATGCTGACGTATAACCAACCAACTGTTCCTTTACAAATGCAAGCTCACGTTCTGCCACTTTAATCTGGTTTTTAAGTTGCAGCACGATCCGATAACATCCTCCAACCAGGTCTTTAGCACGAACATTAGCTTCGTATATCATAGTACGCATTGCTTCATCTCTTTGTTCTTGATCTTTAAGATTATGAAGAGTTGTTATCATGTTCTTCACACCAAACAAATTGCGGGCATTTTGGAATTGTTGTGGATGATCTTGTGGGAAATATGGTTGAAAAATGCAATCTTGGGGACATTTTCTAGTTTGAAACTTACAAACGGCGCATGCTGTGCCATAATGGCGCATGATTTTTAAAATTTTGAAAATGGGTGAGTTTGGGTTGTGGGTGATGATGGTTATGGAGGTTAATGGTTTATTGTTATGGGGTAGTTGTAACTTTGTAACTACTTTTTCTAGTTCTATCAAGTTAAAACTGAATTTTGAATACTGTTAAGAGCTTTAGAATATATAGAATTGGATGGGTTGGATTTGGCTGATTATAGTTACCTATAATCAGGGGCGAGCCAAGGAATTTTATTGAGTCTCTTGAAACACATCGATTTTTGTCACGTAATGTATATTTTCGTTAATAATCAGGATTTTCTTTTACAAAAACGACAAACTCCTAACAACTTTATAAGTCTAAACATAAACCGGAAAAAATGAGTTTATGAAATAAACAGAGTAAAAAAAGCATGAGCTCACAAGCAAACATCTCCTGTCATCAGTGGCGGAGCTTCAAAATATATTCTAGGAGGGCCAAACTGTATATAAATATATCTAAGAGGGCCAAAATTATAAAAGTCTATTATAAATTTTGTTTACATGATAAATAAGTAGGGGTGCTCAAAAAAACCGAGAAACCGACGAACCGAGCCGAACCGCTCAATCCGAAACCGAAAAAACCCGAAACCGAAAAAACCAAAACCGAAAAAAACCGAAACCGAAAAAACCCGCTTATAACGATTCGGTCACGGTTTTCATTTTTAGATATCCGTGGTTAACCGAACCGAACCGCACATATTATACTAGAAATTTTTTAACTAAATATTCAAATTATAGTACATGTATTAATTGTATTAGTACCCTACTTTTATTATACATGAAATCTTTTAACTAAATATTCTAATATAGTACATGTATTAAACATGTGTGTGTAAATTTAATTATTGTGATCGTATTTTAAAAATATTGAATAAATATTTTTTAGTTAATATGTTATTTATGAATATTCTAATACACTTTTTTATAACAAAATAATTTTTATATGATTTTTATCTATTTAATATCGTTGAATTATACGAAAACGACATTCTATGTTTTAAACCATGTTATTATTTATAAAATAAAACTTTATGAAACTTATTTAATGGTTAACCGTGACCTGAACCGTGGGTAACCGCTCATTTCGGGTAACCGTATGTCCGGTTAACCGCTTTGTACGGTTCGGTTACGGATAGTAAATTTAACTAACCGAACCGCGATGGATAGTCAAAATCGTCTAACTAACCGAACCGACCCGACCCGTGAACACCCCTATAAATAAGTAATGTATTTTAGTACTAGAATCCAAAGCTGGGGAGGGCCACAGCCCTCTTATGTCTTCAGGAAGCTCCGCCCCTGCCTGTCATTGCGTGTGGACTGACATGTTTAGGCTTATGAGTGATGGAGGCCCAAGTATTGAAGAACGGGTTGACTTGTTTCTGGAGGCCCGAGATCGCGTGACGAAGAGGGGTTTAGTAAAATGGGCATAACTTTTGCATCCTAAGTCCGTTTTCAGCCCGTGACCTGTCAAAACATGCGTAAAAAGGAGACCGACGACGCTGTAACCATCTTTTAGCTGGTTGCGGATTTTCCAAGGCCCGAAAAGCCTTTTTACTATCAGTTTTTTGCATTTTTATGTTTTTTCACTTTCAGTTGGACTTTGTCATTGGGCTACGGTCCAGCCCGTTGGATTTTTAGGGTTTTTCTTTGTTTGCAGTCATTATTTAATGAATCTGCTGTAACCCTAGCAAGACAGTTATCAGTTTAATAAAAGTTAAACCACTGGTCGTTGTGTTGCCGTGTTTTACCCTAATTTTCGGGCATTCTTCAGAATCAACGATTATTAGCAGAATTGTTTCTGGCATTCTTGTTGAATCAACAGATCCAGTTACTTATCTTTGTTACTTTGTTTTTTAGTCTACATCAGTTGGTATCAAGAGCTAAAGTTCTTGATCAAGATGCCTTCAAGGAGAACTAGGCCTATTCACGATGTGAATGAACAGGAATTTGAGCAGCGTATGATGGAGAGAATGGAGGAGCGATTCGATCAAATGTTTGATCAATTGACCGACCAGATGAACACTTTGATAAGCAATAGGAGGCCTCGTAATCGCCGTCATGAGGAAGAAGATGCAGATCTGGAAGAAAATCCGTTTGGTGATGGTTTGTCTGATGATGAACAATCAGTAGGGCGACGGATGAGAGATCGCAGTGGGAATAATGATAGGCGTTGGGAGACCGGAATGAGGGTTAATATTCCCGAGTTTAATGGGGACACTTTAAAGCCTGATGAGTTTATTGATTGGCTTGTTGTTGTTGAAGAAGTATTTGAATTCAAAGAAGTTCCAGAAAACAAAAGGGTTTCGTTGATCGCTACCAAGTTACGTGGTCGGGCATCCGCGTGGTGGCAACAATTGAAACTGACGAGGAACAGAGTTGGGAAGTCAAAGATCACGAGTTGGCAGAAGATGAAGAAAGTCATGAGGGATAATTTTATTCCTCATAACTACCAGCGAATGATGTACCGGCGGTTACAGAATCTGAAACAGGGGGCCAAGTCTGTTGAAGATTACACGACCGAATTTTACCAACTAATTGCAAGGAATGACGTTCAAGAGACCGAATATCAGCTTGTCTCTCGATACATTGGTGGTTTAAGAGTCCAGATCATGGATTCTGTTAACATGTTTGATCCGATGACACTTTCTGAAGCGTATCAACGAGCACTGACTTTTGAGAAGCAGAACCGACGAGTGGGGAGTTCTTCCTCTCCTGCAATAACAGGTGCTTCTGGTTCGGGTAATGCGGCATCGCATTTTGCCCCAACTCAGGCTAAAGCAGTTGGTGAGAATAGTGGACCAAATCCTAAAGCGGCCGGCAGTGGTGGGTTCAAGTGCTTTTACTGTGGTGAACCTGGTCACCGACAATCAGAGTGTAAGAAGGCTGGGAAGAGGCAGTTATTTATTGAACCTGAAGAAGATGATTATGTGGCTTATGATGACTACGTGGGAGACGCAGTTTATGATGCAGAACCTGAGTATGAGGAGGAGTATGTGTCTGGAGATGTGGGGGTGAATTTGGTGGTAAGGCGCTCCTGCTTAACACCTAAAGCTGATGGTGATGATTGGCTCAAACACAACATCTTTCAGTCAACTTGTACCATTATGGGTAAGGTTTGCACTTTTGTATGCGATTCAGGTAGTTGTGATAATTTGATAGCTGAATGAGCAGTCCAGAAATTAGGGTTGAAAACTGAAGATCGTCCCAAACCTTATAAGTTACAGTGGCTTAAAAAGGGTGGGGAGATAATAGTTTCCAAGCGTGTCCAAGTTCCGTTTTCTGTAGGAACAACTTATAAGGATAATCTTTGGTGTGATGTGATACCTATGGATGCTTGTCACTTATTGTTGGGTAGACCTTGGGAGTATGACCGTGATGTAACTCACCATGGGAGAACTAATACTTATAGTTTCCTGTTTGGGGGTGTGAAGATTACTTTGATGCCAAATAAACCTAAGGAAGTAGTTAATAAACCCACTGGTACTTTACTAACTCTTTCGCAGTTCGAAGACGAGCTGGAGGTGGGAGGTGATGTTTTTGTATTAATAGGGAAGGAGGTTTCTGAAGACGGTGAAGTTCCTGAAGCCATGATCCCTTTACTTGATGAATTCTCTGATGTTTTCCCTGATGAATTACCTGATGTAGAGCCTGGGTCATGATCCCTTTACTACAGCGCCAATCCTGGTATTGCCTGACTTTTCTAAAGTTTTTGAGCTTCATATTGATGCTTCTAAGGTTGCAATTGGTGGAGTTCTTAGTCAGGGTGGGCGGCCTGTTGCCTATTTTAGCGAGAAGTTGACAGGGCCGAAGTCGAGGTACTCTACTTATGACTTGGAGTTTTATGCAGTGGTCCAAGCTGTGAAGCATTGGCGCCATTATTTGTTTCATAAGGAGTTTGTTTTGTTCACTGACCATGATTCCTTAAGACATATTCGTACTCAAGATAAGGTTTCACATAAACATGGGCGTTGGTTGGCTTTTCTTGAGAAATTTACTTTTGTGGTGAAACACAAAACGGGTGCTTCCAATCGTGCTGTCGATGCCTTAAGCAGGAGAAGTAGTTTACTTGTAACCATGCAGGTTGATGTTCCTTGACTGGATGTCATTCGTGACATGGTGACTGTGGATTCATACTTTTCAATTGTTCTGCAGGATTTGCAATCCGGAGAGAAAACAGATTTTGTTATGCATGGTGGGTTCCTATTCAAAGGGAATCAACTTTGTATTCCTGATTCAAGTCTTCGCTTGAAAATTATTAAGGAGTTGCATGGTGAAGGACATGTTGGTCGTGATCGCACTTTACAGTTGGTTCAAGCTTCTTATTTTTGGCATACTATGAGGAAGGAAGTGGATCGTTACGTCAAGAGGTGTCGTATTTGTCAAGTTTCAAAGGGTACGGCTACTAATGTAGGTCTTTATATGCCTTTGCCAGTTCCTTTGCAGCCCTGGGTTGATATTAGCATGGATTTTGTGTTGGGGCTACCTCGTACTCAAAGGGGTAATGATTCAATATTTGTTGTTGTTGATCATTTTTCTAAGATGGTTCATTTTATTCCTTGTAAGAAGACCACAGATGCAGTTAATGTAGCCCAACTTTTCTTTAGGGATGTGTACCGTTTACATGGTTTACCTTCCTCTATTGTTTCTGATCGGGACACCAGGTTTTTGAGTCATTTTTGGCGTAGTTTGTGGAAGATGGTGAATACTCAACTCAATTTTAGTAGTGCTTATCATCCTCAAACTGATGGGCAAACCGAAGTTGTTAACAGGTCCCTTGGTAACCTGTTAAGGTGTTTGGTGGGTGATCATGTGAAGGCATGGGATCAGAAGTTGTATCAAGCTGAGTTTGCTCATAATCATGTTGTTAATCAGAGCACTGGGTTTAGTCCTTTCCAGGTGGTTTATTCTGCTCAGCCACGTGGTCCTCTTGATCTTATGACTCCTCAGATTTCTAGGTCTGTTCCGAAGAAAGTGCAGAATTTTGTTGAGGGGTTGCATGATGTTCATAAATCTGTTCGTGACAACTTGGTTCGCGCTAATTCGAAGTACAAGCAGGATGCAGATCAAAAGAGGAGACATGTTGACTTTGAAGTAGGAGACTTTGTGTGGGCTGTTTTGACTAAGGATCGTTTTCTAGTTGGTGAATATAATAAATTGTCTGCTAAGAAGATTGGTCCAGTGGAAATTGTAGATAAGATGAACTCAAATGCTTATCGTTTGAAGTTGCCAAGTCATATTCGTTGTTCTGATGTTTTTAATGTGAAGCACTTGTTGCCTTACCATGGTGATTCTTCAGATGATGATACAGTTGGGAGTTCGAGGGCGAATTTTTCTTATCCAGGGGGGAATGATGGAGGCCCAAGTATTGAAGAACGGGCTGACTTGTTCCTGGAGGCCCGAGATCGCGTGACGGAGAGGGGTTTAGTAAAATGGGCATAACTTTTGCATCCTAAGTCCGTTTTCAGCCCGTGACCTGTCAAAACGTGCGTAAAAAGGAGACCGACGACGTTGTAACCATCTTTTAGCTGGTTGCGGATTTTCCAAGGCCCGAAAAGCCTTTTTACTATCAGTTTTTTGCATTTTTATGTTTTTTTCACTTTCAGTTGGACTTTGTCATTGGGCTACGGTCCAGCCCGTTGGATTTTTAGGGTTTTTCTTTGTTTGCAGTCATTATTTAATGAATCTGTTGTAACCCTAGCAAGACAGTTATCAGTTTAATAAAAGTTAAACCACTGGTCGTTGTGTTGCCGTGTTTTACCCTAATTTTCGGGCATTCTTCAGAATCAACGATTATTAGCAGAATTGTTTCTGGCATTCTTGTTGAATCAACAGATTCAATTACTTATCTTTGTTACTTTGTTTTTTAGTCTACGTCAATGAGATTCTTAGATAATTCTTTTTTTTTTTACGGCGAGTTAGGATAGTTACTAAGTTAGTTATCCGATTTCACATTATTTACCCAGAAAGGGAGTCAGCCTCGAATAATAATTCTATTGATGTCGGATTTATATTTGATCTTAACTAATAATTTTGTATTTGTATTCCTTAAATCATTCGTGTGATATTCGATCAATGTGCCTTGTGTTGATCTCCTTTAATCTTTATGTGTAATTATTTCATAATCAGTACTATGATCTTAATGTTTAGTGTGAGCTATAAGCTTACATCATATAAGTTATAAGTTGACATTGATAAACTCGTAAGTGGTTAAAAATAAGTTACTGGTATAAGCTAATCAAAACTCCAGTTACCTCATCAAATGCCAGTACCTTAAGCAAGCAAATAAGCAATGAACTTCCGCCTGCAACTGTATTTTAGAAGTTTAAAAGATGTGTATAGGAAGCATAGATTTATCATACAGAAAAGGTTTATAGCATTCTCTCTTGGTTCAGATATTCATGATTACATCTTTTATTAGACATCAAATGTACTTAACTGGTTATATGTCGACAGTTTAAGCTGTAATGCGGCATGGCCTTCATCGTTTGCACGGTCAAGGTTTTAGCTTAACTTTCTTGATCTTGAGTTAATCAGAACTATCCAAGTGTTAACTACCCTGTGTTATCACGCAGCCTTCATCATATGCATAATTCACACCATATAAAATGTGACCCGTAAGATACATCTAACAAAAGCAAAACAGCTTATAAACGCAAGAGATGAAAATTTTAATCAAATGTGATTCAAAATAGACAGCCATTTAGAGTTTTGTCATGATGAGATTAACATCAGAACTGTTCTCAAAAGGGTAACCGAAAAGCTTACAGCGTTATGATTCTCAGACCTACAAGATAACGTCTATCGTGTTATGATAAGTACTAGTCCATCCTATTTATCCCGTCATTTCTTTTTACCTTTCATGTGTTTACCCTTCTTCCCCTTGTTTGCCTTCGCACTCTTGTTTTTACCATCCAGAGTGCTTCCTTCACCACTTTGACTTTCTAAAGCCACTTCAACGAGTGCATTCACGGGAGATGGTGGCTCAAGAATTGTCCCATCATCAACATTGTGACAACTCTTCCTTGGAAACAACACGCGCATTATCTCCTCTTTAGATTTGTTAAGGTCCACAAATATAGCACAAGGAGCATGGATATTAAGAATCAGATCTCCCCGGCATACAATAACGAGAGGATCATTTACACTCATCAACGCTTCTGCCACCACTTCTGGATTTAAATTCAAAGAACAGCCCTTCCTTCTCCTTAGAAGACTGGAAACAAACTTCTGTGGAAGCAAATCCGCAATATTGCTGCTACCCGTTAGCAAATCAAGTAGTACTTGTGAGTGGTCTGGTTCTTCCAGAAGAGTTAAAGCCAACATCATAACGAGCTTCAATGCTAAAAGATTGTGATAAAATAAGCGATCATTAGTTGATAATGCGCACCAAAGAAACGTATTTTTTCTATCATAGAGGATTTTTTGGACAATTTCAACATAAAAGCTTATGAGACGCTTGAAAATTTTCGGTTTTGGACTCAATTTAGTTGGGGTACAAGAAGAGTGAAGATGTGTAAACCATCGGGCAAAAGAAGACTTGGCAGTGTAAAAAGTTTGACATAACCAAGATGCCACAAATAGAAGACGATCCAAAAGATACACGAAACTGTCGGCTGAAACACAGGCTGAAACACAGCCCAAACCCAACTGATTGGCTCTAAAAGCATCATTCAGAGCCAGCATGAATTCTGGAAGAACAAGATCCTCTCGAAAGCCAACATCCCTAAGTTTTCCAAAAAATAACTTCCACATAGGTTTTGATTCAAGCTTTTTAAGAATAATCTCATAAAGTGATTCTGATGATCTGAAACCAAGACATGCCATCGTCACCTTCCCAATTGTCCCATAGTCGAGGTCACTTATGATGTTAGTAGTTCGATAAATAAGCTCATTAAGCATGCTGACAGAAACATCAGTCGTTCTTAAAGAAATCAAGTCCTCAGACATTGATTTTCGCCAGTCCAATGGAAAAATAAGATGAAAATAATCTACCACTGATTTTTTTAAAGATGAAAGCAGACGCGTGTCGAAAGAGGGAGCGAGGTCAAAATACTTGCAGCTGAACAAAATATTGGAAACGCCGAAAATGTGAAGAAGAGATATGCCTTGGTGAAAAGCTGAACCGTTTGACTTTAACTGGTAGAGACCTTCAAGAGTGTCAACTACCTTAATACCCACAGAAAGTAATTCCGACTCCCAATAAGACCGAATAGCTGGCACCAAATAATCAAGATGCATAGTTAGAAACTCCCCGTCCCTACGAATACCCTTGTGACTAGTGTTCCGTAACCAATGAGCATCTTTGAATACTAACTGGTAAAGTAAACCCTCTCCATAACGTGGTTTCGCCCCACAATAAAGACAAATGAAATGAATATGACTTCCGAAATTAAATCGGTCTTTGTTGTTAAAAATTCCAGAAACATTCTCCGTCCATAAATTCCAGTAATAAACCAGCGTTCTAACAGAAACCCGGTTCTGATTCATCATTTCTTGACAGTGCTCATTTATATCAACTGGTACCTTGTCCTCCCACTCATATTTAGAATAACTTAGACGAAAATGAGCATCCAAGATTTTCCTAAGCGACAAAATTTCTCCCGTTAGGCTCCCGTTTTGCCGGGAAGTGTCTAAATCATTTTTCAGTTCATTCAAGCTACTATGCTGATCAGAGAGTACGTTAAGCTCATTACAAGTACTATCATAGAACTTTTTTGAATCCTGTTTGGCAAGCGACTTTGCTTTATTACATAGTTCTTCCTTCTGAGGAAACTGCTTCAATGGCCAACCTTTGTTTCCATTTCCCCATACTGAGTTAAGAAGTACATACCAAACTACCAGAACGGTGGCCTCCCTAAAATGTCCAGCCTTCTCGAAAAGATCAGCTTCTTTTAAAACATCACCTAATGACCTTGCCAGCTCAACCGTTTCAAGAAAATGGCCTGATTCTTCTTCCAATGATAAAAGGTCGTCAAGGCGGCCTAAAGACCTCAAGAATGCACGTTTAGACTTCATAGAAGAAAACGCTCTGACAAATTTCATCATGGATTTAGGATCCTTATGCTGATGGTAATCCAGAGCCCCACTTTCTAAGAATTCCTGCTCAATTTTTCATATTTCCTTACTTCTGACATTAACATGTTCTTTCCAGTATTCAATATACTGCATGCCTTTATGAAAAAGTTTCCCTTTTATGCAAGCTGAAAGACAGTTAGAAAACATATCTCCTTTGGCGTAAGCTTCCGCTGCATCATTATAACAGCCTGATAGAGTGAAACACTCTGCTGCTGCATCAATCTTTCCACATTCGGACAAATAGATTTTTCCTGCGCAAACACAAGACTTTAGCTAAAGAGTGGCAAGATGGAAGAGTCGGGTATTGTTCCAAATTAAGCACTGATCCAAATCTTTGAGTAAAAATAATGGAATGTAATATACTTTCAAAATCAAACTTAGGCAATGGTTAAAATGACCCATTTGACCCGTTCCCCTATTAGTTAGTTCCTATTGTTTGACCCATTTGAGATCAAACGCAACCGAAATCCAATACAGACAAGGATTTATGTTTTACCAGCTCTTTCGTACTCCCCCAAATCACAATAACATGAAGCTGCAGACTCGAGTTTCCCAACAGACTCAAATATTCCTGCTGCTTCTCTAACATAACTTTTATAAGCTTCGTGACTTGATTCCCGCATTTGATCAGCAGATGCTCTCAGACCAGAGGCTTTGGCCAGTTTTTCCCACATTGTGTCTCCAGCTCTCTCGAAACACACCGTCGCCATCACAAAATTGTTCTCATAAAAAACTGAAACCCATATGATGGTCATTTAACACCGCACTAGTAAATCATAAGAAAACTAAAAGTCATAGATAAAAGAAAATGATAATTAACCTTTTTACCACGCTCCCGCCACTCCTGAGGGCTGCTAACAACCCGCATAGCTTGTGCCACTGAATCATCCAACTTTCTTATTTGAACAAGTCCCCTCATTTTCCAGTAATCAAACATTGGTTTTGAGAGCTCCTCTTTATTCTCACATATCCATAACCTTTGCCTAGTTCGAGTTATAGCCACATATAATTGTTTCAGTTCTGAACATAAAATACCGTGTCTCGCCTCAGTGAATGTCGGAAAAGATTGTGGAAGTTTCTCATCGAGCCAATCAAATTTCTTCATGTATCCATATATAACTCTCCACTGGTCTTTCAAAGGGGATGTCCCAAAAAAGTTGTACAACAAGACGTCCTAAAATTCAAAAATACATTTATCAATAACCTTTTGGTGACAAAAGTTTTTAACAGAATATAATTAAGTTACTTACGTGAAACTCAAGTCCCTTACACTCCAGTATAGTGAGAACAAGAGCTTGTCTTCCAACATATTCGCAAACTTCAGTCTTTGCACGTTCATCACGTACCAATATGACTTGTTCAGCACCAAACCCCACAACTTCTCCACTACCTTCACCGCCACCAAAGATTGTGACAATTGCATTTTCGTGGTTACCAGATTCCAGTAGAACAGGAGCTTCTCCAGAAATAAGACTAGTTTCAGGCTCTAGATTGTCAATTGAGTTAACAAAGTAACAGTATAAAACATCAATGACACTCTGAGCTAAATCGAGCACCCCAGCATGAGTTCTAAAGTTCTGTTTCAGTTGAGAAATATCAGATAAAAGACTCTTTTCTCGTTTTCCAGATGATCCAATGCTTAAGAACTCCTTATAGAACAGATGTCGTATTTCCTGAAACCTAAAGTCAATCCCTCTTGCAATTGTTTGTGCAGTATCACCCGCAAATATAAAGCCCTCATCAACATTTTCGGAAATATATTTGAAAAGAGAAATTTGTCTCATACTAAGATCTTGCACTTCATCGACGTACACAAAATCCATTTGATCACCTGCATATTTCCCATTTTTAAGCCTACGATGAATGTCATTTACAAAATCTCCCAAATCGAACTCTCCACGCGCAGTCTTCATCTTTTCATAGGCTTGAAAGAGTTTGTAAACCATGTCTCTTTTCTCTTTTGTTAAAGTGGAAGAACGATTTTCGGCCAATAAAGAGTAACGCTCGTAATTTAATCTTCCATCACTGCATTCCCCTGCTTGCAAGCCTCCTTTTATATGAGAAATAATTTCGGTGAAAACTCTGGAACAATTAAGCTTCTTTGTAAAATCTGAGTTAAAGTGGGGCCAATAAACTGAACAAAATCTGTCAAATGTAACCTCCGTTAATCTTATTAAAGTTTGCAATTCAACAGATCTTGAACTTATAATGTTGCCATGAGAACCTTCTCTCGCCTCAAGAAATCTATTAAAGAACGAATTCCCCAATGTACCATCCAGCATCATCAGAAACTTTTGAAATGTTAATACGAGAGGGTAACTTTTAACGGGAATGCTCGTTAATGTATCTGGGATATCATTAAATTCTGAGGTAATGACATCTGTATCCTCCAGATTTATTCCTGCTAATGAATTCCCGTCACTTGAAATACTGTGACATAAATTCATAAAGTCAGAACAAGACAATAAAAGAAGTGAAAAAGGGACGAAAAACGAGTATTTCCGCACCTTGTAAGGTGGGAAACATTTTGTTTGACAGCATAGCATAAGTGTGGGCTGACGGTCACAAAAAGCTGACGAAGACAACTCGTTTTGCTATCTTGATGTTCATTTTCAGCTTCCCTAAACTGGCTGCTCTGTCCTTCATAAATCCTATCAGAAGCAATCCGAAATTTTTGTTCTTGTTGGAACAACTTGGTTGTCAGAACAGTAGTTTTTCCGGTTCCTGATCGCCCAGTTATAAATGAACTTTTGCAAGATGAAATTATGTCCATTTGTTCATCAGTGACTTGCATGGGAAGATCAACTTCTTTACCAGAAAGCAAATGGCTCACGACCCCACGTGACAATGAGTAGAATTTCATCAGAAATAAGCTTTCACTTACTTTTGAGTTTTCAACATAATTTCTAGCATCATTAGGTTTCATACTCGCTTCACTTTCATCTTCACAGTCACTTAGATAACGAAATCTGATAATTTTTTGGGATGCGGGCCAACTTCTTGGAAGTTCCAAGTTCCTGAAAACATAACGAAAATGGACTCAAGCATGTATAATACAATCATTACTTTAAGAACTAAGATTCAGTAGACAACAAAGGAACATACCCCTCTAAACATTTTTCCGTGCACCGATTATTAAAATCATTTGTGTATGCAGAATATACGCTCTCGAGTCGTTTTTTGAGTTTCAGTATCTCCTCTAAGGCTAATACATCCCAAACCTTCAAAACCTGTATATAGTTGACTTCCTTGATGATGTCGATAGTGCAAATTAAATACAACCCTTCAACCTTGAACTGTTTCAAAATTTGTGAAGAAGTTTCACAGCATAAGTCCACACTTTTGTTCTTGGGCCACCATCCACTAGATAGTTTCAGTAAGAGATTCAAAACAAGCATTTTCAAGCGAGCACTCATCAGCTTTCCAAACGATCTTCTGAAATCTTCACTAAAGAGAACCTTCCATATTGCATGTTTAAAAAGTACACTATTCCCATTAACCAGGTCATCAAGCTGTTCTAACTCTTTCTTCACTGCTATAATTGTCTTCTTCAAGCTTTCATCAGCATCAGCGTCAAACAGACAATGGCGATTTCTTGCATCACATACTAATTCTTTCCATATGGACTCACTATTAGTCAAGGTTCTTTCGCTTCCCAATATCCAAAGACAATGTCTACACAAAATTGGAAGACAATATTCATACTTCTTCAGAAAATAAAAATGTCATTTGTTAAAAATAGAAATAAAAAAGTGACCGAATTGCATACCGTGCTCTCGTCAAGGCAACATTAGTCCTTTGATGACTAGACATGAAGCCAACAGACCCATTGCCATTGGATCTTACTGTCGATAATATAACTATATCTTCTTCCCCACCCTGAAACCCGTCCACTGATTTCACCTTTACTGAAAATCCATCGAGTTTCTCATACTTGCGAGCAAGTTTTTCTTGAATCGAAATCACTTGGGCAACATAGGGAGATATAACACAAACAGTAAGGGTCTGCTTTGAGTACTGCCATGCTGTAAATGTTAATAATAGGTTAAACTTAAGTAAATTTGAACACAAGATTACAAATGTTAAAAAGTTAGAATGACATAGCTGATAAGCACCTTTATAGAGATTTTGAACAATTTTGACCACAACAGCCACTTCAACCATGTTTCTTCGGCTTCTTCCATTGTCGTCTCTTTCTTCTCTTCCATCAACAACATTTATAAAAGAATAGGATCCAAACATTGGTCCTGGAAGATATGTCTTTTCATGACTTAAGGATAGCACATTTGGTGCATCTTGAATTTGATTCTGATAAAACATCCGATTTGGGAAGACACTGATGGAAGGATGCATTCTGTACTGAACATTAAGAAGATGCTTCAAATGACCCAAAGAACTTAATCGATCAAATAAACTCCTTCCAAAACCAGATTCAATACAAACCTGTCCACAAACATGTAGTTTATCAAACTATAGCTACTAACTCAAATGTAAACAATAGTCTTAAGGTACAGAGATAAATAAAGACTTACTTTGCTATTAACCACTGCAGGTAATTCGTGCTCGTCTCCGATAAGAATAGCATGCTTCAATCCTGGAAGTTGAAGAGGAATGATGGATTCTGCCTCTTTCAATTGAGCAGCTTCGTCTATGACCAGTATATCCAAAGGCTCCATATTGACAGCATGCAACTTGTTGGAACTTGAAGTTGTGCAAAATATAACAGAAGCTCTTTCAAAACAAAATTGTGTAATTGCATATTTGTTTAGATAAGATGGGAGAGTGAGCTCGTCAAGAGATTGATGCAGAGTTGTAAGAACATATAGAGACCTGGCTCTAAAGAAACTGATAGTAGACATATCATCTTGCACTGGTTCAGAAGTGAAAAGGTCTTGAACTTCTTCCGAAACCAGAGTCTCTTGAAATAGCAATGACTCCAAAGAACTCAAATTATCCAAAAGAGAGATCATATTCTTGAAATTATATTCCCCTATGAAATTTCTCGAGATATGAGTACAAAATGTTACAATGCACCTTCTGAGTGGCCGTGCACTAGAACTGAATCGATCTCGCACAAAGTCAATGAATGATTGAACTTCTTGTTGTGTCTCTTTGCACAACTTGTTTTTTACAAACATATGATATTTAGAGACACAGTTTTCCAATAAATCGATCATAGATCTTATGCAACGCTTCCAACCAGTCACTGGCCCTAGGCACTCAACAAGCCTATAAACCCGATGCTCTAGAAATATTTCTTCAATGTCAGTACTAACATTTAACCTCTCCTTGGTGCCAAACAAGACCACATCTCCCACGGGATAGAAATAATCACCACTTGCGGTTGTGATTTTGCATGATTCTGTCACCAACCTCAGAACACGAGAGGCTAACTGTATAATAGCTACATCAGTTGGAGCACATACAAGGGTCCTGCGGTACATTTGCAAGAGGATAAAAAGCAAAATACTGACAGTCATGGTTTTCCCTGTTCCGGGTGGTCCCCATATTTGCTCCACAGATGAAACATGACAACATTGCGTTTTACAAAGCGCCACTGTGATTGCAGCCCTTTGAGATTCATTAAGATTAACCAAAAGATATGGATCATATTGAGATAAAATATTATCAGAACCAATAGAACATATATTGCAGCTCCTCTTGACCTGTAAACAACATTTCAATATTTAATAACAAGATCGTCACTATATAAAAGTGAAACTGTAATAAAAAAAATAAACCTTACCGTTGGATGAGAGTAAAGAACCTCTTTGATGATATCAAGGTTTCTATGTATATGCAATGAATTCCATATTCTATTCTGAGTTGTTATATTCATCACAAAAATGACAAACATCCCCTCTTGAAATTCAATCGGTTTTGAAGCCTTAACTATTAAAGATGTACTGTCGTCTTCATTACTTTTAACCAATGAAAGAGTCCATGTTCTTCCCACGCGCTGCAAGTCAGAAATGGATTCAGGTTTCCCATCTACTAAAATAAGCAGATCACCAGGTAACGTGCAGTAAGCATCTTTGCCACGTTCACTAAACTGATTCTTCCAAGGACCAGCAATAACATTGTAGGCCATATTTTCACCACATTTGGACTCGTTCAATGATAAAATTTGAGAAAATGGAGCTCTATAGATGATCTCCATGGAAGAAGCAAGATCAGCACGTGTTTCTTCTAGCATGGGATAAACAAAAGAGGCAAAATAGTGCTCTTCAGACTCAAAAGTAAGTGGTAAGTTCTCCACCTACACAACGATGCATCAATATCGTTACTTACATTCGTGTAATGAATTTACTATCTAAAACAAAAAAAAAATACTAACACCACCTCTTTTAAACTGAGGAACAAAAGAAGATTATTTCGTTTCATTTGTAGTATGAGAAAGTCCATTTCGCTCCAGTGTTTGACCATACAAGAAGTTTCATACGATAGTGCTTATTTGACCATATAAGAAGTTTCATCCAAACGCTCAGAAATGATTGTCGGTTTTAAAAACACGCAGATCCTAACTTACTTAAATTATGTTACAGTACTTATTTAACCATACAATAAGTTTCATCCAAACCATTCAGACATGTTGATCTGGTACTTGGATACAATGAAATATGAATAAGCTAGCTTTGGAACATTTCATACACAAAGTGTTTAAAGAATAAGACATATCCAAATATAAAACTAGAGCCACCAATAAAGTAAAAAATAATTCATCCCTAACCAAGACATAATATGGGGTGATTGCCTTAAGTTATTTTCTAGCTTATCAGCTTCTTCTTTTTTCCGGCTTATTGTTCATACACCCAACCAAAAGCTTATTATGACTTAAAACTGAAAGATAGGCTCCAACCAAAAGCTTATTAAATTGACTTATGACAAAAAAAATAAGTCAAACAAGAACAATTATGTTTGACTTATGAGCTTAATTTACTCGACTTAAGGTGATTTGTTTTTACCTATAAGACTTAAAATGTGGAAAAAAGTAAGGCGAACAAATAAGCGCGTAAACAAGCACACCCAACTCATATCAAGAGTTACGGGTAACAAAGATGTAATACATTCAGATAAAAACAAATTAAAAAGAAGGTAAAAAGGTATGAAAAAGAAGAAGCAACAACCTCGTTCTTATAGAGATCTTCATTAAAGATGTCATCAAGAGACCATGAAAACAACATCTTCATTAACTCATTGTTGTTATTTTGTTCCTCAGCATCATCTCCCAAAGAACATCCTTCCATCTTTACCTAACAATGCAACCAAACCCAGTTTTTTTTTTTTATACAGGTTGTGACAAGGGTTCTAGTGTACAAGCTTTATAGCATATTGAAATGGAAGTGATGATGAAAAACAAGATGACAAAAAGGAATGTTTATGTTTGTGGACCAACTATTTTCTTATCTTTTTTAAGTTATAGTAACTTCTTAAGTTTTAGTGTTTTACTGCTCCTACTAACGTAATCTCTCTTTTTTAACCCCTTATTTTTTTCATAATTATTGAATCCGAAGATAATTTCATATATGTCTTTATTTTAAGCTAAAAATGACATATGTATATTCAATCCTAAATATATATATATATTCAATTTAAAACTTAAAATTACATATATGTTTATATTTGTCCAAATATTCAATTTTATATATAAATAAATTTAAATACATATTTTTACTATCTATATCTATCTACTATCTACTATCTATCTACTACTATCTATAAAGGAGTTATCTCTATTGTTGAAAGTTAAAAAAATTCAACAAAACTTCTCATGTAAGAAACCATATCTATACTAACTTCCAATGTAAGTTTCGTTCCAGTCTTTAATACACACTGTAAACCCATGTAAGGAAAGTATTTACAAAATATATGCATTTATACTTTATATGAAGAATAATGAGCAGTTGTTTATTTACTGAATATATGGCAATAATGAATGATTGAGCTAACTAAGGAAATGTTAAAAATTTGAATGTTCAAAATTGTAATTACAAAAGCTGTAAACGTGTATACCGATTTTAAATCTTCTTTTATACGTTTCATTATCCATTAATCAGTTTCCTTCTATTTCTTTGTCAAAGCTTCTGCTATACTCATTCCACTGTTATTTAATCTTCGGTTTTTGAGGATTAAGGAATTATGTGTAGATAATGTATAGAGATGATCATGCAAGGTAAAAAAATTTATATATTTTGTATTGTTTTATGATTGTGGTTACTTTAGATGTTATTACTGATTATCGATTCATTATTTTTTTAGGCCTTAAAAATTATCTCTTACCTATGTAATGCTGTATAATTGACAGACTAGCGAGCATCATATCCTGATCAGACGAGAGGAAATAGTGTAGACAATGCAAATACAATCTACAAGGGTATTCCGGGTAGATCTAGGCTCCTTTAAAGAAAAGGCTATTTGGATATGCATTTCGTAAGTGAGTATGTGATATTATAAATCATAAACAAATAGTTAGTTGGCATAATATCGATCACTCAAACTATATTTGAATGTAATATTACAGTTTAAGGCTACTATAATGTTTGAGCAAGTGCAAGTCAATGAACGGTACCCCGCATTGTTAAAAAAGTTGAATGTAAAATGTTATTACCTGATAGAAACTACATTTGTTATCTTTGTTTAGTCATTAAGAAAAATGTCACAGGTTGCATTTGCTGGTGAAAGTACCTGATGTACATACTCCACTAGGAAAACAAAGAAAGGTAAACAACAATATATATGTGTTTTGTTTTTGTTCTATTATTTGCAGATAAGTCATACAACAATCTTTTGTATAACTATAAACGTGATGTTTTTATGATAGTTCTTATCAAGTACTTTCCTCTCTTTTATTCTTTATATTATAGGGGATGGTAATATGCGCTTACTCATATAGTTGAAAGCTTATAGCTTATTGCGTTATCAACACACATTAAGTTCATTTGAGTGGGTAAATTAAGCCAATGGGCTTAAGTGTATTAGTTTGAATAAGTTGATAATCATATTTAGCTCTTCACCATCAGCTTATCTAGCTTTTATACTACTTTACTCAAATCAGGTTGCGCAATTAAGTGAGACATTCAGTAAAGATCACTATGCTGAATTGAATTTGTTCTTGGATGAAGATATTGGACAAGTAAGATCATCTTTACAACTACTTAACCATCTGCGTCAAATTAGATCTTCTAAAATTTGATTTTTTTTGCTTATCGTAGTCGTATTTATTTTTTCAGGATTTGAATTCTCTTCCCCCAGCAAATAAAGCTAAAGATGACATGCTTCTTTTCTTCAAGCTTTACAACCCTGGGAAGGAGCAACTTCAGTAGATTGATATATACTAACTTATTTGCATTCAGTTATGAAGTACTGGAAAAATCAACAGCTTGTGAATCTAGGCGACACAGGTTGGCGTCGGAAGTTTTTTTCGTGACGAATTAGTCACGCATAAGTCAAATTTTACAACTATTTGGTTATCCATACTTTTTACTTAGTTGAAGATACTAAGGAGTACATATAATGCAGTTAGATAATTGAAATTGAAAAAGTGGCCATGTTTTTAACGTGTAATTAAAGAAAACTAATCAATGTTCTACTTTGTTTTTGACATATTTTTCTTTTCTTCCTTTTTTGTCTCAGGGCGAAGTGGAAGATTTCTATCTAGAAGGGAGTCTGAATTTAAGAACGAGTGTGTGAGTGTACGTGGAAACTTCAGCAATGTCGAAAAGAACCAAGGCGTTGATTTTGGTGATAGGAGGAATGGTTGTGGCAGCATTAGGAATGAACTTGGATAACTTCATCTATATATAACTGCTAATTATGTTGAAGCTCGTGAATAATTGCAACTTGTATGGAGAAAAAACGTGTTAGTACATCAGCATATTTGAAAAGAGATCAAATCATAAAAGAGATCAAATCATAAAAGAGATGATAAAAAGATGAAATCGTGTAGGTGGGAAACCCTAAAACCGTTAAACCAAAACACTGAATTCTACTTCCGAAAAGATACAAATGTAAGAAAGTCGCTTTCAATTTTTTGTGTCAAGATTGGAAAGAGACAAATTCATAAATGATATCATATCATGTATGATATATTTTAAAACGTGTGCACTTAATTTGGATGTGATTATGTGAACTACACAGCCGTCAATTACACATAGTTCGAGTGAATTACAAATTAATTCTGGAAGTTAATGAAATCCCAATGATTTTATAGGCAAGAAATTATCAGATTTAAACAACCTAATGGGTTCCTATCACTAATTAAGGAGATTTAGTTTTTATTTAAGTATACTGTAAAACCACTAATTAAAGAAATTATATATTATTAGTAGAAGCTTGTGATATAAGCCTTGTGATAAGAACAAACCGTATATTTTTTTATGCAAATGAAGGATACATTGTAACCTCGATGTAACTAAATATGGTACGCTTTTTTGTATTAGACTATTTTTTTAACGGCGAGTTAATAGTTAGTGGTTCGAGCTTACAATGACATTCAATTGGGCAGTATGCAAGCATCGAACCTTCTCCTTAGAGAATAAACTTCACTCTTGCTTTTATTTAATTCGGGCTCCTGAAGGTCTTTAGTGAGACATCTCTATAAATATCTCCCCAAAATTACCTTTGGTGGCCTTGTATTAGATTATTAGAGTATGAAAACAACAACATTTACATAATATATACGTGAAATTATGTATTTGTAAATTCATCTTAAAACCATGCCATTATCTAAGTGATTTGAAGTTGTTTTAGTCGGGTGTTTAGGTAAATAGATTTTGTGACCATTAACTTATATACAATATTTCGATGTTATGGGGTAAAGAATTTTTTTAAAACATCTATCAACCTACAATCAACATAAGCAACTGCCTTTTTTTCTTATGCTTTAGCTCTTAATGTATTTGTGAGTTTATTAGTTGACTCACTTAAGTATCAAAGAGGGCAGCTTAGTCAATTGGTTTGTGCACGTAGGACATCTAAATGACCAACGTAGAATAGAGTCATGTACTAACAAGTTGTTAGTTGATTTTTATTCCAACGTTAATAATCTTGTTTAGGTTGAAGTAATTTGAACCATGTTGATACATGGTTTTTCATTGGGTTTAAGATTAATCTCGGAATCTCCTCGAATTGATTCACAGCTCAAAGTGGAATGATTGTTCTTGGTGACAAATAGGGGGTTTGGTTTTCTATTCTACTAAAAAGGTGAATGCGTGAAGTAACTAAAATGTAAACTAGAAGCAGTTAATCAAAAAAAAACTTGAATTAAAATTTAAATAAAACAGTAACTTGAAAATAACCTTAAAAATGCTTGATTCGGAATGTGGCTTGATCCAGAATAAATCAGACAAAAAGCTCCATGCGGAATAAATATGCTATGAGGAATAAAAAGATATGAGGAATAAATGTGTTATGAGGAATAAATGGACTATGGGGAATAAATATGCTATGAGGAATAAATGCTTATGAGGAATAAATGTGCTATGAGGAATAAATGTGCTATGAGGAATAAAAAGCTATTCGGAATAAATGTGCTATGAGGAATAAATGGACTATGAGGAATAAATATGCTATGAGGAATAAATGCTTACGAGGAATAAATGTGTTATGAGGAATAAATGTGCTATGAGGAATAAATCCTTATGAGGAATAAATGTGCTATGAGGAATAAAGAGTCCTGTGGTTCTTACCCACCCCTTTGACTAAATTGCTGAAATATATGTTAAGCCTATAATGGATGCATTTTCAACAACCTTTATTAATTTCTCAGTCAAATCAATTTTTAATTTACCAAGTATTTACACTAAACTTATCGAATTTATTAAAAGTGCATTAAATGCTTGACTAAGTATTATGTAATCATTTATTTCATTAAAGCTTCCATTAATTAAGTGATTTACTTTTTTTTTATATATATTTATAAAAAGGTTTGTAAGTTAACTTTGGTTATGAAAAATCAAACTAAATGCCGTGACAAATATTTTGTGGTTAACGTCGTGTTGTATTATATTTTTTATTATCTTTTTATATAAAAAGGTTGGATGTAGGTTTTTATCCTTAATGTTGCTCGTCATTTTTAAAACAATATTTAAATAAATATTTATAAAGATAAACTTGATTAAGACAATATTTAAACAAATTAAACACTTTTAAAAACAAGAATATATTTATTAAAAATAAAAAGTTCAACATATACCTAATATTCAGTATAAAAAAATTTCATTTCATTAATTTGTTGCTACGAGTAGGTTTTCTAATACCGTCAACTTACCCACAATAGAAGACGTATAGGACTTATAGGGCATCTGCATGGGAAGACATGTTTTCAAGTCGGCAACTTGTGTTTGAAGAATATATTCGTTCTTGAAGACAAATGTAATATTTTCGTCATTGTAATCTTAATTTTAAATTTAATAAAGTTATTATA
The DNA here is from genome assembly GCA_025667525.1 of Glebionis coronaria. Lineage (NCBI taxonomy): Eukaryota > Viridiplantae > Streptophyta > Magnoliopsida > Asterales > Asteraceae > Glebionis > Glebionis coronaria. The sequence goes on from CM046882.1 coordinate 519,249,092, forward strand.
ATGTCTAATTTTGTCTAATATAAAATAAATAAATTTTATTTTAATGTTTAATTTTTATTTAATATAAAATAAATAAAATGTAATTAGTAGTAAATGATTAGCTAATTAATAATAGTTAATGATTACTTATTTAATAGTAGTTAATGATTAGCTAATTAATAGTTAATAATTAGTTAATTAATGATTTTAGTCAAAAGGTGGGTGAGTATATTAAGTAGGGTAGGTATGAACCCATGAAACCGGAATAAAAAGCTTATGAGGAATAAATGTGCTATGAGGAATAAATGTGCTATGATGAATAAAAAGCTATTCGGAATAAATGTGCTATGAGGAATAAATGGACTATGAGGAATAAATATGCTATGAGGAATAAATGCTTATGATGAATAAATGTGTTATGAGGAATAAATGTGCTATGAGGAATAAAAATCCTTATGAGGAATAAAATGGCTATTCGGAATAATAGCCTATGAGGAATAAAAAACCTATTCGGAATAAAAATCCTTATGAGGAATAAAATGGCTATTCGGAATAATAGCCTATGAGGAATAAAAAAAAACCTATTCGGAATAATTTTGCTATGAGGAATAAAAAGCTTATGCGGAATAAAAATCCTTATGAGGAATAAAATGGCTTGTTCGGAATATGTGGGTACGAAGAACAGAAACAGCAAAAAACAGGGGAAAACGAATTTAATCAAAAATCAACCAAGTTTTTAACCCAATCTTAAACAAAACTAATCATAAATCATCTACTAACCATAAACATCAAATCCCAATCATAAAAACACAAAACCCACTAACCTTTGAAGATCAAAATCAATTAAATAAGAACTTTAAAACTTTGAATAAAAAGAGAAGATGAACAAGATGAAATGGAAAGATTATATTGATGATTAAGGTTTAAACAATCAAAGGAAAAAGATTAAAAGCTTACAAGATGAAGGATTCAACAAAAATGAAAAATCACCAACACCTTAGTGGTGTTGGCTTCCTACGAAAGAAAAGAAGAAAACTGGGAAATGAAAAACTAGTCTAAAAGTGTGAGGGTGAATTCCTTTTATAGGCCAAGTGGTTGGTTGGTGAGTGGGCTTTCTCCCTTTCTTCTTGTCTTCTCGTCTTTTCAGAAAAGTTGACGTTTTCGATTCTGATTCGGGATTTGTCGACGATTAAATTCAACTCGTCTTTTAATTTCTTCGTTTAATAGACTTGAGTTTCTTCGACATATGTAAGTCTTCCATCTTTGGTCCTTTTCTTCGATAAATCTTCAAATAGGCCCATTGACTTCAAATCTTTTACATCTCTTGGAAAATAGACTTCGTCTTGAGTCTTTTTCCTCGATAAAACCCGTGCAATCCCATGTTTTCTTCAATATTCATCCGGTTGACTCTGAAAACACAATAAACACAAAAACCACGCATAATTCCAAACAAATGATATTAAACACGCGTTTTGGTCTTGTTTTAGTAAGAAATAAGTGGTAAAAGGATGGGTGTTTTCACACCTATCAAATCCCCTACACTTAACCATTGCCATGCCCTCATGCAATGCTTAGTGATAAAGCAATTTTACACTATTCTCATAATCAATCAACCTTGGCCTTATTAAAATACTACTAAACAAAAATTAAAGTAATAAGAGAAATTAAAACTTTAAAGCAAACAAAAGGATAGAAAACCATTTTCACTTGAAAATAGCTACATGGAAATAACTTGCAAAGAGATCAAGGACTTACATTAGGGCTTTGGTGCTGCGAAGATTTATCACCCTCAAGTTTCACGTTCCCCAAACTAAGCTTAAAAACGAGATCGTTGTTATTATAAGTTAGCAAATCAAACACTTACACACATGGCTTAATCAAATGCTTAAACTCCCTTATTCCTAGAGGTATCTCTTATATTTTATTTTTGTCTTAGAATGATCATGAAGATGCATTTTTGGACTTATTTCGATAGTTTATTTAGGCTAAAAGCAAAGTAGGACGATTTGATCAATAGTTAGCTAAAGGACAAAATCTCTTAAAACTGCTTCTCGGGATATCAAAAAGTTCATATCTTGGCATAACTCGGTTCACGATTTGAGACCTTTCTCGGGCCGATATTTGTCATGTACTTCATACTTCATATCTTTGAGAGACGTTCTTGAGATAATGGTGTTCTCTTCGTTAATAGAGTTTCTTCACTTGGAGACTTTTGAGGGGTACTCCAACTTTGTTGACCACGACTTCATGATTATTTCTTCAATCTCTAATTGAGATTTTGAGATACAACGATCCGCCTCCTTTTCGGACTTGGATCTATTTATTCTCATACCTTGTTAGGGTCTTTTCGGATAGACTTCTCCATGATCTTTATGGGAGTTGATTGCTTTTCGTCGTGAGTCTTGATCCTTCATATTGATTTTGGGAATAATGCTTCTCACATCACCTTGGATCTTTAGCAATAAGATTGAATCCTCATGCCTTGTTAGGGCCTTTTCGGACTCGCCAATCTTCGCGCCCCGCTTCATAAGTTATGCCTTGGCTATGAACTCTTATCATTACCGAGCAACTTTTAAACGATCTTGGGCTAGAAGCTAAGTAACTTTTCAAAACGTACGACCTTACTTATTGCAGATAAATTATTAGCAAGTGATGGGAGGATAGGCAAATAATTACACTAAGTGAGCTTGTGCAAGAATGCCGACTTATAATTGACTCTATCATTTCTCGTTCTCCACAATTTAAAATCTCAAGTAATGAGACTCGTGGATACTTAGCCTAATAAACCAATTAAGGTCTACATGGTTAAGGATACTAGCTAGAATAAACTTGGATAAGTCTATTCGGGTTGAGTCAAAATAATCGCAACTGGCCTAATATGTCAAAGATTTCAAAACTAGCTACACCATTTTATTAATATTTTTAACTTATTTGCAGGATATATACATATGAAAGCAACGATAAAAATTTAAAAATTACGACTAAATGGCCAAAGTTAATTAAAAATTTGAAAAATGCTGAAAAAGATGATTTTTCGGTTAAATGAAGGCATTTTCATGGAAAAGTCCACTTAAAACTTGGATAGAAGTCCCCCCTACACTTAATATAAACATTGTCCTCAATGTTTAAGCATGTGGGAAAAGTATCCCCTACACTTATGACATTGTGCACGTTGGTTAAATCAAGTTAAGGAAGAGACGACTAACGTGATCAATTTCAAATGTGAGTATGAAGAAAATTGAATCACGATAGTTAAGAGATAGAACCGGATTTCGGATAACACGGGAGCACGGTTCTTCAAAAGTTCCAAAAGTGCATTCATCCCTGTAATCACATCACCACGCAAACACAAACACCTATAGAGGTCCCCCTACACTTAGGAGGTTAAAACGGAAAATGATAGATACTCGGGCTGCCTCCCGAGGAGCGCTTGTTTTTTATAACCGAGTCACGAGCCTGACTCGACCCAAAATTAGTTCATGGGAAACGTGGTGAGGGATGGAATCATCTCATGAGAGATGTCCTCACCAAAGTACAACTTCACTCGTTGGCCATTCACCTTAAAATTAGGTCCATTAGGTTGAGCGAGCTCGAGAGTACCATATGGAAAAATTTGGGCAATGGTGAATGGGCCGGACCAACGAGATTTCAGCTTGCCCGAAAAGATTTTTAACCGAGAGTTAAAGAGTAAAACTTTGTCTCCAACTTGGAACTCTCGATTTTTAATCTTAGAGTCGTGAATGAGCTTAGTCTTCTCCTTATAGATCAAAGAATTTTCATAAGCCTCATTACGGAGTTCATTCAGCTCATTGAGTTGGATCTTGCGTAGGTCACCGGCTTTGTTGATATCAAAATTAGCCCACTTCAAGGCCCAGTAAGCCTTGTGCTCCAACTCAATGGGGAGGTGGCATGCTTTCCCGTACACGAGACGATATGGTGTACAACCAATTGGATTCTTGTATGCGGTACGGAATGCCCACAAAGCATCATCAAGTTATCAGCCCATGAGGCACGATGCTCTCCCACGGTTCTTTCAAGAATTCGCTTTAATCCTCGGTTAGAGATTTCAGCCTGGCCATTAGTTTGTGGGTGGTAGGCGGTGGAAAGACGATGATTTACACCATACTTAGCCATGACTCTAGCAAATTGATCATTGCAAAAATGAGTCCCGCGATCACTAGTAATGGCACGAGGCACACTGAATCTAGCGAACATCGATTTCAAAAAGTTACAAACCACCCTTGCGTCATTAGTAGGTAAAGCTTTGGCTTCAACCCACTTTGAAACGTAGTCAACGGCTACAAGGATGTATTTGTTTCCTTTAGAAGAAGGGAATGGCCCCATAAAGTCGATACCCCAAACATCAAAGATTTCACATTCTTGAATGAAATTCTGAGGCATCTCGTCTTTATGTGTGATCTTGCCTTGTTTTTGGCAAGCATCACAACGTTTAACCATCTCGTGAGCATCACGATAAATGGTGGGCCAATAAAATCCCGAGTCAAACACTTTTTTGGCGGTGTAGTTGGGACCAAAGTGACCACCGGTGGGTCCTTTGTGGCAAGCGTCAAGGATTTATAAAGCTGCCGGTCCATCAACACATCGGCGAATAATCAAATCAGCACATTGTTTGAATAGATACGGGTCATCCCAAAAGTAAGTCTTAATGTCTTTGAAGAACTTCTTCTTTTGTTAGGATGTTAACCCGTCAACGAGAATTCCACCCGCCAAGTAGTTTGCAATGTCCGCAAACCACGGGGTTTCATCAGAAGTCGAGTTGATAGACATTAAGGTCTCCAGGGGAAAAGAGTCATTGATCTCTTTGTTCGGATGTTCCCCTTGATAAGGATCCTCAAGTCTACTGAGATGATCCGCGGCTAGGTTTTCAGCTCCTTTCTTATCGCGAATTTCGATTTTAAATTCTTGGAGTAGCAAAACCCAGCGAAGAAGTCTTGGTTTGGAGTCTTGTTTAGTTAACAAGTACTTCAACGCGGAATGATCGGTATAAACGATTGTGGTGGAAAGGACAAGATAGGGGCGAAATTTTCAAAGGCATAGACAACAGCTAAAAGCTCTTTTTCGGTTGTCGTGTAATGCAATTGAGCCCCAGTCATTGTCTTGCTAGCGTAATGGATTGGTTGGAAGTGTTTATTCACTCTTTGCCCCAAAACCGCTCCAATAGCAAAGTCACTAGCATCGCACATCAACTCAAAGATAAGCTCCCAATTAGGGGTAACCAAGACGGGTGCCTTAGTTAGCTTATCCTTAAGCAAGTTGAAGGCTTCGATACACTCTTTGGAAAAGATAAAAGGAGTATCTTTTTCCAAGAGGTGGGTCATCGGGCGAGCGATTTTAGAAAAATCTTTGATAAAGCGACGGTAGAAGCCCGCATGACCAAGGAAACTTCTCACACCCTTCACGGTTGAAGGTGGAGGCAACTTAGAAATAACATCGACTTTAGCACGGTCCATTTCTAGACCGGCTTTGGAGATCTTGTGTCCTAGCACGATGTCCTCTTTTACCATGAAATGGCATTTTTCCCAATTAAGAACAAGGCGAGTGTCTTCACACCGCTTAAGCATACGTTCTAAATTGGCAAGGCAAACAGAGAAAGAATCGCCATAAACCGAGAAATTATCCATGAATACTTCCATAGTTTCTTCAACCATGTCATGGAAGATAGCCATCATACACATTTGGAACGTCCCAGGAGCATTGCATAAACCAAAAGGCATGCGTTTGTAGGCAAATGTTCCGTAGGGACAAGTGAATGTGGTCTTTTCTTGGTCCTTGGGATCGATGGGAATTTGAAAATACCTGGAGAAACCGTCTAAGAAGCAGTAATAGTCATTACCCGCTAGACGCTCGAGCATTTGATCCATGAAAGGAAGAGGAAAATGATCTTTTCTCGTGGCATCATTGAGCTTGCGATAGTCAATACAAACTCTCCACCCAGTAACGAGACGAGTGGGAATCAACTCGTTGTGTTCATTGGGAACAACGGTTATTCCGCCCTTCTTGGGCACACAATGGACGGGACTTACCCAAGGCGAATCTAAAATAGGGTAAATCAAGCCGGCATCAAGAAGTTTGATAACCTCTTGTTTGATGACGTCATGAATACGAGGATTAACCCTTCTTTGGCTCTGGATTGCGAGTTTAAAGTCATCTTCCATGAGAATCTTGTGAGTACAAAAGTTTGGATCAATTCCGCGGATATCGGAAATTTTCCAAACAATTGCCTTCTTATGATCTTTAAGCACCGCGATGAGGCAAAATTTTTCTTCTTCTTTCAAGTCCTTAGCAATGATGACGGGCGACTTCTTCTTTTCTTCAAGGAACACGTACTCGAGATTGGGCGGCAACTCTTTAAGTTCTAAATCCGGAGGATTTTCGATGGGAGGCGTATTTAAAGTCGGTGCATCGATAGCAATATCCTTGGGAGATGGTGGAGAAATATTGTCTTCTTTAAGAAGGTTCTCAATGAGGCGAAGATCTTTATCCCAATCGGTGGAAGAATCGTCATGTTCTAAGTTCACATCTCCCATGGTGGCTTCCAAATCTTTCCAAAGGAATTCACTTTCTCCAAATAGAGATAGTGATGAATCAATAGAGGAAACGGTCTCAACATTGGGAAGAGAGGTAGGAATACTTTTACAAGCATCAATAAAGTGTTCTTCACAATCCTCATCAAGAACGTCAATACAATTAACACTCTCGTATGAATAAGGCTGTTTAGAAAGCTTTCCCATGTTGAAGACAATTTTATCGTCACCCACTCTCATGATAAGCTCACCCGCTTCAACATCGATGAGAGTGCGACCGGTCCTCAAGAATGGACGACCAACAATTAATGGCACACGAGGGTCCATATCATAGTCGACGACGACGAAATCGGCAGGAAAAGTGAATTTGTCGACTCCTACAAAGACGTCTTCGGCTATCCCCACTGGATAAGCAACCGTACGGTTAGCTAATTCCAAAGTGATTTTGGTGGGGACTAGCTCATGGAGAGATAATTGCTTCCAAACGCTTAGAGGCATTAAATTAATACTGGCACCTAGATCGGCTAGGGCCATGCAATTCTCTACTCCCGGGAAGTTACAAGGGATTAAGAAGCGTCCCGGATCACCAAGCTTAGTTGGCAATTTCCTTAAGAGCCCTGTAGAGCAATTTTCATTAAGTTGGGTGTTAGCAATATCAAGAAGCTTCTCCTTGTCGCTAAGAAGATCTTTGAACATTTTCGCATACTTAGGCATGTGAGCGTGAGCCTCAGCGAAGGAGATGTTAAAATTCAATTGTTTAAACATTTTGAGAAAGTTCGAAACCTGAATATCATCCTTGCTTTTGAGCTTCTCTTTCCTCAACCTTGATGGATAAGGTATATCGGAAGAAGAGGAAGGCTTTGGGAGAGTAGGATCACTCACATCCTTGGGTGGAGGAGGGGTAGAAGTAAGAGGTGGAGAAATTGGGGAAGTAGAAGGATGAGGAATAGGAGCAGGTGACTCGTTTTCCTTAGTCACAATCACCGGTGGAGGTATAGGAAGCTCGGGTTCCTTGGTACCTTTGCCACTGCGAGTGGTGATTGCTTTCATCTCCCTTCTTGGATTCGCAACGGTGTTACTCGGAAGAGTACCCGAAGAAGAGGGTTGATTACCTTGGAAGAAACCAGCCATCATGTTCCTTAAGTCATTCGTTTGACTTGCCAAAGTGTTTCTTATATCAGCTCTCAGATCGTTTCCTTGTTTTACCATGTCTGCTTTCAAGTTGAGCACTTCCCGCTGGAGATTTTCCACGATTACATCATTGGTCCTCATGTAGGTTTCAACATCTTGGTGTAATGCGGTGGGTTGGTTGGGAGGAGGAGCATGGTATGCGGATGGTTGATAAGCAGGTTGTTGGTAAACTTGGTTGTTTCTTTGAGGTGGATATGGTTGTTTGTGAAGTGGTATGTATGGTGCACGAGGTTGTTGTTGTTGTTGAGGAGGGCGATTGAGGTTTTGTTGTTGGTTTGGGTTGTTAGGAGGAAAACCGGGCGGGGAAAGAAAGTTGTTAGAGCGGTAGCTAAGCAAGTTGCGGTCTCCTTGAGGACGAGCTTGATAAGCGGGCGGAGGATAGGTACCGTATGCTGCATTCACATTCTCAGAAGGGTAGTCTTGGGTGGAAGTACAAGTGGTGTAAGAGTGAGGACCCCCGCATATCTCACATGGTTGGCTAACAGCATTGACTTGAGCGTTTTTAGCGTTGATGTTGTTGGTGTTGTTAGCGGTGTGGGTAACAAGCGATTCAAGAAGCGTAGTAATTTTGTCAAGTCGCTTGTCGTTGTCACTAGTACTAGCACTAGCGGCATTGGTCCGAACACTCTTGGTTTACACACGAGACTTATTCTCAATGATATCCCAAGCGGCATTGGAAGTCTTAACCAAAATATTACCCCCCCCCCCCCCCCCCCCCCCCCGAGGCACTATTTAGTGAATCTTGGTCATTCATACTTAAACCATTATAAAAAGTATTAATTTGGTGCACTTTTGTAAAACCATGTTGTGGGCATTTTCTCAAAAGGTCTTAAAACGGTCCCAAGATTCACTAAAAGAATCATCGTACTTTTGTTCAAAATTAATGATTTCATTCCGCAAAGCGGTAGTACGAGAGGGTGGGAAAAAGTAGTTGATAAATTTGGTCTCCAAATCCGTCCACGTCAGAATACTTTGTGGCGGTTCCTTTGCAAGCCAATGCCGGGCTTGTCCCTCTAAGGAGAAAGGAAAAAGTTGTAAACGGATTACCTCTTGTGGAACACCATTGAATTTGACCGTATTCGTGAGTTGCAAGAATCTCTTGATTTGGTCATGTGGATCATCAATGGTACGCCCCAAGAATGATTGAGCGGAGACCATCTGGATAAAGCCGGATTTGAGCTCAAAGTTGTTGGCTGCAATCGCGGGTATGACAATTGGATCATTGTTGCCGTCTACATGTGCTTGCAGAAGTTCAATCATCGGGCGATTGTCCGGTAGAGGCTCATTGTTGTTGTTATTATTGTTGTTGAGAGGTGGATTGTTATTGTTGTTATTGTTTTGAGGTGGGTTATTGTTGTTGTTTTGTACACCGGCCATGTCTAAGTCTTCGAGAGGCTCGGGCTCTTGATAAGACGTCGATCGTGTACGCATGCACCTGCAAAAGAACTAACAAAGCAAAAACAAAGCAGAAATATTTTTAGTTTTTATGTTTTTTTATTTTTTTGGATTTTTGAAAATTTTATATTTTTTTGGGTTTTTAAATTTTTTTAGGAAAAAGTAACGTTCACGGCGAACGGATCCCAAAATCCAAGTTCTCACAAAAAACTGTTTATCTTAACGAGAAGAGTCGGCAGCGGCGCCATTTGATACATGGTTTTTCATTGGGTTCAAGATTAATCTCGGAATCTCCTCGAATTGATTCACAGCTCAAAGTGGAATGATTGTTCTTGGTGACAAATAGGGGGTTTGGTTTTCTATTCTACTAAAAAGGTGAATGCGTGAAGTAACTAAAAGGTAAACTAGAAGCAGTTAATCAAAAAAAAACTTGAATTAAAATTTAAATAAAACAGTAACTTGAAAATAACCTTAAAAATGCTTGATTTGGAATAGGGCTTGATCCAGAATAAATCAGAAAAAGCTCCATGCGGAATAAATGTGCTATGAGGAATAAAAAGCTATGAGGAATAAATGTGCTATGAGGAATAAATGGACTATGAGGAATAAATATGCTATGAGGAATAAATGCTTATGAGGAATAAATGTGCTATGAGGAATAAATGTGCTATGAGGAATAAAAAGCTATTCGGAATAAATGTGCTATGAGGAATAAATGGACTATGAGGAATAAATATGTTATGAGGAATAAATGCTTATGAGGAATAAATGTGCTATGAGGAATAAATGTGCTATGAGGAATAAATCCTTATGAGGAATAAATGTGCTATGAGGAATAAAAAGCTTATGAGGAATAAATGTGATATGAGGAATAAATGTGCTATGAGGAATAAAAAGCTATTCGGAATAAATGTGCTATGAGGAATAAATGGACTATGAGGAATAAATATGCTATGAGGAATAAATGCTTATGAGGAATAAATGTGCTATGAGGAATAAATGTGCTATGAGGAATAAAAATCCTTATGAGGAATAAAATGGCTATTCGGAATAATAGCCTATGAGGAATAAAAAACCTATTCGGAATAAAAATCCTTATGAGGAATAAAATGGCTATTCGGAATAATAGCCTATGAGGAATAAAAAAAACCTATTCGGAATAATTTTGCTATGAGGAATAAAAAAGCTTATGCGGAATAAAAATCCTTATGAGGAATAAAATGGCTTGTTCGGAATATCTGGGTACGAAGAACAGAAACAGGGGAAAATGAATTTAATCAAAAATCAACCAAGTTTTTAACCCAATCTTAAACAAAACTAATCATAAATCATCTACTAACCATAAACATCAAATCCCAATCATAAAAACACAAAACCCACTAACCTTTAAAGATCAAAATCAACTAAATAAGAACTTTAAAACTTTGAATAAAAAGAGAAGATGAACAAGATGAAATGGAAAGATTATATTGATTATTAAGGTTTAAACGATTAAAGGAAAAAGATTAAAAGCTTACAAGATGAAGGATTCAACAAAAATGAAAAATCACCAACACCTTAGTGGTGTTGGCTTCCTACGAAAGAAAAGAAGAAAACTGGGAAATGAAAAACTAGTCCAAAAGTGTGAGGGTGAATTCCTTTTATAGGCCAAGTGGTTGGTTGGTGAGTGGGCTTTCTCCCTTTCTTCTTGTCTTCTCGTCTTTTCAGAAAAGTTGACGTTTTCGATTCTGATTCGGGATTTGTCGACGATTAAATTCAACCCGTCTTTTAATTTCTTCGTTTAATAGACTTGAGTTTCTTCGACATATGTAAGTCTTCCATCTTTGGTCCTTTTCTTCGATAAATCTTCAAATAGGCCCATTGACTTCAAATCTTTTGCATCTCTTGGACAATAGACTTCGTCTTGAGTCTTTTTCCTCGATAAAACCCGTGCAATCCCATGTTTTCTTCAATATTCATCCGGTTGACTCTGAAAACACAATAAACACAAAAACCACGCATAATTCCAAACAAATGATATTAAACACGCGTTTTGGTCTTGTTTTAGTAAGAAATAAGTGGTAAAAGAATGGGTGTTTTCACACCTATCACATGTTCAGATAGACCTTAAACGTATCGCTTTAGGTATTATTGATAGCTTTGTTGACTTCACTTGTGGTTTTATGAGAATAAATTAAGGGTTTCAGTTTTTTTATGTTTCGCATAGGTTATTTATGAAAGTTGTACAAAACACTTACCAATATAGTATCATATATCTGTAATTATCTGCCATAAAGTATTTTTCATATTTTTAGTTATCTAATCTTAAATATTTCCGCCGCTATGCGCGGGTAATCGTCTAGTACCCTATAAAGGGTGTATGTCCATTGTTAAAAGTTGAAAAAGTTATATTTATGGAATTGTTTGAAAAATTTATTACACTTATACAACAAAGTCAGCAATTAAAAACCCACCAACAAAACCTACGACTTCATTCTAACCTAATACCCACACAACTTAATCCATCCACCATTAACCTAATCGACGCCACCCTCCACCAGTGTCTCTAACCACCATGGAATACATGGTATTACATCTTTAAACATGGCATCACCACTAACATAATTATTGGTTCAATTGATTTCAGCAATTAATTTTTTTGATTCATGTTTTATATTTTATAGATTGATATTAACATGGCATTACATCTCAAGAAGTACAAGAACAATCACACTGAAGGTGAACAAATGTGATTCACTTACACATATGTCCTGTTTTGTTTGATTATTATATTGATTTCGGAACAAATCTAATGATCATATACTATGTACATTACGTGTTTGATAAAAGGTTTATGGGCAAGGGTCGAGATTCTGATCATAAAATATTTCTTAATTGGTGGTTTTTAAATTAAATAAGTAAGCTGCTTATAAATAAGCACTGAAATAGTAATTGTTCATAATAGGATGGTTAAAGATTTTCCTTTTTTTGGAAAGATATGATTTTGATGGTTGAAAAAGTGCTTATTGAAGTTTAGCTTAAATAAGTTTTTTGTTTCCATCCAATACGCTGTCTGTCCCCCCCCCCCCCCCCCCCTAATAGGCATTAATGGGATATATTGAGGACATACATGAAGTTTGCCTGATTATAGATGCTTTAGAAACCGCGGTTATCAAGTGTTAATCTCCTTATTTGTAATGTATATGATGTGCATTTTTAAGGGTTTCTGAAAAACTGTGTTTTGCTTAATTTACTCTGACAAGCACGTTAATACATGCTTATTTTTAAGCAGATAAGCTCATTAAAAAAAGCAATCCCAAACAGAACCGTAATATACAGAGCTAAGGTTACAGATTATATAGCAGTTTCCATTTACACTCAATGAAACCAATAACGTCTTTTCTCGACATAGTAATTGTACTTATAATTTTTTTGGGCCAAATTGGTAATTTAAGTGACGAATGGCTGGTTTCTTGCTTCTTTGATTCACTTATTTAATCACGGCCACCAACCTAAGTACAAGCATGACCATCAATTTTAGTACTTTTGTACCAATGTTTGTGAATTGTGATACTTATTTAGTTATTTGCATGGTTCAATAAAAAAATTAATTCTTCACTATTAATGTAAAAGTATTAAGTACGTGTTCTTTGTTTGCGTTTTTTGTTGGTTGAAAACAAGTCAAGTACCGTGAGGCTTATTGACGATGAACAAAACATGACACGTGTTTCTGTGTAGTCTTTGTGTTGCATATATGTTTAATTGTGTATGTTGGGACTAATTAGATTGTTTTGCTAGGTTGGTGTAGTATCTAAAAGTGCTGCTATTCAGATGGCTGAAGATGCCGAACTTGATGTGGTATGTCTATAGTTAGTATGCCAATGTTGTGATTTGTTTGCTTTTAAACTTACCATAATTCCATCTGAACTGTTCAGTTTTAGTTTTACTGATGCTCAAGTTTTGGACTCCTTAATATGCTCCATTAGTTTTAGTGCATCAACTTTCATGCTTATGCCTCGGGCTGAGTAATCAAGATTAGTCACAAACCCTTTAGATGATATATTTAACATGCTGAGTATTCAGAATTTGTCTGGAACTTAACATTGGCTTTGCTAAAAGAGAGTGTTCATTTATGCATGTTTGTTTTGCACCGGATGAGGTGCACGCTCCTATCTTAACATGTGGTGGTTTGTGCCATGTACTAAATATTGTCATCAAGGAAATCGTGTGTGCTCTTTTTCACACGTATGGTGTGACCAGAGTTCTTAGGATACATGCAAGTCCTTTTTATATATCTGTATTCATTACTTTTGATAATAATCTTCCTTTACGCAAACTAGGCATGAACCCTTAGATTTGACTATGTAATACATTGCATCGTTATTTCCACATGATTTAAAACCAAACTGCGATTGATACATGTCGAAAGCAAGTCTTGTATCACAATATGAAACTAAAATTAGACAACCTTCTTTCTAAGTGTATCATGACAAGTGTTTGAAAAAAGCGTTAAGCGAAGCCTTTTGGGCCTTTATTGCCTAAGTAGTTTGGTGTTAATATATAAAGTAACATTATTTTGGATTGTGTAACCTATGGTTAATTGTTATCTTTTCGAATATTTATCGTAAAAACCAGATGAATAAAGTGTAGTCATTAACTAACTTTTTATCTTAATAGCGGTACATAAGTTTTTGCACAGGGAGCGTATACAACTTTCTAATCCAAAAATACCACCACTTTGACACCAAAGTTCTTGAATGACATCCATTATTGGTACTTCTCGAGGGGGCACTATATGATAAACCAAAGACAGTAGACAGTATTCAGGATCGTGGTCTCAATCATTGTCTTGTTGAAAAGGTACCGACACAATGTAGATATGAGAAGAGTAAGTTTATTTGCTTCAAAAATTTTGCTCAACTGCTATGAAGCAATTTCTGAAAATAACAACGTAGTAGACTTCTTCCAGTTTTATATTTTTTTTTAACGGCACCAGTTTTATATTTATATTATCCTTGGTATAAAACATACATACTTCACATTAGTTGAGGCCCATTGTTATCTGTATTATGTTCATATTGGTCATAGCATTACACAATAATTAAATGAGCAAAGGTATAATGAATATGTTCTGTACATACCACGTAGCAACAAGAAGAGTTTTTGCATGGCTAAAAAGCATCAGATATTACGAGCATTTGCAATTTTATTATTATTTTTTACGTTATGTTTTAGACGTTACACGAAACACTTACCATAATATGTCATTACGTTAATTAGTTGCTGATAGGAAGCTCCGCCGCCATGCGCGGGTATTCGCCTAGTCTTAGGTGTATTCAAATGGTTGAAAATGGTTATATTTAGAAATGTTGAAACTATGATGGTTGAAAATATAGTAAATTAGTTAATATCCCCATACAAATAAAAATACCCTATAAACACATCTCCCATTCATTTACCTCCACTACACAACCAAAATACACTCTGATCATAAAAAAAACTACACACACCTCACAAACATACACTCTCCTATAATAGTTATCCACCACAAAAACTCTCACATTGCTTCCAATACAACCGGACTTCACCACCACAGCTCGCCATCGCCCTGTCATCATCTATACCTAATGTTGCTGCATGACGCCGCCACAATAAATCTCTATTATTGAAGGACGCCACCACCACTGGTGTGTTTCGATAGATCTTGATTATTATTATATTTTTATGTTTAGATCTATTGTTTATATATATATAGATCTATGTTTTTACAAGTTTTTGTTTGTGTTTTTATAGGCCAGCCGCCACGTTGTCGGTCATCACTTCCACAACAGCCGGTCGCCACTAGGCCAGGTCGCCACTACCGAAGGACGCCACCACCACATGTAAGTCTTGAGTTATTTTCATAGATCTTGATCATTAAAAAAGTTTTATAGTTTAGATCTATTTATATTATTTGACTATTTATTGTTTTTATATATAGATCTATGTTTTTACAAAAAAAATTGTGTGTTTTTTTTAGGCCAGTCGTCGCGTTGCCGGTAATCACTTTGTCGGTCGCCACTAGGTTAGGTCACCACTACTGAAGGACGCCGCAACGATGACGGTGAAGATTCTAGCGGCAACGAAGAGCTGTTTCAGTTGTTGGCAATTTATGATAATTTAGATTTTGTTATCATTGTTGTGTAAGTATTCTGAAAGTTTATTTAATTTCATATAGGTTATGATAGTTTGTATAGAATTTTTTGGTTGTTTATCTAAATCCATTTAGAAAACTTTCGTGTATTTGTTTCAAGCTTATTTGTTACAGTAATTTCGATTTTATTTTTCTTTAACTCGGTTAGTAAATTGTTGTTTTTGTAAAAATTATATATAGGTTATTAAAATGTGGAGTTTTGAATTTGATGCGAATTTTTTGATAGTATTTATTTTCAGAACGTTTGAAATCTATGGAATTTTCAATGAAAAATGAAAACTTTTGAAATTTAAATTTGAACTTGCAATTTTCATGCTCATTTGAAATTTTTTGAAATTGAGAATTTTGAAATTTTACAGTGTTTCAAAAAAATAAATATTTGAATTTTTTAAATATGATTAAAAATACATTGAAAGTGTAAAAAGTATTCCATTTTTCGAGATGTATTATAAAAGTACATAGAGTTATGAATCAGGACTATGTTGGTGATAAAAATATGTCAACAAAAGCAATTGCTTTGCCACAGAAATAAAAAACAATTATTACAAGTCAAAAAACCAACAAACATGGTATCATTATTCAAAACTTGTAGTCGGATAATCTATTTTCAAATTTAACGAGATAAACAAAATGAGAAACACGTATGATTTTTTTGAACAAAAAAACACATATGATTGATGCTCAAACACATGAGACACGTCTCTTGCATTTTTCGCACATCGAAGACCATTTCACATGAAAATTTAAACTTTTAACTTTTTAGTATTATGAGTTTAAAACTATGAATAGTGCTTGACATTGACTTATCAATTTTACTTTTCACACTAATAACAAATAGATAAGGACTCCAGAAGATAAGTTTTTGCTTCGCGAAATAATAAAAGAAGATTTAAGTTCTTTTGGATACAAAAGTTTTCTAAGATACAAGGGGACTCATCCCCACCGTCCATCTGCATCTCATCCAAGGGCTGAGATTAAATCCCCCAGTTTATACTGCAGGGGTATTTTCGTCTTTTCACGTCGGGATATATATATACGGTTTTAACAAACACGTTTCATTCTTCGTTCTTCTTCCCCGATTAAACTGGTACTTTCTGTCTCTATGTTTCTCTCTCTAGATATACTGTTTGTTAATAGTGCTTATTAATAAGCTTATTAGTAAGCTTATAAATAAGCGATTCCCATCTATTAATAAGCTTATTAATAGATCGGATTATTAAATACGAATAAGCTTATTGACTATCCGATTGATTAATAAGCTTATTAATCATTCGGATTGATTAATAAGCTTATAAATAAGCGTATTTAATCGAGCGGATTGATTAATAAGCTTATTAATCAGCTTATTAATCGATCGGAACGATTAATATGCTTTTTTATAAGCTTATTTTATGTGTTTGGTCTATTTTTATGGATATCATTTATAAGCTTATTTAATAAGCTTTGATTCTTTTAGGTTTTAGATAAGCTTTTTATGAGTTGTTGTTTTTTCGATTTGCTTAGGTTTTAATGATGGATTCGAGTGATTCTAGTGGTCGTAGTGGTGTTGTTGATCCTTCTACGTTGGTTGATTTGACTAATGATCAGACTAGTGTCGATCAAGGTTTGGATCTGCCATCCGAAAGTGTTCTTCATAGTCTTACGGATGAGATTTCTACGTATGAACAAGACGGTGAAGAAGCGAAAGCTGTTAAGAGTAAGTTTTCTAGTTTTTGTTGAGTTTAGTGCATGTTGCCAATGTATCATATATGATAGCAACATATCATATATGATGTTTGTATTTTTATATAGATATGATAGCCATGTAACATATACTATCATATATGATACATGTCTATCATATATGATGTTTACATGATATGTGTTGAATTTTTCTAGTATTTTGTAATCATATATGTTTTTATATGTTTCTTTTTGCAGAGTTGAATGTTGTGCGGATTCCTGAGTCGTATATCACTCATTCCAACTTTTGATACTCCTGGTGGTACTGTTTACTATATTCCGAAAGTGCCTGCCGAGTTTTTACTTGTTAAAGGGAACGAGTACGATTCAGTTGAGCATTGCATTGCTGCTTACAAGAAGTATGCCGTTAAAGCTGGTTTTGTTGTTAGGAAATCGTGTCAGAAAAGATTGAGGAGCGAGATTGTGAAGCAAAAGTATTTGGTTTGCAACAGGAAGGGTACCCCAAAGGATATATGTAGACACCCTAGATTTGGAGAATGGTTACGACCAAATGAGGCATTCAAATCTGCATATCACTGGTTGTAAAGCTCGTGTTGTGTTTGACTTGATCCCTGGTACGAAGAAGTTCAAGTTGAGTGTATTTGATACTATCCACAACCACGAGCTTGAACGTGAGGAGTACAAGCATCTGTCAAAGAATCAGAGGCAGTTAACATACACGGAGCAGGTGTTTATTGTCAAGGTTGCGAGTGTGAATATCGGTGCTACAAGAGCTCATCACCTTCTGACCGGGATCAAGGGTTCTTATCTGCTCGTTCACGGCACTACTGTTGACTTCAAGAAATTCTTCTGCAGCGTCAACTGTTACATCGGGGACTATGACGCACAGATGTTGATAAACAAGATGGAGAAGAGGAAGGAGTACGTTGCTAATTTTTCATTTGATTATTTGGTTAACAAGGCTGAGCTTATTGGTTTATTCTGGGCTGATGAAGTCTCCAAGTACAACTATAAGGAGTTTTGTGATGTTGTCTCTTTTGATGCTACGTTTAAGACAAACAAGCACAAAATGGTATTTGTTCCTTTTACGACGATTGACAACCATAGGAAGTGTGTTACGGTTGTTGTTGGTTTGCTCAAGTTCGAGACCGTGTAATCGTATGTTTGGTTACTTAAAGCCTTTATCAAAGCGTTTGGTAAAGCACCTAGCATAGTAGTGACTGATCAAGATAAGGCGATGAGGAATGCCATTGAAGCGGGTTTGTTGGTACAAAGCATAGGCTGTGCATGTGGCATATCACGCAGAAGCTTCCAGCGAAGGTACTTTTTTTAAGACTAGTATCATATATGATGAAGTAGTAATAAGTGTGAAAACACTTATCCTTTTACCACTTAATTATAATAATAACCAAGCCAAAACGTGTACTTTATGTCGTAAATGTCGGAATTATGCGTGGTTTGTGTTTTTGTTGTGATTTAGGACCAAAATGTAAAAAGGGAAGAAAACACGGGCTTTCACGGGCTTTTATCGAAGAAAAAGACAAAAGACGAAGTCAAAAGATCAAGAGTGCAAAAAGAACGGAAGTCCAAGGCCTATTCTGAAGATTTATCGAAGAAAAAGTCTAAAGACGGAAGTTTAATAAAGCCGAAGAACTCAAGTCTAAATTAATGAAGAAATTATAAGACGAGTTCAAATAATCCCGAGACAAAGTCGAAAAAGTCTAAGAATTTAGAAGACGAAAAAACGAGAAAGAAAGAAAGAAGGAAGCAACACATGCTTAACCTCCCTAATCACTATAAATACCCTCTTAATGCCACATTAGGAGGTGTTGACTATCTTGACAAAATAGTTCTTCCATTTTAATTACTTGCACTTTCTTAATGTTCTTTACTTAATTACACCTTTAATTTCTTGTCTTGCACCTTAAATTTGTAAACTTTTAATTCTTGTTTTTACTTTAATTGTTGAATCTTAATTTTAATCAAGTTCTTAATTTATCTCTCATTCTATCTTTCTTGTCTTTGCTTAATCTTTATGTTTATGTGCTTATTTGATTACTTGTCATGCTTTTATGTTTATGATTGTGTTAGCTTATTGGTTCTATAGCTTATTGTGTTTTTCTTAATTTTAATTAAGTACTTATTAGTTAATTTTTATAAAAAGTTGATTTTAAATATTTTTATTATTTAGTGTTTTTAAAAGTTTTTAAATTTTGGCTTATTAGCTTTTTCTTAAAAGTAATTTGGTTAAGTTTTAGTTAAGTGCTTAATTGGTTTTAGCTTAATTTTAGTTTTTAGCTTATTTGCATCTATTTGTTATTCGGATTATTTAAAACCCCTTTATTCCGGATATAAGCCAAGGAACAAAACATCCCGGATATGCAGAAAGTGGGGAATTCCGGATAAGGGCTAGGTGACAATATTCCAGATATAGCCAAGATCATCTCCAATTCCGGATAGTGGACAGGTTGCGAATTCCGGATAAGGAGTTAATATTATTCTGGATAGTGAGATTTTGTGCCAATTCCGGATAAGGACCTTATTTAGGTATTCCAGATAAGCTGCTGTTTGGATTCCGGATAAGCAGATCCAGAAGAATTCCGGATAAGTTGTTTGAGAAGTTATTCCGGATAAGCCACGGGAATCAAATTCCGGATAAAGTGTTGGGGTGATTCCGGATAAGGTCTTAAGGACGAATTCCGGATAAGCAACTTGACAAGGGGGATTCCGGATAAGCACCTCGAAGGACTATTCTGGATAACATGTTGAAGCAACATTCCGGATAAGAGTGACAGTTTTATTCCGGATAAGCAGCAGGTTTGTTATCCAGGATAAGAGTAAGATTGGATTCCGGATAGTGACAGTATTTTGGATCCCGACTCAGGTTCTGTTTACTTCCTTTTTATTTTTAAGCATTTATTTTCCCGCCATTTTTCTTAAGTGTTATTTTAATTGTCTTTCTTTATTTTAAATTTCAAGTTTGCATTTTTATTACATTGTCAAATTAAGTTTTCGCCGAGCTTTAATTTTTGTCATTTAAATTAATTTACTTTAAAAGTTTTTAATATTGCGCCATTTACATTTTAATTAGTTTTAGATTTAATTACCCGTCATTTACTTTAATGTTTTGCACATTTACTTTACTAGAATGACCAATCATTTGTTTCCCAACAAAAGACGACTGAGTCACACTATTAACTGTTATCAATTCGACAAGATCGGACGATAAAATTTTGTACTTGGAAATTCCAGTTATTAAATGGCGCCGCTGCCGGCTCTTTTCGTAAAGATTAACGGTTTTTTGTGAGAGACGCGTTGAATTTTGGGATCCGTTCACTCGTGAAAGTTATTTTTCTTGCTCAAAAATTTTCAAAAACCCATAAAAATTAAAAATTTTCAAAAATCCAAAAGATTTTTATTTTTATTTTTACACGTACATATATATTCTCTATTCCTTTGGTATCTTTTTCTTTTGCTTTTGCAGGTGTATGCGTACTAGATCTTCAACTTATTCAGAGCCCGAGACTCGTGAAGATTTAGATATGACAGGTGTGAACAACAACAATAACCCACCACACCTCAACAACAATAATAACAACAATGTTCCCCCACCTGATCTTAGAACGATGGAAGAGCTTTGTCAACCAACGATGAATGGACGAGGAGGACCGATTGCGCCGATGAAAATCACGGCTCCGGAGTTTTCGTTGAAGCATCACATGATCCAACAAGTTCAAAACACTTGTCCATTTCGCGGATTGCCGGATGATGATGCCAACAAACACCTCGACAAATTCATTACCATTGCTCAAAGCATGAAGTTGCCCGGGGCTACTATGGATTTTCTTCACCTTCACCTATTTCCACACACCTTATCCCACCATGCCGAAAAATGGTTTGATCGTCTTCCGAAGAATTCAATTCATACTTGGGATGAGATGACTCAACGCTTTTTGTCGCGCTACTTTCCACCATCCATGGTCACGAGCCTTCGGAATCAAATTAGTGGATTTACACAAGAGCCTGATGAATCACTTTTTGATGCTTGGGAACGATATAATGTTTTGATCGATCGATGTCCAAACCACAACATGCTCCCCATTACTTTGATTGATACTTTTTATAATGGTTTAACTTTTCGTGATCGTGATACGATTAATGCAGCCGTCGGTGGCACATTTATGAAAAGAAGACCTGAGGAGTGTAGAGAGCTTATCGAGAACATGACTACTCACCACAAAACTTGGGATTCATCCGCATCCTCAAGATCAAACCCGAGAGTCAATGTTTCTTCTACTTCTTCAAACCCTGATATCACCGAATTGACCCGCGCAATGGTCCAAATGAGCAAGAATATGCAACTCTTGGCTACAAATCAACAACAACAAGTTAAAGCTGTAGCACTTTCTTGTGAGATTTGCGGGGGTCCTCATTCATACACTGATTGTCCTTCTACTCATGACAATCCGGAAAACGTGTATGCGGCTTATGGTAACTATTCAACGGAAAATTACCAAGCCTGACCTCAAGGTGATCGTAACTTGCTAAGTTACCGTTCTAACAACTTTCTTTCACCCGGTTTTTCTCCTCAAAACCACAACCCCAACAACTACAATAGAAGCAACCAAAACCCACCTCGAGCTTCTAATCCTTATCACCCACCCGCTCAACAAGCACCACCCATTAATCATGATGTGGAAGCTCTCATGAGGACCCAAGGAGAGCAAATTAAGAATCTGCAAAGCCAAATCATCAACTTGAAAGGAGATATCACTAAGCAAGGTAATGATATTAGATCTGAGCTTCGACATGATATACAAACCTCTTTTAGCACTCAAACAAATGATTTGAAGAATATGCTGGCTAGTTTCTTACCAACTCCTCAACCCTCTACTTCGGGCTCTCTACCTTCAAATACCGTCACCAACCCGAGAGCGAATGTGAGTGCTATTACTACACGCAGTGAAGCAACCTTAGTAGGATCATCTACCCCTCCCCCAGTTACTCTATCTACACCTCCTCCACCACCATTTATCCCTCCTACTCCCACGCCTAGTATTAGTTCTCCATTACCGTTTCCACCCTATACTGACGAAGTTCCCAAGAAGAACCCTTCACCAACCCCACCTTCCACCTATAAACCCAATATCCCTTATCTGTCTCACTTAGACAAGGCCAAATTGCAAACCAAGGATGACATTCAAGTGTCGAACAATTTGAAGAAGATTTCAGGACTGACCATCACCTTTAGCCTTGTTGAAGCTCTTGCCCAAATGCCTAAGTTTGTTAAGATGTTTAAGGAATTGCTTAATAAGAAGGAGAATATGGCCGAGTTTATTAATACTCGATTGAATGAAAACTGTTTTGCAGTCCTTCTTAAAGAACTTCCGGAAAAACTTGGAGATCCCGGTCGTTTTGTGCTACCATGTACTTTTAACCAAACCGAAGAATTTATTGCCTTAACCGATCTCGGGGCAAGTATTAATTTGATGCCTTTAAGTGTTTGGAAAAAGTTATCATTACCCGATCTTACTCCAACAAAGATGACTCTTGAGCTAGCAAATCGCACCCTCACTTACCCCGTTGGTATTACCGAAGATGTGTTTGTTAAAATTGGCACCTTCACTTTTCCGATCGATTTTGTTGTTGTTGATTATGAAATGGACCCTCGTATTCCGTTAATACTTGGTCGGCCATTCTTGAGAACCGGAAAAGCCTTAGTCGATGTTGCCGAAGGTGAGTTAATCTTAAGGGTCGGGAATGATGCACAAGTTTTTAAAATGGGGAAGATCACAACCAAATCCAATGGAAGAGAATCAGCGAATATGATTAATGTGCTTGATGATTTTGTCGTCTACAACAATCCTCTTTTCGATACTTGCTATGACAATCCACTTTTCCAAGATGATGTGGATGATTCTCTCTCCAATTTAGACCCCCCACCAATTCATGAATCTCCTCCAATTTATGATGACTATGATGATGATTCTAGTTCTGACATGGATGATTCTGATGATTTTACTTATGAGTATAAAGACATGCCAACATATGATGATTTTGAGGATGTCGATACTCTTTCGAGTGATTCTTCACATGATGAAGATCCTCCGCCAACAATGCTTAATCCTACTTTGGATGACTACTCATTTGAGGAAGACTTTGCTACTTTTCTCAACACTTACTTCCCAATGAGAGTGATGCTCCTCGTTTGGACTTTGATAATTATGGTCTTTATCCTCTTTTGGATATGAAGAAAACCGCTTCAAATTAGAAGAAGCCGGCCGACACCGATATCTACAGCACTTATGTCCTGACACATCTCTATCCACCTTATTGCGAGATTTATGAGCCGATCTTCTTCAAGGTCTACTGAGCCTGAGTCTTATTTTCCCCTAAAGGAAAAGGTGTTCGATCCCGATATTGCAATTTCTAAGCCATCTCAGTATCCATCTGATGAAATAAAAGGAAAGATTTTTGGAAACCATGGAGATATGCTTTCACCTCATCACCCTTGCTACCACCGTGCTCAACAACTGCTTAAGGGAACCTTGCCTATTCTTCTTTGGCTCGCCTTGTTCGCCTTAAGCTTGTGATACTTGATGGACGAAAACCATGTATTTGATCCCGGTGGATATGTTTCAAGCTTCTTCCTATGCTAATCAAGGTCGAGTCAGGCTCACGACTCAGTGAACAAAAACAAGCGCTTCTCGCGAGGCAACCCGCAGTATCTATCCCTTTTATTCCGTTTTTATAATAAGTGTAGGGGGAGACCCTAGTATGTTGTTTGTTGTTTTCTTTCTTATCACGTGCAGGGATTCGAGCTTTCAAAGATCCATTCTTGATGACTTTTGTCGACCCGTGATTCCGTGTACTCGTCTTTCCGGTTCTATACTAAACTCTTTTGATTCATTATTTTATCTTTTATGATTGAAATAGGAATCACTTTAGTTGCCTCTTCCTTAGCAAGGTTTAAACAACGTGCACAATGTCCTAAGTGTAGGGGAGGTTACTTCCATATGCTTAAACATTGAGGACAATGTTTATATTAAGTGTAGGGGGAATTCTATCGAAGTTAAGTGGGCTTTTCCTTGTATTTGTCCTCATTTTAATCGAAAAATTGATTTTTCGACATTTTTCAAATTTTTTGATCTATTTTGGCCTAGTTGTATAGTAGCATTTTCCTTTGTCATAGTTAATTTCTTTCTTTGCTAGAATAAATTTTAATAAAGTGGTTTTAATTTTCAAACGTTGTGAATCTTTTGACTCAACCCGACTTTACTTATCTAAGTTTACTCTATCTAGTATCCTTAACGTGTTTAAGTCAAGTTTTGCTAGGCTTTTATATAGGGAACTTTAAAACGCGAAAGTCTTAACTCTTACGGGTTAAGAACAAGAACTTTTCGCAAGTTCCTATAATTGATCCTAGAAAGTCATTTATCAAGGGAACTTTAAAATGCGAATTCTAAACTTGGAAAAGTCTAAGAAGTTGCAAGATCCTATAGATGACTTGAAAACCCAAAACTTTGATTTAATAGGCTAAGCATCCACGAGTCTCATTCTTTGAGATTTTAAATTGTGGAGAACGAGAGATGATAGAGGCAATTATAAGTTTTGTATTCTTTCATGAATTGTGAGTTGATTATAAGCTTTTTCTCCCATCGCTTGCTAATAAATTTAATTGCAATAAATAAGGTTGTACGATTTGAAAAGTTACTTAGCTTCTAGCCCAAGATCGTTTAAAAGTTGTTCGGTATTAATTAGAGTTCATAGCCAAGGCATAACTTATTGAAGCGGGATGCGAAGATTGGCGAGTCCGAAAAGGTCCTAACAAGACATGAGGGCTACATTTTGTTGCTAAAAGATCCCAAGTGATGTGAAGAATCATTTATCAAAAATCGATATGAAGGATCGAGACACACGACGAAAAGCAAATACTCCCCTAAAGATCATGGAGAAGTCTATCCGAAAAGACCCTAGCAAGGTATGAAGATAAATAGATCCAAGTCCTAAAAGGAGGCGGATCGTTGTATATCAAAGTCCCAAATAAAGATTAGAGAAAAATGAAGAAGTCGTGGTCCAAATATGAAGAATCTCTCAAAAAGTTCAAGTGAAGAAATTCCTATTATGAAGAGAAGACCATTATTTCATGAACGTCTCTCAAGATTTGAAGTATGAAGTCAATGCCAAATATCGGTCCGAGAAAGGTCTCAAATCGTGAAGCGAGTTATGCCAAGATATGAACTTTATGAGGTCACGAGAAGCAGTTTTAAAAGATTTTTTCCTTTAGCTAACTATTTATTAAATCGTCCTACTTTATTTTCAGCCTAATAACTATCGAAATAAGTCAACAATGCGTCCTCATGATCATTCAAGACAACAATAAAAATATAAGAGATACACCTAGGAATAAGAGAGTCTAAATAAATAATTGTCCCACATGAGTTTGTGATAGTTTGCTAACTTATAATAACAATGATCTCGTTTTTAAGCTTGGTATGGGGAACGTGAAACTTGAGGATGATAATTATTCATGACATTCCAAAACCCTAAGGTAAGTTTTTGATCTTTTTACTTGTTTTCTTCTTTTAAATATTTTGTCTCTTTAATAAAGGCCAATGTGGATTGATTATGATGGAGAATGTAAAACTTGCTTTGTAACTAATGCATTGCATGAGGACATTGCAATGGTCAAGTGTAGGGGATTTAATAAGTGTGAAAACACTTATCCTTTTACCACTTAATTATAATAATAACCAAGCCAAAACGTGTATTTTATGTCGTAAATATCGGAATTATGCGTGGTTTGTGTTTTTGTTGTGATTTAGGACCAAAATGTAAAAAGGGAAGAAAACACGGGCTTTCACGGGCTTTTATCGAAGAAAAAGACAAAAGACGAAGTCAAAAGATCAAGAGTGCAAAAAGAACAGAAGTCCAAGTCCTATTCTGAATATTTATCGAAGAAAAATTCTAAAGACGGAAGTTTAATAAAGCCGAAGAACTCAAGTCTAAATTAATGAAGAAATTATAAGACGAGTTCATATAATCCCGAGACAAAGTCGAAAAAGTTGAAGAATTTAGAAGACGAAAAGACGAGAAAGAAAGAAAGAAGGAAGCAACACATGCTTAACCTCCCTAATCACTCTAAATACCCTCCTAATGCCACATTAGGAGGTGTTGACTATCTTGACAAAATAGTTCTTCCATTTTAATTACTTGTACTTTCTTAATGTTCTTTACTTAATTGCACCTTTAATTTCTTGTCTTGCACCTTAAATTTGTAAGCTTTTAATTATTGTTTTACTTTAATTGTTGAATCTTAATTTTAATCAAGTTCATAATTAATCTCTCATTATACCTTTCTTGTCTTTGCTTAATCTTTATGTTTATGTGCTTATTTGATTACTTGTCATGCTTTTATGTTTATGATTGTGTTAGCTTATTGGTTCTATACCTTATTGTGTTTTTTTAATTTTAATTAATTACTTATTAGTTAATTTTTATAAAAAGTTGATTTTAAATATTTTTATTATTTAGTGTTTTTAAAAGTTTTTAAATTGTGGCTTATTAGCTTTTTCTTAAAAGTAATTTGGTTAAGTTTTAGTTAAGTGCTTAATTGTTTTTAGCTTAATTTTAGTTTTTAGCTTATTTGCATCTATTTGTTATTCGGATTATTTAAAACCCCTTTATTCCGGATATAAGCCAAGGAACAAAACATTCCGGATATGCAGAAAGTGGGGAATTCCGGATAAGGGCTAGATGACAATATTCCGGATATAGCCAAGATCATCTCCAATTCCGGATAGTGGACAGGTTGCGAATTCCGGATAAGGAGTTAATATTATTCCGGATAGTGAGATTTTGTGCCAACTCCGGATAAGGACCTTATTTAGGTATTCCGGATAAGCTGCTGTTTGGATTCCGGATAAGCAGATCCAGAAGAATTCCGGATAAGCTGTTTGAGAAGTTATTCCGGATAAGCCACGGGAATCAAATTCCGGATATAGTGTTGGGGTGATTCCGGATAAGGTCCTAAGGACGAATTCCGGATAAGCAACTTGACAAGGGGGATTCCGGATAAGCACCTCGAAGGACTATTCCGGATAACATGCTGAAGCAACATTCCGGATAAGAGTGACAGTTTTATTCCGGATAAGCAGCAGGTTTGTTATTCAGGATAAAAGTAAGATTGGATTCCGGATAGTGACAGTATTTTGGATCCCGGCTCAGGTTCTGTTTACTTCCTTTTTATTTTTAAGCATTTATTTTCCCGCCATTTTTCTTAAGTGTTATTTTAATTGTCTTTCTTTATTTAAATTCTCAAGTTTGCATTTTTATTACATTGTCAAATTAATTTTTCGCCGAGCTTTAATTTTTGTCATTTAAATTAATTTACTTTAAAAGTTTTTAATATTGCACCATTTACATTTTAATTAGTTTTAGATTTAATTATCCGTCATTTACTTTAACGTTTTGCACATTTACTTTACTACAACGACCAATCATTTGTTTCCCACCAAAAGACGACTGAGTCGCACTTAAACCAGTAATCAATTCGAATTGAACCGATTTCAACGAACAATTTTCATAACTAAGTAAAAACCAGTTATTAAGTAGCATCATATATGATATTTTAATTGTATCATATATGTTGAAGTAGCATCATATATGATGTGAGAACAAAATTTGATTCATATCATTTGGTTTTTGTATGTCTTTGCAGATATGTGAGAAAATATACAATGATCGGGTTTTTAAAGAGAAGTTGAACAAGATTATTTGGAACATGTACATTGGTCCCGAGGAGTTTGACACCAGATGGGGTGATCTGATGACAAAGTATAATTTGGTGGGACACAAGTGGCTGATGAAGATGTATGATATGCGTTCAACTTGGATCCCTGCTTATTTTTCTGACTCGCCGTTATGTGGATTGATGAGGACTACGTCTAGATCAGAGAGCGAGAATTCTTTCTTCTCCCACTTTACCAATTCTAGCTCGACGCTTATGAACTTTATGAATTGCTTTGAGACGGCGATGGAAAAGCAAAGGAGTGATCAAGAGAGAATGGATCATAATACAATGGATATTGTTCCGAAGTTAAGGACTTTTCTCAAGATTGAGAAGCATGCTGCAATGTTTACACTCGTACCTTGTTTGAGTTGGTTCAGAAAGAGATTTTCGTTGGATTATGGTATTGCCATATAGATACTAAGAATGTTCTCAAGGGTTCTGAGGTTTCTGTTATCAGAGTTAGGCATTTTGTTTATGAAGAGCCTGGTAAGAAGAACAAGAAGAAGGTGAATGATAAGGTTACTGATAAGGGTAAAGTTGGCGAGTCTTCTAATAATGTGAAAGATAAGGAAAATGACAATGATAAAGAGAAGGAGAAGGAAGATGATGAGGTTGACATGTTTACTAGAGAAGATGGGTTGTACAAGGTATGTGAGTTTTTGGTTGGTATAATTTGGTTTATTTTTTTTACATATCATATTTGATAAGCACATGTATCATATATGATATTCACTTCCTTTTTTGGTTTTTTTTCCCAGGTCTTGCGCAACTTAGAAGATGGTTCAGTTATTTGTACATGCCAGTTGTTTATGAGGGTTGGGATATTGTGCAGGCATATTTTTTGCGTGTTCAAGAATGCCAATATCGAGATGATCCCTCAACAATATATTCTTAAGCGTTGGACCAAGAACCTTATCCCGGCTGCGTTGAGGAACAAGAGGAACAGGTATGGGGAGAAGAATGTTGTTTTGGAGAATTATTCGAGCGAGGAGACGTCTATTGTTGATCATTGTGTGCATTTGTTGAGCAAAGACGAGCCTAGGTTGGGTGCTTTTATAGAAAAGTTAAAGCAGCTGAAGAAAGATGTAGAAGCGGATTGCCCGAATCCTCCATCTAAGAAGAAGATAGACTGTTTGGAGCAGCTCGTTGGTGTCTCTCATCCGTCGGTACGTTTGGTTGATAATCCAGATGTTGGAACCCCTAGAGGACGTCCTGGGCGTCAAAAGCTGCGTATTAAAGGTGTCAGAGAGATAGCTATTGAGAAAGGCAAGAAGAACAAGATTACATGTTCAGTGTGCGGGGGTACTGATCATAAAAAGAGGACTTGCACTGGTAAGCGATTGGAGGAAGTCGTTGTCGAGGATCTACCTGTTGCAGATGCAAGTACGAGTGGATGAAGTTGGATAGAAGAAAAGTGTTTGTTTTAGGATTTTTTTTCCCGTTTTATTTTACTGTTTGCAGTTTCTGAACATGTCATTATGATGTATGGTGCTATTTTTTCATGATCACTTTGATTCATGAGAAGTTGTTTTTGATACTCTTATCTTTTTTTGGATAATCATATGTCAATGAGTCATGAGAAGTTGTGTTTAATCCCTTAGTTTTTCTTTAGTTTGTTTGCTTTTGTCAGTTTACAAGTTTTTTTGGACTATCAGATATGATACTAATGTATCATATATGTTAAGTTGTCAACACAACATATATGATATGTATGTATCATATATGTTAAGCTGTGTTCAATCCTTTAGTTTTTTTAGTTTGTTTGTTTTTGTCAGTTTACAAGTTTTTTTTGGACTATCAGATATGATACTAATGTATCATATATGTTAAGTTGTGAACACAACATATATGATACGTATGTATCATATATGATAGTTTTTATGATACTAATGTTACTTCTTTCTAGAATTTCGTTTCCAGAGCAAGTGTGTTTTTACAAGTTTTTTTTGGACTATCATATATGAAACTAATGTTTCATATATGATAGTTTTGTTTTTAACGGTTTACATGTTTTTCAATATCCTTCTATTCTCTAGAAATTTAATACAAGAACAACACATATGAAACAAAATATTCATCTTCCATTTCATAATAGAAAATTCGACGGGTTACAAGTTAAAACAAGTTGTGTCCACAAAATGCGATACATCCTACTTTACCGTCAGCAACTTGTCTACCCTACGATTCTATCCAAATGTTTTCCAATGGTACGTCAGGTGTAGGCGACATGACTCAGGGGTAGTCGGACTAATGTATTCCTATTAACCGATCCACGATCTACGACCAGTTGACCCCAAGCTTAGAGCAACCCATCATGGGTTCTCTTGCATGCTGCGTACTCCTTTTCCGATTGGATAAGTCATCTAACTAGTTCTAATCTAAACCAGTTCACTAATCTCTTTGCCTAGCCTAATGTTCCAGTGGGTTAAGCGTTAAAGCTTATTAAGGTAGGCGCCATGACTCGGGGGTAGTCGGACTAATAGATGCCTATTAACCGATCCATGATCTACGACTAGTTGACCCCAAGTTTGGAGCAACCCACCATGGGTTCTCCTGCATGTCGCGTACCCCTTTCTCAGAGGATAGGCTAAGCAAAGCGGAAGTCTTAAACAAAAATCTAAATTATTACAGACCAAATTAAAAATAAAAGTCTTAAAATGTATTGTCTTTTTGTCTTTTCTTCTTCAGATGGCGCTCTTGGCGACATCTCTGTCTTGTTCCTCCTTTCTTTTCTTGATTGCCTCTTTGATAACCTTTGTCTTGACTGGTTGCATCTAGTGGGTTCTTGCAAATTCATAAGCTTCATCGGTTACCTGCTGCCTCTTGGTGTTCTTCTCGTGTGATAATATCTTTGCAGCGATCCTAAACCTCAGCTTCAGTATTTCCTTTCTTTGCTCATCTAAATCACTCGGGAAGTCTAAACCCAACCTTTTGCACTTTCTCCCTCATAATGCTCCATGTGCATCATTACAAACACCCCACAATCGACGTCGTTGTACATTTTTCCCCACTTTGGTATAATGATTGTATGCTTCCTGAGTTTTTTCGTCATCTTGTGCTGGACGCTCTCCATATACATCATAAACATTTTCATCTGCAAAACAAGCCCCAAGTTTATCATATTCTTTGGTGTGTTATTTTTTTTAGATGCTTTTGAAATGCACAGATGTTCATGTTTTTTTAGTTTATATATGTATTTAGTGACTTACCAGTAGGTCACAGTACGTCTGGTACTTGTTTTCATATGTGCTGGCGACTTTTGAGTTGTCGATGATTGACACAGCGCCGTTGATGAGGTTAAAGACCACCAAGTAGTAGTGCTGGTGAGATATGACAGGGAAGAACACCTGCAAAGTTTTTATAAGTTATATTTTTTTGAATCTATTGTAAACTGTAATATCATATATGTTCTAATCTTACTGCTTTTGATTGCATGTCACTCATCATATATGATAAGGTTTTATCATATATGTTGTACTTTTTTTATCATATATGTTAGTCAAGTGTTTACCAGATTTATTGTGAACTGTAAATTATAATATCATATATGTTCTAATCCTACTGCTTTTGATTGCATGTCACTCATCATATATGATAAGGTTTTATCATATATGTTGTACTTTTTTTATCATATATGTTAGTCAAGTGTTTACCAGATTTACACTCTTCAACTTCAGCAAGTCCTCATCTTCTCCTATGGAGGTTCTCATGTTTTCTTCAAACTTTTGAAACTGCTTTTGGACGTCATACTGTCCGTTTGCCAGCTTCCAATCAAACATGTTTGTTGTCTGTATTGCATAATCAACAAGATATTTTTTTTAGTTTGTGGACATAATTTTGTTTAAAAAAACATATATGATGTAAGATGTACTTACAATCATAGTTGACATGAAGTACTGTTTCTTCTTTCTTCCTCCTGTGCGAGTGTGTTCTTCAAAGTTTAGAACTTTTGAGTATGTGTCGCTGACATGTGCATCTACCTTTAGACCCGGAGCCACTGTCTGCATGTTGTCCCTTATGCAAGCATAATTATGGTCCGCTGACTCGAATATGAAATCCCTGCAAACATAGTTCAATTACTTTTTATCATATATATATGATCCTACTTGAATGATAATTAGTTTGTTAGTGTTTTAGCTTTTACTTACAGGCCGTCATTAATCATTGAGAACAAACTCTCTCCTATCATCAACTCTGATACATTGAGCTTTCCCCGTGCTGGTGCTTTCTTGTTTATATAGTTTGAAAGGAGCAAGCGGAATGGCCTCTTTTGTACTTTTGTAGCATCATCTTCTTCTACCATCATTATTATCTGCTTAGGTGTTGTTTCAGGCATTTTTGTGATTTGGCTGAAAGATGGTGTTGATTTGAGAGACTTTGGTTGCCTCGTCCCTCTGGTTTTCCTTTTTGCCATATCTTCTTCCTCAAGCTTCTTTTTTCGCTTCAATTGCAGCTTGGCGTTCCAACTCCATGCAATACATGTCCAGGTATTCATCAAACTCTGGGTCGTTTTCAAACTCCCCGGACAATGGCTCGTCTGTGTAAACAGTCTTATGAACATCTTCCAACATCGCTGCTTCTTTAGCTGATTTTGGTTGGTTAACCAACCCTGCTTCGGTGACCAGTTGCTCTTTTGCAGTTTTCTTTTCTTTATCTTTTTCCTTTTGAGCAGATTCCTCATCCCTAGTTTGTATATTTTCAAGAGTAACCGGCTTTTTTCTGAAATAGGAGCATCTTTTCTTTTCCCATCATCCGTGGAGGTTTGCTCCCAATCCATGAAATCCACATCAAGCCCATCGTCCTTGTTTTTCTTGAATACCACCTGGTATTCTTTGCATAGACCAAGCAATGTGTCACCATTTTTAAACTTTCTAAGTCCTTCTCCAAGTGTTTCAGCAAGCACTCTCCTTGCCTCATATATCTCTCCAAATCGATCAATACTTTTTTCAACAAACTCTTGCATAGAAAAAAGTATGTTGTTAGTGTATTAGTATCTTTCATATATGATACTTTATCATATCATATATGATAGTTCATACTATCATATATGAAAATCATAGTTTTTTGTTTTACCTCTAGTGTTTGTGGTTTCCTGTCTTTAATTGGTTCTAGATAGAAGTCGTTGTTTTTGTACACATTAATCCCCACATGGACATCTTCTTCCTTGTACTCATCTTGATGCTCTAGGTTCCCAAAACATTGAATTTTCATTTCTTCTTGTATTCTCAACTTCATAAATCGACCGTTCCAGCTTCTTATTGCTGGTCTTCGCTGCATCACGGTTACTCCTGGGAAGTAAGTTGAGTCCAAGTAAAGCAGCTGTGAAAAGAACAAGTTTGTTTTGGTTAAAGACAACGAAAACATACAAAGTAAGTTTTAAATTTAAAAAAAAAGTTGGTTTTACTTACACACAAGAAAGTAGCAGGTCCGTTGTACCATCTTTTTACAGCTTGTTCGTTCCACTTGCTTTTACTTTTCTTGAGGCATTCTAGTATATAGGACGACCAGTCGATCTCATTAATGTTGTGTTTCTCTGTGAACTTTTTCAAAATCTTCAAAAGTACTTTCCCACCAGATTCTAAGTTGCACATCGTGCCACCAAACAGCATAAGGAAGTTCATTATGAAGGTGAAGTCTGTTGTGTTGGTCGACTGGATCCTTTTTCCAATTGTTGTTGGGCTTGGTTTTAATGTGCCGTATTGAGCCTTCCATTCTTCGATGAAAGCATCATCGTTTTCCCTTTCCGGCAGTTCATTAAGAGATATTGTCCCCATCGGGACACCAAGCATTTGTTGCACCCTTTCTCTTGTTATTTTGATCGATCCTTTGGGGAGTCTCAGTTCCATGCTTTGTGGATGGAACTTCTCGACAACATGGTACAGAAGGTGTGAAG
The DNA here is from genome assembly GCA_025667525.1 of Glebionis coronaria. Taxonomy (NCBI): domain Eukaryota; kingdom Viridiplantae; phylum Streptophyta; class Magnoliopsida; order Asterales; family Asteraceae; genus Glebionis; species Glebionis coronaria. The sequence continues at coordinate 519,282,742 of CM046882.1, forward strand.
ACAACTCGTCTATGGGAAACTCAATGTACCTCTCAAAACCGATTTGTTTTAAAACTTTCTTTCTCTCATCTGGCAGTCCCGAGGTTGCTTCGAACAACGATTTAGGTGAGCATCTGGTCAAGGCAGTAGGGTGTACCTTTGGCTGCTTCTTTTTTGTCGGACCTCTACCCTTCTTTTTTTTTTTACCAAAACCATCCTGTAGTCGTCGTCTTCTTCTTCAGTTTCGTAATTTTTTAACTTGTTGCCTTTAGAAGGTGAAGGTTTGACAACTAGCATCTTTGATGTGCCAACCGCATGTACAGGCTCGTTCTCCTCGTCATCGTCGGTTTCGATTTTCTCGTCCATCGGCTCATCTTCTTCTCATTCACTTGATTCTTCCTGCGAAGGTGTTTCTTTTTTTCCGGTTGTTTTTTTGCCCCCGCTGTATGTATGCTTTTGTCTTTTTGTCCCTTTATGTGGAAGTTTTGCTTCTTTCTTTTGTTCCAATTTCCTTTTTCCATCTTTTTTATCCTTTTTTTCCACTTCAGAAAAGCTTGTTGTGTTGCAAAATAGATTGAAATGTGTTAATATTATACAATCAACATATATGATACATAAATATTTTCTTCAGAGTGTATGCTATATCGTATTTAATAAAATTATCATTAATTGTTACCTTTTTTTTGTTTTTGAAGGGTTGATGAACTTGATCTTTGTTTTTTTCTTCAAAACGTCTTTGACCCTCTCTTCTTTCTCAGGTTCCTCTTCTTCCTGGTCTTCATCATTCTCCTCGCTACTTTCACCCTCATCATTGACATCGTCTTCCTCCTCGTCTTCCTCATCTCCCTCGTCTTCCCCCTCGTCATTGCCCTCTGGCTCTTCTTCGTTTTCCTCATCCTCATCACCTTCTTCGGTCTCAGTTTGTTCAGACTCGGGTTCTTCCTCTTCATATTCTTCCCCGCTGCTGATTCTTTCGTCTTGTGACTCACTTTCTTCTACATTTTTACAGAGCAAAGAGTTGTTCATTAATGTATGTTTTTTCTAATGAAGTAATATGATACAAAGTATATTTTTCTTACCTTTTGTACTCTCGATTGGCTTTTCCACTTTCTTTGTTCTGGCAACCATTTTTTCTTTGGCCTTTGCTACAACATTTTTATTTTTTCTTTAGCTTCAGCGACAGCTTTGGCCTTGCCCTTGGGTTCTTTTTCTTTTTCTTGAATGGCAGCTGTCTCCTTGGCTTGTCTTATTTTCTCTGCATCTGCAAATGACAAAGCCTTATCAAATATGCTACCTATTTTTACTATACTATTTTTTAAACTTCTTTTTAGTTGCATCAGTTTACCTGAGTTAAAAGTGTAATTTGTTTGTTTATGTGCAATAAAAGTGTAAAGTTAGACAAAAGTACATCTGTTAATGCTATATATGATGCATGACCTATCAAATATTATTCATTAGTAACATATATGATACGTTAGTATCATTATGATGCAACTTTTTCATTTATCAAATATCTATATATGGTTTATCATATATGATAAGTTTTTATCATATATGATGTATCATTTTATCAACTATGAAATATTGTATACCATATATGATAAGTGTTTATGATATATGTTTTTCAATCCTAATTGTGCTTTTTATTGCTCGTCAAATATCAAGCATGATATATCATATATGATAAGATTTTATCATATATGATGTATCATTTATCAACGATGATTTTTTTTAACATATATGTAAGTGCTTATCATATATGATGTTTCATTTATCATATACGATGTATAATTTTGTAAACCTCTTTTTCTTAAAAGATATAAAAAAGTAAGGTTTTCCATCTCACACATCAAGTTGAATAAGCTTTCTTATCATAAATGAAAAAAAAAATGTTATTGTTAAAAAAAATTAAATATGTTATACAACATATATGATTAACGTTTATCATATATGATGTTTCTTTTATTTCAACCTAGATGATTATATCCACATGCAAGTAATATTAAAACACATAAAGTCAGTTAAAACAAAAAAAATGACGTTTTGTATGTTAGATCTATTATAGTCAGCATATAATCATAGAAAAAGCGTTGTAAAAGCTTAAAAAACTAGAAAAAGCATAGAATAAGCATGATATGCATAGAATAAGCTGAAATAGCATAGAATAAGCTGAAAAGGATACAATAAGCATGCTAAGCATATAAAAAGCAGTGAATCTGTATTTTTATACCTTTTTGCCTTGTTTCGATTGTATTTTTGTCTGTTTTGTTGGTAGAAGGCTCCGTTTTAGCCTTCGATTTCATCTCGAAGCTTTGATTTTGGATCTGGATCTATTTTTTGAGATGTTTCCGGTGGATTTTTTGGGAAGAAGATGACGGTTATGGTGGTTGTTGTGTGTGTTTTTGTGTGTGTGTGTTTTTGTATGAAATGAAATGGCGGAGAAACAAAGATAGTAGGGTTTGGGCGGGGTAGTGAAAAGACGAAACTACCCCTCCGCTTTTTTTTTCTCTTTAAATCTGGATCGTTAGATTTTATGTGATGAGTGGCCCAGATTTGTCCCCTTGTATCCAAAAGATACAAGGTATGTAAAATAACCGGACTCATAAAAGAAACTAAAAAGTGAGACAACATTTGAATAGATAGTTATGTTGTTCAAATATTTATTTGAAAACTTTGTCTAGAAGAACATTTGAAATGTCTAAAGAGAAATTAACGTATAAGAAAAACAACGATTCACAAAATTTGTAAACAAAGCTATAATTTGATTTTTGAAAAAACTACTCCAAAATGCAATGTCATGCTTTTTTTATATGCATGGTAGCTTAATTTTAAATTCTTAGAGAACTTGGAGTCCTTGCACCAAAGACTGGTGTGAAGCAACAACGTCATTTTTGAGAACATCGCATCATTCCGTGGTCTGGCGTCAAAGCCCTCGCGCTGTTGATATCAGCCCACGCGGTGGTTTAAATATTTATTTTCTTTTTTAGAATCTAGAAGGTATATATCTTTTATGTCACCAAAAATATCCCTATGTCACCAAAATCACCACTCTCTCTAAAAATGATGTCATAGATTTTTTTCGTGCCATAAATTACTTTGATAACGTGTCATCACTTTTTAGATATGACACCGCTTTTACGGCACGACGACTCCCTGTGCTCTTATAATAAAATTCACTATTTTAAAAATATTAACTAAAGGCAAGAATTGGTTTCACACGTAATAAAAAGTGATCATTTATTTTACTTTTACGATTTTGGAATGGTTAGTTATTAGGTTGACGAGTTAAACGTTCAATCTACTATTACTGTGATTGGTTACTTGACGTTGATATATTGAAAAACATCGATCACATCACTGCAATCTTTTTGACACGATAAGTTCATCGTCAAAGAGCGTCCTCATCGATATTAGCTTATCATAGTTGAAATGTTAGCGACTCACTCGCAAATCAGATTGAAACCACCAATAATTTGTTTGGCTGTCACTATAATGGTTCATCTAAAAATAAAAATGGCACACGCATAATGTTGTTGCTCAGAGAGGTAGGCATCTATAATATCATAACGTGTTATTCGTCTTCAAGCTTATCGTTACTTCATCTTCTTCCGATAATACAAAAATAACTGAAAAAAATATCTTCATCAAAATACCAATAATATGTTATGACTCCCATAACTCCACTAAAAATACGCTTTCACTAAAAAACCATCTAACAATACATGGTTCACTCATGACGAAAACACTAACAATATGCGAATGACATATTTACCTGTATGAGTTTAGGCGCCCTTGGTTTTTTGTTCCTTTTGGCGTGTTAAAAAGTGGGACAACTAGCCCTCTTACAAACCACGTACACCGATAAAAAAACATGCACACAAATAGACGCGAACCGAATTTTGCTAAAATCCGGAAACAGCTGCCTTTAGGCGCGCGTATCTAAATGGTTGAAATGTTGAAAAATATAGAATGGTTAAAAATGTTGAAACAATTAATACACTAAACATAATGATAGAATGGTTGAAAAGTTGAAAATTTGAATGATTGAAAATGTTGAAACAAAACCCACCATCCAAGCCTAAATTTACATACACCAAACCAAAATTCAAAAGCTAAAAAAATATTCCATACCAAAATACTACAAAATCCCACCGTACAAATAAATACCCATAACAGTTACTTCTACTTCACCACGATATATCGTATCGTTAATTTTCTGCCGCCAGGCAATTCCGCCGCTATGCGCGGGTAATCGTCTAGTTAAATATCATTTGATTATAAAATGACCATTTTATGATTATTTAGAGTTACTAGCATGGTACCCGCGCAATGCAGCGACGGGTATTCAGTTATTATTTTTTAACAATCAAATTAATGTTTAAGTGTAAAAAATTTGAATTAAAATAAATAAAATCAATAAAAAAAATATAAATATATCAAAATGAATGTTGAATTAAAGAGAAAAAAAATTATGAAAAACATTGTGAATTAAATAATGAAAAAATAAATGAGTTAAAAGATATTTCAATTAAAAATAAAAGTGGTTTTTTAATAAGTTGTTAAAAGGTTGTTAGAAAAGTTTGTTGCAAAAAAAAATAGATGGTCAATATTTGAAGTTAGGCTTGGATTATAAATGATCTAACGGTTGAGTTATTAATATGTTTATCTTAATTTTTGGTTTAAAGTTAGGTTTGTAGTTAAGATGTGCATATACACCTTTTATATAGTAGTATAGATTTAGATCAGGATTAAGAGAAAACAGGTTCCGTAAGAACTATGAACATTTTTCCTAGTGCATTAGTGTTTGTTGTCATATGGTTTTATATTTTGTACAACTGAGATTCATTTAAGACTTGAGAGGTTTACAGTTATGTTGTTTCGCCATGTGTGTCATATAATTATTCAAGTTCACTTATGTGTTTTATTGGGCTAAACCAAACTGATCATGTGGTTTTTTATATAATTTTTGAACATAAAAGGTTTTGATCTAAAGATGAAATCTACGTGGCATATGTCATATGCCACCACTCTAGTAAAAATGATGTAAATTATATAAATGGACTGGTTAAAATAACGGGTTAAAATTATTATGATAGCTAAAATAATTTTTAATTTACGATATTTAGTTAATTGCAGTAACATGAGAGAATTTGATATAAAAAAAGGTATAATGATCATTTTAAAGTAAAACGATATTTAATATTTATTTTATAGTTTTAATTTTATATGAATTAAGTATTTGGACGTATATGTAATCTTTAAGTTTTAGATTGAATATATATGTAATTTTAAGTTTTAGGTTGGATATATATGTAATTTATGAATGAGGTTGGATATATATGAAATTTTCCCTTGTATCTAAGTTTATTTCTTTAAAAAGATGATTCATAAGACGAGATGGTAAGCAAAATCACCCGAAAACAAATCGAACCGACAAGCTGACTCGAACTGAACCGATCATTTCGGTTCAGTTTTCAGTTTTGTTAGGTTCGGTTTCGGGTTAAAAACAAAAAAAATAGGTCTAAACTATATATTAGGTTCGGAATTCTCAGTTCGGTTCGATCTCAGTTTTGCTCTGTTTAATTCGCTTCGGTTATCGGTTTCTATTGTTTTCAAAATTAGTTTTCGGTTCGATTTTGAACTGATGCTCAGTCCTAATAGTCTATAGTCTATAGTTGAAATCCAAATGAAATGTCAAACAAAAATTGTGATAGCACAAAATGTGAATATTACGGAGTATTTCAATTGAATAGAGTGTATATCCTCTCATCTTTGGTGAATCATAGTTTTAATCGGACTATAATTCTATTTGACCTTAACCGCATACAGTCAGCGTGCGGCCGACCGCGTAGGGCAACCTCCCATTAGGCCTCATGACCCACTTCGTTTCCCTCTCAACCCGTGATAAATCGGATACATATAGTACTCGAGGGTTGGGCTCATGACCCGACTAAAGACTATACGTCATCAATTTTACTACTAGCACTACTAAGTAGACTAACTGTACTAACTAACACAAGTAACATTACTAACTCTCAAACAATAATTCTCAACAAAAAACATAATATTTTGTCGACCTATAAAAGGACACCGCTCTACTTTATTGGTTTTATTACTCCTCGTACATAATTATTGCAGTCAGATGCATTTTGATTGGCCAGCCCGATCGTGCCTCCCTCATCCAACACAAGTTTGGACAAGTAGCAAAGCTTTAGGATATTTCTACAGGTTTCCTATAAATAGTCAGCTCATTTGGCACAAAAATGTATGTTCTATTTCCTCATTACTTTTTCTCTCAAAAAATTAAGCACACTTCATGATGACTTATTTTCACGTCGGAGCCGGCTTGTAGGGTCCAACCATACGCCTGTGTTAACCCAAGTGATTACTTCTTGTAATCACTTTAAAGTATCCAAGTTTGCTCGTCGAATGTGCAGATTTATTGTACGAAAAGTGGCACACTTGTTGGGTCTCGAACCCGCAATCGCCAGATCTATTGTACTTTCATGATGACTTATTTTCACGTCGGAGCCGGATTGTAGGGGTCCAGCCATACGCCTGTGTTAACCCAAGTGATTAGTTCTTGTAATCACTTTAAAGTATCCAAGTTTGCTTGTCGAATGTGCAGATTTATTGTATGAAAAGTGGCACACTCGTTGGGTCTCGAACCCGCAATCGCCTGATCTATTGTACTTTCATAAAATAAAAAGTTACATTTCAAACATACTACTGTAAAACATAAGTTTTCAAATTCTTAGAAGTTAGGGCCGTGTTTGACAGACAACATTTAAGAGCGTTTTTTAGCAATTAGCGTTTAGCACTTAGCATAATTATTATAAAGCTCGTTTGGTAGAAAGCAGTTAGCATTTATAAAATTGTAAAAATGCTCATTTCTCAATGCTCTTTGAATTAGCATTTAGCATTTAGCATTTAGCATTATTGTTTTATCATTTTACATTTAAAACTTACAATTATAGCTAGCAAAAAGTTCAATATAGTCCCACTTTTTAGCAAAGTCCTAATGGACTCATCTCATCCATCCATTTTATATACATCCAACAACCCATATTAATTTAATAAATAAATAAATAAATAAATAAACGGTCCATTTACCCCCACACTACTATTTACGCACACACACTTTACACATACACACACTTTACACAAACACACAAACTGTCTCTCTCTCTCTCTAAACCCTAACCGCCACCTCCACCGCCACCACCAATCAACGCCACCACCGCCAATCAACGCCGCCACCAGCAATCATCTCCGATCACCCCTAATCATCTCCTATCAACCCAATCATCGATCTCCATTTTCGATTAAAACCCCATTTCCGATTGAAACCCTAATCATTGATCTCCATTAGCGATTTAACCCTAATAATCATTGAGTAATGAAAGAAGTAGCAACTTCTAATGCTAAAGATGGCTTGGCTCCAGGTAAGCCTTTTGATTCTTCTTTTTTTTGTTTTTATTTTTTAATTCTTATTTTTGAGGTTATACTGCTTATTGATGAGACTGCAATTATACATAGTCTCATCATCCAAAACGGGCTTTAATTGCATAAAATATCATGAAAAATACCAAATATATGCTTGTGTTTGTTGCTTGTGTATTTTAGGTACGGATATTAAGAAAAAGACAAAAAGATCACAAGAATCAATAAAAACGAACACGGGAAACGAAGCCACACAATGAACCGGACCCGAGTGTTGAATTTCCAAGAAAGACCCTCAAGTTTGAAGAATTACCAAAATTGGTCCCTCAAGAATTGAAGAATTATACTTTATACCCCTCAAATATCCAAAAATGTTAAGGGGGTCCCTAAAGTTTGATAACTTTGTAAGTCCAAACCTTGAAGTTTGAAGAAGGACACATTAAGTCCTCCAAAGTTACAAAGGACTAAACATGCAAAAGCAAATGGCCTAACGGTGTCAATGGACAAGGACTATGGATGTGAAGACTGTTAAGGACTGCTGTTAATGGAGGGGGTTAATCTGCCACATGCCAAAACTTACTTAACCCCATGACCCAATATCATTAAAACCTGCCCATATCCATAAAAATCCCAAATCCCGTTACCCATTCAGCTAACTCAGATCAATATTGAATTAACTTTTTAAATGGAATTAATATTGATTTGGCTCTAAACATCTTTTGTTCCCCAAAGATAGATCAAACACCACTGCTCTTTAACATCAACCCTAAAAACCTAGTTAACCTAATCAGCTTGATTTGAGCTAATTAATTGAGGGGTTTTAATCTTTGTTCATCAAGAAACAAGCCCACATGTTGGAAAACGACACCACTTTCCCCTTTGTCCCTCACCAGCTATCAAGTGTCACGGGTTTCATCTCTTGCCTGACACCAAAGACCAAATCGACGGATAACATCAATTCCTTGTTCACCACAACTATTTGGATGGCCAAGATCGTTTCTACAATTCTGGAACATCACTTGGGAGCCTTACCAAAGGATTCAAACTTGGCATCTTAAAATCATATTCTGATTTTGATCCAAGGGCAGAAGAGGAAATTAAGCATTAGGGTTAGACATTTTTCACTTTCTAGAACCATCTTGTAATCCCTATAAAAAGGGAAGGTAGGACTTAGATTATTGTTGTTCTTGTTTTCCTTTGTTCACGAACTTGTAAACCCCCTTTTATCTATGGAATGAAAAAAAGTTGGTTAAGTTTTGGTGAAGAAAACAAGCATCCACTTTATTTTCTTGCATTGTTAGTTTACAAAAAGTGTTAAGGTTTTCAGAAGGTAAAAAGAGTGTTGACTCTAGTTCTAAAATTTTGCAAAAGTTTTGTTTCCTCTTGGTTATATTGTACGATTAAGACCCTTGTTACTGAGTTAAGTAGGATGAGACCACATATGGGTCAAAAGGCATATCGGGGCACGACTATGGAGGCCTGATATAGATTGTATCTATATCAAGTTTTGGTAAGTGCTTTGGTGTGGGTGAAAGACCCTGGTGAGGTAAGTTCAACTTAACTGTGCCTAAGTTTCCTTTGGAGTTTCAGATTTCCAAAAAGTAGTTTTAGATTTTTCAAGTTTTGAGAAAAAAAAAGATTTCGAGAAAATTTGGATTATAAACGTTTTTCTGTATATGCTACTATTACTGTTACTGTTCATGTGTCTTAATCTTAGAAGGGTCGTTGTTTGGAAAGCATGTACTTGTTCATGCTAGTACATAAGCTCAAATAGTCGAGAGTATGGATGTACGTTCTTGCCGTACGTTTTCTTTCCTTTTTTTATTTTTCTTAATCTGCCATTTTAAATGATGTCTGTGTGATTTTGTTTGATTCAGTGTAAGTTTAATGAATGTTGTGTTCGTGCTGTCTGATGTTTTCTTTTAGCTCGATTTAAATTTGTGCTTGCTTTGTGTTTATCCTGCTTATTTGTGACTTTTGGCGGTGGATTGTGGGCTTGCTCATGTTGTGCTTATCATGCTTTTGGTGATTTGAGTATATTAACTTATGACTGCCTAGTATAAATCACTCCAAGTTTTACTTTGAAAATTTCATGTTTTCTGAAAATTAGGAGTGTTTAGACTTCTGGTATATGCTTTAAATTGACACGTGCAGAGTGTAAACCCATCAGCACATGCTCCCTTAGTTTAAACAAATAGTATTTCGCATTTGGATTGGAGTTTGTGACATAAAATTTGTTGGGTGCATGTTTAGAGCAAACACCCACTTTCTGTCAAACATTAGGTGCTTAGGGTAATTCAGTTGTGATCTCTTTTTTTCAGTTTTAAGTTAAACCAATAGGTATTCTAGTTTTAAGTACTTTTGGTGGTCACAATTTAGCATAATAGCTCAGCTATGGAGTGAAAGATCGGCGAGTGCTAGTTCTGTGAACAAAAGTACTTCAACAGTTATTTAAGGAGTGATAGGTGTGAAAACACCCATCCTTTTAACACTTAATTACAATAATAACCGAGCCAAAACGTGTATTTTATGTCATTTATGTCGGAATTATGCGTGGTTTGTGTTTTTGTTGTGATTTAGGACGAAAAGGTGAAAAGTGGAGAAAACACGGGATTTCACGGGCTTTTATCGAAGAAAAAGACGAAAGATGAAGTCGAAAGATCAAGAGTGGAAAAAGAACGGAAGTCCAAGACCAATTCTGAAGATTTATCGAAGAAAAAGTCAAAATACGGAAGTTTACTAAAAGCCGAAGAACTCGAGTCTTATTTTTGAAGATATCACAAGACGAGAGTAGAAATCCCTAGACAAAGTCGTTAAAGTCCAAGTATCTACACTCCTTATCTACGATGATATCGACAAGATCTACGTTCATGAGGATAAATGCTTTGACCCGGGAGGTGACATGGACCATTATATGATTGATAATTTTACGGCCTTGCCAATTGGTCTGCATCCATTGTCTTGGAGGATGACAATGTGATTCCCTTACCCACCCCACCTCCCGTCAATCTGGATTTCACTTGCTTTTCTTATATTGAGCGGACTTTCCTACTATTCAAGACTTATCCTCCCGCCTCTCCTTTGTTTATGTCCTCCGGGAATGAGGACAAGGTCTTTGATCCCGGTATTACATTCGAGGCTTCCCCATGGACCATTTAATTCGGGGACGAGTCAGGCTCGTGACTCGGTTAACAAAAACAAGCGCTTTTTGGGAGGCAACCCAATTATCTTTCCTATTTTCACCATAAGTGTAGGGGGAGCCCCGTTGGTGTTTCTTGTTTTCTTTCTTATCATGTGCAGGGATTAGAGCTTCAAAGACACACTCTTGATGACTTTTGACGAACCGTGATTCCGTGTTCCCTTATTCCCGGTTCTATCCTAAACTCTTTTCGATTCACTATTTTCTATTTCTCAATATTAAAATAGGAATCTCTTTAGTAGTCTTTTCCTTAGCGAGATTTAAACAAAGTGCACAATGTCCTAAGTGTAGGGGAGTTTACTCTCACATGCTTAAACATTGAGGACAATGTTTATCTTAAGTGTAGGGGGACTTCTATCGAAGTTAAGTGGCCTTTTTCTTGTAATTGTCCTCATTTTAACCGGAAAATTCAATTTTTCGACATTTTTCAAAATTTTTGATCTATTTTGGCCTATTAGTTTTTCCCTTTGTATAGTTATTTTCTTTCCTTATTAGAATAAAATAAAGTGGTTTTAATTTTCAAACGTTGTGAATCTTTTGACTCAACCCGAGTTTACTTATCTTAGTTTACTCTAGTTAGTATCCTTAACGTGTTTAAGTCAAGTTTTGCTAGGCTTTTATATAGGGAGCTATAAAACGCGAAAGTCTTAACTCTCACATGTTAAGAACAAGAACTTTTCGCAAGTTCCTATAATTGATCCTAGAGAGTCGTTTATCAAGGGAACTTTAAAATGCGAATTCTAAACTTGAAAAAGCCTAAGAGTTTGCAAGATCCTATAGATGACTCGAAAACCCAAAACTTTGATTTATAGGCTAAGCATCCACGAGTCTCATTCCTTGAGATTTTAAACTGTGGAGGACGAGAGATGATAGAGTCAATTATAAGTTTGGTATTCTTTCGTGAATTTATGTGTGTTAATTATGAGCCTATTCTCCCATCGCTTGTTAATAAATTTATCTGCAATAAATAAGGTTGTACGATTTAAAAGGTTACTTAGCTTCTAGCCCAAGATCGTTTAAAAGTTGCTCGGTATTAATTAAAGTTCATAGCCAAGGCATAACTTATTGAAGCGGGACGCGAAGATTGGCGAGTCCGAAAAGGCCCTAACAAGGCATGAGGGCTACATTTTGTTGCTAAAGATCCAAAAGTGATGTGAAGAATCATTTATCGAAAATCAATATGAAGGATCGAGACACACGACGAAAAGCAAATACTCCCCTAAAGTCATGGAGAAGTCTATCCGAAAAGACCCTAACAAGGTATGAGGATAAATGAAGCCAAGTCCAAAAAGGAGGCGGATCGTTGTATATCAAAGTCCAAAATAAAGATTGGAGAAAAATGAAGAAGTCGTGGTTCAAGTATGAATCTCTCAAAACTTCAAGTGAAGAAATTCCTATATGAAGAGAAGGCCATTATTTCATGAACGTCTCTCAAGGTTTGAAGTATGAAGTCGCTGCCAAATATCGGTCCGAGAAAGGTCTCAAATCGCGAAGCGAGTTATGCCAAGATATGAACTTTATGAGGTCCCGAGAAGCAGTTTTAAAAGATTTTGTCCTTTAGCTAACTATTGATTAAATCGTTCACTTTATTTTCGGCCTAATAAACTATCGAAATAAGTCAACAATGCATCCTCGTGATCATTAAAGACAACAATAAAATATAAGAGATACACCTAGGAATAAGGGAGTCTAAGTGAATAATGGGCCCACATGAGTTCGTGTTAGATTGCTAACTTATAATAACAATGATCTCGTTTTTAAGCTTGGTATGGGGAACGTGAAACTTGAGAATGATGATTATTCATGACATTTCCAAAACCCAAGGTATGTTTTTGATTTCTTTACTTTGAATGTTTATAATTGTCTATCTCTTTAATAAAGGCCAACGTGGATTGATTATTATGGAAAATGTAATCTTGCTTTGTAACTAATACATTTCATGAGGACATTGCAATGGTTAAGTGTAGGGGATTTGATAGGTGTGAAAAAACCCATCATTTTTACCACTTAATTACAATAATAACCGAGCCAAAACGTGTATTTTATGTCATTTATGTCGGAATTATGCGTGGTTTGTGTTTTTGTTGTGATTTAGGACGAAAAGGTGAAAAGTGGAGAAAACACGGGATTTCACGGGCTTTTATCGAAGAAAAAGACGAAAGATGAAGTCGAAAGATTAAGAGTGGAAAAAGAACGGAAGTCCAAGACCAATTCTGAAGATTTATCGAAGAAAAAGTCAAAATACAGAAGTTTACTAAAAGCCGAAGAACTGGAGTCTTATTTTTGAAGATATCACAAGACGAGAGTAGAAATCCCGAGACAAAGTCGTTAAAGTCCAAGTATTAAGAAGATTAACAAAGATTAAAGAAGATCAAGGACTTAAGTGTGCAATTAAAGAAAAGAAGAAAGAGGGAGGAAGCTTCCTAAGCTCCTCCCTAATCTCCCTATATATAGTTTAGTTTCCTTTCATTTCAAGTGTTGGTGGCTTGACAACCCACTCTTCCACCATTTTCATACCTTGTTATTTAATTTCTTGCCATTTTAATTTCTTGTATTGCTCCTTTAATTTCTTACCTTTAATTCAAGTAAGTGTTCTTAATTTTATTGTTTTAATCTTCTTTACCTTTGATCAAGCTTTCTATCTTTCATCTCTTTCTACCTTTCTTTGATTTTAGTTTACTTTTGGTGCGAAATCTATTTGATCCGTGTTGTTCTTAATGTTTTCGTGCCTAAAAGTTCATCTTTTTATAGTTTGATTTAAAAGTTTGTTTATTTTAAGTTGGAAAAGTTGTTATTTGTGCTTATTTAGTCCTTTTTCATTATAGATTCGTTCAAGTTTTGGTTTTAGCTTATCATTATAGCTTATTGCCTTGCTTATTCTCGAATCCCACTTAAATCGGAAAAGGTATTAAACCCTTTTCCGATTTGTACATTCCGACAGCACCCCTTCCCTCATTCCGATCACTAGATCGGAAAAGGGTTTATAATATTCTGATTTGGCATGTTTTGGCTCATTCCGATTATATGATTTTTTTTGCTATATTTCGATTGTGGTGTCTTCAAACATTCCGATTTGGATTACTTAGTGTATTCCGATTGGGATTCCTTTTTGGTATTCCGATCAGGACTTCTTTCGTACATTCCGATTTGATTCATTGTTTAGTATTCCGATCAGGTTTATTTTTTGCATTCCGATTATGTCTCTTCTTGCATCATTCCGATCTCTCTTTCCGATAGGGGTACATTCCGATCGGATTCCGATTGGATTCCGATCGGGTATATTCCGATTGGGTGTTTTATTTTATTTTAATATTTTGTTTTAGTAAAAGTGAAAATTTTCCTCGTCTTATTTTTAGTCTATTTTAATTTCTTTTTGCATTTTTATTTGATTGTCAATTTACTTTTCGTTAAGTTTTAATTTTACGTCATTTAATATCTCGTCATTTACTTTCAAAGTTTTAAATATTGCACCATTTACGTTTTAACTAGTTTTAGTTTTAATTACCCGTCCTTTATTTTAAAGTCTTGCACATTTATTTTACCACAACCAAAAATATTATTTTTACCGAAAACAACTGAGTCACACTTTAAACCGGAAATCAATTCGAGAAGATACCGAGAAATGAACTTTCAACTAGTAAAATCTCATGCATTAAGGAGAATTTGGTTTGATTTTTTATTTTTTTTATTTTTGATCTTCTTGGTTTTCAGCTTTAAGATTAAACTTAGGCCCCTTGCTAATTGCTTTCGGGTAGGTTCGCGTAAGTTCAGTTTTGGATATTTAGATTTGCTAAAATAAGCCCACTACGATCCCGTAAGACTAGCAACCCCTGAGTTTTGTTTAGAGTGTGATTATCTGTTACAATATTGTAATTGAAATCTATCTGCTGGCATATCCTTCTTGTGTACTCCGGTTTTTGTTCGTTTGATTGAGATTGTTGCTTGCTGCGCATTTGTTTTATCAGTATGACTCCCTACTTGCAAAACGCAAGTGAGGGTGCCCCCTTGTTCCATAATACATTCACAGTTAATCGTAACGAAAAAAATGAGTAAAGGTATGGAGCACTTGTAAGTTTCTCCGTAATCTGGCTTCGCTTTAGACGTGATTCAGAAATCCGTGTTTGTATTTGTATTTTGGACTCGGTTTGTGTGACTGTGAGCAAGAACTTAGATTTAAGAAAAAGAAAGAGTGAGCAGTGAATGTCTGGTGGTTAAACAATCAAATCTGTGCTTAAATTGAGTAAAATTAGACTTGTGTTGGTGTTTGGGAGTTTATAACATACTGTGAACACAAGAGGAAAAGGAAAATAAAAAAAAGGGTGTTTAAAAAATTTGGGGTTACGCCAGCCTCGAACCCACGACCACTCGCTCAACAACACAACGCGTTAACCAACTCTGCCCTTGGGTCTTTTACTGACCAAGGTGCATTTGTTAATTATTTAAGGACTAAATTTTCTTGTGTTTTTAAATCAATCAGCTTATAATTAAGCTGTTTTAAGCTTATTTAGTAAGGTTTTAGACTTGTTTCTATTTTTCTTTTGTTATTGATAGAATTTAGGATTTTTTTTAGTTCAAGAAAATTATTTTTCACGTTTTCCAATCATTTTTTACAATTATTTTATTATCCTATATTATAAATTAGTTTAAAAATAGTATATTTAGTTATAAAAATTTTCAAAAATAGTTTTTATATTTTATTTAGTTAACTTGAGGTTTACAATCAATTAAATTTTCATTTTATTTAATTTTTAATTTTATTTAATTTTAAGGTTTTTCATCAACTTTTAAAAATTATTTTAAAATTATTAAATATTTTTTTGGAAATTTTGTTTTCAAAATTGAGATATTTGTATTTTTCTTTATTTTAAGTAATTTTTTGGTAATTTTTAGAATACTTTCATTTTTCGTCGAATTTTACGATTTTACGTTTTTTACGTCGTAGGGTAATTTTTAGCGTAATTCGTCTTTTTCTTTCTCTTTTCTCATCAATATAATCACAAATTAATCATATCTTAACACACACACCAAGCCTCCTTGAGAACGATCCCACACAAAGGGTCATAAGTGCTTTCGTTTTCCTAAACGAACACTTAATACTTACCGCTTTTGCCTCGTTTTCCTACACGAGTGTGAATTCACAACTATCATTTTGGCGCCGCTGCCGGGGAGGCGTGTTGTGTTTTGATTTGGCAATTGTTGTTTTTATATATAGCCATAATAGCTAATTGTATTAGTAGCACTCTACTAATACGTATTATCGGTTTTTGTTTTTTGTGTGAATACTATTACTATATTGTATACGTAGAACAATAAATTCACAAGTACTCCAAAAGTGTGAAAACACAACCTTGACTTGGGAGGTCATTACCCAATCATTTTATTCGAATCTCAAACCAAAAGAAAAAGGCAAAAATAGATAAATACTTTCGTGAAGCTCGATTTTGAAAAATACAAACTATAAGGTGGGTATAAGGCGGGTATTATAAAATATACCCTAAGGAAAAAGGCTCTTAAGTGCTTCGCGCCGCCTCGTTTCCCCGCTTGCTTGTGAGTATTTAAAGCTAATCTAGGGTTTTGCCGCCCAAAGTATTATTAAGTATCATATATAGTTTCTTGGTTTCATTTGATTAAACCCTCTTGAACGTTTTAGTGTTCCACCAACGTTCTAAAGTCATCGAAGGCGTTAACTTCACGTGATCGTTTTCATTCCTTGAGGCTTCTTTAATCAAGAGATTTGATTAAGGAGGAGATTTGTAGATTTTTGTCTACTTAATACAATCACAAAAAATCCAAAAAAAGTAAAAACAATAAAAAACCACAAAAAAATTGAAAAAGTAAAAACACCAAAAAGAATCTTCTTTGCTGACCCCCACGTTGTACGTTACGTTTATGCAAACTCGCTCCAAAGCAAAACATGCACGTAAACGTCGTCAAAAGGAAGGAAACCAAACACCTTCTAGTGAAGAATCTCCCATTGTCAAACCTATCGTAGAACAAGAAGCACCCATGGCTAATCGTAGTATGATGGAGTTGCTTCAAGCACCCACCGAGGGTTATGGAGAAGCGATTGTGATTCCCGCTATCCTTGCGGAGAATTTTGAGGTTAAGACATGTGACAACCCTGGTTTTGAGGTTCGCCACTTAGTTTTGTTTTGTGCTAGTTGCGTGTCTTTACGTGTTTATGTGCTTATTGGTGTGTATAGATTGTAGTTTGGATATTGTTTCCGGTACGGGGTACCTTGTGAATGAAACGATGTGTGATGATTTCATGTTCATGAGTTCACATGGTAGTGACTATGAAGTGAGATGATGTTATTTGGTGATTCTAAGTATACGTATATGTATTATAGAAAATCGTATTTTTACGATTTACGGTTTAGCATTTAGAGGTCGTGGATGAGGTAATTAGTCATATGAATATTTTTCGGGATGGTTTTAAGTCATTTAGGACTTAGTTATAAAGTTTATTTCAAAATTTGAGATTTTTTTAAAAGTGTATATTTTACGTCTTTTACGGTAAAACGCGTAAACTGACTAGTTTTACGGTTTTGAGGTTTTGGAGGCTTTAGGAGCTGAAATAAATTAAGAAAAATTAAGGTAATATTAATAAGATATTTATTAATAATAAAATAAATATAAAAACGAATTTTATGGGGTATAGGTCGGTTTAGAAGAGAAAAAAAAGGAAAAAAGAAAAGATTTATGGTAAGTGGTAATTGGGTTGGACAAAGATTGTTTTGGCTATATAAGGAACCCCCAACACTAAATCAAACGCATTTTTTTCTATTCCCTGGAGTTTTAGTCGACCAAAAAGAGGAGGAGAATTAGGGTTCTTTAAAAATTTAGGTATTTACATCTTCCATTGAATTAAAGGTAAAACCTTCATAAACCTTTTTGATTAAATTGTATTTATGTTTAATTGATCATCTTATGATGGATTTAGGTTAGGGTTTAATATATTAACAGTAAATTAATGTTGTATTAATCATAATATGATGATTACATAAATTAGGGCTTGTAATTAGAGGGATTAGGGTTAATTAATGAGGTTGATTTTGTAAAACCCGTTTTTAAAAACTGGGCAGAATTTTGAGTCAATTGTTTTGATCATATCAGGAGTTCTAGAAACATTCAAGATGTGATCCAAGTATCCCTGAAAATGTAATTGAAGTGGCTTTCTAATGCAATAAACTAGAACTAAATTGGAGGTCGGGAAGTGGGTCAAAAACAGGTTACAACAGTCTTAGGTCAAAACAGTTTTGAATTCAGCCTGTTTTCTTTTTAAGTTTTGGGTTGTTTGGGGTACTTAGGGTTGCATTGGGATCTTCTCACGAACATGAGAGATGGCTTATATATTGTAGTAAGGATCTGCACTTGGGCTAAGATTGTGGTTTAGGGTAAGACCCTCTAATGGTAACAAACTTTTCATACGTTTAAAACCAGTGAATTCTGGATAGGTAGCAATATATATACATATATCAGGGCCTTAACAGTATATTTAAGGTTAGGGAAAGTGGGAAGTTTGAACTAACATGCATAAAAGTGTGAATATTCCTTTTACAGAAACCATGGGTATATTTAAGTGGACGTTTGACTTAAAGTTTTGAGACCTAAAACTGGGACTGTTTTGTGTAAAATTATGAACGGGATAGCTATTAAACTTAACCAAGTTAGGGACTTGTTAAGGAAGGGTAATGGGGTGATTAGAGCTTATCAATGAGGTATTTATATGGGAATAGGCTATATGTCCATCATAGGTTGATGAGCCATCTTAGTGATTGGTTCGTGTATTGATTTCGTATTTTTGGTTTGTTAGCTTGTTGCTAGAGCGAGGACTTTTGGAGAAGCTATCAGGTGAGTTTAATAGTCCCATGTTTATTATTGTTTTTTACTTTTAAATGGGATGGAAGAGACACTGTGTTGAGTTATTTATAAATTGATGTTGTGAATGTTTTTTAGGGTTTGAGATGGACTTGTGTGTACATTATGTGATTAACTGCTATGTGATTCTTGTTTGTGTATGATTTGGATCGGAAAGGTACATAGGTGTATGGGCGCCTATGGTACCATGGTTGTTGGTAAGGCGTGATGCCTTGGAAATTATGGTTGTTGGTAAGGCGTGATGCCTTGGAAATTATGGTTGTTGGTAAGGCACGATGCCTTGGAAATTATGGTTGTTGGTAAGGCGTGATGCCTTAGAAATTGTGGTTGTTGGTAAGGCGTGATGCCCTGGTATTGTGATGGTTGATTGAACATGAATGCTAGTTGTTAATACATAATTGTAGCGCATTGTCCATATGTTATTGTGTTGATGGTTGTTATTCACAGCTTTTAACTGGTTTGGCGTTGGAGTCTAAACCTATGACTCTCACCAACTTTATGTTGACGTGTTTTAGTGTCTCTTTCAGGTGTGAATATGGTTAAGCTTGATGATAGAAGTGGCTAGACTTGGATGCCTTAGGATTGCATATAGAAGGAGATCCCCGTTCCTTCTTAGTTTACCTTTATGTTTTTTTGATAAGTGATACATGTTGGCACCTATATTTTTGTTTGGTTTATGTTTATTGTTTGTCTTGGGTAAGCGGTAGGACTGTTACCTACTTACTTAGACTCCTGCTTTTGATGAGATATTGTCATGACTTTTGTGTCACCATTTTATGACATTTCTTATCATATAGTTATCTTTATAGACACGCCATGTTGTGATGATATCCATACGTCGCGCCCCATATTCCGCCATGGTGGGGTGTGACAGAATGGTATCAGAGCCAATGGTTATAGAGAATTAGGTTGCCTAGTCGTGTAGCCTAGTCTATAGCTTAAGGGTCCCTGCATATAGGCGTCATAGGAGTATGTGTGCATTTATTATAATTGATGTGTTTGGATGTTATTTATTACGATGTTTTGACTAGTATGAATTGAACCATAGTAAGTTCATACTTAGCCACATGTTATTTTTCTTTTCGGGATGTGACTAGTACTGGTTGAACCATAATCATCCACGCTAGTCACTGTTGTATTTTGCTTAAATTGTACATTATAGTACATAATTTAGTACAAGGTAGTTTCTATCTTTTATCGAGTTATTTTACATACCTGAGGTATGTTACTTTTCTTTTGATGTTTAAGTCAGGTTCCCTAAGAATCGTGTGGTGGTTCGAGCTACTAGGAGTACACGGGTAGGAAGGATTTTAAGTTGTTTCCACTCTTACGGGCGACATGACTTAAAACTGATTATGTTTTCGTTTTGGATTTAGTCTATGTTGTTTTAGCTAGACTATGGATTTACGTATTTCAAGAGTATTACTATGTTATTTTAATAGATGGAGTTTTGGACTTTATTGTTTATGTGGTTATGAGTTTATGTGAGTAGATGGATTTATGTGTTATATGTTGTATTGATTCTTATAAGTGTCATCATAGGAGGGAGTGCATTGGGGAAAGGGTAATTGTATAAGTATGGTGGCCAACATAGTTATACAAGTACCACAACTTCAATGGGTTCTCAAGTATGATTGCATGAAAGAGGGTTAGTACATGCTTGTATATGGTGAGATGTAGAATTTGGGTATACGTATTATATATGAGTTAATGGCTGCCTATGATATGACTATTGTTCTTTTTGTGTTATATGTTTTGGATTATAGTTGTGTTGTGTGATTATGGGGTCACACGATACGGTTTGGTTTTGGAGGTGGGCTTTATGCCTTGTTGTGGCACGGTGAGATGGTAATTACTCGTATGGAAAAACGAGCGTATTAAGCGATTGATTGACTTGACGTGTATGATAACGAGTATGTTTGGGGGATTCAATAGGTATACATATGCGGATGTATATATACTAGTAGATGTTATGTTATGATTTACGGTCGTTCAGTAGTTATTATAACTTGAACGTACCTAGTGCTCTCTCGTGTTTAAACAATTTATTAGTGCTCGAGTTTGATGGAGTCTCAACGACGTTTTGAATCTGTTGAAGTGTGTCTTGTAGCGTATTCTTTGAGTTTCGTATTTCACATGTACGTTTTAAAATGGTGTTTTTGGTTTCAAGTCTATTGAAATAACTTGGGATATCTTTTGAGATAATGAAATCTTTTGTGTTGTGTCTTGCATTTCTTTTGGTCGGTATATATTGAGTTAGATGGTTGGTTGTATTCGGTAAAATAAGGGTAAGGTGTTGGAGTCGTGTTTGAAACAAGATGTAACATAAGATTTCTTTTTAATCAACACTTATATATTTCAAATTCTAATAGACTTTCTTTAAAATAAAGCGAAGTAAAATTTCTTTCTACTTACATAGTTTATATAATTGGGTTTAACCGATTCACGTCATTTATAATTATTAATACGAGATTAAATTGAGTTTATGAAGGTTACACATACAAATATATCTTTCATTTAAAAGGATTGCATTAATCACTAAGTTTATTCTTTAGTTTTAAAACAACTAGTATAAAATTGTTTTGGTCATAACTTGTTCGTTTTTAAAGCTTTTTGGGTGATTCAAAAGCCAAAACTTATGTACTCGGAACGTACTTTTCAAATATTTAGAATGTATAGTCATGGGAGGTCAGTATCTTGGCCGAAATTATTGTACAAGTTTCGGGTTAAAGGTTGAGTTTGAATAGTAGTTTATTTTTATGATTTGGGATGCACGGGATACCTAGTTTTTGAGTTGAGTTTTGAGTTCGTCAAGAGGGTTTTTTGTAGATTGTTTGAGTTACATAGATGTGGAGGTAATAATAAAAAAAAGATATATATTCTTTTGGAAAAGTCGATCTTTTGCACGGTTTAAATAATATGTCGCGGGGCGTAATATGCTTGGTTGCCATTGGGTGTTTGTTGGATTATTTTTTGTTGTCATGGGTCATTTTGAATTAATACATGTTTTGGGTTTGAGTTTTCTCTTGAGTCTCATGGTTTTTGACTTGTTTTAACTGGTGCACGTGAAATGTCGTTAGTTATCCGTTGGTTTGATTCGTTGATCGTATCTGATGGATTCAGGATGTAGTTTTGGTTTCGTATTGTTCGGGAGCGTTGAGGTAGTCGTATGAAAGACTTGGTCGCGCCTACACGCTTAAGTATGTGACCATGAGAGAACGGTCGAAATACCCTTAGTGGGGAGGAAAGAAGTTCGTAGACGAACTAGTGTGGTCATGAGGTCTCTTAGGAGTACCAAGGAGATGAATAGAGATTTGTGGGATATTAGCACAAGTAACGCGCCATAGAGAGTGTTGGAAGGGGAAGTAATACCTCAAAGGTATTTATGATTGTTCGTAGGGCATGTAAGTTTTCCGAAAATTTCCTGAAATTTAGTAGGTTTGCCTATTACTGTGAGGTAGAACCATAAATAGAGCAAGTAGGAGAAGTGAGAGGAGTTGTAGTTAGTGCCCTTCTAAGGCAAATCATTGATGGAGTGATTTAAAAAAACAAGAGTTGTTAGAGATTGCAAGGAATGCCGAATAAAAGTTGAGTTGCTTAGTAGTAGATTGGATGTGGAAAGAGGTTGAGTGGTCTGATGAGAGGAAGTACCGGTCTTTTAAGATGCGTGTAGAATTTTGCAAGTAGAACGAGGTAGGAATTTATTCGTATTGCCGCTAAGAGAGGGTGCAAGGAGGACATAGTTGAAACTACTAAGGATGTTGTATGAACGCTTTGGGTTTACGGTTATGTATTTGGCTTCACCAAAGCACTAGCGGTTTCATGGTGTCAATGAACCAAGTGTGCATGAACGTGTATAAACGAGTTGTCATCGGGAGCGTCGATGACATCTTGAACTACTCAAATCTGAAAAGGAGAGTGAGGCGAATTATGTGTTGGTTTTGGAGTGGAGTTATACGTGAGATATTCGAGTGTGAGTTTTTAGTATTAAGTTTACCATGATGAGTAGTTAGAGATGATGGCGTATCATGGAACCAACAAGGGCCGAAGTGAAGAAGGATGAGGAAGCGTTTTGGGGGCTGAAGAGGTGGATTGGATAATGAGCCGATCTTGGCATTATCGGAAGGACCGGATGAATTCGCGAAGCATGACGATACGTGGAGCAAGGATTTGGACTCGTACGAGGACGACAAAGAAAGGCGATCGCTTATACGTTGCAGGAACTGAAGATTTGGAAGAACTAGATGGACTTAGTTAGTGGGGCTGGATTGTTATATCTGTCTAGAATGCTAGAGGCATTTGGTGTACGAGACGTGGAGAATGATCTATACGGATCATGAACGTCTCCAACACATATTAAATCATCTTGATTGAACATTTGGCAAAGGTGGTAGGTGGAGTTAAGTGACGAAAGAAATTTGCAAGGCCAAGTACCATCTGGGAAAGGCAAGCATGGTCGATGAGACATGGAATAAGAAGAATGAGGTGAAGCTGAGACGAACTTGAACTATAGGGATGACGTATTGGAGCGGTTTAGATAAAGGATATAGGTTGCACGAGTTGAGTTGCCTAAAGCAGAGAACGCGTCAACGTGTATGATGCGTGGCTTGGACAATCATACGGAGAAGAGGGACGTAGACTATAATTCCTACATAGATAGGAACAGCTTAGAAAGGGCGATGTAAGGACGAAGTTGGTGGAAGGGATACATAATGCGGTGGAGGATTAAGTACGATGGGAGTTGGGTGATAGTCGATAGACTGACTAATTCATCACATATTTCAAGAGGAAGGAGAAGTAACATAGTTGAGAAGTTGGAAGGATTGCGTACGGATGTGATGGAATAGAGGATTTTGCGTAAAAGTTAGCCTAATATGTATGGAATGCCTTATGAAGGATTATGGCAAGGGAAGAAACGATGGGAAGCATCACATCGTGATGTATGGTAGGATTTGAAGAAGAAGAAGGAAGTGTGTATAGAAGCGAAGCATGAATGAAATAGGTCGAGATAGGAACCGAAGGTAAAACTTTGGTAGAGCTTAATGAGTAGAATAAAGCACAAGCAGGATAATACTGTCGTAGTGTGGAAAAGGAAATAGTACTGACCTATACTGATTGATTTAGAGGTAGTTAGGAAACTCGTTAGCGATGGCTGAGTTTTCATATAATGATAGTTATCATACTAGAAGTCGATAAATGCCATTTGAGGCACTATATGAAAGGATAGGGTGAGTTGTCCCTATTGTGGACTAGAATTGGTAAAAGAGGCTACTAATGTGGTAATGATGGTTGTGGAACGGATGAGAGCAACAAGGGATGCTATGTAGAAAAGGAGGAAACCACTAGAGTTAGTGACCAAGTTATGTAGGGAGTTTCACCCATAGTAACGGGTGGTATGTTTTGGTAAAATGGATGAGTTGATGTAGAGTTTTGTAGGTCCATTTATGATCTTTAGAAAGATCGGACCATTAGCTTATAGGCATAGAATTTCCTGGGGGAAATGAGTTGTATACATGATACATTTCATGTATTGAGATTGGTAAAGGTTATTTGAGAATGCATTTTGCATGTACGGTTATTCGGGACTTGTGTTAATGAGAGTCTTTGTTTTATCAAAGAGTCATCTAGGAGATTTATTGACTGTGAGGTCAAGAGTTTGGCAATGAGTTTAATTGTTTTTGGTTTGTATATGTGGTATTTTGAAACTTGAACTAAAGTTTACGTGGGAATGAGAGGAGTTCTTTTAGAACAAGAATCCTCGTGTGACTTGTTGTCTGTGTGTTTGATCCTAAGGAGTAAATCTCGGGACGAGATTTCTATTAGGAGGGAGTGATGTGACAACCCTGGTTTTGAGGTTCGCCACTTAGTTTGTTTTGTGCTAGTTGCGTGTCTTTACGTGTTTATGTGCTTATTGGTGTGTATAGATTGTGGTTTGGATATCGTTTCCGGTACGGGGTACCTTGTGAATGAAACGATGTGTGATGATTTCATGTTCATGAGTTCACATGGTAGTGACTATGAAGTGAGATGGTGTTATTTGGTGGTTCTAAGTATACGTATATGTATTATAGAAAATCGTATTTTTACGATTTACGGTTTAGCATTTAGAGGTCGCGGATGAGGTAATTAGTCATATGAATATTTTTCGGGATGGTTTTAAGTCATTTAGGACTTAGTTATAAAGTTTATTGCAAAATTTGAGATTTTTTTTAAAAGTGTATATTTTACGTCTTTTACGGTAAAACGCGTAAACTGACTAGTTTTACGGTTTTGAGGTTTGGAGGCTTTAGGAGCTGAAATAAATTAAGAAAAATTAAGGTAATATTAATAAGATATTTATTAATAATAAATTAAATAGAAAAACGAATTTTATGGGGTATAGGTCGGTTTTAAAGAGAAAAAAAGGAAAAAAGAAAAGATTTATGGCAAGTGGTAATTGGGTTGGACAAGGATTGTTTTGGCTATATAAGGAACCCCCAACACTAAATCAAACGTATTTTTTTCTATTCCCTGGAGTTTTAGTCGACCAAAAAGAGGAGGAGAATTAGGGTTCTTTAAAAATTTGGGTATTTACATCTTCCATTGAATTAAAGGTAAAACCTTCATAAACCTTTTTTATTAAATTGTATTTATGTTTGATTGATCATCTTATGATGGATTTAGGTTAGGCTTTAATATATTAACAGTAAATTAATGTTGTATTAATCATAATATGATGATTACATAAATTAGGGCTTGTAATTAGAGGGATTAGGGTTAACTAATGAGGTTGATTTTGTAAAACCTGTTTTTAAAAACTGGGCAGAATTTTGAGTCAATTGTTTTGATCATATCGGGAGTTCTAGGAACATTCAATATGTGATCCAAGTATCCCTGAAAATGTAATTTAAGTGGCTTTCTAATGCAAGAAACTAGAACTAAATTGGAGGTCGAGAAGTGGGTCAAAAACAGGTTACAACATTTGTAGGTCAAAACAGTTTTGAATTCAGCCTGTTTTCTTTTTAAGTTTTGGGTTGTTTGGGGTACTTAGGTTTGCATTGGGATCTTCTCACAAACATGAGAGATGGTTTATATATTGTAGTAAGGATCTGAACTTGGGCTAAGATTGTGGTTTAGGGTAAGACCCTCTAATGGTAACAAACTTTTCATACGTTTAAAACCAGTGAATTCTGGATAGGTAGCAATATATATACATATATCAGGGCCTTAACAGTAGCTTTAAGGTTAGGGAAAGTGGGAGGTTTTAACTAACATGTATAAAAGTGTGAATATTCCTTTTACAGAAACCATGGGTATATTTAAGTGGACGTTTGACTTAAAGTTTTGAGACCTAAAACTGGGACTGTTTTGTGTAAAATTATGAACGGGATAGCTATTAAACTTAACCAAGTTAGGGACTTGTTAAGGAAGGGTAATGGGGTGATTAGAGCTTATCAATGAGGTATTTATATGGGAATAGGCTATATGTCCATCATAGGTTGATGAGCCATCTTAGTGATTGGTTCGTGTATTGATTTCGTGTTTTTGGTTTGTTAGCTTGTTGCTAGAGCGAGGACTTTTGGAGAAGCTATCAGGTGAGTTTCATAGTCCCATGTTTATTATTGTTTTTGACTTCCAGATGGGATGGAAGAGACACTGTGTTGAGTTATTTATAAATTGATGTTGTGAATGTTTTTTTTAAGGTTTGAGATGGACTTGTGTGTACATTATGTGATTAACTGCTATGTGATTCTTGTTTGTGTATGATTTGGATCGGAAAGGTACATAGGTGTATGGGCGCCTATGGTACCATGGTTGTTGGTAAGGCGTGATGCCTTGGAAATTATGGTTGTTGGTAAGGCGTGATGCCTTAGAAATTATGGTTGTTGGTAAGGCGTGATGCCTTGGAAATTATGGTTGTTGGTAAGGCGTGATGCCTTGGAAATTGTGGTTGTTGGTAAGGCGTGATGCCCTGGTATTGTGATGGTTGATTGAACATGAATGCTAGTTGTTAATACATAATTGTAGCGCATTGTCCATATGTTATTGTGTTGATGGTTGTTATTCACAGCTTTTAACTGGTTTGGCGTTGGAGTCTAAACCTATGACTCTCACCAACTTTACGTTGACGTGTTTTAGTGTCTCTTTCAGGTGTGAATATGGTTAAGCTTGAGGATAGAAGTGGCTAGACTTGGATGCCTTAGGATTGCATATAGAAGGAGATCCCCGTTCCTTCTTAGTTTACCTTTATGTTTTTTTGATAAGTGATACATGTTGGCACCTATATTTTTGTTTGGTTTATGTTTATTGTTTGTCTTGGGTAAGTGGTAGGACTGTTACCTACTTACCTAGACTCCTGCTTTTGATGAGATATTGTCATGAATTTTGTGTCACCATTTTATGACATTTCTTATTTCATATAGTTATCTCTATAGACACGCCATGTTGTGATAATATCCATACGTCGCGCCCCATATTCCGCCATGGTGGGGTGTGACAAGACAGGTTTGTTGTCAATGATTCAAAACAACAAGTTTCATGGTGACGAAAAATACAACCCTCATAACCACATTCGCCAATTCAATCGTCTTACCACCACTTGCAAGTTTAAGGACGTCTCTAACGACTCGATTAAGATGATGCTTTTTCTGTATTCCTTAGCTGGGCCCGCTAAAATTTGGTTAGAGAAAGAGCCACCCAATTCTATATTGACGTGGAAGGATCTCGTTTCTAAGTTCGTGAACCAATTTTTTCCGCCCTCTAAGACTACGCATTTGAAAAACGAGATTTCAAAGTTTTCACAAGAGTATAATGAGAGTTTTTCAACGGCTTGGAATAGGTTTAAGGAAATGTTGCACGGATGTCCTCATCATGGTTTTTCCGACTTGCATCAAATTGACACGTTTTAAAATGGCTTGAACGATCATGAGCGTGATTATCTTAATGCCGCCGCGGGTGGTAATTTTTTGTGTAAAACGGTCGAGGAAGCATTGTTAATCATTGAGAATAGGTCTAAGGTTTATAGTCCTCGTAGCACATCGAATGTTCATAAGACTTCGTCTTCACCTTCGCCTTCATTGTCACAAACCATTGATGCTTGCAAAATCGAGGCTAATTTGGAAAACAAGATTTTTGATAATCTTAAAGGATTGTTAATTGAGTTTAAAGTTGGTGAACAACCCACTCCCACTACGGCTAAAGCGGTTGAGGTTTCTTGTATGTATTGTGGTGGAGCTCACGATTACTCCGAGTGCATTACCAACGGTGGTAACACTTCGAGTGCCTACGTGGCCGCGGGAACTTATAACCAACACGGTCAAGTTACCCGCACTAATCAATTGACTCCACCGGGTTTTTCACCAAATCAAAATGCTAACAATTATCGAAACAATCAAGTTGGTTACCAAAACAATCAAAGAAACAATTACAATGGTAATAACAACTATGGGAATCAACGGAGTAGTAGCCAATTGCAAAATCAAAACCAAAACCGTAATTTTCAAAACCCAAGTCAAGGTCTTCAAAATGCTTACACTAAAGAGCTTACAAATGACTTTTTGAATTACGCTACGGCAAATGATTAGATTTTGGAAAACATTCAAGAGCAATTGGCTAGTCAAGCTAGGGAAACGGCTAAAAACGCAAAGGAGTTAGCTAATTTAGCTAAGGAAAATACCAATATGAAAAATGAGTTGAAAAATGATTTTGCTAATCAAATTAGAGGTCAAAACAATAAAATTGAGCAAAGTCATTCTAGGCTTGAACAAAGGATAGACCAAAAAGCCGCTAGTCAAGATGTTAAGCTTAATGCTATTTTGGAAGCGGTCATGGGAAACAAAGTCTCTACTTCGGGTAGTCTACCTAGTAACACCATATCAAACCCGAAGGGAGAGATGAAAGTGATTACCACACACAGTGGTAAGACACTTAAGGAACCGGCTCCTCAACCAATTGATCCTACGGGGGATGCAATTAAGGAAGAACCCGAGGTTGTGGTCGAAAAGGAGCATGTAACAATCCCACGAAGTACCGCTCATGCCACACCTACGGTTGACCCATTACCAACATTAGAACCCGAGATTCCCAACCCACACCACCCTTACCTTACCCATCGAGACTTAGAAAAGAGAAACGTCAAGAGCGCGACAATTACCAATTTGAGATTTTTATGAAAATGTTTCGTGATTTGCACTTTAATGTGAGTTTTGCCGACGCTTTGGTCATGATGCCTCGATTCGCCGCTAACTTCAAGATTATGTTGAACAACAACGAGAAATTGCAACAATTGTCTAGTTGTTCATCGGTTTATCTTAATCGCATACCTCAAAAAGTCGGTGATCCCGGTAAATTCTTGATTCCTTGTGCAATCCAAGATATGGAAGAATGCTATGCCTTGGCCGATCTTGGTGCTAGCATTAACTTGATGCCACTTGCAATCTTCAAGTCGCTCAATCTTCCTAAACTTACTCCTTCACTAATGTCTATCGAGTTGGCCGATCATTCCACGATTCCCGCATGTGGATTGGTGGAAGACGTTTTTGTGAAAGTGAGAAAGTTCTATTATCCGGTAGACTTTATCGTCGTCGATATTCCCACGGATCCTCAAGTTCCTCTCATTTTAGGTCGTTCGTTTTTAGATACGTCTATGGCTTTAATTGATGTGCATACTAGAAAGATCACCTTACGTTTCAACGACGAGGAACTTGTTATAAATGCAACTCAAAATTCTCAACTTTCTCATGTTTATTCCATTGCTACCATAAACCTCGTTGATATGATCGACGTTGTTTGCGAGGAATTTTCACAAGAAGTTCTAGGTTTTGGTGATGTTGAATATAGTGGCAATCCCACTATGCTTGATCCCATTCTTGATAACTCGACACCAACCTTCACTCCATTTGAAGGTGGTGGTTTTACGTTGGAAGAATTCGATGTTCCGCGTACTTGTGACGAAGACCTCGACAATGATGAGGACTTCTCGATTATCAAGGATTTTCTTAACGATTTCTCATTTCCTCCACCCGAGGAGGTTATATGTATCGAGCCCAAATATTCAATTGAGGAACCACCTATCCTCGAGTTGAAAGATTTACCTCCTCACCTTGAATATGTATTTTTGGAGGAGGACGACAAGTTGCCGGTTATTATTGCGAAAGATCTTTCGGATGATGAAAAAACCGCACTTGTCGATGATCTAAAGGATCACAAAGGGGCAATTGCGTGGAAGTTATACAACATTAAGGGGATCGATCCCAAATTTTGTACCCACAAAATCTTAATGGAGGAGGATTACAAGCCCGCAATCCAATGTCAAAGGAGGGTGAACCCCAAAATTCACGACGTCATTTAAAAGGAAGTCCTAAAACTCCTTGACGCGGGAATGATTTACCCTATTTCCGATAGCCCTTGGGTGAGTCCTATTCATTGTGTCCCTAAAAAGGGAGGAATGACCGTTGTGCCAAACGATGCAAACGAGTTACATCCCACTAGACTCGTGACCAGATGGAGAGTGTGCATTGACTATCGTAAGTTGAATGAAGCCACTCGAAAAGACCATTTTCCCTTGCCCTTCATGGACCAAATGTTGGAGCGTCTTGCGGGAAACGATTTCTATTACTTTTTAGATGGTTTTTCCGGTTACTTCCAAATCCCCATCGACCCTCGTAATCAAGAAAAAACTACGTTTACGTGTCCATATGGAACGTTTGCCTATCGTAGAATGCCATTCAAGCTTTGCAATGCACCGGGAACCTTTCAAAGGTGCATGATCGCTATTTTTCATGATATGATCGAGAAGACGATGGAAGTCTTCATGGATGACTTTTCCGTGTTTGGTCGTTCGTTCACTTCGTGTTTGTCGAATCTTGAGAGAATGTTGAAGCGTTGTGAGGAAACCAACCTTGTGCTTAATTGGGAAAAATGTCATTTTATGGTTAAAAGTGGAATCGTCTTAAGGCACAAGGTTTCGAAAGCGGGGATTGAGGTAAATCAAGTTAAGGTAGACGTCATCGCCAAATTACCTCATCCCAAAACCGTTAAGGGAGTTAGGAGTTTCCTAGGCCACGCGGGCTTTTATCGTCGATTCATCAAGGATTTTTCAAAGATCACTCGACCTATTACACATCTCCTTGAAAAAGATGCACGTTTTGTCTTTGACGAAGATTGTGTACGAGCCTTTGAAATCCTTAAGAGGAAACTTACCGAAGCTCCCATTCTTGTTGCTCCCAATTGGAACCTCCCCTTTGAGCTCATGTGTGATGCTAGTGACTACGCTATTGGGGCCGTATTGGGGCAACGTCATGAAAAGCACTTCTTTCCTATTCACTATGCTAGCAAGACGATGACCGAGGCTCAACTAAAATACACTACAACGGAGAAGGAATTCCTTGCCGTGGTGTATGCATTTGAGAAATTCCGACCTTATCTAGTCTTGACGAAATGCATAGTGTATACGTATCATTCGGCTATCAAGTACCTCATGGCTAAACAAGATGCTAAGCCAAGATTACTTCGTTGGATTATCCTCCTTCAAGAATTTGATTACAAAATCGTTGACAAAAAAGAAGCCGAGAATCTAGCGGCCGATCATCTTTCTCGTTTGGAAGATCCTCACCAAAGTGTTTACGAGCCCAAGGAAATCACCAAAAAATTTCCGCTCGAGACACTTGGTGTAGTGAATTCTAAGCTTGATTCTTCCACCCCATGGTTTGCGAACATCGCAAATTACCATGCGGGCAACTTCATCATTAAGGGTATGACGACTCAAGAAAAACGAAAATTCTTTCGTGATGTCAAGTTATATTTTTGGAACGACCCTTACTTGTTTCGAACTTGTGCGGATCAAATTATTCGACGTTGTGTCTTTGGTACCGAAGCTTCTAACATCCTTAGAGCTTGTCACGAGGGACCCACGGGTGGTCACCACGGTGCTAATCTCACGGCTAAGAAGGTCTTTGATGCCGGTTTCTTTTGGCCTACTGTTTACTGAGATGCACATGAACTTGTGAAGTCGTGTGACTCATGCCAACGACAAGGAAAAGACTCACAAAAAGATGAAATGCCACAAAACATCATCCAAGTGTGTGAGATCTTTGACGTTTGGGGCATTGACTTTATGGGGTCGTTCCCATCATCTCGTGGTAATAAGTACATCCTTGTCGCCGTTGACTACCTATCTAAGTGGGCGGAAGCCAAGGCTTTGCCCACCAATGATGCTCGTGTGGTAGTCAAGTTTTTGAAAAGCTTGTTTTCTCGGTTTGGAACCCCTCGTGCGATCATAAGCGATCGTGGAACCCATTTTTGTAACGACCAATTCGAAAGGGTCCTAAGGAAATATGGGGTTACACATCGTCTTTCTACAGCTTATCACCCACAAACGAGAGGGTAAGTCGAGGTTTCAAACCGAGCGTTGAAGAGGATCTTGGAGAGATCGATTGGGGAAAACTGACAATCTTGGTCGGATAAGTTGGATGATGTTTATGGGCCTTTAGGACCGCTCATAAGACGCCCATCGGGTGCACTCCTTATAAGCTAGTGTATGGGAAGAATTGTCACTTGCCAGTTGAACTCGAACACAAAGCTTATTGGGCCCTAAAGCATTGTAATGATGACATGGAGACCGCGGGAAAACACCGGAAAATGCAATTAAATGAATTGGATGAATTAATGGATATTGCATATGAAAATTCACTGATTTATAAAGAAAAGACTAAAAAGTTGCATGATTCAAAAATTAAAAACCGGGTTTTTAACATTGGGGATCAAGTTTTGCTTTTTAACTCTCGTTTGAAAATCTTTTCCGGTAAGTTGAAACCGTTGGTCTGGTCCATTCACCGTGACTCAAGTTTTTCCATATGGGACCATCGAGCTAGCTCAAGATGATGGCCCCAATTTCAAGGTTAATGGACATAGGTTGAAGCACTACTTTGGCGGGGAAGTTCCATCCTTGAACTACCTAGACCAAATCACCTTCCCCAATGATAATTAGTATTGAGGGGATCGAGTCGAGCTCATGACTCGGTAATAAAAAACAAGGTGCCTCGTGGGGGAGTCCCATGCTTATCCTATGTATATATTATCGCTTTCTAATGTAGTAACGTGTGGGGATTTGTGCCCTTCCAACCTTTGTTCCGTGGTTGTTTGTGAATTTTGGATTTTAGATGATCATTATCTTCACGATTGGAGCCTCTCGTGTCGTTTTATGGGAGCACTCGATCGTTTGCTTTGAAGACTTTCTCAATATCCATGATATATCCTTTGATGTTCTAACCTTAGGTTTTTAGCACACTTCATAAACGGCTTTAAATTTAATGGTTCCACCCTTTCCATGCTAGATTAAGCATTCGACTTCATCTCTAGTATGGGGGTTTTCCAACCCTTAGACTCGAAACATTGAGGACAATGTTTAACTTTAGTATGGGAGGGGGGGGTGAATAGATACTTGCCTTGCCAAACCTTCACGCTTTCCAAAGTTTATCTTTTTGTTGCAAAATAAGGCTAAAAATGGCCAAATTTTAAAATTTTTCTCATGTTTTATAAGTGTTTGAAGACACGAATGTAGATTTTCCGATGGCGAGAATAAGAGTAATTTTTGACTCGACCGTGCGTGTTGAGCACTTAGTTTTGATTCCTTAACTTTTTAGGCTAAGTCTCTTTAATGAGGACGAGAAATGATAGAGTTAATTATAAGTTACCATGCTAAACGTATAGTACTTGTATTCTTTCAAAAACTCATGTGTTCTCGTTGTTTGCTTATTCTCCCTTCGCTTGTAAATATTTTTTGCTTAATAAATATTGACTTAGCGGTTTAGTCTTGATTGTTGGTTTCTAGTCTTTTCTAGTAGCTTCCGTGTAATTAAATTGGGAAGACATTAAGGTATCGCCAGCGTCACGGTTTTGAAGTATTGGCACCCGAATAATCGAAAGCTTCACCCAATAATAAGATTTCAAGTGCTCACCTAAATCAAGCAAACAATTTGAAGCCCACAAGGCCAAAAAATCTATGCAAAATTAAAAGTGAATCAAGCCTTAATCTTTGAAGCTTTAAAGATCCAAAATTCGCCTTAGCGTGAGGATGTACGTCTTTGGCTAATAAAACCACCGATGAGGTGGATAATAAAAGGCAAGGCAAGACCGAAGTCATAATAAAAGCTTCATGGCGAAGTTGAATAAAAGATGGAGGTAAACCTATGATAATAAGGCCCTTCCGTTAGGGGGCGTATAAAAGTATTGGTAATAAGTCTCATGTTCAAAACCGTTATAAAACCGTGTTTATCGATCCTTCTTGTTGACTTAATTTTTTGACATCGTTGTCTATTAGGAGGGGTTATTAATTTGATGGTCTTGGTTACACCGTTGGGACTCTATTTTAGACCTAAATCTCTATCATCTCATAATTCAAACAATGTATCCTCGTGAAACATTCAAGACCAAATAAAATATAAGAGATACAACTTAGGAAAATGGGAGGATAAGTACGTGATTAGGGCATATGAGTAGTGTTAGCATTACTAACTTATAATGACAATGATCTCGTTACAAGCTTGGCATAGAATTGGGTGAAAATCGAGGACGACAAAATTATTTCTAAAGAAGCATTCACGTGTTCTTGTTCTATGAACCTAAACGTCCCATTTCGCGATGAAAATCATACATTATGTCTAAAACGCAAGTAGAAGTAATAGTAATAGTGTAGCTAGTTTATCATTCAATAAAAGTGAATAAAAATGAATTTTGGAGGTGCTATGATGCTTTATTCTAGCATTGCGTGAGGGCACGACAATGGTTTAGTATGGGGGAGTGATGAGACTGCAATTATACATAGTCTCATCGTCCAAAACGGGCTTTAATTGCATAAAATATCATGAAAAATGCCAAATATATGCTTGTGTTTGTTGCTTGTGTATTTTAGGTACGGATATTGAGAAAAAGACAAAAAGATCACAAGAATCAATAAAAAACGAACACGGGAAACGAGGCCACACAATGAACCGGACCCGAGTGTTGAATTTCCAAGAAAGACCCTCAAGTTTGACGAATTACCAAAATTGGTCCCTCAAGAATTGAAGAATTACACTTTATACCCCTCAACTATCCAAAAATGTTAAGGGGGTCCCTAAAGTTTGATAACTTTGCAAGTCCAGTCCTTGAAGCTTGAAGAAGGACACATTAAGTCCTCCAAAGTTACAAAGGACTAAACATGCAAAAGCAAAAGGACTAACGGTGTCAATGGACAAGGACTATGGATGTGAAGACTGTTAAGGACTGCTGTTAATGGAGGGGGTTAATCTGCCACATGCCAAAACTTACTTAACCCCATGACCTAATATCATTAAAACCTGCCCATACCCACAAAAAGCCCAAATCCCGTTACCCATTCAGCTAACTCAGATCAATATTAAATTAATTTTTTAAATGGAATTGATATTGATTTGGCTTTAAACATCTTTTATTCCCCAAAGATAGATCAAACACCACTGCTCTTGAACATCAACCCTAAAAACCTAGTTAACCTAATCAGCTTGATTTAAGCTAATTAATTGAGGGGTTTTAATATTTGGTCATCAAGAAACAAGCCCACATGCTCGAAAACGACACCACTTTCCCCTTTGCCCCCTCACCAGCTATCAAGTGTCACGAGTTTCATCTCTTGCCTGAAACCAAAGACCAAATCGACGGATAACATCAATTCCTTGTTCACCACAGCTATTTGGATGGCCAAGATCGTTTCTACACTTTTGGAACATCACATGGGAGCCTCACGAAAGGATTCAAACTTGGCATCTTAAAAGCATATTCTGATTTTGATCCAAGGGCAGAAGAGGAAATCAAGCATTAGGGTTAGACATTTTTCACTTTCTAGAACCATCTTGTAATCCCTATAAAAAGGGAAGGTAGGACTTAGTTTATTGTTGTTCTTGTTTTCCTTTGTTCACGAACTTGTAAACCCCCTTTTATCTATGGAATGAAAAAAAGCTAGTTAAGTTTTGGTGAAGAAAACAAGCATCCACTTTATTTTCTTGCATTGTTAGTTTACAAAAAGTGTTAAGGTTTTCTGAAAGTAAAAAGAGTGTTGACTCTAGTTCTAAAATTTTGCAAAAGTTTTGTTTCCTCTTGGTTATATTGTACGATTAAGACCCTTGTTACTGAGTTAAGTAGGATGAGACCACATATGGGTCAAAAGGCATATCGGGGCACGACTATGGAGGCCTGATATAGATTGTATCTATATCAAGTCTTGGTACGTGCTTTGGTGTGGGTGAAAGACCCTGGTGAGGTAAGTTCAACTTAACTATGCCTAAGTTTCCTTTGGAGTTTCAGATTTCCAGAAAGTAGTTTCAGATTTTTCAAGTTTTGAGAAAAAAAAGATTTCGAGAAAATTTGGATTATAAACGTTTTTCTGTATATGCTACTATTACTGTTACTGTTCATGTGTGTTAAGCTTAGCAGGGTCGTTGTTTGGAAAGCCTTTACTTGTTCATGCTAGTACATAAGCTCAAACAGTCGAGAGCGTGGATGTACGTTCTTGCCGTACGTTTTCTTTCCTTTTTTTATTTTTCTTAATCTGCCATGTTAAATGATGTCTGTGTGATTTTGTTTGATTCGGTGTAAGTTTAATGAATGTTGTGTTCGTGCTGTCTGATGTTTTCTTTGAGCTCGATTTAAATTTGTGCTTGCCTTTGTGTTATCTTGCTTATTTGTGACTTTTGGCGGTGGATTGTGGGCTTGCTCATGTTGTGCTTATCATGCTTTTGGTGATTTGAGTATATTAACTTATGACTGCCTAGTATAAATCACTCCAAGTTTTACTTTGAAAAATTCATGTTTTCTGAAAATTAGGAGTGTTTAGACTTCTGGTTATATGCTTTAAATTGACACGTGCAGAGTGTAAACCCATCAGCACATGCTCCCTTAGTTTAAACAAATAGTATTTCGCATTTGGATTGGAGTTTGTGACATAAAAATTGTAGGGTGCATGTTTAGAGCAAACACCCACTTTCTGTCAAACATTAGGTGCTTAGGGTAATTCAGTTGTGATCTCTATTTTTCAGTTTTAAGTTAAACCAGTAGGTATTCTAGTTTTAAGTACTTTTGGTGGTCACAATTTAGCATAATACCTCACCTATGGAGTGAAAGATCGGCGGGTGCCAGTTCTGTGAACAAAAGTACTTCAACAGTTATTTAAGTAGAATTTGGTTTGATTTTTTTTTTTATTTTTGATCTTCTTGGTTTTCAGCTTTAAGGTTAAACTTAGGCCCCTTGCTAATTGCTTTCGGGTAGGTTCGCGTAAGTTTAGTTTTGGATATTTAGATTTGCTAAAATAAGCCCGCTACGATCCCGTAAGACTAGCAACCCCTGAGTTTTGTTCTGAGTGTGATTATCTATTACAATATTGTAATTGAAATCTATCTGCTGGCATATCCTTCTTGTGTACTCTGGTATTTGTTCGTTTGATTGAGATTGTTGCTTGCTGCGCATTTGTTTTATCAGTGTAACTCCTCACTTGCAAAACGTAAGTGAAGGTGCCCCCTTGTTCCATAATACATTCACAGTTAATCGTAACGAAAAAAATGAGTAAAGCTATGGAGCACTTGTAAGTTTCTCCGTAATTTGGCTTCGCTTTAGACGTGATTCAGAAATCCGTGTTTGTATTTGTATTTTGGACTTGGTTTGTGTGACTGTGAGCAAGAACTTAGATTTAAGAAAAAGAAAGAGTGAGCAGTGAATGTCTGGTGGTTAAACAATCAAATCTGTGCTTAAATTGAGTAAAATTAGACTTGTGTTGGTGTTTGGGAGTTTGTAACATACTGTGAACACAAGAGGAAAAGGAAAATAAAAAAAAGGGTGTTTAAAAAATTTGGGGTTACGCCAGCCTCGAACCCACGACCACTCGCTCAACAACACAACGCGTTAACCAACTCTGCTCTTGGGTCTTTTACTGACCAAGGTGCATTTGTTAATTATTTAAGGACTAATTTTTCTTGTTTTTTTAAATCATTCAGCTTATAATTAAGCTGTTTTCAGCTTATTTAGTTAGGTTTTAGACTTGTTTCTATTTTTCTTTTGTTACTGATAGAATTTAGGATTTTTAGTTCAAGAAAATTATTTTCACGTTTTCCAATCATTTTTTACAAATATTTTATTATCCGTATCTTATAAATTAGTTTAAAAATAGTATATTTAGTTTTAAAAATTTTCAAAGATAGTGTTTAGATTTTATTTTGTTAACTTGAGGTTTACAATCAATTAAATTTTCATTTTATTTAAGTTTTTAATTTTATTTAATTTTAAGGTTTTTCATCAACTTTAAAAATTATTTTAAAATTATTAAATAGATTTTTGGAAATTTAGTTTTCAAAATTGAGATATTTGTATTTTTCTTTATTTTAAGTAATTGTTTGGTAATTTTTAGAATACTTTCATTTTTCGTCGAATTTTACGATTTTACGTTTTTTACGTCGTAGGGTAATTTTTAGCGTAATTCGTCTTTTTCTTTCTCTTTTCTGATCAATATAATCACAAATTAATCATCTCTTAACACACACACCAAGCCTCCTTGAGAACGATCCCATACAAAGGGTCATACGTGCTTTCGTTTTCCTAAACGAACACTTAATATTTACCGCTTTTTCCTCGTTTTCCTAAACGCGTGTGAATTCACAACTATCACTTATTTTAGTTGAGGTTATACTGCTTATTTTTGAGGTTATACTGCTTATTTTTGTAATACTTATTGTTAGCTGGAGGTTATGCTGCTTATTTTTTAATGCTTAATTTTTTTATTAGATTATTTTAGGCTTATTTTTTTATTTTAGGCTTTATTAAAGTTGATAAAAAATAAGATTAAGATGTTAGGCTTATTTTTATAATTATTAGGTTATTTTTAGGCTTATTTTTAGGATATGTTAATGTGACTAATAAGCACTTTAAGTTGATAAAAAAAAGTTAGTGAAGAAGTGCAAGCACTTTAAGTTGTTTATTAGAGAATCAACAGTAACTAGCTAGTAGGACTAATAAGCACTTTATGTGTGTTTTGGGACCTTATGTTGTACGAGTTGTACATTTTCTCAAGGTCAAGCGCCGATGAGTGTTTTGGTATTTTAGTAATGCATGATTCAACATGAATCATGCATGATTCAACATAAATCATGCATGATTTAACATGAATCATGCATGATTTAACATGAATCATGCATGATTCAACATGAATCATGTATGTTAAATCATGCATGATTCATGTTAAATTATGCATATGTTTTTTGTATTTGTAACTTTTTAGTACTTAACTGATTCTTTTCTTACTTTTTGCAGTTCATCGTAATACGAACAAGCGTCATAAATCTATTGGTCATAAAGGGTCTTCTAATTCACCTCCTCCCGCTGAAACTAAAACAAGAACTAGTGCAATACCAAAGTCAAAAGATCCTTCACAGAATTCTAGTGCTGCTATTAAAAAAACCTACTGTTAAGAAGGAACCTGCTGGAAAAGCAATTGGGAAGAGGAAGAGATCTAATGATTTTGTGGATAGTGTAGTGTCGAAGGTTGTAGGTGACTACAAATAGGAGTCGGATGAAGAAGATCAAAATGACGATACAGTTGATGAGGAAAATAAGGATGGTTTGGAATATTTAAAACCGAAAGCTAAGGGACGAACGGGGGTTAAGAAAGAGCCTGAGGTAAAAAAACTTCCCGGAAAAGTGAAGGTTGAAAAGTAGGAGTCCGATGAGGAATATGTTAAAGAAGAAATTGACGAGGAAGATGAAGAGGCTGTTAGGAAACATGAGAAGAAGCAGAAGAAAATTTCTGAAGGTGCAGAGGTTGTGTTGAGTGAAAAAGATAAGTATCTACTTAGGTTTCCAATTATAAAATGTAGGACAATCCCTACTTCTTTCTTCGCAGCAATTCGAGATAGCGAAGTGGACATGGATAAGTTTTTGGAAAGTATTAGTTTTTCTGCATTTCGTTCTATTTAGATAACTTACATGGGCGTTTAGGGAGGTTTGTTGATAGAGCGTTTAAAAAAGAGAGCTATCATTTTAAGCTTTTAAACGGGGCTTCGTTTCTTGTAACTCCTCAAAAGATTAAGGAGATTTTAGGACTTCCCATTGGTGGAACTTCTATCTATGATTTACCTGAGAGAGCTTTAGATGATCCATTTGTGTTTTTGTGGACACAACAGTTTGGCAAAACTTATAAAAAGATGAATGCTTTTGATATTCAAGAGAAGCTTAATGAAGCAACAGAAATTGACTTCATGTTTAAAGTCAAATTTCTTACTCTATTATCAGTTGGGGTGTGTACAGCTTACACGATGATAGCAATACGTGATCTAACTGTTGTTCGGCGTATTCGTGAGGATACGGATATTACTGGAATTGATTGGTGTGAGTTCATATACAGGTGTCTTGGAAATAGTACAGAACCAATACTTTGGCTGGCTTTTACATTGGGTCGTTGTGTTTTTTAATTGTAAGTGTGTATATATATATATTTTTACGTTTTGTTTTCTTTTGTGTGTTTTCGTATTTTATGTTTATATTGTTTATAACTTTTAACAAGAAATAGTTTTTATTTCCTAACAGCTGTTGTATTTGGATTCAACAAAATTTGATCAGTATCCTGTTCTTCGATCTAGACCTACTATATTGAATTGGAATACAACAAACATGCATCGCAGACTGGTTTAGAGGTCCAAGATAAAGTAATTGGGATGTTGGAGTTGCAGCCATAATGGGTTGCGTCCGAAGAAAAACAAACTGAAGGATTTTTTTAATGTGGGTAAACAAACAGAAGAAAAAAAACGTGAAGAAAAACAAACTGAAGGTTTTTCCGCTTCTTCCGATGTTGCTGCTTCCGGTAAACAGGTGTGTTCTCGTATCTTTTTACGGTTTTTATTGTTTTTTCAATCATTTTTGTATCATCTAAAGTGCTACAATAATTTATGAGTTTGCATGAGTCATGCATGATTCAGCATGAGTCATGCATGATTCAACTGAATCATGCATGATTCAGCATGAATCCTGCGTGATTCAACTGAATCATGCATGATTCAACTAAATCATGCATGATTCAACTGAATCATGCAATAAATCATGAATTATTCTACATGAAAATCATGCATGATTTATATATTTCATTTTTGTAGGTCTTTTGCACAAAGATCAAGGAAAAGCTTTCAAGCATTGCCAAAGACAAGGCTGAACTTGAATGCATTTTAAAATCATGCAATAAATCATGAATTATTCTATATGAAAATCATGCATGATTTATATATTTCATTTTTGTAGGTCTTTTGCACAAAGATCAAGGAAAAGCTTTCAAGCATTGCCAAAGACAAGGCTAAACTTGAATGCATTTTAAGAGATGCCAACAAAGAGTTTCCAAATGATGAGAACATCTGTCAATTGATTGAGAAAAATGAGGGAGTTTTTAAGGATACAGTTTTGCCTCAAGATGAACCTACTCATATTGATGATTTCAGTGTTTCCCCTGACGAGAATGTTGATTTAAACAAGCCAACAGAGTCGGCTCCAAAGGAGTCACCTACAAAGGACACTGAGCCCAGGAACGAAGCAGCAGCCGTGAACAACGATTCAGATTCACAAGCAGACGAACCAGCAGTCGAAGAAGATGGAGAAACTTACACACAGTGGCTTGAAAGAAATATTCATTGGGTTGGAGGGGTGATTGATCTGCTTTCAGATGCATTTCATGACGTATATTTTTAACTTTTCCTCATGAGTTGTAGAATGATATGTTCATATGTATGTTTATAATTAAATTTTTTGAACTTTTTGCAGGAAAATTTGTTTAATATGATTATGAATGAACCTAACGTTTCGCCTCCCAAGATGCCTCCATGAGTTTCTACTCGTTCATCTCCCAAGAAAAACGTTAGGAAGCCATCTTCTGTGTTCGTCTCCTTTTATGAACAAGAGAACTCAAGTTGTTCCTAATCTAAAGAGGTTTGAGTTTATACTGGGAAATAGTTTGTTCGCTATGAAAAGCGATAAATAGTAAGTTCTCTATTTCATTTTTTGCTTTTGATTTGTAGTTAAAGAATGACGTATCATAATTTGTTTGTTATTTCTAGTTGTAGTGAAACTGTTTTCCAAACTAATTCGGGTTATGAGTAAAAATCTGTACGAGTGAGCATGTAGACATTGACACCTGGATTATGGTTAAACCACAATGTTATTGATTGTTTGAGTGCATTGTTGAACATGGATGAGCGAGATGCATTGTTGAAGCTGGTGGAAGCGGGTAAAGTTAATGAGGAGTTAAGAAGGCTTTTTTACAACCGGGTGTATTGTAAGTTTCTATTCACCTGTAGTAATGTTTTTTTCCTTTTGTAAATCATGCATGATTCATCTTGAATCATGCATGATTCATCTTGAATCATGCATGATTCACCTTGAATCATGCATGATTCATCTTGAATCCTCTCTAATTTTGTTTTGTTTGCCTGTAAACAGCCAGAAGGAACTATTAAAAATACTCTTGATGTAGACGCACAGTGGAAAGTCTTTTCAGATGCCATTTCAGCTCAGTTGCAGCATGATGAGGATGCACTTCGCCTCTCGGATGTTGATTTGGTGTTTTTTCCTATTTGTGCTTCTGGACATTTTTATGTCATTGTTTTCAACTTGGAGAATCCGTCAATGTTTATCATTGATAACATTTATGCTGGACCATATTCGTATTCGTCAAGATACAAGGCAGCTTGTGATCCTCTGGTAAGTTTGATATCATTTTGTTTATTAATGTATTGAGTTTTATATACAGCCTTCTTACAAACTGCCTTGTATCTTTTATTGAGTTTTATATTGTTTCTATTTTTTCAAATTTTTTGTAGAAATTTTTTTTATCAGGCATCTAAAAGAGCATGAACATGACAAACTATCAGCTATGATGAAAGTCAAAGCACGCATTCTACGTTTGAAATGGAGTACAGAGAGTAACTATGAAGATTGCGAAATATTTTCTATGATCCATATCGAATCTTACACTGGAAAACTTGTTGATTGGGATGTTGGGTTCGATGTAGAATCAAAGGAACAACGCTCATAGTTGTTATGTATGAGGTATAGGATTCCTACCAAGATTTTGTTGCATGATTTTAACATTCATAAACAAAAGATGTTTGAGTTGGCCTTTAAGTTTGAGACTGAGAATGAAGAACAGAAAAGGGTTGCAATTATTCATGATGCAATCAAAAACAAGGATGAGCGTGACCCACTGAAGACTATGCCTGGCAAAGAAGATCCTGCAGAAGGGAAGGAGGTTGGTAAGGATGTTAAAGCTGCAGAAAGGAAGGAGGTTGGTAAGGATCTTAAAGCTCCAGAAGGGAAGGAGGTTGGTAAGGATCTTAAAGCTGCAGAAGGAAAGAGGTTGGTAAGGATCTTAAAGCTGCAGAAGGGAAGGAGGTTGGTAAGGATCTTAAAGCTACGAAAGCGAAAGATTTTCTTAAGACATATGTTGGTGGTAAAGCAAGAAAATGATGTTTGATTATAGTTTGGTAAACTTTTGTTGGTAAAACTGATGGTAGTTTTATGAGAAGGGGTTTTTATGTTATCATTTGATGTAATATGTTGGTAATGTTTCGTTGGTAAAACTGATGGTACTTTTATGAGAAATATCGGATGTTATCTTTTTTATGTTATCTTTTTACTGTTATGTAATTGTTTACATAGTTAGACCGTCTTATTTATGTTATCTTTTTACTGTTATGTAATTGTTTGCATGATTCACTGAATCATGCATGATTCATCAACGAATCATGCATGATTCATCTATGAATCATGCATGATTCATACATAATTTTATGGCAGAGATCTCTTCATTAAGAAATCACAATGGATTCAACATTGCATGATTCTTTGATGACTCATGTGCATGATTCTTGTATGATTTTCCAAAAGTTTTGTAACAGTTTGACAACATTCAATAGAACATTATATGAACATTAAACAAATTACTTCAATCTCAGAAATCTAACAATAATTATAAGTGAACTACAAAAACAATTCAAGGAGCACCCGCACCACTTGTTACCATTTGTAGTGCATCAGTAGTAGTTGTATTCCTTGCTGACTCATATGCATGATTTTTGGATGACATATGTGATGATTCATCAATGAATCATGCATGATTCATCAATGAATCATGCATAATTCATAATTAAATCATGCATCATGCACTGATGAATCATGCATGATTCATTGATGAATCATGCATGATTTACTGATGAATCATGCATGATTCACTGATGAATCATGCATGATTCACTGATGAATCATGCATGATTTTACAGAAGTTTTGTAACAGTTTCACAACATTCAATTGAACATTATATGAACATTAAACAAAGTACTTCAATCACGAAGTTTTAACACAGTTAAACCAAATTAAAGAAGAAATCTAACAAATATTATAAGTGAACTACAATACAATTCAAGGAGCACCCGCACCAGTTGTTCCTGTTTGTAGTGCATCAGTAGTAGTTGTATTCCTTGCTTCCTTTTCAGCAGCAGCCGCAATAGTTGCATTCCTTGCTTCCTTTGCAGCAGCAGCCGCAGCAACAATCTTTTGGAGTTTAGCAATGTATTTTGTATTTTTCGGACATGTTGTTTTTGTATGTTTGTAAGTCTTCACTCCACATTGTCCACACTTCCGCGCTTGCTTATTTTTAGCATTGATAGCTATTTCTCTTGCACTTTTTCTACGTTTTCCTTTCTTAGCACCTCTTATTGAAGCAACATGAGGATTGTTTACAGTATTTCGAACTGCATAAATATCTTCAATCATGTCCGCCGTTTTCTGTGAAGGAGGCCTTGGCACTAGAACCTCAAATTCCTTCTTTATAGTTTTGAGCTTTTCCATAAATTGCGACAACTTTTCTTTATCTTTACTCAACAAAAACAAACACTCATCTACTACATAATTAGCCTCATTTCTTAATATTTTCATTTCTTTGTTTTTCTCTCCATATATGTTTGTGCTTCTTCTTAATGAAAGTGGTATTAAATCCCTCCTCCAACGCCTTAAAACGTACTTCTCCGGAATCATTTCAACATTATGGTTCTTCAAAACACAAAATACGTGTCTACATAAAAATCCGTAACACATGAAATGTCTACAGGTACACTCAACTGATCCGTCTTCAAGAGAACGCAAAACCTTGTTTTGATGCAAAAAAACGTATTAATACCTGATTCTTACTAAATCATGCATGATTCATCAATGAATCATGCAGGATTCATTGTTGATTATATATGAATCATGCATGATTCATTGATGATTCATATTGAATCATACATGATTCATATATGAAACATGTTAAAAAAATCCACTAACCTTGTAGTCTATTACTTTGTCTTCTTCCTGCACAACCATCTCTTTTCATTCTTCTGTGAATAGTATCCTATAAGCACCCGCCCTTGTGTCTCTAACTAAACCATCTCAACTCC
This sequence comes from Glebionis coronaria, assembly GCA_025667525.1. Lineage (NCBI taxonomy): Eukaryota > Viridiplantae > Streptophyta > Magnoliopsida > Asterales > Asteraceae > Glebionis > Glebionis coronaria. The sequence continues at coordinate 519,327,692 of CM046882.1, forward strand.
CTCGTCCGTTTTAAACTCTTGTATTTGACAAGACCAAATAGATTCATACATTTCTGCTTGAACAAGCAGAAATATTGTCCTTGTATAAACTTTAGTTGCATGTTTTTCCATTTCTAACATTGTTCTATATCTTGGGGCAGCGTCAAAAGTTCTAAAATCTAGATTTTCTTGTCTATTCCTTTGCCTTTCCATTGCTGATTCGTAGCACATCATGAAGTTGACCAATGTTGACCCGTGATTTGTGAAACCTTTAAAAAACGCGTTTTCACTCTCTGATCTTGAAGTAGTTCTCATTAAGCCAAACATAGGTGGCGTAATAAAATAAGCTGGTAACCACATTTCTCGAAGGTCATACATCTTTGTCATCCATTTGTGTTTTTCCAACCTAAAGTATTCAATAAGTATTGACCATCTTGCTTCAAATTCTTTTGGCTCTATAAACATATTCCACACCAGTTTGTTGAAACGTTCTTTGAAATTAGTTTTATCATAAATTTCTTCACATATCTGCAAGTAAATCATAACAGATTATGTTTTTATAAGAATCATGAATGATTCCAAATAGGTTACGAAAATGGCAATACCTTTGATGGGATTTTTTTGCATGATATGCCACATGCATAATATGTGTATTGATTCATTCAAAACTGCTTCGATTGCCCTTTTCATTACCCCATCTTGATCCGTTACAATCATTGTCGGTTGTTTTTCGTGAGCAGTCATGAACGATGTTAGAAGCCACATATAAGCTTCTGTGTCCTCTCTTAGTAGCATTCCTGATCCAACATTCACACACATTCTGTGATTCTATATGCCAATGAATGGAACAAAGACCATATTGTACCTGAAAATAATGTATGATTACAAAATAAATAACAAATTATGCAAAAAAGACAGAATCAACATGAATCATGCATGATTTATGATGAATCATGCATGATTCATTCTGAATCATGCATGATTTATGTTGAATCAAGCATGATTCATCTGATGAATCATGCATGATTCATGTTGAATCATACATGATTCATTTGATGAATCATGCATGATTCATGCTGAATCATGCATGATTCATGCTGAATCATGCATGATTCATGTTGAATCATGCACGATTCATATTCAACAGAATCATAAAATAACTTACTTGTTTGTTCGGAAGGTAGCATCAAAAGATATAATATCTCTAAACTCTTCATAGTTGCGTTTATGTACTTCGTCCGCCCAAAACATTCTAATTCGTTGTTTTCAACCTTATACTGAAACGTAAAGCCTGGAACAAAGTTCTTCCTGTTTTCCATCTTATTTATAAGCATTTGTGCATCACTTTCTCCTATATATTCATTAACATCCCTTATCTGATTCTTAAAATCATCACAAGTTCCATTCACATACTTAGCATCCCCTTTGATACTAGAATACACGGTATGTGCCTTGGTTGCCTCAAGTTTCATTGTTGAAGCTCTCACAGCAAACACTCTTTCTGAATGAGTCATTTTTCTTTGTTTATTTGTTAGATGCTTATACTCTTTCGAAAGCATTTGATGGTTGTGCTTAGCAACAAATCATGCATTATAACTAAAATTATTCAACATGAATCATGCATGATTCAACAAGAATCTTGCATGATTTAACAAGAATCATGCATGATTCAAAATGAATCATACATGATTTAAAATGAATCATGCATGATTTAAAATGAATCATGCATGATTCAACAAGAATAATGCATGATTCAACAAGAATCATGCGCGATTCACGTTGAATCATGCACGATTCATGATGAATCCTTGAATCGTGCATGAAGCGTTGAATCATACATCACGTTGAATCGTGCACGATTCACGTTGAATCGTGCACTAGAATCGTTGAATCGTGCATGAGTCGTGTTGATTCACGTTGAATCCTGCACGATTCACGTATTCATGAATCATGTTGAATCAAGCATGATTCATGTTGATTCATGCATGATTCATGTTAATTCAAGCATGATTCATGTTGATTCATGCATGATTCACGTTGATTCATGCATGATTCATGTTAATTCATGCACGATTCACGTTGAATCATGCACGATTCATGTTGAATCCTGCACGAGAATCGTTGAATCATGCATGAAGCATTGAATCATGCATCACGTTGAATCGCGCACGATTCACGTTGAATCGTGCATGATTCACGTTGAATCGTACACTAGAATCGTTGAATCGTGCATGAATCGTGTTGATTCACGTTGAATCCTGCACGATTCACGTATTCATGAATCATGTTGAATCAAGCATGATTCATGTTGATTCATGCATGATTCACGTTGATTCATGCATGATTCACGTTGACTCATGCATGATTCACGTTGATTCATGCATGATTCACGTTGATTCATGCATGATTCACGTTGAATCATGCTTGATTCACGTTGAATCATGCATGATTCATGTTGATTCATGCATGATTCACGTTGATTCATGCATATTCACGTTGAATCATGCATGATTCACGTTGATTCATGCATGATTCATGTTTATTCATGCACGATTCACGTTGAATCATGCACGATTCATGTCGAATCGTGCACGAGAATCGTTGAATCGTGCATGAAGCGTTGAATCATTTATCACGTTGAATCGTGCACGATTCACGTTGAATCGTACACCTGAAGCGTTGAATCGTGCATGAATCATGTTGATTCACGTTGAATCCTGCACGATTCACGTATTCATGAATCATGTTGAATCAAGCATGATTCATGTTGATTCATGCATGATTCATGTTGATTCATGCATGATTCACGTTGATTCATGCATGATTCACGTTGATTCATGCATGATTCACGTTGAATCATGCATGATTCACGTTGAATCGTGCATGATTCACGTTGATTCGTGCATGATTCATGTTGAATCGTGCATGATTCACGTTGATTCGTGCATGATTCACGCTGATTCGTGCATGATTCACGTTGAATCGTGCATGATTCATGTTGAATCGTGCATGATTCACGTTGAATCATATATGATTCATGTTCAATCATGCATGATTCATATTTAATCATGCATGATTCATGTTCAATCATGTATAATAGATATGATTTCTACTAAATCATTCTACAAGAATGATTTATTACTGACTTTTTATACAAATCATGTATGATTCTATCACAAATCTCAGAGCACTCGAACTAATCATGCATGATTCTTCATTTACCTATATTTTCGACGAGATTACTTGTGGATTTGTATCTTCATCAACATCTGGATTTGGATCTGGATCTGGATTTGGATTTTCAGATTGCGTAACCGTAACTGGAGCTGCTTCTATTTGAGATTCGATTCGTGTTTTAGATTGCGTAACCGTAACCGTAATTAGATCTGATTCCATCTTTTTCGCCGGAATCGTCACCGGAAAAAGGTAGGTGGTTGTGGAAGGTCGATGGAATCGTCAGAAACGATTGGGTTGTTGGTGACGTCGCCAGAAAAATGTAGGTGATTGGGGTGGCTGGCGCTCGCCAAAAAAAGGTTGTTAGGGTGGGTGTGGTGGTTACCGGAGAAAGTTAGGTGGGTGGGAGACCCAACCTAATTTATTTTTTTGATAAAAATGAATGTGTGTATAAAATATTATATTTATAGTAGGACTGTTTTGCCCTTTTAGTGGGGAATGAGGGTTTAATCTTGACCCTTAGATGAAAATGAAATGGATGGTTGTGATAGAGCCATTGGGACTTTGTTACATAAAGGGTTGTTAGGGATCTAACTCATTATAGCTATCCTGCCAAACACTTTCATAAATCAAACTGCTATTGCTAATTGAAACTACTACTGCTAACTACTTATTGCTAATGCTAACTGATAGTGCTAGTATCAACAAACACACCCAAGAACTCAAAATCAACAAAGCTCCAATGCTTCACACCACTTTCAAATCACTCACTCACCCCCCAAATGAAATCTATAACCACTTTTACCGCCTTTTACAAAAACACACAACCAACAACCTTAAACAAACACAAAAAATACACGCCCAAATCATACATTTTAATGGTCTATCACGTGTTTTCTTGCCCACTAAACTCATATCACTTTACACCAAACATAACCATACTACGGATAGTCGAAAAGTATTTGAAAATGTACCATATCATACCCTTTTCAATACCATTTTATAGAACTCAATATTAAGAGCTAATGTTACTAGTAATGAATGTTATGAAACCATAAAAATTTATAAAAAGATGAGATTATTGGGTGTTTTAGGAGATGGGTATAGCTTTCCTTTGGTTATAACAGTTGGTTTTGAGGACTATTCGTTTGCTAAAAACTCGTTGGTAGGCATGTATGGGAAGCATGGAGCTGCTGAAAAACTATTTTCAGAAATTGGAGAAAAGAGCTTAGTGAGTTGGAATGCTCTGATTTCGTCGTATCATCAAGCTGGTCTGTGTGATGAGGCTTTTACTACCTTTTTGAAGTTAAAGAATTCAGAAAAATATCTTGCGCCCAATGTTGTAAGTTGGAGTGCCATCATAAGTGGATTTGCCGCAAACGGAAGATCAAATCCTCTTTACCGCAAAAGCGCGCAGTTGACCAAGTCAAGCGAAAGGACGGGGGTTCGAATCCGGGCCCCGGCTTGGTCAGCCACTGTTGCCTAAGATAATTTACTGGGATATGCCTTCCTTGTTGGGTGGGGGGCTCGGTACGAAAAAGGTACACGGACTTAAGATGGTTCCGCCAAATACCATTTTTTTTATAGAAAAATGCAGCTTGCCAAAGTGAAGCCCAATGCTGTAACCGTGTCCAGTCTCTTATCAGTTTGTGCAGATTTATCAACAATTCATTTTGGTAAAGAAGTACATGCTTATATTATTAGAAACTTATTTGATACTAACTTATTAGTTGAGAACGGGTTAATTAATTTGTATGCTAAATGCGGTAGCCTAAAAGATGCGCATATAGCATTCAAGAGCATTAAGGTCAAAGATTTATGCTCGTATAATACATTGATCAAAGGATACGGAATGCATGGACATGGTGAGATTGCCTTAAAATTATTTAAACAAATGATACATGAAGGATATACCCCTGGTGTTACATTTGTTTATTACTGGAGGTGACAATTCTTGCTCATTTTGTTAATTATGGGTAACTTTTAACCCTTTTTTAAAAAGTAGGGGTACTTTTTGCCCATCCAATTGTTATGGATGGGCTCAATGGGCACATGTAAGATATTAGATGGGCTTAATGGGCGTATGTAAAACACCAAATTGGACACTCGATGAATCTTTATATTTAATGTTTTTTTCCAGACTTTAAACAAATATTTTATTTTTTTTTTACGTTTTTATATGTTTTTTTGCCCGTTATAGCATGCGCCTGATTACCCAGCCCATTTGACCCGCGCCCGTTTAGCCCGTCCGCCCGTTTAACCCACTACCCATTTAACCCATAGCCCGTTTAGCCCCCACTTTTTGCCCGCCCGCCCGCCCATTTTGCCACCGGTATTCATTACTTTCTGCATGTAGTCATTCGGGGCTTGTTATTGAGGGCCGAAAGCTTTTTAATCAGATGAAAACTGAGTTTGGAATTGAGCCCGAGATGGAGCACTATGCTTGTATGGTTGATCTTTTTGGACGCGCTGGGCTTTTCCAAGAAGCCAGTGAAGTTGCTAAAAGAATGCCTATAGAACCCAATGTATGCGTGTGGGGTGCTCTTTTGAACTCGAGTAGAATGCATAAGAATATTGATTGGGATGAAGGATCGGTTTCAAAGATACTTGATGTAAGTTCTGCTAGTGGGAACTATATGTTACTGTCGAATATATACTCTGAGAGTGGTCAATGGGATGACTCTGCAAAAGTCAGAGTTTCGGCTAAGGCACGAGGTTTGACCAAAACTCCAGGTCAAAGCTGGATCGAATTAAACAAAACAGTGCATACGTTTACAGCAGGAGAATTTGTGGAAAATGAGATGAAGGAAGTTGAGACACTGATCAACATTATGAGTTTTCAAATGAAGATGGAGGGCTATGGGTTATGTTCCTCATCATAAGGCATTCCGGAGTGGATATAATGTTTTTGGTTGTATAGTTCATCATTTTTGCATCCATAATACACCTTATAATTTTTCTAACTACTTTGTACCTCTTGTTTTTGGTTAGATTTTGCTAAACCTAAGGCTATGTTTAGCGCGTGAATTTATTAGAGCTTATCGTAGCATGAGCTTATTTTTTTTCAAAAAATAAGCTACTATTAAAAATAAGTCTCGTTTGGCTGACAGAGCTTGAAGGAGTTTCTTAAAAAAATAAACTCGTAGATGGCAGGCTAGTTAAAGTAGCATGTAAAAATAAACTCAAGCTAAATGTTCTAACATTTTAGCTCCAGCCAGTAAGAATGCCAAACATTACCGTAAGTTTTTATGTCTAAGAATTAAAGCTGTACATAAAATGTGGTACATCAAGGTAGTTAAGGTGATTATTATAGAGTTACCATTAACCTGTATGTTTGGCATGTTCCTTAAATTAAAAAAAAGATGAAGTTATAACTACCTCTAGTAAAACCATTTTTTTAACCACACATAGATTTACCATAATAAGAAAATCAAACCCACGTTAGTAAATCCCTCACTCAGTCACACTACCATAACTATAACTGTCATAACCACCCATTTTCTTTACAAATCACAAATTAAACACCACACCAATCCCCACGGAATAGCACCAAAATTCACCTTTTTTATTTCATACTCCTTTTAATATCATGACCACCCAAACACCAAGATCAAACTCAACCAACCAAGCATGTGCAGCGTGTCGTTACCAACGTCGAAAATGCACCCCAGACTGTCTCCTTGCACCATACTTCCCTCACGACCGACAACGACAATTCCAAAACGCCCACAAACTATTTGGCGTAAGCAACATTACAAAGATCATCAGACACCTTGATAGACCACATAAAGATGAAGCTATGCGTAGCATTATTTACCAATCTGATGTTCGTGCACAAGACCCTGTTGGTGGATGTTATAGGATCATACGTGAACTTGAACGACAAATAGCAATGTCACAAGCTGAGCTTCAGCTTGTTTTGCAGCAACTTGCAGTATGCCGAAATGTTGGTGTGCAGACACAAGATGAGACACGAAATGAGGAATGTTTTGATTTTAATGATGATGAGGTCGATTGTGATCCAAGTTTGTATCAGCACCACGGTTTAAATGAACAGAATCATGCATCTGTATGCGATGATTTCAAGCTGTTGTTGATTGATGATGTTACTGCATTGGATTACAAAGAGACGAACAAACCAAGGTTTGAAAAAATGTTTATTCTATTCTTGTGGTTGTTAATCCCAGATTGTGTATAAGGGGATGTTTGGCTTTACGTTTTTGGAAAGCGACAAATGTGAACCGATAAACCATGTTTGTTTAATGATTTACATGTAAAAAACAAACCTAATTTGCATTGCAAAATAACCGTTGCATAATCAGAATCTGCTTCTCATTGTAGAGGCTTTAAGAGCCAAGGGATTGGTCAGCTGGTGGATTGGCTGGTGGCCTTTGGCGACAGCCCGACCACGGCGCACCACTCCCTGGTTGCACTAGAAAGGAAATATTCAGATTATTACTTTCAAAAAACAAAAACAAGCATCCCCTGTGACATGATAATTGACCTTTTGTTGTTCTTTTATTTCAGTGAGGAAAGTCTATATATTGATGAAAATCACAAAGATTTAATTAAAGTGGAGAAAGTATCCTACCAAGAGTACGATGAAGAAGAGCATGTGGAGTTGAAGAATGCTGCTACTTTTGCTACTCTATCAGATTGTAAAGCTACTTAGATTGAGATAAACAAATCTAGACGATGGTCCTTTGATTCTGGATTAGCATTGTGTGATTTTATAAATACTGGGAATGATCCTTGGTTAAAGTACACTCGGGTAATTCTCTTAACGTCTATTGTTATGCTAAAGAAGTAAAAACATACATAGGCCAATCATTACTACCTCAATGTGGCATAAGTACATTGGTTGCCTCTTAAACGTAATCCCAAGAACTATTCTCGACAAAACAATTATCTGTATTAGACTTGATTTGATAATGTGGTTTATCCCAGTAAAGGTTTAGCCCCTAACGTTTGTGTTAATTACACTAGGTATCTCTCATTTGAGGTTTTATCGCATCACGGTCCCTTGGTTTTATAATGTCAAAATACTGAAATAGGGATGTTAGGTTCTAGTAGTACCCATGATTATTCGTTCTTGAGGGAAAGAAAGTGCTGTTCAAAGATCAAGTATAACAGTTTCATACAGTATAAGATAACGTGCAAGACAATTGAATATGCATCATTCTATGTGTCTGTTAGAATATCACGATAAACAAGCATAAATGAAGATATCTAAAGCACCAAACACACTTTTCTCCATTTCATCTATTAGCAAGCTTCCAGTTAAATGATGAATGGTTACATTACATGACATACGCCTAGGTCTGAGAACATCTTTAAGGCCCTATGGGTCCCTGTTCGTCTATCTAGTCATAAAATTCTAACAAAACTACAGTTCTTGTATTCTTGTAGCCATTGCAGATGCCAAGGAAGACTAAGAAAACATACCAAAATGTACTAAGTTCATGTGTCGTCCCTTCCTATGGATTAAGACTTTAACAAACACGCTGCATCAGGCTTCAACAACTTGATGTGAGGAAGAGTTTTGCTGAGATCGGAGTATATTTTAATCAAATCATTCAAATATCAGACTTTGTTAGCTCTTCGAGAGAATGTCTGTACTTTGCGACCAGTTCCCTGTAAATGAAAGAAAAATGCATCAATAGGACACAATGATAATAAAATCCCTATCATTTTCTAAAATTGCAGACCAAATACCTTCTTTGGCTTAGCATTTGTTCAGATTCGCCAACTTTGAGTTTTGATCCCTCCACTGTCTGTAAGCAATCCCAACGAAGCGACTTAGTGTTGGTGCTAGTGCTAGTGAGAAACAAAATCTATTTATGTAACAGAACATCTTAGTCCTAGTGAGAAACGCTTTAAATGTTTCAGATTGGCATACATTAATGATTTAGTATGGAACATACTGGTCCCACTTAGGTACAATGCGGATTGGACATTGCTATTGTCTTATGCTTTCTAGAAAACTAGATTAGTATTGATATACCCCTTTAGAATTACACATCCAAAACACGTCATAACAAAAATATGCATTATATGAACTATGAAGCATTGATTCAATTGGTGAGACACGATTTAAAGACAAAATACAATGCTAGATAATCAGTACGACAGACAACAGAACGATCTTGAACCAGGCAAAATCACAAGGCTGCAACTAGTAAATGGAAAGTTACGATGACATGCAAGTGGCACTGGCCAATGACTGAACCAGAACATCCATCAGTTAGGACTCCATTTTTTGTGCCTTTTCATGATATAGAAGATTCACGTTTCTTTTATTTTTATTGTGTTTTGAATGAATTCCTTTCAATAAGGTGTTACTTTTGGTAGCCATTTCAATACAACAGGCAAGATTTGTGATTTTTGCTAAAACGGTTATTGTGTAAATATATTTTTTTCTCGATGCAACCAAATCATCGTTTAAATTGTATCTAGGATTTGGCAAACAACAAAATAAACAAACAGATAAACATCTCAAAATACGAATGAGCATCAAACATACCGCAGCTTTAGAGGCAATAGACGCTGATATATTATTCAACAACTGCTGGCATTTCTCAAATTTGCTGCTCAAGTCAGTTACCTTCACACAAAACAGAACTTCATGTTACTAACGAGAAAACAAACAAAATAAATCAACCAAAATCACCTAAGCTAAGAAATTTGTAACTTTTAGGACTCATAAACAGATTTATAATCAATGACAGGTAATACTAAACACGACAGCTAAATATGCAGCATCTAACACATTAAACTTTGATCACATTAAATCAAAAGGAAATTTAACAGAACTCACCAGTGCATCAAAATGTTGATCTCGCGTTCCATTTTCGATCGCTTCCCCCAAATTCTCCACCGACTATTACAACAAATGAACAGATAAGTTACTCATAACAGAAAGACACCTTAAATGTTTTACATAGCAACCTGTTTACGAAAACTATCAATGATAGTATGCCCAGGTAATCATTTCACAATGCATCTACCTTGCCATAAACTTCAATAATGTGTATCTTAATTTCTTTACCTATTGATCATACTAAACTTGGGTTGGATCACTTGGAAAAACCCCTCTCCTTTGGAGACAGAGGCGAGGGTTCGATCCTCACTCCCTGAAAAACCGCCGGAGGGTTTGATTAATTACCTCGTGGAAGACGGGACTGGGTACAGTTGACTTTTATTATACTACGGGGTTGGAGTACTAAACTTAACTTGCTAATTTTAAATTTTCCTACCGTGTATACTATATGACCGTATAATAGTTGACGATGACGTGTTACTAACTCAATATAAGTCCTGATCATTTAGTACAAACAAGGATTAGCAAAATTATAAGCAGGATAAACGAAATGGATATTAGTAGCAAGTTGGATACAATTTCAATGATCACCCTTAGTTACGAATCGAACAATATAACTTGTATTCCACGGTTTTCTGAATAATAGCAATGTCAATTAGCAACCTAGTTTCAAATTCCTCAATCCGCCCCAAACTCGTCTATTTTGCTTTGTCCCAAAATAAAACCACAAGGGGTGACTCAGTGGGCCTTCCAAAGTAGGGCCGAGCAAAACCAACCGTAAAACGAACCGACCAAAACCGAACCTACTATTTTCGTTGGTTTTGCTCGGTTCGGTTTTGGGTTAAAAACACGAAAAATACGCCTAAACTATATATTCAGTTCGGTTTTTTTGGTTTTCCGGTTCGGTTCGGTTCCGGTTTTGCTCTTTTTTTTTGAACGGCAGTTTGGTTCAGCGGAGTATCTTGCGTGCCACCGAGGCACCAAGTCTCTCGACCCAAGTTCGAATCATCTCACTACGAAGAGAATATCAACCCCATGTTAGCCATCCATCCCATTAGGGGGCTTCAAGGCACTGTGTTGGGATTCGAACCCGGCTGCCAATTCTGGGAAAATCCCCCACATGACCTCCCACACATGGAGACTATAACCGGATGCATTCATCCAACTGAGCTGGACTTCGGTTCGGTAAGGTTTTTAACCTACGCTGAATCCAGGCTATCCATAAGGGTAGTCGCCCTGGGATTAGTCTGCTCGCAATGTCGAGTAAGAAACCCAGTAACCCAAAAAAAAGTATAAAAGATACGTTGCTATTATACGAGAAAGAAGTCGTACAGTTAGAAGATGAAAATGTGAAGCAAACGACTGCTGCTGAGGTTGTTGCTGCTGCTGCTGAGGTTGCTGTTGCTGAGACATCTGATACCGCTGCTGTTGCTGTTGCTGTAACTGAAACTGTTGTTGTTGTTGAAATTGCTGAGGTTGTTGCTGTTGGTATTGTTGTTGTTGTTGCTGAGGTTGTTGTGGTTGTTGAAACTGTTGTTGTTGTTGTTGGAATTGTTGTTGTTGTTGTTGGAGATAAAGATGGTCGTTATTGGAAGGTGTGGTTGGGTTGCTGGAGTGAGTTGGGATCATGTTCCAGTTTCCTCCACCGAATTGATCCATTGGGTTAGATTGGTGTTTCCGAGGTTTTAGGGTTTGCTAATTACGCCCAAATTCAACTACTTTTTCAGTCTCCTCCTAATTTTGGAAGAGGGGTGTTATCTATTTTATATTCTTTTGACTTTTTATTTCACTAGTTTACTTTTTTTTTTAACATAAAAAAACCAAAACCCGCAAAATATATTATATCAAATCACTCCTCGCAAAGTAGGTAATCACATCTGGAAAGTTAACATCCAAACAAAGAAATAATTCGTGTCAGATTCGGGTTAGCGAGTTTGATTTAACAGGTTGACGGGTTAGAAAACTTTAATTCTAACTCAACTTATTTAAATAATTAAATCAGATATTTAAATTTTAATATGTTTATATATAATCTGAACTTGATCTATTTAACCTTTATATATACTTGGATTGGTGAATTTTAAATTGACCCATTTAACTCGTGTGTTATATATAAAATTTGATACATTACATGAGTTAAAAAGGTAAAACGGGTTTGTGAATCAATCCATTTAACTCGTATAATATAATATAAATAATTTTAAGTTTAAGAAAAAAAATAAACAAGTTTACGCGTTGATCCGTTTAATTTATTCTCAACACGAACTTGACCTGTTTGATAAACGGGTCAAATGGATTGACACAAACTCGACCTCAATCTATTTTGACTCAACTGGAACCTGATAATTTTCATGTCGATTTTAAGTCAGGTTTCGTGTTTCATTACAAATTTGCCGCCCAACTTACGAGCAATGTTTAAAAACCCGTTTCACCCAGTCGGTCGAATTAGTTGCGACCCGGTTAGATGATGAGACCCTGATTTTGAGAAGAAAAAAAAACTCGATTAAACTATCGTTGAAATTGATTGAATCGTGACCTAATAACTTGGCCAGATCAATTAAAAACCGGTTTTTAAAACGTCGGTCGACGAATCAAATGAGTTTGACTTTCTGACGTTGAAAAAGAACTTCGTAAATTTCTTTTACCAAAACAGGCCTTATTATCTCTTTGTGAAAAGCTTAAGCCCAAAACTTATAAAATAAACCGGAAAAAAATAATTTTATAAACATAAGCAAACAAAACAATGTAGTCAAACTCTTGAGAACATCTACTAGATTTTGAAACTTATTTTCTGCAGCATAATCCTCAGCACTAAGAGCTAAATAATTAACAAAATTAATACTCAGTATTGTCTAACAACAGATTACTGATATCTGTTTCGATTACAGGACATAGTTCAAGACACGCAACATAGAAAAACCATCAAAATACCCAATGATTAGTAGCGATACTTGGTTGAGTAATCTTTAGGTGAAATGACCAAACCACGACCCTTCCTGGCCCCACGATACACTGTCTCAACAAGGTCGATGAATTCCTGTTTGTCCGTTATTGGCCAATCGATCTTGTTGTTGTTACCGGTACCAAGATCAACCATGATGTGTTTGTTCCTGTAGAAGAACATCACAGTTGATGGATCGTAAAGCTCATACATGATCTTGAAATCAGGCACTTCATCGATATCAACCAAGTATATCACAGCAAAGTTTTTTAACGTATTAGCCACTCCAGCAAGCACTTCGTCCATCTGGTAATGCCAAAGACACGCAAGTTAGTTAAATTTCAAAAAACTGAACATGATAAACAGAAACTAGAGGTTGCAATTTTTGTCGCTTTTCAATACAGTATAAAGTTGGACAGCAATTTGTATTGATTGATCATTTGAATAAAATTGAACAGTTGTTGATTCCGCAACCTGTTCTTGTGAGAATGGTGTCGATTATACTTTGATACTTATAAAAAAGCGGGTGGTATAACGGATCAAATCAGGTATTTTTGGTCTGGTAGGGTTTAACCGAAAGATTTAACTTTCCCAAAAACAGTTTGTGTTAATTATGATCACAGGAATCAGAATATTTCTAATTGTCTAAAGTTCGTCAGGAAAAAATAAACGATTTATGAGGTTTTATGTACTCGAAAACACCCTATCAGTCGACTACCAACCCGTATTAGCCTATTAGGTTTACCATTTGACCCATTACAAGTTTCGAAAAAGGACCAATTGACAAATTTATAAGCAGATGAGTTAAAGTGTGTTCACCTTCAAAAAGACCAATGCTATGATGCAGATTTCGAAAGTTGATATGCTTATAAGCTCTTAATATTTCTGGACCAATAAGATGTCAATATATATGTTCACTCAATACAGATAATCGACTAACTTATAGCAACAAAATTTATATAAAAAAAAGGGTTTGGTGGGTTACCTGCATGCAAGCATCCTTCCCGTCATGACCGAAACGGATGATGACGACGCGTTCTTCCTCGGTGAGAATAGCTTGGTCCACTGCCCAGCCTGAATGCAAATGTGGTAATAAATACGACATTGCTTTGAATTCTTCCTTCTTTTTCACGTTTGCACAAGAAAAATTAAAACGATGCAAAGAAGATATCGGAAATTCGGAATGCCCTATTTATAAGCGTATAACCGACCTATTATTAACCGACTTAAGTATTTAATTTAAAAAAATTAAAAATTGTTAAACGTGGCCTACAACAGACTTTTCATTAAACTATAAATACATCTATAGAGTCGGATGCCTCATGGGCTTTAGGCTACACTAAACATAACCAGCCATGGGCCTAATAACAGGTCATGGGCCTAATAACTATTGTATAACATTAAGGGTGCGTTTGGTTTGAATCCGAGTTTTACTTTAGGTGTGGGCTTATAAAATAAGAGGTTTAGGATTTGGTAAAATTTGGTTTAGATGTAAGGTTTATAAGAAAATATTTATTTAAAATATATATATCAAATAAAGAAAAAAGAAATTTTTTATATTAAAAAAAAATGATAGAGAGAAACAGAAAAATGGCCCCCGACAATAGTACAAATCCCAGCATCTCTCTTAGCTTTTTAAATAGTGACTGTCAGTGGGGATAAGTCCCAATTTGTAACCCCTCTGTATAATCAAACAAAGCTTTGTTGTCCTTTTAGTCAAATACCCAACCCAAAGTAGACAACCAAACGCACCCTAAAAGAGTAAGGTGTTTGATTAGGATTTAAAATATTTTAATTAAAAATTAACTATCTTAATTAAGTCGTTAAATGAATGTTTATTTAGTGTTTAAAATTAATATAAGCCAGAAAAATGAGGGTTTACAAATTAAGTTTATCTTTTTAAACTTAATTTTACGTATTTATCCTCTTACTATTTTTTATTCAATTCTTATTTTATATTAGCAAGGTACTCATCCGTTGCGATTGCGGGTACTCTGTATGTAAAACCCGCATGCTTTTACCATGAATAGTGCCCTTAAGATCGTACGTCCTAGATTAAAACTTACCTCATTTAGTATTGATCACATTCATGTGCTAATAATCAAGCAAGTGCATACGTGTATGACATGACAAGTATCGATTACGTACGAACTCATGATAAACAGTTAATAAATATATCACGTGAACATAATTAAATCATGATCACCATTAAAATACGAACTAGAATAATTACGTAAATACTTATAATATAATTACGAGCGTTAAGTTTACGATAAACGACACGTTAGATTAAACAGAAACACTTTAAACACGAGCACGTTTAACCACGAACGAACACGAAACATCGGGACACGAGAAAGGTACGGGTACCCCATGTGGGGCCCCCATACCCACGGCACATATACAAGAAATGGGCTTAGCCCATGGACTTTACAAGTAAAGGGGGGTAAGAGTAAAAACATGTTTTCATTTTTCACTTTCAAGAAAATAAACTAAAACCCTAAAAAGAGTTTTCTCCTCTCCTTTTGCTCTCTTGGTGCCGCCACCTTTACACCACCATAGGAGGGTGATTTGTTTGATTTTGATCTTAAAAACTATTGTATAATCAGTGTTTGTTCATCCTTTTTCCAAGCTACATAGTGGTATACCTTTCTAACCCTTCTTTTTTAATTCTTTTTAATTCTTTTAATCTTTGATTATTTTCATGAACATGTTATTATTTTTCTTATTAAAACATGGTAATTAATCATTGATCTAACATGTTTTGGTATTAAATAAAATCAAAGAATGATTTAAAAGGGGTGTTATGTTTGGCCGCCTAGCAAACAAACCCGAGGGGGGTTTGGTTTGCTATTGCCGCCACCACCAAGACCATTTTTGGTCTTGGTTGGCTCATGTGGGACCCACGGCAGCAAGGAGACACATGTGCCCCGGGTTTGGCTCGGGGTACGGTGTCGAATTCATGCCCGATTCATGGTTCGTTGGTTAAATCATGATCTATGTTACATGTTAATTTTTATGAATCATGAACTTAAGATATAATTAATTAATAACATGAAATATTAATTAAATCATGACTTAGGTTATTTTAATTATTAGTTTAACATGACATTAATTTAACCTAAGTATTTTTATGTTATAAGTTATAATTAATTAATTATTTAAAACATGCCTATAATTAATTAATTTAGACATGACTTAGGTTATATTATTAATAGTAATAATACACATTTTAACCTAAGTATTTTATTTCATTTTAATTAATACTTGTTATACTTTAATTAAAATGCTTAACCTATAGTTTAATTAAAATACATGAAATAATAATTAAACTATACACTATATCATATGACTTAAGAAACAAGCTTATAAACACTTAGACTTATATGTTAGCTTATGTAACCAGCTTAATTCTATATATGGAAATATATCTATTTCAGGCAGCTAATCTAATCATGGAAACCTTCTATATATGGAAACTTATTTAATTAAGGCAGCTGATCTATTTTTGGAAACTTTCTATTTTTAGAAACTAATCTATTTTAAGCAGTAAATTCTATTTTAGGAAACTTTCTATTTTTGGAAACTTTCTATTTTTGGAAACTTTCTATTTTTGGAAACTTTCTATTTTTGGAAACTTTCTATTTTTGGTAACTTTCTATTTTTGGAAACTTTCTATTTTTGGAAACTTTCTATTTTTGGAAACTTTCTATTTTTGGAAACTTTCTATTTTTGGAAACCTGCTATTTTTGGAAAGTTACTTATTATTACACAATAAGTATAATAATACATGAAACACCAGTAATACTTAATCAGATAAATCAGAATACAAGATAAACACAGTTTAAGGCTTTAAACAGTGAACCATGACCTAAAACATACCAAATCAGCTATAATGAGACACAAAACCCAGTACGTAATCAGTGAATCGATACTTATACACGTGTGTATTCATGTAGCGTTAGTGATCCAGAAGTAGGAGTCTTTCTTCCGTTCATTCACTGGACTTGAGGTACGGATTCCCGTCCTTTCAGTATGGACATTCTTTCCTTATTAGGATTTCCCCGTATGCAGCCAACTGTTTTCCCCAGCATTTGTTTTATTGTTTTGAACTGCTTATGTTTAATTAGCATAATCTATAGCCATATACAAGCATGACCAGTTTCACCTAGTTATGGAGGTACCATAACCATAGCATTGGAGGCACCGATGTTATGACTTCCCCACGGCGGAGTGATTGCTCGTGGCGTCCCTTTTCAGTTTGGCCATATTATTATATCAGGTGGGGCGTATGGGTGCATCCTAGTTACATGTTTTATTCAGTTTATCATGGTGAATGTGGTGTGTGCCTTGCACCCTTCACAAGGAGCTGATCCCTCCTACCCAAACCAGTATATTGATTAGAGGCATCCCCTCTAATCAGCATGATGAGATCACCCCTCCAAGTATTCATGCACGTGACCTTTTCATGACCTATATGGGCTATGGTATATATATGTTAAAACAGTTTTCACAAGATAAACATAAGGCTTTTCAAACTATAAAACCAGTTTTCTTGATACTTAACCAGTTTACTCAGTACTTAGTCTTCCGTTGTTATATGTTACATGCTTATCCTATTTCATGCTATATTGTACATCCGTGCACTGAGCGTCTTGCTCAGCCGTTTTCCTTTTCATGTTCCCAAAACGGCAGGTACTCAGGGACGCTCGTAGATCTCAAACGTATGTGCATATGGATTGGAAGCTTTACTGTCTTTCTTTACTTTATGCATTTCCTTTACTTTGATACAGTTGCTATGGACATTGTTTCGTCCTTTCCTTTTACAGTATTTATGTTTGTGTGTGATGAGCTTTACTTTGGGGGTACCGATGTTTGATTCCGGTATTTCCCTTTTATGGTTGAATAATGCTTAGACATTTATCCTTGTATGCTTTGATAACACGCCATGATTATGCGTAATATTCCATTTCCAAAATGGGGTGTTACAATTATGGTATCAGAGCCAAGGTTTCGACCTGTAGGCTCTCAAATATGACCTGTGATTAGTGGGTAGTCACTACGGTCTTCCTAGAACTGACAGTTGTTTTCATGCATTCATCATTTTTAAGCATACATATACATGTCATTGTTACAGGGTTTTTGACTAAGTAATGGTTGGTACAGGACTGGCCCTATTTAGTCGCATGTGTTTTATCGAAACTTTTAGATTTGGGACCGACCCATAGGCGTTCCCTCGATATGTCTTTTATTTTGAGTGAACTGACCGGAGGCGTTCACTCTCGAGCATCAAAGTTTTCATAAAACTGCATCATGCATTCATACAAAGATTTTCTTGCATAAAATTTTTCTCGTGAAATTTTTGGCATAATTTTTTTTTTTTTTTTTTTTTTTATGTTTGAACTGTTAATCATATGTTTTATGTTATACTGTCAGATGGTTCTCACACGCGAGCAAGAGCAGCTCAATGCTGCAATTCAGGCTGCCATGCAAGCCTTACTTCCTCAACTGAGGAATGACATTCGTGCTGAAGTCCAAGCTGCCAATAATCAGCAGCCGCAGAATCAGGCACCTCCTCCTCCTCCTCCCCCAGTGACACTAGCGGTATAGTTGGAAAGATTTAACAAGCTCCGTCCTAGAGCTTTTGAAAAGACTGATAGCCCCAGCGATGCTGAAAGCTGGCTGACTCACATTGAGAAAATCTTCAATGCTATGGGATGTGACCCCGCCTTCAAGGCAAGATTGGCATGCTACAGGTTTGAAGGCGATGTACTCAACTGGTGGCTAGCTTTGACGCAGTCAGAAGGAGGTGATGAATGGGTCGCTGGTTTGACATGGGCCCAATTCAAGGAAAGAGTGATGGAACAGTTCTTTCCTAAGGCAGAGCAGGACAAACTTAAGCGAGAATACCACGGGATACGTCAGAGAGCGGGCGAGAATAGCAACAAATTCATGCAGCGCTTTCTTCGCTTGGCTGGTTTTCTGGGAGCAGCGGCTGGTACTCCTGAGGAGCAGGCACACCATTTTAGGTGGGCACTTCGCACCTCGGTCGCGAACAATCTGGTATGTGCTACGTTCAATACAGTAGCACAAGTGGCCGACGCAGCAAGGAAGCTTGAGATGTTGCAGGAACGCGATGAGTTCGGGGAAGCTGAAAGACCCGACAAGAGGTAAAACATTTCGTGTTCTAGCGTTAACCAGACCGCATCCTATCGTTATATGTTCTATAATCATCTTTTAAACTGTATCTTCCAGGCAGAAAACTGGGGACCGGTCTCAGCCGGCTACTCAGCAGCAGCCCAATCAGCCCAAAGGAAACGGTCACTCTAACGACCGTTCTGTTGTGGAAAGGCGCAACGGTAATGATAATTACCGTAACAATGCGGGACACTCCAACAACAGCAGGTCCTACTATTTACGCATCTTCTTATGATTTCATGTTATATTTCCCATGCTGACACTATATTAATCTCTACCAGGAACCACGGTAACAGAAGGGACCAGAACCACAGGGGTTCTCAGCCTAACCGTTCAGCTAACACTGGTAAACATCTTATGACGCTTACGTCCTATACTCGTGCATATACCTTATTCTTAACACGTATTGTCATCAGCAGGCCCTCAGCAAGCAAGGACTCCTGCTGGAGGATTCACTCATCCTTTTTGCAGCACTTGCCATCACAGACACCCTGGCCCATGTCGTCGTGACTCCGACGCGTGCTACAAGTGCGGCCTCCCTGGCCATCGTATGAGAGATTGCCGTAAGGGTGAAATGGAGGGTACTTCGGGTCATGCTGATACTAAACCGCCTCCTACCACTGGGCGTGTCTACACGACATCGCGGGACCAGGCAAACAAATCTACAGGTACCATTACTGGAATTTTGTATATGTACGGCCAGGCTGCATGTGTTCTTTTCGACACGGGTGCTACTCATTCAGTTATTTCCACTACTTATGCTAAGAACATCAGGACACTTCCCTTGACATTAGAAAATAAGCTTACCATTTCCACGCCTCTGAGGGACTCTGTATTAATAACTCATGTATACAAGAGTCTTCCTCTAGAGTTTGATGATAAAGTTCGTGCAGTAGATGCACTTCCCCTAGACATGATTGAGTTCGATATGATTCTTGGCATGGACTGGCTATCCAGGCATCATGCTACCATAGACTGCCACTCATATCGGGTGATCTTCGGCGACATAAATGCACCAGAGTACATTCATAACGGGTTCATACCCGGACGGTCTGTACAAGTCATATCTACCTTGCAAGCACGTGCATTACTGTCACATGGCTGCGAAGGTTATCTAGCTACGGTTCATGACATGGATGCTGAATCCCCATCGATTCAGGATCAACCAGTAGTTTCGGAATTTCAAGACGTTTTCCCAGATGAACTTCCAGGCATACCACCTGCAAGAGAAGTGGAGTTCAACATCGACCTTGTTCCAGGAGCTGAGCCTATCTCTAAGGCTCCGTATCGTATGGCTCCCATAGAGCTAAAAGAACTGAAGGACCAACTGCAGGAACTTCTTGAACGAGGGTTCATTAGACCAAGCGCATCTCCATGGGGCGCACCGGTCTTGTTCGTTAAGAAGAAGGACGGCAGCATGCGACTTTGCATTGACTACCGTGAACTTAATAAGATTACTATCCGCAATAGATATCCACTGCCACGTATAGACGATCTGTTTGACCAACTTCAAGGAGCCAAACACTTCTCAAAGATCGATCTAAGGTCAGGCTACCATCAGCTAAGGGTTAAAGAGCAGGATATTGCCAAGACTGCTTTTCGTACCCGCTATGGCCATTATGAGTTTGTGGTCATGCCATTCGGCCTGACTAACGCTCCAGCAGTATTCATGGATCTGATGAACAGAATCTTTCATGAATTCCTTGATAAATTTGTCATTGTATTCATTGATGACATCTTGATTTTCTCAAAATCCACGGAGGAACACGAAGATCATCTCCGTACTGTACTACAGATTCTTCGTCAGAAGCAGCTGTATGCGAAATTCTCCAAGTGTGAGTTCTGGTTAAACAAGGTGGCATTCTTAGGTCACATTGTATCAGCAGAAGGGATCACTATGGACCCAGCGAAGGTTGAGGCTATCACTAAATGGCCAAGACCAACATCAGCGACAGAAGTCCGCAGTTTCTTAGGCTTAGCTGGATATTATCGAAGATTCGTGGAGAACTTTTCCCGCTTGGCATTGCCTCTCACCAAACTGATGCGAAAAGGAGAGAAATTCGTCTGGACGGAAGAACGAGAGAAGAGCTTCGAAGACCTAAAGCAGAAGTTAGTATCTGCACCTATTCTTACTCTCCCATCTGGTACAGGTGGATTTCAGATCTATAGCGATGCATCGGGGAAGGGACTGGGCTGTGTTCTCATGCAACATGGGAAAGTGATCGCGTATGCTTCACGGCAGCTTAAGCCCTATGAAGAAAACTACCCTACGCATGACCTGGAACTTGCTGCAGTGGTGTTCGCATTGAAGATATGGAGGCATTACTTATACGGAGAATCATGCGACATTTTCACGGATCACAAGAGCTTGAAGTATATCTTCACACAGCGAGAATTGAACATGAGACAAAGGAGATGGTTGGAACTGTTGAAGGATTATGATATTAACCTACAATATCATCCCGGGAAAGCTAATGTAGTAGCAGATGCACTCAGCAGAAAGTCCGGAATGATAAACGGCATTGAGATCGAGGGACAAAACATAAGAGACTTGGAGCGGCTAGATATCGAAATCATGGTACGTGGGCAGCACGGATACTGGGCGAATCTTAGAGTGGAATCTGAGTTACTGACTAGGATCAAGGAAGCGCAGAAGGATGATGGAGAGATTTGGGCGATAATTCAGAATTTGGAGAAGCAGACAGAATTCAGAATGGACGCAGACGGTATCGTTTGGCAGGGCACGAGACTTTGTGTTCCTGACAATCCAGAACTTCGGGAAGCATTGTTAGCTGAAGCTCACAGCTCCCCATTTTCTATACACCCTGGGTCGACAAAAATGTACCATGACATCAGACAACACTTTTGGTGGAGTGGTATGAAACAGGATGTAGCCACGTATGTCTCCAAATGTCTTACCTGCCAGCAGGTTAAGATTGAACATCAGCGATCTGGCGGTCTCCTTCAACCGTTGGATATTCCAGAGTGGAAGTGGGACAAAATCACCATGGATTTTGTTACCGGTCTTTCGCCTACCAAGAAGAAGCACGATGCTATTTGGGTCATTGTTGATCGACTCACCAAATCAGCTCATTTCTTACCGATACGCAAGGAAGATCCGGTAAGTAAACTCGCAGATACGTACAGAAGGGAGATCATGAGACTCCACGGCACTCCCTCCAGCATCGTCTCAGGCAGAGATCCTCGTTTCACGTCGCGATTCTGGAAAGGTCTGCAAAAAGCTTGGGGTACACAACTTAAGCTGAGCACAGCCTTTCATCCTCAAACGGACGGACAGTCAGAGCGAACAATTCAGACATTGGAAGATATGTTAAGGTCGTGTGCGTTGGAATGGACAGGTGATTGGGACGATTACATCTGTTTAGTCGAGTTTGCATACAACAACAGCTGGCACGCAAGTATCAAATGTGCTCCTTTCGAAATGTTGTATGGCAGAAAGTGTCGCGCTCCAACTTGCTGGGATCAAGTGGGAGAGCGAACACTCGAAGGACCAGAGATTATAGAAATGACCAACGAGAAGATTGAGGTAGCTAAACAGAAGTTGCAAGAAGCACGGTCACGTCAGAAGAGTTACGCCGATAAGCATCGTAGGGACATACATTTTAATGTGGGAGATCACGTCTTCCTCAAGGTTTCGCCGGCACGTGGTGTTAAACGCTTCGTGATCAAAGGAAAACTCAGTCCTCGGTTCATCGGACCATTTGATATCGTTGAACGAATCGGCGAAGTATCTTACCGTTTGGCGTTACCTCCTCAGCTTTCGCACGTGCATAACGTGTTCCATGTGTCCTTACTCAGAGGGTACAATTATCATCCCCTTCACATGGTTCAGTATCCACTGGAACACATACGTGAAGATCTTACTTTTATAGAAGAACCCGAACGAGTACTCGACAGGCAAGAACGAGTCATGAGAAGGAAGACGATTCCTTTCGTCAAAATCCTTTGGAGGGACCATACTGAGCGGGAAGCCACTTGGGAAACAGAGGAGTCTATCCGGGCTTCTTACCCTCACTTCATATTTTGAGTTCGGGTAGGTCACTTCTTTTCAGCTTACTTTATCTATAATTCGGGGACGAATTATTCTTTTTAGGGGGGAAGAATTGTAAAACCCGCATGCTTTTACCATGAATGGTGCCCTTAAGATCGTACGTCCTAGATTAAAACTTACCTCATTTAGTATTGATCACATTCATGTGCTAATAATCAAGCAAGTGCATACGTGTATGACATGACAAGTATCGATTACGTACGAACTCATGATAAACAGTTAATAAATATATCACGTGAACATAATTAAATCATGATCACCATTAAAATACGAACTAGAATAATTACGTAAATACTTATAATATAATTACGAGCGTTAAGTTTACGATAAACGACACGTTAGATTAAACAGAAACACTTTAAACACGAGCACGTTTAACCACGAACGAACACGAAACATCGGGACACGAGAAAGGTACGGGTACCCCATGTGGGGCCCCCATACCCACGGCACATATACAAGAAATGGGCTTAGCCCATGGACTTTACAAGTAAAGGGGGGTAAGAGTAAAAACATGTTTTCATTTTTCACTTTCAAGAAAATAAACTAAAACCCTAAAAAGAGTTTTCTCCTCTCCTTTTGCTCTCTTGGTGCCGCCACCTTTACACCACCATAGGAGGGTGATTTTTTTGATTTTGATCTTAAAAACTATTGTATAATCAGTGTTTGTTCATCCTTTTTCCAAGCTACATAGTGGTATACCTTTCTAACCCTTCTTTTTTAATTCTTTTTAATTCTTTTAATCTTTGATTATTTTCATGAACATGTTATTATTTTTCTTATTAAAACATGGTAATTAATCATTGATCTAACATGTTTTGGTATTAAATAAAATCAAAGAATGATTTAAAAGGGGTGTTATGTTTGGCCGCCTAGCAAACAAACCCGAGGGGGGTTTGGTTTGCTATTGCCGCCACCACCAAGACCATTTTTGGTCTTGGTTGGCTCATGTGGGACCCACGGCATAAAGGAGACACATGTGCCCCGGGTTTGGCTCGGGGTACGGTGTCGAATTCATGCCCGATTCATGGTTTGTTGGTTAAATCATGATCTATGTTACATGTTAATTTTTATGAATCATGAACTTAGGATATAATTAATTAATAACATGAAATATTAATTAAATCATGACTTAGGTTATTTTAATTATTAGTTTAACATGACATTAATTTAACCTAAGTATTTTTATGTTATAAGTTATAATTAATTAATTATTTAAAACATGCCTATAATTAATTAATTTAGACATGACTTAGGTTATATTATTAATAGTAATAATACACATTTTAACCTAAGTATTTTATTTCATTTTAATTAATACTTGTTATACTTTAATTAAAATGCTTAACCTATAGTTTAATTAAAATACATGAAATAATAATTAAACTATACACTATATCATATGACTTAAGAAACAAGCTTATAAACACTTAGACTTATATGTTAGCTTATGTAACCAGCTTAATTCTATATATGGAAATCTATCTATTTCAGGCAGCTAATCTAATCATGGAAACCTTCTATATATGGAAACTTATTTAATTAAGGCAGCTGATCTATTTTTGGAAACTTTCTATTTTTAGAAACTAATCTATTTTAAGCAGTAAATTCTATTTTAGGAAACTTTCTATTTTTGGAAACTTTCTATTTTTGGAAACTTTCTATTTTTGGAAACTTTCTATTTTTGGTAACTTTCTATTTTTGGAAACTTTCTATTTTTGGAAACTTTCTATTTTTGGAAACTTTCTATTTTTGGAAACTTTCTATTTTTGGAAACCTGCTATTTTTGGAAAGTTACTTATTATTACACAGTAAGTATAATAATACATGAAACACCAGTAATACTTAATCAGATAAATCAGAATACAAGATAAACACAGTTTAAGGCTTTAAACAGTGAACCATGACCTAAAACATACCAAATCAGCTATAATGAGACACAAAACCCAGTACGTAATCAGTGAATCGATACTTATACACGTGTGTATTCATGTAGCGTTAGTGATCCAGAAGTAGGAGTCTTTCTTCCGTTCATTCACTGGACTTGAGGTACGGATTCCCGTCCTTTCAGTATGGACATTCTTTCCTTATTAGGATTTCCCCGTATGCAGCCAACTGTTTTCCCCAGCATTTGTTTTATTGTTTTGAACTGCTTATGTTTAATTAGCATAATCTATAGCCATATACAAGCATGACCAGTTTCACCTAGTTATGGAGGTACCATAACCATAGCATTGGAGGCACCGATGTTATGACTTCCCCACGGCGGAGTGATTGCTCGTGGCGTCCCTTTTCAGTTTGGCCATATTATTATATCAGGTGGGGCGTATGGGTGCATCCTAGTTACATGTTTTATTCAGTTTATCATGGTGAATGTGGTGTGTGCCTTGCACCCTTCACAAGGAGCTGATCCCTCCTACCCAAACCAGTATATTGATTAGAGGCATCCCCTCTAATCAGCATGATGAGGTCACCCCTCCAAGTATTCATGCACGTGACCTTTTCATGACCTATATGGGCTATGGTATATATATGTTAAAACAGTTTTCACAAGATAAACATAAGGCTTTTCAAACTATAAAACCAGTTTTCTTGATACTTAACCAGTTTACTCAGTACTTAGTCTTCCGCTGTTATATGTTACATGCTTATCCTATTTCATGCTATATTGTACATCCGTGCACTGAGCGTCTTGCTCAGCCGTTTTCCTTTTCATGTTCCCAAAACGGCAGGTACTCAGGGACGCTCGTAGATCTCAAACGTATGTGCATATGGATTGGAAGCTTTACTGTCTTTCTTTACTTTATGCATTTCCTTTACTTTGATACAGTTGCTATGGACATTGTTTCGTCCTTTCCTTTTACAGTATTTATGTTTGTGTGTGATGAGCTTTACTTTGGGGGTACCGATGTTTGATTCCGGTATTTCCCTTTTATGGTTGAATAATGCTTAGACATTTATCCTTGTATGCTTTGATGACACGCCATGATTATGCGTAATATTCCATTTCCAAAATGGGGTGTTACACTGTAACACCAGTTTTGGTCAACAATATTTTAATTTTATGTTTTTTTCAACGACATCTTGAAAAACGACAATTGAATGTTTCAATAACTTTATCGAATTGTCTAGTCAAACCGATGGTGACTCCGGTTCCCGGTTGAACCTGTTGGTTTGGTTATGTATTCAGAAGTATATACATAATCATTAATCAATATACTAGTTTTAATACCCGTGCACGCACGAGATTTAAAATAAATGATTCATCAAGTAATACTTTTGTTATTCTAATTTTATGTATATTATATATGTTTTTTAATAACATATAATGTTTATATGTTTTATTATTTTATTTGTTTTACTGTGTACCGTGTAAATTAATATAAACTTACCTTAATTTTTATTTTTTAAATTTTATATTCTTTTGACTTTCGATATTTTACTCTAAATAGTTATATCTTAATTATTAATCAATAAATCATTTACATCAACATTACACGTACACGATTTATAAATTCATGATTTTGTTATGTTTAATATTATTCTATATAACAATATTAAACTTTAATATTTAAATAGTATAATGCTCATTGATTCACGAGTTTTTACATGATTTTTCATTATGTGATAATATTAATTGATATTTTGTATAAATATTTGTTGCATAAAAGATTTGATTTTGTTTAACTGAAATTTTAGCTATCATTTTCTAGACATTCTGTGTTTAGTAACAAATAACGACCTTGAAAAAATATATGTTGTTGTAATATGTAAAATATCGTCTATTTATTTTCATCTCACACCGATGTTTGAGGTCATGCATTCATTTTAATATTTATATTCATGTTAATAGTAATTTACGTAGATTTCATTGCTTGATTTTGTTAAGTGTCAAAATAAAATTAGATAATAATTTGTGTTTTTATTTGAATATATATAATTATGAGATCTGTTGTTTTTTAATATTACATATATGTTGTATTTTAAATTATAAAGTATATAGTTTACAAAGTATATGGTTTATAAAGTTTAAGGGGGTATTATGTTTATTTTTCATAGTTACTAAAAAATATGAAAAAATATAAGTTTAAACTTAAATCCATCTAATTTATTTAGAATTCAATCATTAAAGTTTTATTAGTTTTCTCCTCCTTTTTTAAGTTTTTATTTTCACAAATTTGACACATATATTTTTATGTATTTTCATCAAATTCCTCCACCAAATTTTTTTATTTTGACTAAACTAATTCAATTTTGACTTTTTTGGACCAATCACATTGCTTGATTTTGCTTATGTGTCAAAATCAAGTCATTTGATTGGTCCAATTGTTTTTTCTACAACTTCCACTTTTCATTAAAACTCTCAAAAAATCTAATTCTTTTATTATATAAAAGATGTATATGTGCTTTTGTTGATATATGTTTTAAATTGTTGTATGAAGATATAAAATTGCATATTATATAATGTAATGTATTAATTATATATTAATTTGTATTGATTTTTTTTTTAAATAGAATAAAGTGACATTTTTTTAGGTAAAGGGGCAACTCCTCCGTAAAATAAAGAAAGTGGCATTTGTACAATGTGCTGTTTTATTTGTAAATTTTGATAATAAGATGTTTATTTATAATATTAACTATATTCTGTTTTCTCTTTTGAAGCTAATTTTGTTTGTACATGAAACATTATTATGTGTAAATTGATTTTTTAACAATTCTAAAAAAAATGGTTTTCTTTTAATATATAGTAAAGATAGAAGGGTCAGGATTCTAAATAGTGTGCTATAGCGGGATATAGTGTGAGGTGTGACCTCCATGTTACGAAACAAAGTATGGCGTCATTCTAAATAGCGTGCTAAAAAGCGGCTTTTACGTTCTATATAGCGTGTTAAAAAGCGGCCTTTACGTTCTAAATAGTGTGCTGAAAATCGGCATAAAGCGTGATATACCGTAGTATATCGTAGGGGTGAGCAGAAACCGAACCGCGAACCGCAAAACCGCAAAAACCGAACCGCAGAAACCGCGCTACGACAAAAACCGACGGTTTGGTTTTAAGAAAAAGGAAAAACCGCAACTGCGGTTCGGTTGCGGTTTTCGCCCGTAAAACCGAACCGCAAAACCGAACCGCACCACACAATAATTATTTTATACTGAAAAACGTCACATCGACTATTTTATGTGAGTTATAAGATTTCTAGTACATATTATCACTGATATTCATATAAGTTATTAGTAAAATATTTGTTAGATTCAATTTATGCATTGTTATAACCGAAAAAAAATCAATATTTTAAACAAAAAACCGCAAAAGCCACAATTATTATATAAGTCACAAATAATGGTTCGGTGCGATTAAAAACCACAAAACCGAAACCGCGATTTTTGGTTCGGTGCGGTTTATATTTTTATAAAAACCGCAAGTGCTATTGCGGTTTGATTTTAGTCAACAACCGCACCAAACCAAACCATGCTCACCCTAGTATATGGTATAAATGTATTTGTATTGAAATGTACTTTTATTTAATTTAGAGACTTTATTCATTACACAAAACAAACAAGGATATGTTCATCTCAGGATATATCTAAACAAAACTCTAATACCTTCCTGCAGTTCTAACAGGAGATATCACACTTTCAGAAACAAAATCATTCAACCGTCAAACTTGAATTAAAACAAGTTGGTCTAAGTTGGGTGGCAAAAATACAAGTGAGGACTGAGGAGTAAGTGTGGTGTAGTGGCTAGCTATGGCGAGAAGTGAGGAGGTGCCAACTGGGATTGGCGAAGCCCACTCGTCATGACACCTAGTGCTCTAACAAGGATATTGGTTTCATTCTTCATCCAGGTTCCTCGAATTTAGTTTTTTTTTTCTTAGTTCGTTAACATGATTTTCCCACTTTTTATATTTTTCTGAATTTTGACTGACAGAAATTTATTGCCTCAAGATGAGAGAGAGAAGCATCTTAAATCTCAAGACGACATGATTTACTTAAAACTATCCAAGTAAATCTAGAAACAAGGAGTTCTTGATTTACTTAAAACTAACCAATACAGTTGGACATACTTTAGGGGTGTTTGTTTCGGCTGTCTGGTATGGCTTATTTAGTTTTGGACTTACGTTTAATATAGTCACTTTTTATAACATAAAATTTTCAGCTTATAGAAGTTGAGATACTAAACTTATATATGCCGAAAAGTTATAAAATAACTCACCAAAAGTGAGCTTATGAAACATAAGCCCAAAACCAAATAAGCCGTAAGCCTACTATATTTGTTGAAACACACACCCCCTTTGTCACAACCATTTTCCGAAACCCTTTTAACCACAAGTGAATAGTGATTTAGATTTCTTTCACATGGAAAACAACAGCTTAGAAGGTGAATTCAAGAAAATAGCTCAAAAGGAAAGCTATTGATTGGGGTTGTCATAATCATACCATGTGACTGTTTTGTACTAGTTGTGATGTAAAATATGTTTTCAAAGGGTATCCTGCCCCATAATTATGTGACATATCACCCACCTTTAATAGCTATCATTTAGTTTTAGCCTTTTTTTAACACATTCATTTGTTGAGGCGATACATAGCTGTAAAAATGCCTTTTTAGAATTATTAGATTGTATGGTTGCACATTTCATCACAATTTTGGCACGATAACTTAATCTCAATGTTATTGCCCAATGGTTGTAATTACTAGCAAATTCAGTCTTTACATACGACAACTTTAAGCCAAATCTTCATACGCAGTCGCATAGTTTAGTTTAATCCGGGAAAAAGTACTTTGCCAGATTGGTCTTGATTGTTATAGCATAAGTTTTTATATCCAATAGTTACTTCTGAAGGAATATGTACACGTAAATAATATATGTCCGGAAGTCGTCCCGAGCCTAAGGAGACGCACGCGTTAATACGTAAAACAATTATACGTTAATATATTATGTGTAATATATTAATTAGTGATAAGTTATTGCAAACGTTAATTAATTAGTTAGTTAACGGAGATTTTACAAATAATAATTAAATGTTAATTATAATGTAAAATAATAAAAGGAATTTAAGATTAATACCTTTTGTATTTATCTTTTGTATCTATCGGATGTATGCTTCCTATTAGGATTCGCCAACCGACCTAAGGCATGCATGTATATATTGACCATCGATCATTAATGAAGGTGTGTGTTTGATATGCGATTGAAACCAAAAGCAAACAAAAGAGATTCCTTACGATAGAAAACAACGGATTTGTTTTTCGTGCGATCAATAACAAACGTTGTTAGGTTTTGTTAATATTTGTTTTATCAAATATTGAAGGCTTCATCACTATCGGTACTAGCATACTTAATTGTTTGCTATAACGTATTGTGTGCGTACTCTTAGAGAGATCATTATTTGATCTTTGGGTTTTCGTTTATATTGGTGGTTCGATAAAGGTGTTTAATCCATCGCTAAAAGGTACGCGATTCTTTATCGTTTATGTTAATTACTTGTCTATATGTGATCCTATATTCCGCTGCGTACTCGTGATTATTAATGTGTTAATATGATAAAAGGTTTTTTTATAAATTCCAACAGTGGCATCACGAGCCGTTCGTATAGCTTTTAATTACATTAAAAATAACGAAAGAGATAAAATTGTGTAAACTTACTATGATGGCGTTTGAATTATTTTATTTGAAGATTAGTTTTTCATAAACCCTAATTAGGGTTAATAAAATTAATTAGACAAACCCTAAGTTGTATGCAATTTTTGTTGATAAATATGTTGTTAATTGTTAATTAGTCGTTATTTATCACGTTGTTAATTGTTAAATTTTTGGTTCGATCCATGGGAATCATGCAAGTTTACCATGGATCATGTGTTCTTAATTAATTGATTTAATTGAAGTCATGATAGATGTGGTATGCATGAAGTATGTGATTAATTGTTAATTGGATATATGTTTTAGGTTAATGTTTATTTGTTTTGCTTTTGATTATAATTGTTATGTATCATGGTTCAAGCAAAGGGTTTTTTGAAAAATAAAAATAAACCGGACTAAAACTATATGAAATTTGATTTATTATAATCTTGTTCTTGCACGATCATATGTGGCAACAAACGAGTCGCCCTTACATGGTTTTAAATCTAACTCACGCCGTGATTAGCAAGAATCAAGTTTATAATTTGTTTTCTATTTTAAAGTTGTAAAATTTTATTAATGACGTAATTTGCAAAAGTACTATCTAGTTGCAAGGCTAAGGTTCGGGAAGACTCATCAAGACTTCGGTCTTGTAGATACCATTGCCCTATAATGCCTGACTACTTGTAGTCTCCTTATCTTGCATACTATTTAGGAAGCCGTGAATGGTCTAGGGTTTGAATGATTTTAATCATTCTTTAATCTTTTCCCGTGATAAAATTAAACTTCTTTAAATAGAATACATGTTGAATCGTCAATTTTTATGATATCACTATTTATACAATTGAATTGTAAGTTAATAAGTGATGTTTATAATTAACGAATTGAGTAAATTTTATAAATTATCATGATACAAAGATGTTGCATGCTTCTTTGTACATGTTTTGAATTGTCAAAATTTATACCCTTTGAAATAAGTTTATTTGCCATCCAACGTGTAAAAGCACTTGCACTTACTCTTTCACCATACGTGAGACTGTGGTGATTTTGTAACCCAAGGTGATATAATACACTCGATTGTGAGACGTCGGTGCTATATAATCACAGTTTTTAGTTGGACGACTTAATCAAGTTAAGATAGGTGAGACCTTAACTCGTGGCAATAGATGGGATAAGCATGCTCACTTTTTCACTTTTGAATTGTCACAAGTGATGTATATAAAGTTGAGTCCCATAATTCTAGAAGTTGTATTGGATGCAATTATTGAACGTCAATTACCCCTTTAATATCATCATCACTAGCAGATCAACTGATGCGGTGGTGGTATGTCTTGGTGGATTCTAGCTTTTAGAAAATTAATTGTTTATTTATAGACATGGGTATTTAATTTTCCCTAAAGGAAGTATTATCGAAAATACTAAATTATTGAACTTTGTTTATTTGTAGATGGCAATGAATAATGCCCAAACCAAACAAAACAGTTCGGCTTTCAGGTCGATGCTTGAGAAGCAACATCTTACTGGTCCTAACTTCAATGAGTGGTTACGCGCGCTCAAACTAGTTGTGCGTGTGGAGAAACTAGAGGATGTGTATGACAATCCTTTGCATGACCATCCTGGTGCTAATGCTACTAATGAACAATTAGTAGAATGGAATGCTCTTTATGATCGTCATAATGAAGTTGCTTGTTTAATGCTTGGAACTATGTCTCCATCGCTTTATCAGCAATTTGAATACAAAAGTCCTAAGGACATGATAACTGAGCTCCAAAAGATGTATGGAAAGCCTCCTGGTGTCGAACTACAAGAGTTAGTACACACTTTCCATTCATGCAAGCAGTAAGAGGGTCAATCCGTTAGCGATTATGTTCTATTGATGAAAAGCTATTTGGATCATTTGGCAACTCTCAATTATGTTCTTCCAGAAGCTGTCTCTGTCAGCTTGATCCTCAATTCACTTTCGAGTGATTTTGAGGGCTTTGTGCAAAATTACAATATGCAAAGCATGGGGAAGACAATTAGTGAAGTTCATTCTTTGCTTATTGAATTTGAGAAAGGAGTTAAGAAGAACAAGAAGTCAAATGTTGCATCTTCTTCTACACCACAAGTGATGGCGATCCAAGGTGGTAGGATCCAGAAGTACAAACCGCAAGGAGGTAAGGCTAAATGTAAAGGTAAGGATAAGGGTCCTAAAAATTCTTATCCTCCTAAACCTAAAAAGCCTCAACCTTATAAGAAAGAGCATCCGGCAAAAGATTCCATATGTCACCACTGCAAAGAGGTTGGACATTGGAAGAGGAATTGTCCTGTTTATCTAGCTGAGTTGATGAAAAAGAAGAAGCAAGTTGGATCGTCCACTTCTTCAGGTATTTATACTATTGAATTATTTGCTTGTTCTAAAAATTCCTGGGTGTATGACACTGGTTGTGGTACTAATATTTGTAACACAAAACAGGGACTTAGAGGAGCAAAGAAGCTGAAGCAAGGTGCTGTCTACTTGTATGTTGGAAAAGGCGTACGTGCTGAAGTAGAAGCTATTGGAAGTTTTGACTTAGTTTTACCTAATGGTTTAATTCTCGTTTTGGATGATTGTCATTATGCACCTACTATAACTAGAGGTGTTGTTTCAGTTTCTTGTTTGCATGATAAAGGATTTATTCATAAATTTACGGATTCTGGTATGACCGTTTCTTTTAATGATATGATTTATTTTAATTGTATCCGTGTTAATGGTATTTATGAAATTGATATGCATGATCCTACTTTGAAAATTGTGAATTCAATATATTCGATTAGCAATAAGAAATCTAAAGCAAGTTTAGATTCGACTTATCTTTGGCATTGTCGACTTGCTCATATTAGCAAGAAGCGAATTGAAAAGTTGCAACATGATGGACTTTTAAACTCAACGGATAATGAACCGTTTGATCAATGCGTTTCTTGTATATCGGGAAAGATGACAAGGAAATCCTTTCCGCATAAAACGGAAAAGGTGAAAGATCTACTTGGATTAATCCATACCGATGTATGTGGTCCACTTAGACATGTGTCAAAGCAAGGTGCTACATACTTCATTACCTTTACTGATGATTATAGTCGTTATGGTTATGTTTATTTGCTTAAACATAAACATGAAGTCTTTGAAACATTCAAGGTATTTAAAAATAAGGTAGAAAATCAACTCGGGAAGACTATTAAAGCCATTCGATCGGATCGTGGTGGTGAATATATTAGTCAAGAATTTAAAGATTATCTAAAGGCTAGTGGAATTGTCCAACAACTGACTCCTCCTTACACGCCACAACACAATGGTGTTTTTGAGAGGAGAAATCGAACTTTGCTAAACATGGTTCGATCAATGATGAGTCTTTCTACTTTGCCACTATCCTTTTGGGATTATGCTCTAGAGACTGCTGCACGCATTCTCAATATGGTTCCAACCAAGAAGGTTGACAAGACTCCATATGAACTATGGCATGGAAGAGTTCCTAACTTGTCTTACTTAAAGGTCTGGGGTTGTGAGGCACATGTGAAACGTCACATGCCTGACAAACTTCAATCAAGATCGGTTAAGTGTGTCTTCATAGGTTACCCTAAGGAAACTATGGGTTACTATTTCTACTACTCACCTGAAAACAAAATAGTTGTTGAGAGGTATGCAGATTTCTTTGAAAAGAATCTCATAGTTCAAAAAGAGAGTGGGAGGATTGTAGAACTAGAGGATGAAGATATTTTACCTTCTGAAACTACTAGCGAATATCTACTTGAGGAAGAAAGTCTTGCACCTGATGTAACTCAAGAAGAGGATGTTGTCCCCATTCGTAAGTCAAAAAGAACAATCAAAGCACCTAAACGACTATGTCTAAATGTAGAAGTCGAGGAACATAGTTTAGGGGATCTTAATGAACCCACTAACTATAGAGATGCAATATTGGATTCTGAATCCGATAAGTGGATTGTTGCTATGAATGCGGAAATGCAATCTATGTATGATAATCAAGTCTGGAGACTTGTAGATTTACCACCCAATGCGAAGTTCGTAAAGGGTAAGTGGATTTACAAGAAGAAGACGGACATGGATGGCATTGTACACACCTATAAAGCTCGATTTGTAGCAAAAGGGTTTACACAAACTTATGGTGTTGACTATGAGGAAAATTTTTCTCCTGTTGCAGATTTGAGAGCTATTAGGATTCTCATAGCTATAGCAGCGTACTATGACTATGAGATATGGCAAATGGATGTAAAAACCGCGTTCTTGAATGGATACTTGGAAGAAGAAATCTATATGGAACAACCGGAAGGTTTTGTTGATCCTAAGCATCCCAGAAAAGTATGTAGGCTTCAAAGATCCATTTATGGACTTAAGCAAGCATCAAGAAGCTGGAATAAAAGATTTGATGAAGAAATCAAAAAGTTTGGTTTTGATCAAAATCTAGATGAGCCATGTGTATATCAAAAAGCTAGTCGGAGTAATGTTGTTTTCCTAATCTTATATGTTGATGACATAATCATTATGGGAAATCATATTCCAAGTTTACAAGAGGTAAAGACCTATCTTGGAAAGTGTTTTCTATGAAAGATTTAGGGGAAGCGGCATTTATTCTTGGAATCAAAATCTATAGAGATAGATCGAAGCGGTTAATTGGACTAAGTCAAAATGCATATCTTGATAAGATCTTGAAAAAGTATAGAATGGATCATTCCAAGCGTGGTCTCATTCCTATGCAAGTGCACACTGACTTAAATAAAACACAAGGTGCTACTACATCTGAAGAGATGAAGCGTATGCAAAATGTTCCTTATGCTTCGGCTGTAGGTTCTATTATGTATGCTGTGAGATGCACAAGACCTGATGTTGCGTTTGCGCAAAATATTACAAGCCGATTTCAGCAAAATCCAGGCGAAAGTCACTGGACTGCTGTGAAAAATATTCTTAAGTATTTAAGACATACTAAGGATACGTTTTTGGTTTATGGTGGAAATCCGGAAGCTACTGAGCTACAAGTTAATTGTTATTGTGATGCTGGATTTGAAACTGATAGAGATGACACTAAATCTCAAACTGGGTATGTTTTCGTTTTGAACGGAGGCGCGGTAGTATGGAAGAGCTCCAAACAAAGTACTACTGCACAATCTGCCACAGAAGCTGAATATATCGCTGCTTCTGAAGCTGCAAAGGAAGCTGTTTGGATGAGGAAGTTTATTGGAGAACTTGGCGTAGTTCCTACCAATGAAGAACCTATTAAGATGTATTGTGACAATTCAAGTGCAATCATCATAGCTAACGAACCGGGAGTTCAGAGAGGCGCCAGACACTATCAAAGGAGATATCACTATGTTCGAGAATGTATCGAACTGGGTGAGATTGATCTAGTTAAAGTTCATACAGATAATAATCTAGCAGATCCTTTTACGAAGGCTTTACCTGGTAAAAAGCTTACTCAACATGCTAGGAGCATGGGACTTCGTCCTGCTAGTAGTTTCATGTAATCTGTTTTAGTATTTGGATAAAGGATATTGTTAAACAATATTTATTTTATGAATTGAAATATTAGATATATTCGTTTTCTTTAATATTTATTGGTCCTATTTTTGCATGTTTAAATCCTTGAATAATATGTTATTCTAAATTGTCTGTGTCAATTAATTATATGGGAATATAATTAAATTAAGACATATATGAGAGATGGTAATATTCGTAGAATATGTAAGAACGGTTCACCAACTCATAAGATATCCAAAAGTTGTATATTGGACATCTCCTACTAGCAAGTCAATCACTTTATGGATCGGCGTCTTTAAGTGAAACTTGTAAATGATTTACATTACTAAATCCTTTGACTTGAGATGCAAGCAGGTCTTATATATGTGGATGGTACTTTTTGCTATAGTTCTAACGCTATCCTGAATAAGGTAGTAATAAAGACTATAATCATTTGTATCTTGAAACATGTAAGAGGCACGTGTAGTCAAGATAGAATTTGTTCATTCAACTAGGTTTGAAGAATAATGCTACTGGGCCCCTCGTTAATTAATTAGATGTTTGTATGGCCATACCCAATGGTAATCTAGATTTGTCTCGATTAGATTGATAATCTATATTAATTATGTAATGCGAGAAACAGAATAGTTAAAATGGAATGACTTTGATCCATATTCATTATTAACATGGCATTTGAGAAACAAAAGGATTGTAAATGTTTAAGTCATTTAAATGTACTTTATGGAAAACTACACTTGAGAGTTTCCGGGAGCATTGGCGTGTTGCTAGACGCTAACCAATGTTATTATATTATATTATTGTACATGTCCAAGTGGGAGCTGAAGGAATATGTACACGTAAATAATATATGTCCGGAAGTCGTCCCAAGCCTAAGGAGACGCACGCGTTAATACGTAAAACAATTATACGTTAATATATTATGTGTAATATATTAATTAGTGATAAGTTATTGCAAACGTTAATTAATTAGTTAGTTAACGGAGATTTTACAAATAATAATTAAATGTTAATTATAATGTAAAATAATAAAAGGAATTTAAGATTAATACCTTTTGTATTTATCTTTTGTATCTATCGGATGTATGCTTCCTATTAGGATTCGCCAACCGACCTAAGGCATGCATGTATATATTGACCATCGATCATTAATGAAGGTGTGTGTTTGATATGCGATTGAAACCAAAAGCAAACAAAAGAGATTCCTTACGATAGAAAACAACGGATTTGTTTTTCGTGCGATCAATAACAAACGTTGTTAGGTTTTGTTAATATTTGTTTTATCAAATATTGATAGGCTTCATCACTATCGGTACTAGCATACTTAATTGTTTGCTATAACGTATTGTGTGCGTACTCTTAGAGAGATCATTATTTGATCTTTGGGTTTTCGTTTATATTGGTGGTTCGATAAAGGTGTTTAATCCATCGCTAAAAGGTACGCGATTCTTTATCGTTTATGTTAATTACTTGTCTATATGTGATCCTATATTCCGCTGCGTACTCGTGATTATTAATGTATTAATATGATAAAAGGTTTTTTTATAAATTCCAACAACTTCAAGTATGATCTCATAACACATTTGACCACAACCTTTTGTAAGTTTTGAGAATTTGGCCTGACCCAAGTGGCTTATTACAATTTATGATATCGAGTTTAGTTTGTATTATGTTATTTAATACTCAGAGATAAATCCAATTGGCATGTGACCAATGAGGGCGAATCTTCGCGTTTTGGCATCTGCTCAGCCTTAAAGTTAGTGTAAATGCAGTAAAAGCCCTTAGGAATTTAGTTTATTATGTGAGAACCGATAGTTAAATTAAGGACTCTTAGTTAAACTATAGAAAGTTTGTAAAACGTGTTATTTCTAATGCTTTCATTCACTAGGTGGACATTGTGAATGTTGCAATAGCTGTTTCAACTTGATGTTTACTGCTATTTTCTTGACATGTGATTTTTTGGGCATGCTTACTTTTTCAACTTCATAATTTTGTAGTTGCATGAGATTTTTTGCTTGGCAGTATATATGTGAACTTGGTGTCTTTTGTGTTATTGGTTGTGCCATAAGGTATATGATGGGTGTTTGTTTAAGTTTATATATAGACTTTCGAGACTATGTGATTTTGGCCTATGTTTTATAATGTCACGTTATTTGAAGCTTAATGGCTTATATAAGCTTATTATGGTATAACTTATACTAGGTATTAGCTTATGATATTTTATATAAATCTCCAAGTTTCAAAATAAGTTAGAAAAAAATACGCATATGATTCCCAGAATTAATTTAAATATACACCCCTTTAGATGGTGTTTGGGATTGATCTTTTGATGGGCTTATTTGGATTATGAGGTGATTATTGTCTTATTTGCTTAATTTGTGAATGAGGTAAACACTTTTAAATAAGTACATGGGAAATGTTTATTTGAAAGCACTTGCAATTTACAATGTCGTAAGCATAAGCTAACAAAGTAACAATATGCAATCCCAAACACCCCTTTATTGTGAATAGAGAGACCGGTGTGTGATAAGTGTAATGTTTCTGTAATGCTCCTTCAATATCAATTGAAAGTGAAAATTTCATTTTTGTTACTGTATTATTTAGACAGTGGTTGGTTTTCCTTTTTGTGACTAACATATTGGTACCCATTTATTACATATATGTTACACTCCATCTCAAAGTCTGTGTGATGGTGCATGGTTAAGAGCGGGATTAATTTGCCTCGTCTGTTGGACTTTTTATAGTGTCGTCACAAGTTTAGCAAGCTGCAAATTTCTAGACGAACATGCCAGTCTATGACAAATCCCTTTTTTCTACCTATTTTGTTACAGCTCTATTACAAAGTTTATTGACAGGGCTGGTGTGGGTGACTATGGGTCGTTTTTACCCATGTACAAGCACCCTGCAAATTTCTATTGGACTTTTTATAGAGTCGTCACAAGTTTAGTAAGCTACAAATTTCTAGACGAACATGCCAGTCTATGACAAGTCCCTTTTTTCTGCCTATTGTTACAGCTCTATTACAAAGTTTATTGACATGGCTGGTGTGGGTGACTATGGGTCATTTTTACCCATGTACAAGCATCCTTCCCCGATAAATTCTCAAAGGAAGAAAAGGTATTTTTTTGAGTTTTCACTTCTTTTGCACAAAATATGTTTTATACTTCTAATGAAGTGTTAATGTGGTTTTAAATATAACAAAAATCACATAAGAAGAGTTCTAAGAAATATAGGTTTGGGAAGCAACACATGAATAAAGTTGGCGCCAAAAGAAACTGTAATAGTGAACTCTGTACCTCCTCCATCCGCTCCTCCTACACAAGAAGCGATACCTCTTTTACTGTTGTTGTTCTAGAAGCAGCGGTTGCTGTAGCCCTTTGATGAGAATTGATCCATTGATGAGAAACTATGCGTTAAGAGTTTGTAATATACTGTATTGTACATTTGTTGATCTTTCTGCTACTTCAGTTGTCGAATGGATCCAATATCCATTGATGAGAAGTTTCATAACTGATGTTTCTTAATTGTGAGGATGTTTCTCCATGTGTGTTGTTTTGTTACAGAATTTGTAAATGCATAGTTTTTGTTTCACTTACTGTTGTTTACTAATATAGCCCGGGTTGAACACGGGTTATGAGCTAGTTATGTATTGTAGGACACTATAACTTAAACATGTCACAAATATTTCTTTGGGAATCTTTTTCGCATAAGTACTAGGTTATGTTTTCTACCAAAATTTGATGTATATGAACTTATGGGATCGACAAGGACACAAGTAGTACTTGATACTTCATTACATAGGATAGAACATAATATACTTCAAATTTGGAATTGACAGGCGGATAATCTTCGACATTGGACACTACAACAAATGTCTAGGATTCTGACAATGCGACAAGCAGCAAGAGGATTACTTGCATTAGGAGAATACTTTCAACATCTTCGCGTACTGAACTCACGTCTCTGGTCAGCTTGCCCTCATCTCGTCAACAGCTAGATCAAAGCAACTATCCGTATCATTACTAGGTTGAAAATGTGAATATGTTTTCTAACGTGAGTGAGTATAAGATCTTAGTAGACGAAATAAGAAACATACATTAGGTGATATTTCTCGACTTATACCTCTATATGCGAGGGACCTACGCCATTGACTCACGTACTTCTTGAAGCTAAAGAAAATGATCACATTCACATATTCACCATACAATTTGGCTTAATGATCATTAGAAGTTTAGAACGATTAAAACTAACTCGGAACCAATCTTTTGAAAACCGAGCTTTGAATGTCCTGGTTAAATACTTAATTCAATCGGGCTTTTCTTCTTAAAACCGGTAAAACCAGTTATTGATCAACCTGGATTTAAAACGAGTGTTGCTAACTTATTCATTGATAAGTAGATGTACTTCTGTATATTTCAGGCCAATACGAGTCAACTTACCATCATTCAGTTCCATGTTCGATGTCATCTGACGTTGAACTAACAAAATTCTAACAGAATAAATCAAAAGAGACTATAAGATATAATACAACATATGAACTAGCAGAATTCATTTATAGAGCCAAAAGTTTTAAATCAAAAGATATCAGTCCCAACAAAATAAATAAACAAAAATCAAACTATCATAATCTACTTTTTTTTTTCATTTTATGCATCATTCTCTGTGGAGTTCTCCGGTCTTTTCAAAGCCATCCGTTATCGTTATAGTCATCGATCATCTTCATTAGCACCTAAGATCATTTTGTAAGTTGAACCGGTGGCCTTGCG
Source organism: Glebionis coronaria (assembly GCA_025667525.1). Taxonomy (NCBI): domain Eukaryota; kingdom Viridiplantae; phylum Streptophyta; class Magnoliopsida; order Asterales; family Asteraceae; genus Glebionis; species Glebionis coronaria. Next base: position 519,368,761 of record CM046882.1, read on the forward strand.
CCTAAAGGACTTGTTGCAACCGGTGGTATCGCAACTGAAGGACTTGCTGCATAACAAAAATTTTGAAATAAACAACAAATTCGAATATGTAAAACCAAAATTTATAGTAGTAATAAACTAGAGATCGAACTTACGTGCATGCGATCCATCCAAAATGCCACAATCCGAAGTAATTTGAGCCACTCTCGCAATGACATCCCTATCAAACCCAAAATACCAACGGAAAATATTACTATCAAGAACGTGAACCGTAAAGCACTCCGGATCAACATTCCATACATCCCTAACTATGGAACAGCAAAAACGAGAGGGATGATTATGTGATCCCTTTACAAGGTAATCCAAGCAAGAAGTCATCCCGTCCTCGTATAAAAGTGTGTCACATTGGCTTGCGTTTGCATAAGAAAACAAAATAACCAAAGCGAAAGTGAAAAAAAAGGTTTGTGTTAACTTCGACATAATCGTTGAGCTTGTTTTTGTTTGGATGGTATTTGTGGTATTCGACGTGAGTTTGTTTGTTTTTGTTTCGTTGTATCAGGTTGATGGTGAATGCTTTATATAATGAACAAATAGCAAGTTTGAGTGGGATAAGAAGTCAGGTTTTGTTTCCTAGTTAGGATATGATTTGATTTCTTACCGTAGTAATTTTACTTTATATAATAAACGAAATATCAAGTTGTGGTTTTGTTTTCTACTTGGGATTTGATTTCTTACCGTAGTAATTTTACTACTACATCACTTGTCCCGTTTACTAATCCCAATAAAAACCCAACAAGTAGCCATATTGACCTTTTTCACAAACTTATACTAATTTATATGTTATGTAAAATTGCATTTTGTATATTAGATTAACCAATTTTGATAGGTTCCAGTTCTACTGCTGCATTTTAGTTTTTTAGATCCCAATTTTTATGTGAAATATGTTACTTATTATAGCAAAACTTCAAGTGAGGATATTTGTTTTTCGAATCTTTCCTTTTTTAGTAATGTTTTTTTGATTTAGAGTTTTAAATTTAAGTGTAGAAAATTAAGTAAACCTAATAATTTTCAAGTTTGGAATTAAAAGGTTAAACCAATTCAACCCGGCCGGTTGAACCGGTTGAACCGGAGACCGATAATGTTACCGGGCGGTTGTCAGTCGATTTTCAGAAGCTTCAAGACCCGGATTAAACCGCCGGGTTTTAGCCAACCCGGGTTAAACCGGTCCACATAATCCGGCCGGTTTTATTTTTGTTGCTGGTGTATAGCAGTATAGCCGGAATAAATGGCGTTTGTAGATACAAGGAAGAAGACAGACAAAGTCAAAGAGAAGAAGAATCTGTTCAAAGTGGATTTAATAATAATTTAATTTATTTTGGAGTGTGATTGGCATAAAAATTGAATGGTAGTCTGACAATCAAATAGGGTATTTAATAGCTAGAAAGACAAAAAGTCTTATTTATAGGGTACTAGCTAAAAGATCCGTGAAATTCACGGATATTTTTAAAAAGTGTTGACAAAAATTGATGAATAACATTTCTTATTATGGAAGTAGAGGCTATAAAGAACCATATTGGGTAAGAAAACGTAATGTATAAAGTACGTAGCTTTTCAAAAATATATAAAGTACCTAATAATGATACACAATAGAGTAATAAGCACTCAAGTTTAGTTCTTGCTAGGTGTAAACAAAATCTTGTAATGGTCAGGCCAACCTCTTATAAATTGAGGGTCAGGGGCGGACCTACAGCCACACCAGGGTATGCACGTGCATACCCTGTGATTCCTTGTTGCAGTGTAAAAAAAAATTAGGTTTTGAAGTTTTGGTAATAGATTTACAAAGAGTGCATACCCAGTTGAAATAAGGTGCATACCGTCATTCAGATCACCATCATTCAATTCTTCAAATAATTTAATTTATAAACTTAAGATGTAAGAAAAACAAGTTTTTGGCTGATAATATGAGACAGAGGCGGTCTTTGAGGAAGAAGAAGAAGAAAGACAGGCAGGGGATGAATAACACTAGGTTATTAGTAGGCCCATTTTAGATATACACATAAAATAAAACCCACACAAAATATCATTAACTAAGGCCCAACCATATAAATCGAATAAAATTTACAATTCATGTCTTGACTTGTTAGTAATATTTATTTTCTTTAACGTATATTAGTTACTCTTCGACAAAATACGTCAACTTCAACAAAATAATCAAAATTTTAAACAAAATCTAAGAAGTAGGACTTCAAATACTATGGTGATCACTCGGATCTTTTAAATTTTTTTTGACCCGACCCGAAAAATAAAACCGGCTCAAATACCCGAGCTATATATCACTCATTCTATTTAATCAGTGCATACCCTCGTTTAAATTCCTGCGTCCGCCACTATTGAGGGTCTTACCTAGTTTGGTTCTTTGAGCGGTGGGTTCAACCTTGTGGATATCCGGTCAAAAGCTCGAAAATCATGGTTACGAAAAAGAATGGTCAAAAAATCCGAAAGGAAGATAACCATCTTCGATCCTTGTTTACTACCAACGTGACATGCAGTCGTGGTCCCAAATTGTGTAACACTTATTTGTAGACTTCATCGGTTGAGTTGTTTGTGAGGTTTTAGTTTTCCTCACAAATAACCATCTTTAATCTTATTTGTAGACGACTATATATAGTTGGTCATTTTATTTTTTATTTTTTTTAGAACGGCATATAGCTGGTCATATAATAAAATAGTCAAATTGTAAAAGCTAAAAAAAATCTAAATCAATATATAAAAATAAATAATTGGACTTTAACTATATAATGAAATATTTAAACTTATAAAATTTTGGGTATGGGTTCGAGTACGGGTTCAAGTACTCAGAAGGTATTATCATCTCCGTCCTCATCCCCGTTTTTAATATGGATTTCCCATCCACAGTCAAAATGGGTTTGGTTATCAAATCGCCATCGGGTACGGGTTTTATTGTCATACTTATTTGAAAGCAAAAGTATTTGTAAATTTTGTGATGCACATTGTCGTCATGCAATGGCATTCGTCTAATCTTAATTTCAAAACATTCTGTAATCATAACTTTGGACAAAATTCTCATTAAACATTCATATAATGTCGTGTTTATGATATATAATAATTTGTCAACCGATTACATATTATTACAAAAACTATTAAAAAATGGCATTAAAGTAGGATTTTAAAATTTCGATCCGATTATATAATCTCGATTTTATATAGACAAAAAGGATCTTAAATAAAATCCCGATATTAAAAACCTTCACCATGTATAACCACAAAACTAATTTTAAAATATAGAATGATGCCAACATGGTATAACTGTATATAACCAAGCAAAGTTATTAGAAGTAAATTTCGACGGAACATAAACAATTAAAATTCTAAAAGGATGAATAAATTTTGAATACTACTTGGTAATGTTTTGCTTCAAGTGTCAAATTGCTTGATTGTTGATAGCGTTTTTATACTCGAGAAAAGTTAACTTTATGATTCCTTGACGTTTGCTTATCTATTCAAATCCCTTTGTGTAACTACTTGTTCAAGTGACATAATTTCTTGCATGGTTACAACATTATGCTCATAGTTGTTTGTGTGGCCGGGTAATTTTGAATCAGTTGAGATTTGACATTATTAGTAAAAACGTGTAAGATATCAAAAGAAAAAACGAAAAGGAAAACAAAAACAAAAACTAAAGGTGATACCATAAGGTTTCCAAAACCCTCCTACGGATTGCTTTTGATCGATCGATTAACATAACACTTCATATAAATTGATTCGTGATTCTTTGCTACGATGGAGGCTCCCTTATATATGCGTGGAAAACCTATTAGGTAAAGCATGTAATTTAAGGAAAAAGATACACGCATATCAGGATTCTTAAATAGTTGAGCTATTAAGCAAAAGATTCCAAGTTTTATGTTGTTTGCTTACAATTTTCTTTAAATACAAATCAAATTAAACGTAATGAATGAAGATTTTTATTTTTAACTTTTTAATATATATAAGTAACGTGAAATAAGGAATGATTAATAACAAAACCGTGAATTTTCTAATCCTACCATGTTTACGCATTAATGGGCTTTAATTAGAATGGTGAGATTTTTCTTCCTTTTTGTTAACATCTTTTATTAGAATGTGAACATAGTCAACTCACTACATCCTAGTGCAATATAGAGCATTTTATGATACAGTGAGAGAGCAAAAATGTAATCATGTGAATCTGAAAAGGGGAATAAGTTAACTGATTAGTTAAGATATTAAATGATACACGTAATCATAGTGCACTTGTATAAAATGTTCAAAAGAAGAAAATAATTTTTTGTCATGCACACGGGTGTTAAAGATATATAAAGACCATAATGTTAAATACTTAGTAAACATATTAATTATATTTAAAAAAACACGTACACGTTGTTGCATTAGTTACTAACAGAAGATAGTGCAAAACCATTGATCGGTAATAAAATTTTGAATTCGCACAACTATTGTTGAATTCTTTAGTGATAAGATTATAGAAAATGCAAAGTTGACCCATTGAAAAGCTCTACAAAATTACGGAGTATTACTTAATTAAAAATGCAAAAAAAATGATTTTTTATTTTACTGTTATCAAGATGGTGTTTTCAAATATGTATTAGATGACACATGTCAAAGCCAGAGCCTTAGTTATTTTAGGAAAAAATTGATGAAGAGAGAGGATAAAAACTGTGTTATATTAGATATAATAGATAATAGATTAAATATAATATTAACTAATTACCATATACGTACAAACTTTATACAGTGGGTTTAAAAGTCTCATAGTCTATTCACTATATTTATTTGGTAAGAAATTTATATCCGGTGGACAAAAAAAGTATATATCATGTTTCTTAAGATTAATTATTTTAAAAATTATTTTATTACTATCTGGTTTGACCCGACAGTTCAACCGGTTGACCCGCGAACCGAAAACTTGACCGGTTTAATCAAAAAACGGGTTTTAAAACATTGATATAACTGTTACATTCGGTTTTTGTATTTGAGAATTAAAAAAAGGTCACAAAAGTATAAGTGTTAAGATTAAAATAAAAAAACTTAAGAAAAGTGGACGTACGTTTATAAAGTTTGGTGTGTGTCGGTAATAAAAAGACCGTAAAGGTATTTTTCGTAAACAATAAAAATATAGAGTTGTCATACGGTAAACACACAAATAGTTTAGGGGTTAAAAAGAAATTAAAAAAAAAACCCACCATATACAAAGTTATCTCTGATCTTCGATTATCTCTAACTTTTTTGAATAAAGATTATCTCTAACTTGATAACTATGCTTTTGAACAACGTCATCTTTCGATTCTCCGACTTCATTGTATAGATGGAATCATCATCCTCCTTGGTCCCTGCAAATCAAATCTGGAGGAGCTACCTTTGGCGCTTGAATACCTTAGATACCTAACTTTGATTAAGTTTAAGGTATGTAACACGAATTATCTTAAATTTAATTTTCTAATTGACTAATTTTTTAGGTTTTCTATCAACAATTGGGCATGAACCCTGTCTCGGCCTCAAGATTAATCTCCACAAGTCTAGTTTATAACTTTATATGGTATTGGGGTTGACAATCATTAAATTTCCAACCTTGCTTCATTTACGGGTTGTACTCCTCATCAGCTCCCATTTACATACCTTGGTATTCCGGTTGGTTCTAACATGTCGAGAATTAAAGAATGGAATCCTGTGATTGATAAGTTCAAAAAGAGGTTATCGAAATGGAAAGCAAACATGCTTTCTATTGGTGGCAGGTCAACCTTGATTACTTCGGTGTTAGGTTCTCTGGGAGTCTACTATCTTTCTTTATTTCATATGCCAAAGTTGATTAACAAGCGGCTTGAATCTTTAAGAGCCAACTTCTTTTGGGGTTGCACGGATGGGATCAAAAAAATTTCCTTGGGTCGCTTGGAATTCTGTTTTAGCTTCGAAGGTGAAAGGTGGTCGTGGTATTGGTTCTCTCGAGACTTTAAATCTTTCTCTTCTCCAAAAATGGAGATGGAGATTTTTTAATAATCTTCAAGCTTTGTGGGTCAAAGTTGTTTCAGAAATTCATGGTTCATATGGCACGGTAGGTTATACGTTTCACTACTAGAATACTGAACAACAGCGACGAAAATTAGCGACCAGATTATTCCGTTACAAAATAATTGTTAATAGTGACGGATTAGCGATAAATTAGCTATAAATTTGTCTTTGATAAAAAAGCGACGAACTAGTGACAAATTAGTAACAAAGGTAGAGATGAATTACACATCTATCACAATTTTATCACTAATTGTGACCATACAGAGACGGAGTTAGCGACAAACTGAGATTACAACCATTAGCGACAAAATTATGACGACGTATCGATGAATCTTTTTATGTAAAAAAAATCTACATCAAAATAAAACTCCTCTATCATAACAACTCAATGTACTAATATCATTTCTCCAGTCACTCATATGTACCATCGATAGAAACTTGTGCCAAATATACTTACAAATAACACATCTACTCTCATCGCCTATCAACAATTCATTTGTATGGTATGATTTTGTAATTAGTAATTAGTTGTTTTATGCAATGTCACTACTACAAAAAAGCTTATAAACACCCTTTAACAAAGACTAATTTTATAAAAAATGGTTCATCCAAGCAAGAATTCAAAAATACTCAAAAACACTACGTCCCTAAATTGAAAAATACATCTTATTATAAATATTGTACAACTATTAAAACACAAAAAAAAAACTTTATATAAGTTACAAGTTGGTGGTACATATGATTGTATAATCACACTAGGTCAATCGGTTTAATCGAAAATTAGAGAAAAAACGGCTGAAACCTATGTAAATAAGCAAACCAGCCCTGTCCGATTTTTTTTTTTTACTTTTTCCGATTAATCATAAGGTACATGACGTCACATCACGCGGATAGCATGCTAATTTCACATTAAACATATTCTATTTTTAAGAGTATATAATGGGTCGACCTATTGGCAGTTTGGCACCGCTTAAAATTCTCAAAAGTTAAACTTTTTATTAAAATATATTCGTTTTCCCCCCAAATATTGGCCAAAATTTTGAGTTTCACTTCCCAGTTACATCTACTTTTCACCACGTCTATTGGCTCTTACTGGTTAACTTTTCTCATCTTCATAATCTACTTTCTTTGGTATTTCCTTTAGATCTCAAATCTTCGGTAACTTTGTTCTTTGATAAATATTATTATGAGTTAAAATGAACCACCTTTTATTGTTTTCTTATTAAGGTTTCATCAAGGATCTCTCGCATGTTAATCTCTAGGTGCCTTCATCCTTCCTCTATTGACAATTTAATTGCTGCAACACTAATTTCTATTTTTTTTCTTCTTAATTTATGCATTTGTATGCACCAATATTGAGGTTGTTGTATTTATATGATTGTTTCAATCGTCTTCATCTTTTGAAAGGCAATTGTTTTGTTATCTTAATAAAATCAGTTGTCGTAGACTCGGTAATTAAATGTTATTCTATGTACTAATTGTGTATCATAGCATTTGTGTGTATCTAATTTAGGTGGGATCTGGGGAGGTTATGAGAAGTTTGCTTTTGTGGTAAGGCTTAAAAGAAGGGTTAAAGACATAAATTACCAATGCACTTTACTTTTTTTCTCGATATTACAAATAATGAACATAAAATATTTATCTAGCTATTTAACTTTATGTTTATTTATAATATCGCCATTGAAACTTGTTGGAACCGGCTATTATTAGTAACGTAAAATTGTTATATTCCACGTCATTTTTTTTGCCCACGTGTCGTTGAATTTTGTTGATTTTTTCTCGACTTTGTTCACATCATACCTGGATCAATCATACTCACTCAGATCAATCATACTCTGAAAACCCATCTCAAACAAAACCATCACAGCATACTCTTCCAACAACCCCGACCACGTTACAGTGGCCGCACCACATTATGTGTTTTCACTTGAATCTAACAGGGTAACAACCGGATCTAACAGGGTAACCACCGTATTTAACCGGGTAACCATCAGATCTAACCGGGTAACCACCGGATCTAACCGGTTTACCACCTGATATAACCGGTTTACCATTATATCTAACCAGTTTACAAACTAGTTTCTGGTGGTGGGTCTTATAGTGGTGGTTTCCGGATAATGGTTGTTTTCCGACGACATGTGACTGACAACAAGAAAAGGATAAAGGAAACATAATTGGAATCAATAGAGAAAGTTGATTAAAATTTCAAGAGAGAGAGAGAGTGGTAGCGTACTTTATGTTAATTATTTTTAATATCGAGAAAAAAAGTAAAGTTCGTTGGTAATTTATAGCTTTAACCCAAAGTTGAATAAACCTAAACTTAAAATGACCGGCTAAAGCAAGTGACGTGTCGGTCATAAATGCCTTTTTACCTATTAAAAACGGTTAATAGGTAATATTATAAATAAACATAAAGTTCAATGGTTAGATAAGTATTTTATGTTCATTATTTGTAATATCGAGAAAAAAAGTAAAGTTCGTTGGTAATTTATGGCTTTAACCCTTAAAAGAATGTCATCTTGTGTATCTTTTGGTCTTTTGAGGCATATAATCTTGCTTTCGTGTAAGAATTAAACATACCACAAAATATGCAAAACATGAACGAATGTTTTTAGAGGCACACTACGATGAATGTTTTTAGGCGCACACTCATAAACACAGTAGCATTAGAGAATAATTTATAATTGTAACCAGCTTTTTTACTTCTTCAGTTTGTCAACATAATTATAAATGATATGTTTCATTTGGAAAACTTAGTCCCCTTAATAACTACAAGTCTACAACTTCATACTTGATTAGACTATACTAAATTGGACCCATATTATTGATGTTAGCATGATATATGACGTATTCACTAAGATCCCATATTGTTATACTATTCTAAATCTTAGCTAACTGGTAGTGCTATTAAGATGACGAGAACCTACATCTAACTCATGCCAGAAATGAGAAACAATCATGAATTGTTATCCAACTTTTTCCATTACCAACTAAACAAGTCAGCCAAACATGATTGAAAGAAGTAAAGGTTCACCAAATATTCAATAGGAAAGATATACATATGATTTCATGCCATAGTAGTACCTTGAAAGTGTCTTGAAGATGTACCACTTGGTACAACTATGTTTGAAGGTGAACAGGTGAATTTCTACATCTTATACTTTATTGATCTTATGTTCATTATGTTCATTGACGTTTCTACTTAGGTTGGTTTCGACTCATATTGTATGAGCTACTTTGATTGCAAGAAATATTGGTGCCTCAACACAAGCATGTTGTGAAGCTGCTTTACGGTAAGAGTTGGAGGACTCAATGTTAACTCGTGAAGCCTTCGTAAAAAGGAAATTATAATAACAAGAAGCTTCAACATTTGCGAGAGAGAGGCACAAAAATTTCACCACCCAACTAAATTGTATGATGTCATTAATAACCGGTAATTTTTGTTCATATCTCATTGTAGACACTTTGTTATATTCCACATATACTTTAAATCTTGGATTCGTGTGTAGATTTACAGGAAGTGAAATATATATAAATTTATTAGTTTCTTATTGATATTGTGTTTATATTTTTATTGTCGCGCTTGAGATTTTATCTGCAATAGTCAGAATATGTTGCATTTCCGTTGCAAATAGCTTTTTGCTACGGATTTGCATCGTATTTAGACGGTTGCATTAGGCCAATTTCGTTGTAGTGTTCGTCGTTACTCTTGGCGACAAAATAGTTTGTCGTCATTCTGTTTCATTCAAGTAACTTTATAAAGGTTCTAGTGAGGGGCTAGAGACCGACCATCCGTCGCTGATACTCGAAACTTTTTGTCGCTAAACTTGTCACAAAAATTTTGCGAGCCCCTTTTTTGCGATGTAATGTATTGGTCAATATTCCGTCGTTGAAAGGCTGTAGTGACAGAATAGCGATGAAAATGGTCGTCGTTGATGCCAGATTTTCTAGTAGTGTTTTTTCACCAATGTGGAGGTCCTGGTACTTGGTCAAGGATTGTGGGGGAAATCAACACCTAGCATGACAAAGGTATCATCCCTCATCTGCTATTAAACGTAATGTTAAAGATGGTTCTTCTACTAAATTTTGGAAAGATGTGTGGCTTAGTGACACCCCTCTTGAGCGCCAATTTCCTCGCCTTTCTTATCTTGAAGCAAACAAAGATTGTCTTGTTCGAGATAGGTGGCAAAATGGTTGGGTTTGGTGTTGGATGCGTAATCTTAATGGAGGGGTTACTGGGTCTCAACTGGATTTATTGATGTCTTTGCTAGTGAATGTTGAGCTTATAGAAGGCCAGAACGATTGGCAACGGAGTTTAATAGGTTCGAATACTTTCACGGTTAAAGAGACTCGGATTTATATTGACTCAATTTGTCTTCCAGATGTTCCTATTGAGACAAGATGGTGTCGTTTCATTCTTAGAAAAGTCAATATATTGGTTTGGCGTGCTTTAAGAGATAGAATTCCTACTCGGTGGAATCTAAGCCGAAAAGGTTTGGAGGTATCTTCTATTCTTTGCCCTATTTGCAATACTTCTTCTCCTGAGACCACTCCGCATATTTTCTAGTCTTGCAATCTCGCTACTACAATTTGGCGCCTCGTCTTCAATTGTATAGATCTCCCCTTTCCAGATTCGAACAACCTGAATGATGTTTTCAATTGGCTTGATCACGCACGTCTAAAGTCGGCGTCTAAGATGATTTTGCATTCTATCTTTGGTGTGGTCGTGTGGATGTTATGGAAGTTTCGTAACAACAAAATCTTCGAGGACAAGAAGATGTTTCAAAGAGATTTATTAGATCAAATTGTCGATGTTTCATTTTTGTGGTATTCTTCTAGAAATAGAAATTGTAAGGTTTCTCGGTCCAATTGGACTCAAAACCCTTTACTTAACTCTATTTTGTAATTTGTTAGCTTTTTGCTAATTTTATATAATTCAGCCGTTCAAAAAAAGGAACAATCTTATTTCAAGGAGGGTTCTATTCCAAGTTTCTGCATATCTGAATATACCAATTGGTGGGTATGATTCTTTATTCTTGATATACTCTATGCCATTTTTTTGTATGTTATCAAGGTTGATCATGCGTTCCTTTCTTGCAAGCAAAATAAGCTGCATTCAGAGATCTTCAGCCTTATTTGTGTTCACTCAAATGAGTAATAAGTAAATATGGCCTTTTGGTAACATGTTAACTTTCTACAGATACATATTTAGGTATTTGTTGCGCTCTCACTCACTCTAATGTTTTCATTAAAATAGTCCTTTTAGAACTGTTACAGTGTTACATTGTGCAAGACTGTTAATATGCTGATGCAGATGGCGTTGTTCAATTTGGCTCTTGAAGGTATCAAACTATATTAATGGGTTTTTTTCAATTCTACTGAAGCAAACTAACACGAGGGGATGTAGCTCAAATGGTAGAGCGCTCGCTTTGCATGCGAGAGGTACAGGGTTCGATCCCCTGCATCTCCATCGATTTATAGCTTTTTAATTTTTGTAGTTAGTCCAAGCTTTGTGTGTCTTATGATTCAAACACTTACTCAAATAAGATATTAAATTTTCCTTTAAGTTCAAGTGATATATTGGAAAGAAAATGTATCGTATAGTTGAAATTTCACATTGATGTTAAAACACAAGTTTGCATTTGACATTTAGTTTCAAAAAAAAAAAAGAGATATACGATGCTACTGATATCGAAACGGTGATCCATGTAAATGCTGAGTAGGTAGTTTGCATCTTTCAAATGGTTTTGAAATGAAAGAAATTTATTAAACTTCGAGATGCAACGGCTAGGTGCCAACATTGGGAGCACACAAACCTTCTTAAGTGGAATCCCATATACTCTTAAAGTTGTGCCGTGGATAAATTATTGAGAACTCTCGCATTGCGTCTCCAAAAAGATACGAGCTAATCCAATTTTCTGTCAAGTTCTGCTAATAGAGTCGTAAAAAAAGTGATCGAGTTAGCAATTAGTTAAAATGTGATCGAGTTAAAATGGCTTATTTTGGGACTGATCTTTTAGAGTGCGAATTTTAGTATAAAATAACAGATAAGCAGTTTAAACCTGAAAACTGCTTATATGTTTCCAAATAACCAATAAATATCATTACATGTACTCTATTTTATTGTTTCACTGTTAATCATGTACAAGTTATACAAGTCTATATCAAATTTTGGCTTCAGGTTTTGAGTAAGAATGGATATGATGGTGTTACTGTTGATACATGGTCATGTGAAGTCATCCTTTAAGTATCATTGGCGGACTACCTTCCATTAGAAGAATCAAACTTAGCAACTTTGTATAAAAAGGTTAGGCGTTATACATATTTTATTGTTAGCTTTGTTGTAGTGTTTTCATTATGTTTTAATATGTAAAGTACTATCTTTCGCAGTTGATATGGATTTCTAAGATGTCAAAAAATGATGTTGTCGATTTATATGAAGGTAAAATTATCACTTAAACTGGAGGGGTGTTTGGGTCATCTTTTAGAGTGCTTATATGTTATGGTATTTAAGACAGGTTAATTTGTTTGTAGCTGAATCGTAAATAAGTACATGATTAAATTTTTTTGGAAAAAAATCCGTGCGTGCACGGGTATTATGACTAGTAAATAAGATGATGAAACTTTGTGTAACTTTGCTACGGGTTTCAAAAGAAATTGTTCGGTCGGAAATTTTATATGAGTGATTGATGGTTTGGCGAATTTAGTTTTGGTGTAAAAATTTAAGAGAATTGCATAAAGCGTCTTTTAAGGTTTGGTTACTTTGCATGTTCCGTCTCAAATACTTAGAATGTGCAAAAACAGTTTGTTTTTGGGACGATATGAGCACTTTTGAAGCATTTTGGGCGAAACCTAAAAAAGAAGCCTATGACGCTTTATGCATTTCTATCTACTATTTCAAAAGCCACTTGCACTAATATCGAAAAGAAAAAAAAAACCATTTGCACTGTATTCAAATCCTATAAAATCTTTTTAAAATATTGCCCCCGAACTTTTTAAAGTAATATAGAAACTAGTTTATGTTCTCAGCGACTCCTCTAGACCACGAACATTATCACCATTTAGGAGCTGTCGTGGCATCCTGAAAGCAAGTCTCCTTTCGATTGGCCATAATCAACATCCACACCCAACCTCCATCTAAACGCATAATCAGCCATTAGCTATCAATGACCTCAATTAAACTAGTTACCATGATGCAGAAAACGTAAACACCATCAACCCACACTTATAATTTTAAGACCTTCACACGTGCTGCAGTAATACTATCTGACTGCACACGGTTGAAGCAAAAATGGTACACCAGTTTCTGAAACATGCCCAGCAAAATGAGACAAAACATACACATTTATACCTTTTAACACTTCAGTAATGTGACCTAATAACACAAACTTAAATTTCTGAACCGATCAATGCTGAACTCCATAACACAAACAGAAAAAATAATTAAAAATAAATATAGGCCAAACATCTCAAGCCGACACTTCCAGACCCTCAACCATAACTGCAGACCTATTGTTGCTTGCATTCTGGAGGTCGTTCTTCTCCACCAGGGCCAACGTTTCGGATGCTTCCCTTCTGCAGTTCAGACACAACAAATAACTTGTAAAACCATATCTATCAAACCAATTCAACAATTGTGCAAAAGAGATAGGTGGCAAAATGGAAGTTTAACGAGTCAAATGGGTCATAGTCAAATTGTGGGCCTACAAATTCCTTCAAATTTAGGAAGATATGGATAGATAATGTTGCTAAATATGATTGCAGAAAGTGAATTATACAAACTCCTTTATATTTAGGACTCATTTGTCCTGTTTTCTTCTTAGCTTAATCCTTAAGCTTAACCCATTTGACCCGTCAAATATAGAACAGCCCAAATCGACCAGTTTCAGTAAACAGGCCGCAATTACCACCTATCGAAGAAACCACAACATGCTCATCGTACCTTTCGTGCAGAAGGCTGCAAAAGTACATGAAATAGAATATAAAACAGGTGTGTTAGTATATCCGAGAGTTTAAAACCGTGAACTTTAAAAAGTAAAAATATAAACAAACTTCACCTTCGCTTTCCTCTTGCTCTTGCTTTCCTCTTCATCTTCTTCATCCTCCTCGTCATCATCATCTTCTTCTTCATCTTCATCATCATCCATTTCTTCATCATCGTCGTCTTCATCATCATCGTCTTCCTCTTCTATTCCATCAAACTCGTCCTCCTCGACAGCCTCGCCCGTAAACCAAGAAACAGCATGGGGGATAATTTTGTCTCGTATGGTTGAACTACATCAACGGTAAAACCAACATGTCAGGTTGAGCGAGACTTGAGATGTTAATATAAATCATATTTTTACCACTCACCCAATGTCATAGTCTTGCTCCATTTGATTCTGAAGTTCTTCAGCCTGCCATTAACAGATTCATAATGGTTAGAACATGTTTCCGCCGCGGCCTCAATATTTTTATCCAAACAAAATATTACCTCCTCATCGTCAAGGTCGTCCTCATCTTCAGGCACTTGTGGAGGGTTGAAGAAATTAAAAAAACTTTCACATTCCTCGATCTTTATGATAGGTTTAGTATTCTTTGATCCCTTCGTTGGCCTCTTCTTTAAGATCTTTTGTGTCAAACATTTCCCCGGTAGCCATTCAATGATTGTTCTGAAACGTACAAAGCATATCATGAGCTTTATGGATCTATGTTAAAACACTTGAAATAAAATATAGGTATATAAAAACTTACCCTTTTATCTTCTCTAAAATTGGCTCATCATCATCAATCATATAATACACTTTAGTCAAAACTGAGTTCTTAAAAAATGGATTGGTATCAAAAAAGAACTCAAGCTTGAAACCCTTAGGGTCATCCATCCGGCACCACTTGATATCTTTTAGATATGCAAGAGCTTCTTCATCTCGTTCGGAGATCTGACCACAGCACCAAACTCAAGATCAGTGAATACCAGATACATAAAGATAAAGCATATGACGTATAACAGAAACATACCTCCTCTGCCAATATCTCATTGGTATTCATTGCAGTTACCCAAAAATCAGGCACGCCTTTTCCTGAAATATTGTTCAGAACATATAAGATGGTTTCTTACATACAAGAAACAGGTGGCACGGCACTCGATTATAAAGAGTATGTTACCTTCTTTAGCACCGTCATCAGTTGTAGCTTCATCCTTTACTCCATCAACCTCAACGACACCATTCACAATATCATATCTCTGCAGTTTCAGGAAATTATAAGATCGTTATACATAATAAAACTGAAACTTCTTGAATTCAGAGTGATTAAGATGATTACAAACTAGGCCTCGTGTATTATGATGGACACATGCTATACCTCAAAGCTCTCATAACATATGCATGCAACACATGCCAGACGGATGGCAAAACAAGTATACAAGCATTCAAACAACAAGTGAGAAGTTCAGATTGTTATGCCTGACCTAGCCAGATGAAATGAAGTAAATGCGTTTTTTGTCAAACAAGGGTACAAAACACTTTTCTTATCTAATCTTTCATTCTCTGGATGACAATATCATTCACATGACAGTTAACATGTTTCTGTTTGTACAGTTCGAAGTAATTACTATTTCATCGTATTGTTTCCCGATTTCCTTCCTATTGCAACTTTGCAAGATGTGGACGTGCCTTGGTAACTGGTAAGGGTCAATCATGAGAGACTTTCAAAAAGTTCACTTAGGCACATCAGTAGCCAGCATTGTCACACAGACTAAGTTGTCATACATCCTTAATGCACCATTACAACTCATATACCCTCTTAACCCACAAGGGCTAAAAATTCAGCATGTAATATAAATGTAGTAACTATATAAATGCCAGTCCCACGATGACCAGATATGCAACTTAAAAAGTAGAATACTACGCCCAAACCTTTGAATATAGTGGCTCATACAGTTTCTGGTATTTTCGTTCCAGTGCTGCTCTCTCTTCAAAAAACTTTGCTTCAATCTCATCATATTCACTCTGTATATGATAAAACATACAAACCAGTTAGCTTTAAGTAAGTAGTAACAGAAGAATAATTAACCCACTACTTACGATGTATATGCACAGATTTATAAAACTACAGTGTGACAAGAGTAACAGGTAAATAAAAAAAAAAGTAACAGGCAATGCATGCGAGCTTATAAGCTATTATAACCTATAAGATGAAGAAAGAAACGGTAGCAAGTAAACACATTACACCTAAGAAAACTGAAGTGTTTCCAACAATATGAGAACCACTTCGAACATATATATAGAGACTTGCTACTAGGTGGACAATTGACACATCAATCAAGTATGGTGGACAACATGAAGTACCATGTGAGTGCTCGGTATTTACATAATAAATAATAAAACATCTGGTCTTAATGTAGACCGCTATATTCTGGTTTGAACTGTTAACCGAACCCGGTATTACCTATATATCTATAAAAGCAATTAGCCACACTCTCATACCAGACACGTCACTGATAAATACTGCCCAGCTAGTCAATTACTCGATAGAAAATTTTTAAAAATCTTACACTATCGATCGTACTAATCTCTCACGATAACTCAGAGTCTGAAATCTAACTTATACATTAAGATTTAAACATCAAGAAGTTCAAAACCTTTAAAAACAGTATTTACTCTTAAACCAGCCACTTGAAACAACCCTCAATAATCAACTCCAGTTCCTCCAGATTTATTGTTGCTTGCATTCTAGAGGTCGTTCTTCTCCACCAGGGCCAACGTTTGGGATGCTTCCCTTCTGCAGCTCAGACACAACAACTAACTTATAAAACTATATCATACCAATTTAACACACCTACTTTTGCAGCCTTCTGCATGAAAGAACTTCAGATGCAAAATATAAATCATATTTTTATACCACTCACCCAATGCCATAGTCTTGCTCCATTTGATTCTGAAGTTCTTCAACCTGCCATTAATAGATTCAATAGTTATTCTGAAACAGACAAAGCATATCATGAGCTTTAAGGATGTATGCTAAAACACGTGAAATAATATATAGATATACAAAAACTTACCCTATTGCCTTCTCTAAAATTGGCTCATCGTCATCAACATATGATACACTTTAGTCAAAACCGAGTTCTTAAAAATGGGATGGTGTCAAAAAAGAGCTCAAGGTTGAAACCCTTGGGGTCATCCATCCGGCACCATGTGATATATTTTAGATACTCGAGAGCTTCTTTATCTCGTTCTGAGATCTGAGGATAGTGCCAAAATCAAAATCAGTAAATAGAATATACCTGAAAGCCATGAATAACCCATGGATATGTCAAAATAACAGGTAGACGCCTCCTCTGCCAATATTTCATTGGCCTTCATTGCAGTTAAGCAAAAATCAGGCACTCCATTTTCTGAAAAAATGTTTAAAATAATGAAGTAGGTTTCTTAGACACAAGAAAAGGGCCAAAGGCACCCTAGAAAGACAAGTGCAGGTCGTGCCATAGTTTCAGCTTCATCCTTCAGTACATCAACCTCAACAAAACCATTCACTATAATATATCTCTGCAGTTTCAAGAAATTATAATTTCAGTATACATAAAAAGAAACAGGCACAAAAAATCATGTCCAAAGCCTTTGTACACAGTACACCTACCTTGTACCTAAGCTTTGACAACAGTTCTACAATGTAGAACTATAAACCCACACAAACTTCTTGAATTCAGACTCATTAACATGTTTACAAGCTAGGTCTCAAGTCTTTTAATTAATGGACGCATGCTATACCTCAAAGCTCTCATAATCTCTGCATGCAACAGTCAGCAACACATGCCAGATGGATGGGCAAAACAAAAGCATTCAAACAATCTGTGAGAAGTTCAGACTGTTATGCCTGACTTAGCCACTTGAAATGACTTAAATGCGCTTCTTTGTCAAGTATACAACCATATGGATGACAATATGATTCAGATGACAATTAACTTGTTTTGTTTGTCCAGTTCAAAGTATTTACTATTTCATCCTTTGTTTGCCAATATCCGTCCTATTGCAAAATGTGGATGTGCCTTGGTACGGGTCAATCATGAGAAAGATTTTCAAAAAGTTCACTTAGGCACATCAATAGGAAGCATTGTCACACCGACTAAACATCCTTATTGCAACCGTGACAGCTCATATACTATCCTAACTCACAAGGGCTACAAATTCAGTATGTAATAATGTAAATGTAGTATTAGAATAAATATCAGTCCCAAATGACCAGATATGCAACTCAAAAGGAAGTAGAATACTACGCCCAAACCTTTGAATATAGGCTCATACAATTTCTGGTATTTTCGTTCTAGTGCTGCTCTCTCTTCAAAGAATTGAATTTGGCTTCTATCTCATCATGTTCACTCTGCATAAGATAAATCATACAAACCAGTTAGCTTTAAGTAACAGAAGAGTAACTATCGCACTACTATTCATATGCACAGACACAACAACAATCAGCAACACTGGGGACACCGGTTTTGTGGCTTTGGGATGACATGTTATCTCCAAAACCTCTTTAGGAACGACATGGCCACCCTCTATTCTCCTCGATAATGCTCATCCCTAGCTAATTACATATGGGGCCCACATTTCTCATGATCAAAGCTTACTAGTCGGTCCTCACACAACTTTGGTTAGGACATGTCTCCCGACAATTGAATGGCGTGTCAAAGCTGTGACTCGACCCTTTGGGGAGGACTTTTGGGATGGTTTTCCACATATATGCATTACCTTACTGCTTAGTCAACTAGAATCTTAACTCCATTATGTTTGAAATCAATAATCCCAAGTTTAGAGCTATAAGATGAAGAAAGAAAATATAGGAAGTAAACACATTACACCTAAAAAAGCTGAACTATTTCAAACAAAATGAGAAGTTGAGAACCACGTCGATCAAACAATATGGAATGTCTAAACAAAGCTTAAATGTTTAAATTAAAAAAGTATCATCTCTGTTTTCAATCCTTAACAACATAAACAAAATAAAAAAATCAAACTATCATAATATATTTCTTTTCCATGTTTATGCATCGTGGAGTTCTCCAGTCTTCTCAAAACTGTCCGTTGATATTGTCGTCAGCATCATCGATCATTTTCATTAGCACCTAAGATTATTTTGTAAGTTGAACCGGTGGTCTTGCGCCTAAAGGACTTGTTGCAACCGGTGGCATTGCCGCGAAAGGACTTGCTGCATAACAAAAATATATGAAGTAAACAACAAATTCGAATATGTAAAATCTTTAAAGAGTACAAAATTAAAAGGCGTTTCAAATGTTATGATTATTATAAACTAGAGATCGAACTTACGTGCATGCGATCCATCCAAAATGCCACAATCCGAAATAATCTGAGCCACTCTCCTAATGACATCCCTATCAAACCCAAAGTACCAACGGAAAATATTACTATCAAGAACGTGAACCGTAAAGCACTCTCTTATAATCGATGGAACAGAAGATGATAAAGGTTGTTATTTTATTTCTTGCAGAATCAATGATAAAACAAGGAATATATATAATGATACAACCATCAACCTCACCGTAAATATATATAATGATACAACCATCAACCTCACCGTAAATCACTCCTCTAAATATAGAGATGATTGGTACTAATAAAGATAGGAAATCAAATATAAAGGGAAACATTGTAAAATCCTATATTCCCCCTCAAGATGGAGCATGCAAATCTGCAATGCCAATCTTGCCAAGAAGAAAATGAAGCTGGTGTGCTGGGAGCCCTTTTGTTAGCAAGTCCGCGACTTGTAGTTTACTGCTGATATTCATTGGAATGATTTCCTTTGATTCGACCCGTTCACGTACAAAGTAACAGTCCATCTCGACGTGCTTTGTTCTCTCGTGGAAGACAGGGTTGTTGGCAATGTGTCGAGCTGCTTGGTTATCACAGAATAAGGGGGTGGCTAATGGGCTATGAACTTGTAACTCACTGAGCAACCATCGAACCCAAATAATCTCACTAACGGTCGAGGCCATTGCCCTGTACTCGGCTTCAGCTGAAGAACGTGAGACTACAGATTGTTTCTTGGTTTTCCAAGAAATAGGAGTGCCGCCTAGTAAGAGAAGATAACCAGTTCGTGATCGCCTCGTGTAGGGACATCCTAACCAGTCAGAGTCGGAATAAGCGGTTAAGACGGGATCTCCTGCTCGACTAAGAAGGATACCTTGGCCTGGAGTGGCCTTTAAGTACCCAAGAACACGATTCGCTGCTTCCAAATGATTGTTTCGTGGGTCGGCTACAAACTGACTTAAAATATTGACAGAATATGTAATATCCGGCCGAGTGGCTTGAAGGTAAAGAAGCCGACCAACGAGTCGACGATACTGACTTGCATCAACTCGTGATTCACTTTCTCCTTTGTCTAATTTCAGACCTTGTTCAATGGGAAAGGAACTCGGTTTACACCCCAACTTCCCACTATTTTCCAGAATGTCCAAGGTATATTTTCGTTGGCTTAGAACTAAACCGTCGCCTGTTTTTGCTACTTCTATTCCAAGGAAATACTTCAACGGGCCGAGATCTTTAACGCTGAATTTATCGTCAAGCTTTTTCTTGGTTTCTTGAATTTTGTTAAGACTATTTCCCGTAATGATGACATCATCCACATAAATTAGAACAACCACCATTATGCTACCTTCCTCATAAATGAATAGCGAGTGATCCGCCTTAGATTGTTTAAAATTTAGACTTCGAAGAAAGGTAGTGAACTTGTGATACCAATTCCTTGAAGCTTGTTTTAACCCGTATAAGGACTTTCTCAGCCGACAAACACGAGTGTCATTATCATTAGAAAACCCTTGAGGGATTTTCATGTAAACTTCCTCAGCTAGGTCTCCATGCAGGAAGGCGTTGTTTACGTCGAGTTGATGGATAATCCAGTCCCTCTTAACTGCCAATGCTAACAAAGTGCGAACTGTTACGAGCTTAGCGACCGGTGCGAAAGTGTCATGATAATCCACCCCTTCCTTTTGAGTAAATCCTTTTGCAACGAGACGAGCCTTGTACCTTTCAACTTTGCCATTTGGCTTAAATTTGACCTTGTAGACCCATTTCGAATCTATAGCCCGTTTCCCTGCGGGTAAATCTTCTAAAGTCCAAGTACCATTTTTCTCTAAAGCCTTGATCTCCTTTTTCATGGCTTCACGCCATCGAGCATCCTGTGCAGCTTGTTTGAAACACTTGGGTTCATCGGTATTAGTAATAGCAGCTAAGAAAGCTTTATGATTAGTGGAAAACTTATCATAAGAAACAAAATTAGAGATTGGATAGCGTACCGTGGAGGTAACCTGATTGGATGTTGATGTCGGGTGTTTGACCGAAGGGGGAACTTGGACAACGTAATCTTTGAATTTGGATGGCTGAGATTTTGTTCGAGCGGGTCTCGTTTCGACTTGGTTTTCGGCTTCATCAACCATATCATACGGTTCATCCTCATTACTATTAAACATTTCATCAGCCCCCAAAGCATGATTTTCATGGCTGCCTGGTTCATTTTCAATGTGCGGCTCATGTGAGACATGGTTGGGTTCGTTCTCTTCGGTGTGGGCAGTTTCCATTTGCGGTTCTTCCACTGTTGGAGTTTGTTCTTTATCCTCACCCGACGTGAACTCATGGTGACAAAAGGAATCATGATATTTTATTGGTTCCCCAATACAATCATCATTGATTTCTTCGATATTTTTGAAAGGGAATTTTTGTTCATAAAAATCCACATCTCTACTAACTATTATTTTTCTGGTCTCGAGATCAAGGATTTTATAACCCTTAGTTCCCGGAGGATATCCAAGAAAAACCCCTGGTTTCCCCCTTTCTTCGAACTTATCTCCCTTTGTGTTGGTGTTTGTAAAATACGCGAGGCACCCAAAGACGCGTAAGAGTTGATAATCTGGTTTTTGGTTCCAAATCAACTCAAAAGGCGTTTTGTTTTTAATAACTTTCGACGGGAGGCGGTTAATCACATATGCGGCGGTTAAGATGCATTCGCCCCAAAATTGTTTAGGGAGATTTGCATCAAACCTTAAAGCACGGGCAGTTTCGAGTAGGTGTCTGTGCTTTCTCTCGACAACACCATTTTGTTGGGGAGTGTGTGGGCAAGTGGTTTCTAGTAGGATTCCCTTCTCGTTGTAAAATTTTAACATGTTGTTAGATGTGAATTCCCCACCATTATCACACCTTATCCTTTTAATTTTCTTTTCAAACTGAACTTCAACCCTTTTCTGAAAATCTATGAGACATTTGCTAGCCTCACTTTTGTGTTTAATGAGGAATACCCATACCGCTCTACTGAAATCGTCAACTATTGTAAGAAAATAGGTGGCTCTTGTATACGAAGGTACCCGATAACCTCCCCATATGTCACAATGGATTAATTGAAAAGGAGTATTGGTTTTAATATAACTAGAAGGAAAAGGTGTCCTGGTATGCTTAGCTTTAGCACAAGAATCACAAAAATTATCAAAATCAATAGTACTTGTCTTAAGAAAGTCAACTTTAGCAAGTTTCCCTTTTGATGCATGTCCAAGTCTTTTATGCCATGTCTCAACTGTGGTTGCCATGGCTGCTCTTCCTTGAACCATCTTTATTCGGTATAGTCCCCCTTCGCATCTACCCGCACCAATCAAGTTCCTCCTTTGTAATCCCTGCATAACACAAAAATTAGGGAAGAATGATATGCAACATTGAAGGTCGCGACTCAGGCGACTAACGGAAAGAAGATTGCATTTGAAATTAGGAATATATAGGACCCCATTTATTGTTGCTCCCCCTGGAAGGATGTGGTCCCCTTTTCCTTTAACCGGAATCGATTCTCCTGTGGGGATAACCACAGGTTCCTCAAAAGAGGTTTCTTTCTTATTAACAAGAACATTGGATAAATGAGTTATATACTCGGTGCAACCCGAATCAATAATCCACTCACCTTCGATGTTTTCTTTATGAGCCATGTTAGCAGTAGGTTTTGAGCTTTTACCATTAGTCATTCCAGAAAAGTGCTTCAAAAAAAGTTGGTAGTCCTCGTATGTCAATCCGGGAATGGGACCGGTCTCTGTCTCGACACATGCAGCCTTACCTTTGATCTTTTCTCCTTTCTTTCCAGGCCACCACTCCGGGTACCCGATTAACTTGAAGCAACCCTCACTCGTGTGACCATCTTTGTTGCATTCGGTGCAATGTTTATTCCCTTCTTCCACGGCTTTGGCTGCACTTCTTTCTTTGTTCGGACCAGAAGGACCATTGCGCCTTTGAAAGGCCTTGAATGCAGTGGATTCATGTGAGATTCTGTTCTCATTCGAGATGGCCCTATGTCTCTCATCCTCGGCAACCATATGATATGCCGTGCCAAGGGAAGGGAGCGGGTTTGTGGCTAAGATCTGGGTTCTAATAACTGAGAACTCGGTGTCCAAACCCATAAGAAATTCATAAAGGTGCTCCTTTTCTTGATGCCCATTGATTTTCTTGCCAACATCACATTCGCATTTACCACAGGTGCATCGGGGAAAGGGTTGTATGGATTGGGCTTCGTCCCAGATTGACCGCAATTGAGTAAAATAAGTGGACACTGAAGCACCACTTTGTCGAGTGGAGGCCATCTTTTGTTTCAATTCATATGCCCTAGGGGCACTTTCCTTTCCAAAACGTTCGCTTAAGTCAGACCATATTTTTGATGCCGTATCTGCATACTTCACGCTGTTTCGTATGTTTTTCTCCATGGCTGTTGTTAACCAGCCCTTTATCATGGCATCAACACGCATCCATGGCATGTATTCCTTGGATGTTTTCTCTGGTTTCTTTATCGTCCCATCAACAAACTCCACTTTGTTTTTGGCAAAGAGGAAGTTTGTCATCTCTTGACTCCAATCGGCATAATTGTTGTCGGTGAGAACCTCGTTTACATGTAATTGTTTGGGGTAGTCGGATGGATGGAGGTAATAGGGTGAGTCATGTGTGATCCCACCACCCCCATCTTGATTTTTGTTGATATCATCTCCTGCCATCTTTTAGGTGGTGATTGATTAGAAGAGGTTTGTGAAAACACGCTCTGATACCATCTTATAATCGATGGAACAGAAGATGATAAAGGTTGTTATTTTATTTCTTGCAGAATCAATGATAAAACAAGGAATATATATAATGATACAACCATCAACCTCACCGTAAATATATATAATGATACAACCATCAACCTCACCGTAAATCACTCCTCTAAATATAGAGATGATTGGTACTAATAAAGATAGGAAATCAAATATAAAGGGAAACATTGTAAAATCCTATACACTCCGGGTCAACTTTCGATATATCCCTAACCACGGAACAACAAAAACTTGTGGGATGATTATGTGATCCCTTAACAAGATAATCCAGGCAAGCCGTCATCCCGTTCTCGTATAAAAGTGTGTCACATTGGCTTGCGGTCGCGTAAGAGAACGAAATAACCAAAGCAAACGTGAAAAAAAAGGTTTGTGTTAACTTCGACATAATCGTTGAGCTTGTTTTTGTTTAGATGGTTTTTTGGTATTCGACGTGAGTTTGTTGTTTTTGTTTCGTTGTATCTGCAGGTTGATGGTCAATGCTTTATATAATGAACAAATAGCAAGTTGTTGAGTCGGATAAGAAGTCACGTTTTGTTTCCTAGTTAGGATTTGATTTCTTACCGCAGTAATTTTACTTTATATTAATGAACGAAAATTTAAGTTGAGTCGGATAAGAAGTCAGGTTTTGTTTCCTAGTTGGGATTTGATTTATTACCGTAGTAATTTAATGAACGAAATATCAAGTTGAGGCCGATTAGAACTTGTTTTCTTTTCATTTGATTTATTACCGTAGTAATTTTACTACTACATAACTTATCCCACACGATTATTAAATCGGTGGAAAATTGTCAACGCATTTCCGCGGAGACAATCGTCTTCCGATAATTCGATCTTTGTATATGCTAGAACTACAAGTGTTTCATTCGTTTTTGGTCAACTTTATCCAAGTGATATGGGTTGGCCAATTTAGTTTTGCTGTAAAGATTAAAGAGAATTGCATAAAGAGTCTCTTGAATTTTGCATGTTTCGTCTCAAATACTTTGAATGTGCAACGGTTTGTTTGTTTGGGATGAAACCTGCAAAATAGCCAAGCCTTAAGGACGCTTTATGCAATTTTTATCTATTTGAAAAACCATTTGCTCATGTAAAATCTTTCTAAAATATTGCTTTTAAAAGTATAGAAACTAGTTTATGGTCTCATCGACTCCTCCCGACCACAAACATTATCGCCATTTAGGAGCTGTCGTGGCATCCTGAAGGCAAGTCTCCTTTCGATTGTCCATAATCAACATTCACACCAAACCTCCATCTAAACGCATAATCAGCCATTAGCTATCAATGACCTCAATTAAACTAGTTACCATGATGCAGAAAACGTAAACACAATCAACCCACACATATTTTTTTAAGACCTTCACACGTGCTGCAGTAATACTATCTGACTGCACAGTAATGCATGCCGCACATTCGACGGTTGAAGCAAAAATGGTACACCAGTTTCTGAAACATGCCCAGCAAAATGAGACAAAACATACACATTTATACCTTTTAACACTTCAGTAATGTGACCTAATAACACAAACTTAAATTTCTGAACCGATCAATGCTGAACTCCATAACACAAAAAGAAAAAATAATTAAAAATAAATATAGGCCAAACATCTCAAGCCGACACTTCCAGACCCTCAACCATAACTGCAGACCTATTGTTGCTTGCATTCTCGAGGTCGTTCTTCTCCACCAGGGCCAACGTTTCGGATGCTTCCCTTCTGCAGTTCAGACACAACAAATAACTTGTAAAACCATATCTATCAAACCAATTCAACAATTGTGCAAAAGAGACCATAGGTGGCAAAATGGAAGTTTAACGAGTCAAATGGGTCATAGTCAAATTGTGGGCCTACAAATTCCTTCAAATTTAGGAAGATATGGATAGATAATGTTGCTAAATATGATTGCAGAAAGTGAATTATACAAACTCCTTTATATTTAGGACTCATTTGTCCTGTTTTCTTCTTAGCTTAATCCTTAAGCTTAACCCATTTGACCCGTCAAATATAGAACACCCCAAATCGACCAGTTTCAGTAAACAGGCCGCAATTACCACCTATCGAAGAAACCACAACATGCTCATCGTACCTTTCGTGCAGAAGGCTGCAAAAGTACATGAAATAGAATATAAAACAGGTGTGTTAGTATATCCGAGAGTTTACAACCGTGAACTTTAAAAAGTAAAAATATAAACAAACTTCACCTTTGCTTTCCTCTTGCTCTTGCTTTCCTCTTCATCTTCTTCATCCTCCTCGTCATCGTCATCTTCTTCTTCATCTTCGTCATCATCCATTTCTTCATCATCGTCGTCTTCCTCTTCAATTCCATCAAACTCATCCTCCTCGACAGCCTTGCCCGTAAACCAAGAAACAGCATGGGGGATAATTTTGTCTCGTATGATTGAACTACATTAACGGTAAAACCAACATGTCAGATTGAAGGTGACTTGAGATGTTAATATAAATCATATTTTTTACCACTCACCCAATGTCATAGTCTTGCTCCATTTGATTCTGAAGTTCTTCAGCCTGCCATTAACAGATTCATCATGGTTAGAACATGTTTCCGCCGCGGCCTCGGTATTTTTATCCAAACAAAATATTACCTCCTCATCGTCAAGGTCGTCCTCATCTTCAGGCACTTGTGGAGGGTTGAAGAAGTTAAAAAAACTTTCACATTCCTCGGTCTTTATGATAGGTTTAGTATTCTTTGATCCCTTCGTTGGCCTCTTCTTTAAGATCTTTTGTGTCAAACATTTCCCCGGTAGCCATTCAATGATTGTTCTGAAACGTACAGAGCATATCATGAGCTTTAAGGATCTATGTTAAAACACTTGAAATAAAATATAGGTATATAAAAACTTACCCTTTTATCTTCTCTAAAATTGGCTCATCATCATCAATCATATAATACACTTTAGTCAAAACTGAGTTCTTAAAAAATGGATTGGTATAAAAAACGAACTCAAGCTTGAAACCCTTGGGGTCATCCATCCGGCACCACTTGATATCTTTTAGATATGTAAGAGCTTCTTCATCTGGTTCGGAGATCTGAGCACAGCACCAAATTCAAGATCAGTGAATACCAGATACATAAAGATAAAGAATATGACGTATAACAGAAACATACCTCCTCTGCCAATATCTCATTGTTATTCATTGCAGTTACCCAAAAATCAGGCACGCCTTTTCCTGAAATATTGTTCAGAACATATAAGACGGTTTCTTACATACAAGAAACAGGTGGCACTCGATTATAAAGAGTATGTTACCTTCTTTAGCACTGTCATCAGTTGTAGCTTCATCCTTTACTCCATCAACCTCAACGACACCATTCACTATATCATATCTCTGCAGTTTCAGGAAATTATAAGTTCGGTATACATAATAAAACTGAAACTTCTTGAATTCAGAGTGATTAAGATGATTACAAACTAGGTCTCATGTATTATGATGGACACATGCTATACCTCAAAGCTCTCATAACATATGCATGCAACACATGCCAGACGGATGGCAAAACAAGTATACAAGCATTCAAACAAGTGAGAAGTTCAGATTGTTATGCCTGACCTAGCCACATGAAATGAAGTAAATGCGTTTTTTGTCAAACAAGGGTACAAAACACTTTTCTTATCTAATCTTTCATTCTCTGGATGACAATATCATTCACATGACAGTTAACATGTTTCTGTTTGTACAGTTCGAAGTAATTACTATTTCATCTTATTGTTTCCCGATTTCCTTCCTATTGCAACTTTGCAAGATGTGGACGTGCCTTGGTAACTGGTAAGGGTCAATCATGAGAGACTTTCAAAAAGTTCACTTAGGCACATCAGTAGCCAGCATTGTCACACAGACTAAGTTGTCATACATCCTTAATGCACCATTACAACTCATATACCCTCTTAACCCACAAGGGCTACAAATTCAGCATGTAATATAAATGTAGTAACTATATAAATGCCAGTCCCACGATGACCAGATATGCAACTTAAAATGAAGTAGAATACTACGCCCAAACCTTTGAATATAGTGGCTCATACAGTTTCTGGTATTTTCGTTCCAGTGCTGCTCTCTCTTCAAAAAACTTTGCTTCAATCTCATCATATTCACTCTGTATATGATAAAACATACAAACCAGTTAGCTTTAAGTAAGTAGTAACAGAAGAATAATTAACCCACTACTTACGATGTATATGCACAGATTTATAAAACTACAGTGTGACAAGAGTAACAGGTAAATAAAAAAAAAAGTAACAGGCAATGCATGCGAGCTTATAAGCTATTATAACCTATAAGATGAAGAAAGAAACGGTAGCAAGTAAACACATTACACCTAAGAAAACTGAAGTGTTTCCAACAATATGAGAACCACTTCGAACATATATATAGAGACTTGCTACTAGGTGGACAATTGACACATCAATCAAGTATGGTGGACAACATGAAGTACCATGTGAGTGCTCGGTATTTACATAATAAATAATAAAACATCTGGTCTTAATGTAGACCGCTATATTCTGGTTTGAACTGTTAACCGAACCCGGTATTACCTATATATCTATAAAAGCAATTAGCCACACTCTCATACCAGACACGTCACTGATAAATACTGCCCAGCTAGTCAATTACTCGATAGAAAATTTTTAAAAATCTTACACTATCGATCATACTAATCTCTCACGATAACTCAGAGTCTGAAATCTAACTTATACATTAAGATTTAAACATCAAGAAGTTCAAAACCTTTAAAAACAGTATTTACTCTTAAACCAGCCACTTGAAACAACCCTCAATAATCAACTCCAGTTCCTCCAGATTTATTGTTGCTTGCATTCTAGAGGTCGTTCTTCTCCACCAGGGCCAACGTTTGGGATGCTTCCCTTCTGCAGCTCAGACACAACAACTAACTTATAAAACTATATCATACCAATTTAACACACCTACTTTTGCAGCCTTCTACATGAAAGAACTTCAGATGCAAAATATAAATCATATTTTTATACCACTCACCCAATGCCATAGTCTTGCTCCATTTGATTCTGAAGTTCTTCAACCTGCCATTAATAGATTCAATAGTTATTCTGAAACAGACAAAGCATATCATGAGCTTTAAGGATGTATGCTAAAACACGTGAAATAATATATAGATATACAAAAACTTACCCTATTGCCTTCTCTAAAATTGGCTCATCGTCATCAACATATGATACACTTTAGTCAAAACCGAGTTCTTAAAAATGGGATGGTGTCAAAAAAGAGCTCAAGGTTGAAACCCTTGGGGTCATCCATCCGGCACCATGTGATATATTTTAGATACTCGAGAGCTTCTTCATCTCGTTCTGAGATCTGATGATAGTGCCAAAATCAAAATCAGTAAATAGAATATACCTGAAAGCCATGAATAACCCATGGATATGTCAAAATAACAGGTAGACTCCTCCTCTGCCAATATTTCATTGGCCTTCATTGCAGATTTGCAGTTAAGCAAAAACCAGGCACTCCATTTTCTGAAAAAATGTTTAAAATAATGAAGTAGGTTTATTAGACACAACAAAAGGGCCAAAGGCACCCTAGAAAGACAAGTACAGGTCGTGCCATAGTTTCAGCTTCATCCTTCAGTACATCAACCTCAACAAAACCATTCACTATAATATATCTCTGCAGTTTCAAGAAATTATAAATTCAGTATACATAAAAAGAAACAGGCACAAAAAATCATGTCCAAAGCCTTTGTACACAGTACACCTACCTTGTACCTAAGCTTTGACAACAGTTCTACAATGTAGAACTATAAACCCACACAAACTTCTTGAATTCGGACTCATTAACATGTTTACAAGCTAGGTCTCAAGTCTTTTAATTAATGGACGCATGCTATACCTCAAAGCTCTCATAATATCTGCATGCAACAGTCAGCAACACATGCCAGATGGATGGGTAAAACAAAAGCATTCAAACAATCTGTGAGAAGTTCAGACTGTTATGCCTGACTTAGCCACTTGAAATGACGTAAATGCGCTTCTTTGTCAAGTATACAAGCATATGGATGACAATATGATTCAGATGACAATTAACTTGTTTTGTTTGTACAGTTCAAAGTATTTACTATTTCATCCTTTGTTTCCCAATATCCGTCCTATTGCAAAATGTGGATGTGCCTTGGTATGGGTCAATCATGAGAAAGATTTTCAAAAAGTTCACTTAGGCACATCAATAGGAAGCATTGTCACACCGACTAAGTAGTCATATATCCTTATTGCAACCGTGACAGCTCATATACTATCCTAACTCACAAGGGCTACAAATTCAGTATGTAATAATGTAAATGTAGTATTAGAATAAATATCAGTCCCAAATGACCAGATATGCAACTCAAAAGGAAGTAGAATACTACGCCCAAACCTTTGAATATAGTGGCTCATACAATTTCTGGTATTTTCGTTCTAGTGCTGCTCTCTCTTGAAAGAATTGAATTTGGCTTCTATCTCATCATGTTCACTCTGCATAAACCAGTTAGCTTTAAGTAACAGAAGAGTAACTATCGCGCTACTATGCATATGCACAGACACAACAACAATCAGCAACACTGGGGACACCGGTTTTGTGGCTTTGGGATGACATGTTATCTCCAAAACCTCTTTAGGAACGACATGGCCACCCTCTATTCTCCTCGATAATGCTCATCCCTAGCTAATTACATATGGGGCCCACATTTCTCATGATCAAAGCTTACTAGTCGGTCCTCACACAACTTTGGTTAGGACATGTCTCCCGACAATTGAATGGCGTGTCAAAGCTATGACTCGACCCTTTGGGGAGGACTTTTGGGATGGTTTTCCAGATATATGCATTACCTTACTGCTTAGCCAACTAGAATCTTAACTCCATTATGAAGAAAGAAATGATAGGAAGTAAACACATTACACTAAGAAAACTGAACTATTTCAAACAAAATGAGAAGTTGAGAACCACGTCGATCAAACAATATGGAATGTCTAAAGAAAACTTAAATGCTTAAATTAAAAAAGTATCTTCAATCCTTCACAACATAAATAAAATAAAAAAAATCAAACTATCATAATATACTTTCTTTTTCATGTTTATGCATCGTGGAGTTCTCCAGTCTTATTGTCGTCATAATCATCGATCATCTAAGATCATTTTGTAAGTTGAACGGGTGGTCTTGCGCCTAAAGGACTTGTTGCAACCGGTGGCATTGCCGCGAAAGGACTTGCTGCATAACAAAAAAATATGAAGTAAACAACAAATTCGAATATGTAAAATTTTTAAAGAGTACAAAATTAAAAGGCGTTTCAAATGAACTTACGTGCATGCGATCCATCCAAAATGCCACAATCCAAAGTAATCTGAGCCACTCTCCTAATGACATCCCTATCAAACCCAAAGTACCAACGGAAAATATTACTATCAAGAACGTGAACCGTAAAGCACTCCGGGTCAACTTTCGATATATCCCTAACCACGGAACAACAAAAACTTGTGGGATGATTATGTGATCCCTTAACAAGATAATCCAGGCAAGCCGTCATCCCGTCCTCGTATAAAAGTGTGTCACATTGGCTTGCGGTCGCGTAAGAGAACGAAATAACCAAAGCAAACGTGAAAAAAAAGGTTTGTGTTAACTTCGACATAATCGTTGAGCTTGTTTTTGTTTAGATGGTTTTTTGGTATTCGACGTGAGTTTGTTGTTTTTGTTTCGTTGTATCTGCAGGTTGATGGTCCATGCTTTATATAATGAACAAATAGCAAGTTTTGTTTCCTAGTTAGGATTTGATTTCTTACCGTAGTAATTTTACGTTATATAATAAACGAAATTTTAAGTTGAGTCGGATAAGAAGTCAGGTTTTGTTTCCTAGTTGGGATTTGATTTATTACCGTAGTAATTTTCCCTTTCCTTTATCACAAACTAGTAGTTATAATTTATAGTATATGTTATGTACAATTGCATTTTTAAGTGATTTTCGGTTAATATACTACGTTTAATGTGAAACTGGGATGTATTTTAGGCTTTTTAGCTTGTATTTTTTTTTTAATGGCGAGTTAGTTATTAGTTGTTTGAGCATGTATTTTAGGCTTTTTAGCTTGTATTAAGTTTAAAAACTAAAACAAATATAAAAAATGGTTTTTATGTTAATAAACGAACAACTAAGAAATAATCAGGAAGCAAAGCAAGCTGGTATTGTGCCACACATGGTACAACTAAGAAAGAATCGTAGAGCGAAGCGAGCCGGTATCGTGCCACGCATAGTTGAAACTATTGTATCCGCCACTTTATTCACCTATGGTTTCCCACACGATTATTAAATCGGTGGAAAATTGTCAACGCATTTCCACGGAGATAATCGTCTTTCGATCTTTGTATATGCTAGAACCAAAACGAACTACAAGTGTTTCATTCGTTTTTGGTCAACTTTATCCAAGTGATGGATGGGTTGGCCAATTTAGTTTTGCTGTAAAAATTAAAGAGAATTGCATAAAGAGTCTCTTGAATTTTGCATGTTTAGTCGAATATGCAACGGTTTGTTTGTTTGGGATGAAACCTGCAAAATAACCAAGCCTTAAGGACGCATTACGCAATTCTATCTATTTGAAAAGCCATTTGCTCATGTTAAATCTTTCTAAAATATTGCTTTTAAAAGTATAGAAACTAGTTTATGGTCTCATCGACTCCTCCCGACCACAAACATTATCGCCATTTAGGAGCTGTCGTGGCATCCTAAAGGCAAGTCTCCTTTCGATTGTCCATAATCAACATTCACACCCAACCTCCATCTAAACGCATAATCAGCCATTAGCTATCAATGACCTCAATTAAACTAGTTACCATGATGCAGAAAACGTAAACACCATCAACCCACACTTATAATTTTAAGACCTTCACACGTGCTGCAGTAATACTATCTGACTGCACAGTAATGCATGCCGCACATTCGACGGTTGAAGCAAAAATGGTACACCAGTTTCTGAAACATGCCCAGCAAAATGAGACAAAACATACACATTTATACCTTTTAACACTTCAGTAATGTGACCTAATAACACAAACTTAAATTTCTGAACCGATCAATGCTGAACTCCATAACACAAACAGAAAAAATAATTAAAAATAAATATAGGCCAAATATCTCAAGCCGACACTTCCAGACCCTCAACCATAACTGCAGACCTATTGTTGCTTGCATTCTGGAGGTCGTTCTTCTCCACCAGGGCCAACGTTTCGGATGCTTCCCTTCTGCAGTTCAGACACAACAAATAACTTGTAAAACCATATCTATCAAACCAATTCAACAATCGTGCAAAAGAGACCATAGGTGGCAAAATGGAAGTTTAACGAGTCAAATGGGTCATAGTCAAATTGTGGGCCTACAAATTCCTTCAAATTTAGGAAGATATGGATAGATAATGTTGCTAAATATGATTGCAGAAAGTGAATCATACAAATTCCTTATATTTAGGACTCATTTGTCCTGTTTTCTTCTTAGCTTAATCCTTAAGCTTAACCCATTTGACCCGTCAAATATAGAACAGCCCAAATCGACCAGTTTCAGTAAACAGGCCGCAATTACCACCTATCGAAGAAACCACACATGCTCATCGTACCTTTCGTGCAGAAGGCTGCAAAAGTACATGAAATAGAATATAAAACAGGTGTGTTAGTATATCCGAGAGTTTACAACCGTGAACTTTAAAAAGTAAAAATATAAACAAACTTCACCTTTGCTTTCCTCTTGCTCTTGCTTTCCTCTTCATCTTCTTCATCCTCCTCGTCATCGTCATCTTCTTCTTCATCTTCATCATCATCATTTTCTTCATCATCGTCTTCATCATCATCGTCTTCATCTTCTGTTCCATCAAACTCGTCCTCCTCGACAGCCTCGCCCGTAAACCAAGAAACAGCATGGGGGATAATTTTGTCTCGTATGGTTGACCTACATCAACGGTAAAACCAACATGTCAGGTTGAGCGAGACTTGAGATGTTAATATAAATCATATTTTTTACCACTCACCCAATGTCATAGTCTTGTTCCATTTGATTCTGAAGTTCTTCAGCCTGCCATTAACAGATTCATAATGGTTAGAACATGTTTCCGCCGCGGCCTCAATATTTTTATCCAAACAAAATATTACCTCCTCATCGTCAAGGTCGTCCTCATCTTCAGGCACTTGTGGAGGGTTGAAGAAGTTAAAAAAACTTTCACATTCCTCGATCTTTATGATAGGTTTAGTATTTTTTGATCCCTTCGTTGGCCTCTTCTTTAAGATCTTTTGTGTCAAACATTTCCCCGGTAGCCATTCAATGATTGTTCTGAAACGTACAGAGCATATCATGAGCTTTAAGGATCTATGTTAAAACACTTGAAATAAAATATAGGTATATAAAAACTTACCCTTTTATCTTCTCTAAAATTGGCTCATCATCATCAATCATATAATACACTTTAGTCAAAACTGAGTTCTTAAAAAATGGATTGGTATCAAAAAAGAACTCAAGCTTGAAACCCTTGGGGTGATCCATCCGGCACCACTTGATATCTTTTAGATATGCAAGAGCTTCTTCATCTCGTTCGGAGATCTGACCACAGCACCAAATTCAAGATCAGTGAATACCAGATACATAAAGATAAAGAATATGACGTATAACAGAAACATACCTCCTCTGCCAATATCTCATTGGTGTTCATTGCAGTTACCCAAAAATCAGGCACGCCTTTTCCTGAAATATTGTTCAGAACATATAAGATGGTTTCTTACATACAAGAAACAGGTGGCACTCGATTATATAAAGAGTATGTTACCTTCTTTAGCACTGTCATCAGTTGTAGCTTCATCCTTTACTCCATCAACCTCAACGACACCATTCACTATATCATATCTCTGCAGTTTCAGGAAATTATAAGATCGTTATACATAATAAAACTGAAACTTCTTGAATTCAGAGTGATTAAGATGATTACAAACTAGGTCTCATGTATTACGATGGACACATGCTATACCTCAAAGCTCTCATAACATATGCATGCAACACAAGCCAGACGGATGGCAAAACAAGTATACAAGGATTAGTGAGAAGTTCAGATTGTTATGCCTGACCTAGCCACATGAAATGAAGTAAATGCGTTCTTTTGTCAAACAAGGGTACAAAACACTTTTCTTATCTAATCTTTCATTCTCTGGATGACAATATCATTCACATGACAGTTAACATGTTTCTGTTTGTACAGTTCGAAGTAATTACTATTTCATCTTATTGTTTCCCGATTTCCTTCCTATTGCAACTTTGCAAGATGTGGACGTGCCTTGGTAACTGGTAAGGGTCAATCATGAGACTTTCAAAAAGTTCACTTAGGCACATCAGTAGCCAGCATCGTCACACAGACTAAGTTGTCATACATCCTTAATGCACCAGTACAACACATATACCCTCTTAACCCACAAGGGCTACGTATTCAGCATGTAATATAAATGTAGTAATTATATAAATGCCAGTCCCACGATGACCAGATATGCAACTTAAAAAGTAGAATACTACGCCCAAACCTTTGAATATAGCGGCTCATACAGTTTCTGGTATTTTCGTTCCAGTGCTGCTCTCTCTTCAAAAAACTTTGCTTCAATCTCATCATATTCACTCTGTATATGATAAAACATACAAACCAGTTAGCTTTAAGTAAGTAGTAACAGAAGAGTAATTAACCCACTACTTACGATGTATATGCACAGATATATAAAACTACAGTGTGACAAGAGTAACAGGTAAATAAAAAAAAGTAACAGGCAATGCATGCGAGCTTATAAGCTATTATAACCTATAAGATGAAGAAAGAAACGGTAGCAAGTAAACACATTCCACCTAAGAAAATTGAACTGTTTCCAACAATATGAGAACCACTTCGAACATATAGAGACTAGCTACTAGGTGGACAATTGACACATCAATCAAGTATGGTGAACAACATGAAGTACCATGTGAGTGCTCGGTATTTACATAATAAATAATCTGGTCTTAATGTAGACCGCTATATTCTGGTTTGAACTGTTAACCGAACCCGGTATTACAGCATGCTCCTTCTATATATCTATAAAAGCAATTAGCCACACTCTCATACCAAACACATCATCGATAAATACTGCCAGCTAGTCAATAACTCAATAGTAAATTTTCCAAAATCTTACACTATCGATCATACGATTCTCTCACGAAAACTGAGAGTATAAAATCTAACTTATACATTAAGATTTAAACATTAAGAGAAGTTCAAAACCTTTAAAAACAGTATTTACTTTTTAAACCAGCCACTTGAAACAACAAACCTCAATAATTAAACATCACAACCATATTTTAATAGATCAAATTTAAATATAATAGAACATATCAACAGTAATTAAAAGCTGAAAATAAAGATCCATACCTGCATGCCTCTCAAAACCTCAACTCTCTTCCTAACAGTTGGAGTCAAATTCTCAAGAACATCCAAATGTTTTCCAGTTAGATTTTGAAGCTTATCCTGCACACACGAAATCATCGTAAATATTATCAAACTGTACAGTAACTTTGTTGGTGTTTGCAATTTTTTGCGGCTTTAAAATATACACTTCATAGGAAGTGTTCAAGATTGCTTATGGCAGAAATAAAAAATATATATAGCCTGTTTGCATATGCAATGCATGTTTAAGGTTTTTAGGATAGACATAAAAGTAAGGGAATGTTTGGGATTGCTTTTTTTCTGCTTAGATATAAGTACTTAAGAGAATAGCTTGTGGATTTACTTATTCTGCCAAATAGTGAATACTTGCAAAAAATAATAATTTGTGGAAACTTTTTAATCAAAGTCCTCGTAAGGTCCAAGGTAAAATATGATGCCAATATATATTTTTAACATCATATCATTCAAGTATTTTGAAATAGGCAGCTCCTTACCTGCTTATCAGAATCTGTTTATTTTACATATAAAGCATAAGCAATGTGTAAACCAGAAAATGTTTTTGCTACAAAAGTAAGCAATCCAGAACACCACATTTCCAGGGGCGTTTGCTTGAGGTTTTTGTCGTGCTTATTTTGGTATTCATCATGACTTAAGAACTTATTACAAAAAAACATTAAAATAAGCTCATAAGCCAATGTTTAGTGTTTGGCTTAGATTATTATAGTTAACAAGTTACAAAGGGGATACATGTCTTTTTATATAACACCTCTTACGTAAACCCACACCTCCTCGAATAAGCCACAAACTTCGGGCTTACCAAAAGCCCCCATATAAGCTTAGCCAAACACTTAATTTCTATTATGTAACCTCATACGCCATCTAAATAAGCTTAAAAACACCCCTTAGATGGGTGTTTGGGTTAGCTTATTTTATGGGCTAATGAGCTTATTAAGATATGAAAAAACCGAATTAAGCACACATTTTTCACCTTATAAAGTGCTTACCCACTTGAGCCTGTGGCTCAAGTCCATAATCAAAAAACAATAAGGTGAAAAAACTGAGCTTAATTGGGTATTTTCCAAATCTTAATAAGCTGATAAGCCCATAAAACAAGCTAAGCAGAACACCCATTCACGCGAAAAACAAGCATAGAAGCAAAACAGTGAAAAAAAAACTTTAAAGCATCAACAATTGTTAAATGGGTTAGCTAATAATCTAATAAGCTAATAAGCTCATAAGCCATCTAAACAAGCTTACACAAACACCCCTTAAATGGGTGTTTGGGTTTGCTTATTTTATGAGCTTATCACCTTATTGAGATTTGGAAAACCCCAATTAAGCTCTCATTTTTCATCTTATAAAGTGTTTACCCACTTGAGCCTGTGGCTCAAGTCCGTAATCAAAAAACAATAAGATGAAAAAAGTAAGCTTAATTGGGTATTTTCCAAATCTTAATAAGGTGATAAGACCATAAAATAAGCAAACCCAAACACCAAAAAAAAAAAAAAAAAAAA
This sequence comes from Glebionis coronaria, assembly GCA_025667525.1. Classification (NCBI taxonomy): domain Eukaryota; kingdom Viridiplantae; phylum Streptophyta; class Magnoliopsida; order Asterales; family Asteraceae; genus Glebionis; species Glebionis coronaria. The sequence goes on from CM046882.1 coordinate 519,406,866, forward strand.
AAACCTTGACTGCATAGACAATTCCAAGACGGTCTTGAGCACTAAGAGTAGTGTCGTCGGCGGCGGCGGTAAGATTGGCTCTGAGTTCGGACAGGTTTAATCGTTCTTTTTTGTTATTGCTCATTATTAAGGATGATTATTCAGAAACCCTAATTAATAAGAAAGATATTCAAAGAGTGAGGAGGAAGAGATATGAAAAAGGGGGTTCTGGTACGAGGTATCTGCCTTAATTAATGCAACTCATTACAACAAATCATACTAATAATTATGTAAAACCCCACACTTTTTCTTTTTTTTTAACTAGCCTAGTAATCGCGCGATAGCAACGAGGACAGTACCTGTAATTATACTTTTAGTGAACAATATTCTTCGACTATATGACTTTTTAGATAATAATTTTACATATGACAAAAAAAATAATAAATACTTATATCGCGAGTCATTTAATATTAAATTTTTAAACATATTTTTATTAAATTAATAGTGAAGATAATCATAATAACGTCATTGAATTTAAGTTTTGTAACCGACGTATTATATTAGCTTATATACTTACTTAAATATTAATTATTTAAGTTTCTAATATAGATAACTTATACAATATGCATATGAATATGTACTACTTAAATAATTAATATGAGAGAGATATTAATATCTTTTATATGTAGTATAGATATGAATAAGATGGGATGAAATCATCTTTCGGAGTAGATGGACATTTGATATAATTTCGACTACTGTATTTTTTAGTGTTAGAAATTTACTGTCAGAAAAATTAAAAATCGCATGTAATTTTTTGTTTTTTGTTTTTTTTTAGTTTTTTGATAATTGTTATTATTATTTATATAATCGTAGAATACAAACGAGTAAAAACAACTAATTAAAAAACTACTAATTTTTTGAAAATCACATTTGTCTATTTATGATTACTTTAATTTTTAAACCCGTTTGAATTATATTGAGTTGTTCTAGTGTTTCAGGTTTAAGAAATATAAATATGTCCAACACGAAATTTAACTAAACATCACGTACTCATAAATCACATGTGCTTTCACAAGATCACGTGTGAAAATCACATTTAAAATCACTATAATTTCACAAAATCACATGTAATTTCACAAAATCACATGTGATTTTAAACTAGCGATAAAATATTTTTCTCATTTAATATATGACCATTTTCTTCTACTTTTGACGATTTTACAATGTTATTACGCCAAAAAAATTACACGATTTCACAAATTCACATGTGATATTGAAAATAACAAGTCACATGTGATTTCATAAATCCTAGAAATCGCATGTAATTTTACAAACTCAAGTGTGATTTTTAATTTAATAAATCACATGTGATTTTTCTCTACGATTTTTTTTTTTTGAAATCGTCGAAAGTATATAGAAGTGCCTATATATAGAAAGATAATTTAATTATCATTGCGATGATATAATTATTATTGCGTAACGATTAACGGTTTAAGAGATATTTAAATTTTAGAAACCAAGATGAAAGTGAGTTGTTTAATTAAATTAAAAAAATAATATAATTAGATTAAGATATTTGTATTTTTGTAAGTGTTTTTTATAAAACTTTTATTTTTTTATATAGGTGTAAATAATAGTATCATATTTTGATATTTTTCTCTTTTAGTCTCAATATTTTATATTTACGTTTTTTTTTTAATTTTAATGTAATTGTTTACTACTAATAATAAAAAAAATTAATCAAGATTATTGTATTACTTTTGCTTGAAATTATAACTACAAAATTTAAAAAAAAAATAATTAACTAAAGATAAATCTGTTATTTTATGAAGAAAAAAATAAGAAAGAATGATGTAATAGATATATACTTTTATTAAACTGAATGTTTTGTTAAAAGATAGAAATAATTTTGAGACACATGTAGTAACTTTTTAAGCATAAATGTTATATTAAACATTTAATCAAAATATTGCAAGTATAGTTGTTTGTCGCTAGAAATCTCATCGTCGTTATATTTTTGTTTTTTTCTTATGAAAATAAAGAGAAATGAGAAATCAAAAGAGCACATAGATATTTCGTTTTTTTTATTTTAAGTCTTATTCAAAAACCTAAGCTAGCTTTGTGGTTCATATGTATTTTCTTTCATTCATTTCCTGCCTTCTTCATTACTACTTTTTATAAATAGTTTTTAAGATTTTTAACATTCAACAAAAGAATATACATAGTTTTTAATTCTAAGTAAAAAGTGTGACCTGACCAGGTTTACTATCTCTGGTTAACAAAAAATTGGTAATTTGTTTCTCAAACAAGCAAAAGTCTGATCACATATAGACCAGTATCTAAGCATGTTTCTGGATCAGTCAGTTCAACCGAAAGGATCAACCCGGTTTTAAAAGAATTGTTATAGTCTTTAATTTGTTTTAATGTTTAATTTATAAACTAATAAGTATAAGGTCTTTTCAAACTTGTCGTGTATAAGTTATTGTTTAAGTAGTAAAGGTAATTTAATAAATCAATTTTTTTACTTTTTTAGTAAAGGGGACTCGTCCCAGTAAAATAATAAAAGAATTTTAAAATTTTCAACTTTTAAAATTTAAAAAGATAAAATAAGTGCTTTATAGATAGTATAGAAGAAAAATTTGTAAGTGTGTGTTTTTAGTTTCGGGTTAAAATCATCAAATAGTAACTCATTTTGAGATATGTTCTAATTTTAATACTTATGTAAAAAAGAATTTAGAGTTTATTAATGAAATATTTTTCAGATTTAATTATTGTTTTTGTTTAGTCGTGCGTTAACATGTTATAGATAAAGTTGGTTGAAATTAATCAAAGAAAAAAATTCAAGATTCGTCTATGTGGTTTGCCCAAAACATCAAGATTCGTCCCTATCTCAAATTAAATACAAGGATCGTCTCTAGTTTTGAAACTATCATCAAATTTGGTCCCTATTTTGGATGGGGGTTAGTTTTCTCCGTTAAGTTCAATGAACGGAGGGGTATAATGGACTTTTACTTATCAACGCTGCATTTAATACAAACGCCCTACCTTTTTGTCAAACACGATCACACACACTTATCTATGTTGCATTTAATACAAACCCCCCGCCTACGATATCCCTATCAATACAATCCATTCCTATACCTTCTTGATCACATAGCCTAACCCAATTCGTTAAGTCAACAGCACCAGATTGACCCGAGATTATGTCACATGCACTTCTTCTGGTTAAAAGTTCCATCAAGATTACACCAAATGCGTATACATCGGCTTTCAATGATGGTGCGGGTTTTGGTGCGGATGCAAGTTCTGGGCCCTGCCCTGTGTACCCAAGTGAGCCAAGGTAAGACAGATCCATTTTAAAGGTGAGAGAGACGTGAGAAAGAGAGAGATAAAAATGCAGTGTTTGTGCTAGCCCTGGCTTGTACTTCACGTTGTTGGAAATAACCAAGAGATGAAGTGAACTTTGAAATGGAGGAGCATCTTAGTGTTGTTAGCTTTCTTTCAAGCAATGTTGCAAAATAAGGTTTACAAGGTCGATTAATCTCCGCTTAATCGCTACAAGGCCATCAACCTTGCCGATTAATATAAAGCCGATTAATGGCGGTCAATTGTGGTCAATGACGGTCAAGTGAGGTCAAACTTGCCGGAAACATGCAAATCTTGCAAAAAATACCAAAACTCGATATAAACTTGTGCTTATCACTTATAGTATGCATTTAAAGGATGGTAACTACTTATATGTATGAAAGGTTGGGTTTTAAGAGTGGTAATGCCTAAAATACCTAAAACCCGTTAAAAATACCCACAATTTTCCGAAAATACTCAAAATTTGCTAAAAATATTGATCCGGTTAATCATCGATTAATCCCGCCTAGAACGATTACAAGCTACAAAGTGATCGACCGGCCGACTAGCGATTCACGATTTTTGCAACCTTGCTTTCAAGTATGTTTTCTCGTTCTTTCATTCTAGAAGCAAGGAGATCTGCAGACTTGTACTCTTTCTGTTTGACCAGAACGACATCTTTGACTTCTTGTAGGTTTCTTGATAGCTGGTCAATGTCAATAACCACCATCTTTTTCTTGCCAGGGACACCCTTCATCTTTTTCTTGCTTTCAAATTACACACACATGGTCATATTACAAACACACACAAAACTTCATATTCTTCAAATCAACCTTCATAAACCAAACCGTACCTCTACCTCACCCACCCACCACGAATCTGATACCATCACCGTCGTTGATTAGTGAATCTATTTGATTGTGGATTAGTGAATCTATGATTTGTTTGTACAAAATCCATGAAATCATGGATCATCCATTTATAAATCAGATCTTTAATTAAAACAAACCATCTCTTTGGCCACAAGATATGAATTGAACCTTTCTGTTCGATTTTATTTATGGGTTTGTGAATGATTTTTAGATTAGAAACCCACGAATCCTTTTCCAATTTGATTGTGGATTAGTGAATCTATGATTTGTTTGTGATAGCAAGTTTGGTGGTGGTTTCAGTATGATTCGATGAGTAAATGGGATAGGGTTTTAATTATCGGTGGTTGTTTTTTTTTAAATGGATAGGTGGGTGACGGTGGGTGATATGGGTGACGGTGTGATTTTGGATTTGGGGTCATTTAACCACTATTTTAGGGTATGGAATGTGATTTTCGGATAAGGTGGGTGGAAGGTTTTATGAGAGAGAGATGAAACAAGAAAACAAGAAAAAGACCGAAATGCCTCTTCATTCCCAAGACTTAACGTTAAAAATTAACCCCCATCCAAAATGAGTTAAGATCTATGTAGATCCTTGATAGGTGTGTAAACACCCATCCTTTTTACCACTTAATTACAATAATAACCGACCCAAAACGTGTATTTTATGTCATTTATGTCAGAATTATGCGTGGTTTGTGTTTTTGTTGTGATTTAGGACGAAAAGGTGAAAAGTGGAGAAAACACGGCATTCACGGGCTTTTATCGAGGAAAAAGACGAAAGATGAAGTCGAAAGATCAAGAGTGGAAAAAGAACGGAAGTCCAAGACCAATTCTGAAAATTTATCGAAGAAAAAGTCAAAAGACGGAAGTTTACCAAAAGCCGAAGAACTCAAGTCGTATTTATTGAAGAATTAAAAGACAAGTTCAAAGAAATCCCTAGACAAAGCAATTAAGTCCAAGATTTAAGAAGATTAAAAGGCTTAAGGACTAAAGCATGCAATTAAGGAAAAGAAGAAAGAGGGAGGAAGCTTCCTAAGCTCCTCCCTAATCTCCCCTATAAATAGTTTGTTATGTTTTCATTTCATAGTTGTTGGCTAACTTGACAAATTAGCTCTTCCACCATTTTCATTTTCTTGCAACTTTATTTTTCATGTCATTTTAATTAATTGTCTTGCACTTTAATTCCTTTAATTCAAGTAAGTGTTTTTAATTTTGTTGTTTAATCTTTATTTTCCTTTAATCAAGATTTTCTTTATCATTCTCATCCTACTTTTCTTGTCTTTGATTTGATTGTGGTTCGGATTAAGCATTGATTTTGCTTAATCTTATTGTTTATTTGATTAAAAAGTTCATCTTTTTATTTTCATCTAGGCTTGTATACGAATTAAGCTATAAGTTTGACAATCTAATTGGCTTATTTTGTATTTAGCTTATTTGATTTTAAAGTTTTCTAAAAAGTTTTATCTTTTTAAAGTTTGCTTATTTTGTGTTTTGATAAAGTCTTTAAATTTGTTGCTTTTTGTCTCGTCTCATTATCTTTTTAATCAAGTTTCGGTTATTGCTTATTAGTATTAGCTTATTGGTTTTGCTTATTTGTATTACATTCCATCGGAATGGGATTTGGATTCCGACAGCTTGTTACGATCGCAAAAACCACAAGGGTTTCTACATTGCGATCGGTATTGTGATACTCCCCCTTATTCGGATCTGGGATTCGGATCTGGGATTCGGATCTAGGATTCGGATCTGGGATTCGGATCTGGGATTCGGATCTGGGATTCCGATCTGGGATTCCGATCTGGGATTCCGATCTGGGATTCGGATCTGGGATTCGGATCTGGGACAAAATTTTATATTTCCCGCCATTTTCTTAAACTTTATTTTAAATTGTTTTTATTTTAGTTTTATTTTAAGATTGCATTTTATTTAAGTGTTTTTCTAGTAATTTTCTAACTTAATTTTTCACCTTGTTTTACTTTTATCATTTGTACCTGTCTTTAATTTTCTTTTAAATACTTTCCGCATTTACTTTTTAATTAGTTATAGATAATCAAATTTCTTTTTGTTAACCAAAAACGATTGAGTCACACTTTAAACTGGTAATCAATTCGATTAGACACCGAGAAAACGAACTTTTTCAACTAGCAAAATCTTAATTTCAATCCTTAAATTAGCATAAACATATTCAACCAATAATAATCATCCATTTTTTTAAAAACCCACTTTCCACCACCTTTTTAAAAATTAAATATCTCACAAACGATAAATCGTCAAACGAAAAAAAATACACCATTGCAACGAGAATTAAATCATCTTTCTATCGAGGGGCACATGTATATACTTTCGACGAACTTTTTTCCGATTGTTTTTCTTAAGTCACGTATGAGAGAATCATATATGATTCGTCACGAATCATATATGATTTTCAGAAAATCATATATGATTCGTAATATGAATCATATATGATTTTCTGAAAATCATATATGATTCGTGACGAATCATATATGATTCTCTCAGACGTGACTTAAGAAAAAAAATCCAAAAAAAAAGTTCGTCGAAAGTATAAACATGTGCCCCTCGATAGATAGGTGATTTAATTCTCGTCGCGAATTTTACGTAACGATGAACGGTTTGTGAGATGTTTAATTTTTTAAAAAAGAGTTTTTTTGTTACATGATAAAATTTGGTGGTTGTGATTGGTTGATTGAGTCTATGCTAAACTAAGGTGTTGTTTGTTTATTAAGAGGCTCTGAATCTGAATCTGATTCGCACATCTGAATATGAATCTGAGGCGTATATGTCTTAATCTGAATACAGTTAGACCGTTTGTTTTTCATTTAAATACGTCTGATCGTTTTATGTGTTTGTTGTTACGTTAGTTCTTTTCAAAACGAAAACGCTATTATATTCTACAAGAACCCGTACTTTCCCAACATTATTTTATTCTTTTATCCGTGCTTCTTGAATTTTCCAACATATTACGTTTTCTTGTATTCTTATATGTAAATCCTGAGATCATAATAATTTTAATAAATTATACTTTTCAAGTATTTTCTGATCATTGATAATATTTTATTCGGAATTATAAAAATTTTATTTTTATTTTTCCATATTTATTTACTGTAGTAACTCGAAGTTTAAAATCAATATTTAGACCGAGCTCTAATTCTATTCCCAATATCCGGACAATATTTATTACCCGACTTTTAAATGTCATGTTCGTTCTATAAATAATATGAAATTCGTGACTAACCGGCAAGGTTATGTCTTTAACGTATCGTATACGTGTCATTTATTAATTATCAAAAAATATATGTCCGACATTGACCGTAAAAGTTCTCGTTATGACATAGAAATATTTTCTATTGTTCCTTGTTTTAATTTCTCGTTTTACGAGTATTCTTTGTAATATACGTTAAGCCTTTAGGCGTCATTCGTTTATACGACGCATTAACGTGTATTAAATTATAAACCCTCATTTAATTATCGAAATATCAACGTTCTCCGAGTATCGACGTTTTTATTTTATATTGAGCGTTTATTTTTCGTGTCTTACGCGTATCTTCCAAATCGCGTAACTTTTAAAATATCGGACCTCGATAATACCCGCTTTAACGTATCATGGATAAGATTTATAATTATCTCACCACTCAATTTTTAAACATGCCATCTCATGGTGAGGTGTCCGATCCTTATGAGTTTTAAGGACACCTGTGAAATGTTTAAGCTACTAAGAACAATTGTAAATTGTCATTTCATGGCTCGTTTCTTTTATTTCAAAAGAAAATGAAGTTTGTCTCATCACCATATTATTTTGCCGAGATATCAATCCATCACACCGAGTCCATAAAATTTCTAAATGACCTTACTTACTAGCTAAGTCTTGCAAATCCTACTAATTATTTTTGGTTCATATCATCTAAAAACACCATCATCAACAATATACGAGAGTTATTTCGAGCTGATTTTTGGAGTTCAAATGGCTGGTCATATGAAGTTATCAAAGGGTTTGCAAGAATAAAAATATTGGGTTGATTGTTATGGTGGATTTAGATACAACTTTGGTTACCTTGTTCTAAATCATCATCTTTCTCTCGTAAGGATCATATTCTTTGTTTTATAGCTTCTACAAATATTTTGATCTTGTATGTTTAATTCTCAGATTTATATGTATTGATATGTAATTTTATGTTATAAGTATTATCTTTTATATAGTTTGGACATTGTATTTGGTGATTGAACAAAAACTACACTCATAGGCTTACTTTTGTAACAAATGGATGAAACTGTTTTTAGTCAGTTGTAAACCCGTGTGATATGGGCATAATAAGTAGGTTTTGTACCCTAGAAAATAATTAGGGTTATAGGCCTTTGTTTTATGGCGATTTGGCCGGGTCGCTCGTCTTGTAACGATACCCGATGATTTAGATATGGTCGAAACGATGAAAAGTGTAAAATCTGAACATGCTGTATAAACAGACCGAAAACTCCAAATATTTGTATACTGGCCCCTAAATATGTAAAACTAAAAGTTGTATCTAAACATATGTAGAACACACATGAATCGGATGGTTTTCTACGGATAAACGGTTTAAAAATGGCGGGCAAAACCGTGGAACTGAAGTTGGCTGCGAAAAACAGCCAACTCTTCTAAGTGATAGAATGGGTAAATGAGTTATGATAAGTATATTAGGGGTAATTAGACTTATAATGAGTAAACTACATAAGTTAAGAATGATTTTGGTAAAAATAACTCATGTAGATTATTTATGGTTTAAGAGAAACGGTCTAATTTATGAGGCATGTCGGTAAATTGTAAGAATTTGATCATACTGAATTAATGTAAAACGCGTTGATTTTTATAAAAACCGAAGTGGTAGGACCCACTTATCGGGAAGCATGGACTCATTTATATACTTATGATTATGTGAGCCGAGACTCGACCATCGAAAAATATTAAGTTGATGTCGTTTGAGGCGATTTAGAACCCTAATGCATAGAAAGTAAAATTGGGCCATAAAAGCCCAACGTGCACTTATAATTGACTATAATGGGCTTAATTTTCAAAATGGGATAATAGATGACAAATTGTTATCAAAGGTTTTATAAAAAGTTTATAAAACTTATATAATGTCCAAACTTACTAAAGTAAACTATCTACATATATATGACTTATGTATAGTCTCGAACATAAGACGCGACTCGTCATTTTAGGTCTCGTTCGATTATATGTTGACCGTTGGGCATCCCTTTCTCGATAAATGAGCGATTGATATCTCGTGAAGTCATGTATCGACTATTGGACGTTTGTTCCTTGATCTACGTGTAATAACTATATCAGGTGAGTTCATAGCCCCTTTTTACTACTTATACATTGTTTCTAAACGCGGGGTGAGATTTTATATGGTGGAACACATTCATTTAAAACTGTATGCTATCCAGAACTTGTATGCTATCCAGATCTTGTATGCTTTCCCGAACAGATTACCATTATTATTATTGCTTTTAGTCTATAGCCCTTAAGTTTCCTCTCCTGATCATGAACCATTAATTTACTTGTGTTGCTAAGCGCGAATGTTGTGGGTGGATCCATCGGGATTGACAATCCCCGTCCCATGTTGCGGTTGTTTAACCATGACGCATTTCATTTGTTTATTACTTGAATATTTAGGCTGAATACTCACTAGAGGAACTTACATTGAGTTAAGCTTCGGTTCATGAACTAAATAGCAATAATAATAGTTTCAGACAATGGTTACTGTACATAACCATTTTCCCTATTTCTTGTTACAAATGAATGCTTGTGTTCCACACCTTTATTGCTAAACCTATGAATATCACTCAACTTTATGGTGAAGATTTTACATGTTTAATCTCAGGTATTAATACTTAGCTTTGCTTGGATGGGAGCCCGCAGGATATTATCGCAGCTTGGAGATTTCTGTGTATATTTAAACTTTGGTTTTATCTAAAACTATCAGAAATTTATCATATATTCTTGATAACTATATGTTACAAAACCATAAATGAATAATAGATTTTCCGCTTATAAAACTCTGGGACCTTTGTTTAAAAACTCTGATCTTTTTATGATGTAATGTATATGTTTTATTACGTCAACTTTGTGTCAACATTATTTCATTGTTTCTTGTACCATGACGTGGAACCCCATTGCTGCCTAGTTGTTTCCTTGCCTGATTTTGGTGGTCTCACAGATTGGTATCAGAGCGATGGTTATAGGGAACTAAGTCGTTTTTTTTCAAAACTTAGTCTATAACCGAAAGTTCAAATATTTCATGTTTAAAGTGTCAAACACAGAATCTGCCATTGTTGTACGATATATGCGCGGGTAACTCTCTAATCCTTATTATTTACTTTTAATTATCATCATAGTATTTCTTCTCCTGATTACATGTTGAAATATTACATTACCCTAATGACGATAATTACTATGTCTTTTCAAAGCCTTTGTGCTTCATGAATTATCATTGGATATTACTTGATTGCATATGCTCTTGCTGCATATCTTGAATTCTTGTCTTTGTGAAGTGATCTTGTTACAATGATTTTATATTGTTATGACGTTACATACTTGAATTCGGAGCAAGTATGTTGCCGACTTTTCATACTCACTTTACTGAGTACTATTGCTATCTTGTTTATCCGTGATACGATTGACCTCATATACTCGTTCGTTTTGAACCGCTTATTTTTCTTGACTCACTGTTACATTTTGTGTGTATTCTCGCGATACCATTATTTGGGATTAAGTAAGTGTTGATTTCAATGAAACTTCTAATTTTCATTATACTACCGTGCGTGTTACTTTCATTGTTAAACCTCTTAAAGCTATCTATTTAGATATCCAAATTGTTTTCCGACCATTCGTAATTGAATGTCTAGTCTATAGACCATTGTGTAGCTCAATGTGTCTCCGAAAAAGACTAAAGGACATCGTGTGAATCACGCATCTCTAAGCATTCGTTGAATCAGTGTTAAATAATATCAAGGGTTTTCATAACCTTGATTTACCTTTACGTCGTCGTTTTACGCGACACTGTTATATCGATTAAATATTACTTCATTGACTATTCTTCGTTTTGACTTCGAATTACAACGTCTGTTGTACCTTGAAAACACCATTGTCATCTTGTAATTCATCCTCTATTATGTGGCGCTTGTCTGGAACACGATTCTAATTCTATAAACTTGTACCCTTCTTTAAACCTCCTCGCTCTAGGAGTGCGACTTGTTAATGTTATGTTTCTTTCTTCATATGTCTTGTGATTTTGGAAAAATCACGCCGCCAAGAGATCTTCCTGCATTGCTTCTTGAAATCGAAGACACGAATGTCATGCGCCGTTTTTAATTTCTTAGTTTATTATTAGCATTCTTGAACCATTTCTATACTATGTTTTTCTTTACATGCTTAATTGTACAATTTATTCTCTTTCGTCTTTATGGAATCCACAAGTCATGTGTGTACATAAATTTCGAGTCATTATTAAGTTTGATTAAATTTTAAGGTGTCGAAAAATATACTTTGTGCAAAAAAATAAAAAAAAATAATATACAGGTAATTTAACGATGTCGAGAGAATATTTTAAACTTTAGACATAAAAATATATTTCTAGTTGTTGAGACGTTCGTTTAGGACCTAAAATTCGACCTGTAAATCTAAAAAACGAGCAAGTTACGCTCATTTGAAATTGTAAAATTTAAAGAACTTATTTTTTGTATATTTCTAAAATAACATTTTGTTGACAGCTTTGATGCGAGGGTATTTGCGTCCATTTTTTATCCCTTTCAAGCCTCGAGTAAAAATAGAAAGTTGTTCAAAACATCGTTTTACACCAAATTGCTTTCTTCGAGTCTTGACAATCTCATTTAGTGAGTCAACTGGTCAGGTCTGACCCTAAAAGTTGACTAAAAAGTCAAGGCTGATAGGAATTTTGAAATGTGGTTTTTAGGCGTTTTTGAGTTTGTTTAAGCTTGTAAAACTTTAACTAATGATAATTTTACCACTAAAAACATTGATTGCGTTTGAAAACGTTTAAAAATAATAACTTTGAGTCCGACCATACATACATATATTTTAAACTTTTGGAACCAAGTGATTTGATAACCGATGATGAACTATATGTTTCGAAAAATGTGTACATTTTTTTATGCGTCACTATTTACGTGTTAGATTCTTAAACTTTCCTAAAATAGAAACTTTTCGGAGTAGTTGTACTACTTGGAAACCGATGCCCTACTTCTTTAAAAGCATATGTATGTCAAATAAATTACGACATGAATGCATATGGATTCCTTTACCCTTTCTTTTATGCATGACTTAATTGTCATTCTAAGTTGTCTTTCTTTGCTTCTATCGTACCACTGATTTGGGCCGAGGTTTGAAGTTCTTGCTTTCATATCGTTCGTTATCATCTTGGCACGTATCTCATGACAATTCCGGCAAAAACATTTTGAAACCTTGTCACCTTGTAACTACTTCATTGATTGTCTAGAACTACTCTTTATTACCCCATGTAACCACTCGCTATATTATAAGTTATCATATAAACTCAAACTAGCAATATTTGCTAATCACTTTACAAAATGTTCCACTTGGACATTATTAAATACCTGAAGGATATCTTATGAAATTAATTTATATTAATTTTACGATGTAATTTCACAAATTTTTCAACTTTCGTCTTATAAAGAATTCTTATAACAATAAAATTGTTGATTTAAAACATCTAGCCAATTAGTTACTGGCGAAAGTTTCATGAATTATTTTGATTCCTATTTTTACAAATGGCATTATATGCATATTTTAAATCATATGATATGTAATACTGGTTTGACGAAGCTAAGCATCGCATTGCTAGTCCTAAATTATGCATGGCCTGATCACCTATGCGGAATTTAGAAGGAGCCATGCGAGGCCGAATAGTAGTCACCTTAAATATTTGGCCAGGAACCAACTTTTTACTCGTGTTTCTGAAAAAGTTAGATAAATGAAAATTTTGAAAACTTTTACATCTTATGCGAGTAGCAACAGTTCGCGACATACACATATGAATCCTTATCTTTTCTTGAACGAATTGCATGCCTCAAGCACATATTTCCTTACTCAACGATCTTTGTTTTACTTCTTACCTCATCCTCCTTCGTGATATAATCCTTGTTACCACTCGTCTAATCTCTTACCATTGATACCAGACTTGAAAGTTTCAATCTTGTTATGCTTTTACATTGACCAACCTTCTCTATCTATTTTGGTAGACCTTCGAAACGTCTCTGGACGCAAATAGTGATTTATAACTGGACGTGAACGATAATTTCGTATAATTGTCATGATATGTGTTAGACTATATCGTCTTGAAATTCATTCGTGTGAACTAGGTATTGATTTCTCTCTCATTATTAATGTGGTCATATTTTACAGTTTGTGCGACTTGCGATTCCTTGTCGATGGACAATCTAACTCGTTTTAGCGCACCTTCTCCGTGCAAGCCATCATTGTGTTCATTTTACCCTTAATATTTTCAAGCATTGAAAGGTAATTATTCTAATCTGAGTTTGAAAATTTATTCGAAAAGGAGCTAAGAAACTGAAGCGTAGTGAATTCTACTTGTGAAGGTATGCCGTGGTGTAGAAATTACTTGGGAAGTAATGAATTTGTTCTACACCTTTTACCTCCTCTTGTTGCATCTTCTACTGTTTCCAAGAGAACTCTGTGGGACCAGAGTTCCTTTAGGGGGGAAGACTATAAGAACCCGTACTTTCCTAACATTATTTTATTCTTTTATTCGTGCTTCTTGAATTTTCCAACATATTACGTTTTCTTGTATTCTTATATGTAAATCCTGAGATCATAATAGTTTTAATAAATTATACTTTTCAAGTATTTTATGATCATTGATAATATTTTATTCGGAATTATAAAAAATTTATTTTTATTTTTCCATATTTATTTACTGTAGTAACCCGAAGTTTAAAATCAATATTTAGACCGAGCTCTAATTCTATTCCCAATATTCGGACAATATTTATTACCCGACTTTTAAATGTCATGTTCGTTCTATAAATAATATGAAATTCGTGACTAACCGGCAAGGTTATGTCTTTAACGTATCGTATACGTGTCATTTATTAATTATCAAAAAATATATGTCCGACATTGACCGTAAAAGTTCTCGTTATGACATATAAATATTTTCTATTGTTCCTTGTTTTAATTTCTCGTTTTCCGAGTATTTTTTGTAATATACGTTAAGCTTTTAGGCGTCATTCGTTTATACGACGCATTAACGTGTATTAAATTATAAACCCTCATTTAATTATCGAAATATCAACGTTCTCCGAGTATCGACGTTTTTATTTTATATTTAGCGTTTATTTTTCGTGTCTTACGCGTATCTTCCAAATCGCGTAACTTTTAAACTATCGGACCTCGATAATACCCACTTTAACGAATCATGGATAAGATTTATAATTATCTCACCACTCAATTTTTAAACATGCCATCTCATAGTGAGGTGTCCGATCCTTATGAGTTTTAAGGACACCTGTGAAATGTTTAAGCTACTAAGAACAATCGTAAATTGTCATTTCATGTCTCGTTTCTTTTATTTCAAAAGAAAATGAAGTTTGTCTCATCACCATATTATTTTGCCGAGATATCAATCCATCACACCGAGTCCATAAAATTTCTAAATGACCTTACTTACTAGCTAAGTCTTGCAAATCCTACTAATTGTTTTTGGTTCATATCATCTAAAAACACCATCATCAACAATATACGAGAGTTATTTCGAGCTGATTTTTGGAGTTCAAATGACTGGTCTTATGAAGTTATCAAAGGGTTTGCAAGAATAAAAATATTGGGTTGATTGTTATGGTGGATTTAGATACAACTTTGGTTACCTTGTTCTAAATCATCATCTCTCTCTCGTAAGGATCATATTCTTTGTTTTATAGCTTCTACAAATATTTTGATCTTGTATGTTTAATTCTCAGAATTATATGTATTGATATGTATTTTATGTTATAAGTATTATCTTTTATATAGTTTGGACATTGTATTTGGTGATTGAACAAAAACTACACTCATAGGCTTACTTTTGTAACAAATGGATGAAACTGTTTTTAGTCAGTTGTAAAACCGTGTGATATGGGCATAATAAGTAGGTTTTGTACCCTAGAAAATAATTAGGGTTATAGGCCTTTGTTTTATGGCGATTTGGCCGGTTTGCTCGTCTTGTAACGATACCCGATGATTTAGATATGGTCGAAACGATGAAAAGTGTAAAATCTGAACATGCTGTATAAACAGACCGAAAACTCCAAATATTTGTATACTGACCCCTAAATATGTAAAACTAAAAGTTGTAGCTAAACATATTTAGAACACACATGAATCGGATGGTTTTCTACGGATAAACGGTTTGAAAATGGCGGGCAAAATAGTGGAACTGAAGTTGGCTGCGAAAAACAGCCAACTCTTCTAAGTGATAGAATGGGTAAATGAGTTATGATAAGTATATTAGGGGTAATTAGACTTATAATGAGTAAACTACATAAGTTAAGAATGATTTTGGTAAAAATAACTCATGTAGATTATTTATGGTTTAAGAGAAACGGTCTAATTTATGAGGCATGTCGGTAAATTGTAAGAATTTGATCATACTGAATTAATGTAAAACGCGTTGATTTTTATAAAAACCGAAGTGGTAGGACCCACTTATCGGGAAGCATGGACTCATTTATATACTGATTATGTGAGCCGAGACTCGACCATCAAACAATATTAAGTTGATGTCGTTTGAGGTGATTTAGAACCCTAATGCATAGAAAGTAGAATTGGGCCATAAAAGCCCAACGTGCACTTATAATTGACTATAATGGGCTTAATTTTCAAAATGGGATAATAGATGGCAAATTGTTATCAAAGGTTTTATAAAAAGTTTATAAAACTTATACAATGTCCAAACTTACTAAAGTAAACTATCTACATATATATATGACTTATGTATAGTCTCGAACCTTAGACGCGACTCGTCATTTTAGGTCTCGTTCGATTATATGTTGACCGTTGGGCATCCCTTTCTCGATAAATGAGCGATTGATATCTCGTGAAGCGTGTATCGACTATTGGACGTTTGTTCCTTGATCTACGTGTAATAACTATATCAGGTGAGTTCATAGCCCCTTTTTACTACTTATACATTGTTTCTAAACGCGGGGTGAGATTTTACATGGTGGAACACATTCATTTAAAACTGTATGCTATCCAGAACTTGTATGCTATCCAGATCTTGTATGCTTTCCAGAACAGATTACCATTATTATTATTGCTTTTAGTCTATAGCCCTTAAGTTTCCTCTCCTGGTCATGAACCGTTAATTTACTTGTGTTGCTAAGCGCGAATGTTGTGGGTGGATCCATCGGGATTGACAATCCCCGTCCCATGTTGCGGTTGTTTAACCATGACGCATTTCATTTGTTTATTACTTGAGTATTTAGGCTGAATACTCACTAGGGTAACTTACATTGAGTTAAGCTTCGGTTCATGAACTAAATAGCAATAATAATAGTTTCGGACAATGGTTACTGTACATAACATTTTCCCTATTTCTTGTTACAAATGAATGCTTGTGTTCCACACCTTTATTGCTAAACCTATGAATATCACTCAATTTTATGTTGAAGATTTTACATGTTTAATCTCAGGTATTAATACTTAGCTTTGTTTGGATGGGAGCCCGCAGGATATTATCACAGCTTGGAGATTTCTGTGTATATTTAAACTTTGGTTTTATCTAAAACTATCAGAAATTTATCATATATTCTTGATAACTATATGTTACAAAACCATAATGAATAATAGATTTTCCGCTTATAAAACTCTGGGACCTTTGTTTAAAAACTCTGATCTTTTTATGATGTAATGTATATGTTTTATTACGTCAACTTTGTGTCAACATTATTTCATTATTTCTTGTACCATGACGTGGAACCCTATTGCTGCCTAGTTGTTTCCTTGCCTGATTTTGGGGGTCTCACATATTCCAGGTGTCCAACGCGGATAACTTCTTATAACCAATTTCTTTTTACATATACATCATATGTATATACACGTACACCTATTACTACTTTTTATAAGCAACAAAAATAAGATATGTATATATACGTACACCATTAAAAATAACATATGGGTAGTATGTAACTGGTACAACAAGTCTGACATAATTCCACCAAACAAATTAAATACAAAACCAATTGTACTAGAAGTTTATTCATCATCTTCTTGAACTCTTCGTATTTCAAAACTTTCTACCATAAACACAATATAACTTTTTACCATAAACAATACCAGTTGTTGGTTTGTATACCAATCCGTCTCATTTTTCCGGCAAGATTTACAATCGTAACTGACATAGATTTTCGGGGAGATCTACAAACGGCAATGGATAGGTGGTTGAGGGGCTGATGGTGCATGTTACGGGGATGCATGATGATCTATAAAGAATGTTTACGAGTTTGTGATAGAAGAAAATCATCGTTTTAATACAGTTTTTTAAGCATGGTGTATCGGAGATAAGAATGATGGTGTTGTAATAAACTAGTTTTATCACAAGATTAACGATATAATCAAGAACTTCCAAGAAACGTTAAGGAACTATTATAGAAAATATTAGAGCTTAAGAAAGAAATATCACCTTGAAGTGGTGGTGAATGGTGCAAGTTTATTCATACTTTGCATGAGTATTTATACTACTCAATTACACTATACATTTCACCATTTACACTTAGGTAATTAGGGAATACTAGGATCCACATTATTAACATAAGGTTGACAAAAGTGGTTGATGACGTATAGTCCCCAGCCGGGTCATGGACCCGGCCCAAGGGTACTACCCGTATCCGGCCCATCACAGATGGGTGGGATAATGTCAGTCAGGCTTATGGGCTTGGATGAACAGTAACCGCACACATGTGTGCGGCCCACGGCCCAGTACGCCCGACACGGCCGACATAGGGTTAGACAGAATGATATTATGTCTAGGAATATCTTTACCCCAATAAGAGAGGATATTCACTACCAGAATTAGAAGATAACAATCATTCTAATTCTGGTGCTTATCTCTTCCTTGGGGCCGAAGGATCAGTGAAAGCCCACTAGGGTTTCACTGCCTATAAAAGGAACCCCCAAGGGTTCCACAAAGGTATTACGACTCACTCTAAACTCATATAACCCTAAATCGATTACTTACTCTCACGCTGGAGTCTAATCGTGGGAAACCTTCCCACGGTAAGCTTAACGCGTGTTGTTTAGTGTGCAGGATCCCAACCAAACAATTCACTTGGTGCAGGAGCCGGAGCCCAGTCTACCCGAATTAAGCCTAATTCGGGTCTAGCAAGGATCAACCAACTTTTGCATCAACAAGTTGGCGCCATCCGTGGGACCATAACACTAAGCTAGAACAAAATCCCATCTCAAATCTCCAATGACGAAGGGGCATCCGCCTACTAACCCCAGGAATGTGAATCCTGGGACCCGGAAGTCCCAAGGGGAAGGGATTCTCATCCCCAACCAATCACCTAACCGTCTCGCAGGCGGGCTGGGTAACCGTAGCGGTTTTCAACCCGCGAGGGTGACGAGCACGATCTCGGTGACACCCCCGCCTACTTCAACCCTGGACAACCCTGATCCAGGGAGTGCGCCAGACCCTCCTAACAAGGAACCGCGCAGACCCTCGACGGACGAAGAAGTGGAAGCCCTGCCACTCAGTGAGGAGGATCTTACTCGAGTTCTCACTCAGAACTTTGAAAGGATCGTCCCAGGGATCGCATCAAGATTGAGTCTAGGGAGGAACCTCCAAGCCAGACTCAACTTTGGTGACAGTGGACCAACCACCCCCTCCCAAAACCGGAGAAAAAGGAGAACCCGGCCTCAGGAGCAGGGAACCTTTGAGGAAAACCCTCAACCCCGGAATGTGTTTGAACGCATAGGGGACCGCCTTATGCAAGAACTAACACAGTCCCAAGAAGGAGAAAGGTCGGATGGCTCACCCGAGCGGCCAGATCGAGAGCTGACCAGAACCACACGCCGCCCAAGTGTGTGGGATAGAATGAACACTGGGAGAAAGGCTCCTGGTTCGTCTCAAAAAGTGGTCCCTATTCAAAGGGCGGGGCACCACCACCGTCCCCAGATCCGTCTGGGGAGGACTCAGATGACCATCCACCTAAGCGCCGCCGGCCAAGGCGCACGCCTCCACCACCAAACAATGAGGAATATTACGGTGGCCCTTACTATCGGGATACGGAAGCAGAGGACCTCTCGCGTCCATGGTGTGAACCATGGGATGACCCTAGGCTCACACGGCCATGGGCTGATCCCAGGGAAGATCCGTTTACCCTCCGTATACGGAACTATTCTGAGGACACCAAACGTCGCATGCCGACATGTATCAAGACTTATGATGGGTCCGGTGATCCTGTGGATCACCTCAAAATATTCGATACTCAGGCTAAAATTGAGCGATGGCCCATGCCTATATGGTGCCAAATGTTTAATTCAACCTTGATTGGAAACGCTCGTGACTGGTTCGAGGCACTCCCCCCACGGAGCATTGACAGTTTCACGGAACTACGCACTGCGTTCGAGAACAATTATACTCAAAGGAAGAAGTATAATAGGGATCCGGTCTCACTGGCAACCGTTAAGCAACGGCCGGGGGAGTCCACAGAAGCCTTCACTGAGCGCTTCAATGATGAGTGCACACGCACAAGAACCATGCCAGAGCTCCTGAAAATCTCTGACTACATGCACGCCATAACAGACAGAAAACTAATCAGGCGCCTCAACGACAAGCGCCCAGAGAGATATGATGACCTCATGGAAAGGGTCAGAAATTTCATAGAGGGAGAGACAGCTGTTGCCGCAGCCTACCCATCCCGAGGAAATGGGTACCGGTCAAATGACCAGTCCCGGAGACAGTCGGGCGGTCAAGGCAACCAGAACAATAACAAGGGCTCGGACTATAAGAGCCAAAGCAAAGGCGGACGGTCGGACGACAAGTTCACCCCCCTAAAGATGTCCTACCGGGAGATCTTGTTGACTGAAGGGGCGAACTTTCCAAGGCCTCCCCCAATGACCACACCCCCGGAACGTCGGCAAGGAAGTCGCTTCTACGAATTCCATAACGACAAAGGACACGACACGGAGGAGTGTATCCAGCTCAAGAAGCATATTGAGTCGCTAATCAAATCAGGCAAACTCAAGCACCTAGTTAAGGATTGGAAAGACGGAAAGGACAACAACAAGAAGTATGATAAGAAGGATCCCCAAAAGGACAAGCCTTCTACCATATATATGATCCAATCCAGACAGCGCCGCACGAGACAGAAAATTGGCCAAAAATTTTCACGCGGCAAGGAAATCTCATTCCCTCTCATTACAACAAGCGACGTGATTGATGCGCCTCTCACTATTGAGATAAGCATTGGAACACACAATGTTCGTCGTATGTATGTGGATGGAGGGTCGTCAGCAGAGGTGCTGTATGAACACTGCTTTGTGCAGTTATGCCCAGAAATAAGGAGCCAATTAGTACCGGCCACGTCGCCGCTTACTGGCTTTAGTGGAGACACTATCTGGCCGATAGGGCAGTTGCGTTTGCTTGTCACCATTGGGAATGAGGAACATTCCACTACAACGTGGATGAACTTCATGGTGATACGTTCACACTCTCCTTATAATGGAATCATAGGCAGACCAGGCATTTTGGCTATCCGGGCAGTACCCTCTACGGCACACGGAATGATTTAATTCCCCGTTGATGGGGGAATCGTTACTATTTACAACACAGTCGTGCCAACATCCGAGTGTCACACCGTGACAACACCGGCACCACCTGTCCCACCCAAGGATGGAGCACCACCACCCAATTGGAAGGTGGCCATTCACCCTGACTATCCGGAACAGGAGGTATCCATAGGAGGGGCGCTCTCGGATAGCGGCAAAAGGGCCATGTGCTCTCTTTTAAGTGCAAACCTGGACATATTCGCATGGGAGCCAAAACATATGACGGGTGTGCCACGTGCGATAGCAGAGCATAAGCTCCAGATCCGCCAAGGGTACCAACCCATCAAGCAAAAGAAGCGCGGCCAGGCGCCCGAGCGAAGTCAAGTTATACTGGAGGAAGTGCGGAAGCTGGTGGACGCAGGCATCATGCGCGAGGTATACTACCACGAGTGGTTATCCAATCCGGTCATGGTCAAGAAACATGACGGAAGTTGGCGCATGTGCGTGGATTTCACGGATCTGAACAAGGCCTGCCCACAGGACTGTTACCCGCTGCCAGAAATCGACTGGAAAGTAGAGTCCTTGTGTGGATATCCTTTCAAATGCTTCTTGGATGCATATAAAGGGTATCACCAAATCCAGATGGCGGAGGAGGATGAAGAAAAAACGGCGTTCCACACGAGCCAGGGCGTATATTGCTATACGAAAATGCCGTTCGGATTAAAGAACGCCGGCGCTACGTATCAGCGGTTGGTGGATAAAGCTTTCGAATCACAAATAGGACGCAACTTGGAAGTATATGTTGATGACTTGGTGATAAAAAGCCACACGGAGGAGGCACTTCTCCGGGATGTCCAGGAGACATTCGACACGCTGAGAAGGATTAACATGAAGTTAAATCCAAAGAAATGTACGTTTGGTGCAACAGAAGGAATGTTCCTGGGATATTTGATTGACCCAAACGGCATCAAACCTTGTCCAGAAAAGACGGACGCAGTGATACGGCTACCGTCCCCGCAGACACGGAAGGATGTGCAGTCCCTGAATGGGAAGTTAGCCGGGCTGAATAGATTTCTATCTAAATCCGCAGAGAAGTCATTACCCCTATTTAAGACACTCAAGAAGTGTATTAGAAAGGGAGACTTCCGTTGGACGAAGGAAGCTGAGGAAGCCTTCGGCCAACTCAAGCAGCATCTCGCATCTCTCCCCATGTTGGTAGCTCCCCGGCCAAAGGAGGAACTCGTTATGTATCTCTCAGCTACTCATGGCGCAATAAGCGCGGTACTGATGACGGATAGAGACACAATACAAACCCCGGTCTACTTTATAAGTAGAACATTACAAGGGGCGGAGCTGAATTATTCCTCCATGGAAAAATTGGTGTTAGCACTAGTATTTGCTACAAAGCGACTGCGCCGGTACTTTCAGGCGCACCCAATTGTGGTGATTACGGATCAGCCAATCAAGCAGGTTATCTCTAGACCAGACGTGGCGGGGAGGCTGGAAAAATGGAGCATCCTATTGGGGGGCCACAATATATCTTACAGACCAAGGACGGCGGTTAAAGGCCAGATCTTGGCAGATTTCCTGATCGAGAAGCCGGATGAGGAAGAACCAGTCATTAAGCAAGACGAGATCCCAACAGAACCTTGGGTGCTATTCACGGACGGATCCTCCTGCACAGACGGGTCCGGGGCAGGTCTCATCCTCACAAATCCAGAAGGAATGGAATTCACATACGCCCTCCGTTTTGAGTTCACGGCCACCAATAACGAAGCGGAATATGAAGCATTAATTGCGGGTTTAAAAATCACCGCTAGAATGGGAGTCCGCAACCTTGAGGCCTACGTGGACTCACGGCTTGTCGCGAACCATATTCTAGGTGGGTATGTGGCTAAGGAGGACAACATGGTCAGGTACTTGGAAAAAGTCAAGTCGTTAATCGCGACTTTCAGTAAGTTTTCCATCAAGCAGGTGCCAAGGGGCGAGAACAAAAAAGCGGACGCTCTTAGCAAGATCGCATCCACGAGCTTCGCCCACTTGTCCAAACAGGTTTTGGTGGAAATACTCAAGGAGAAATCTATCACGGAAGGGGAGGTAGCCGCTATAGTTGAGGAGGAGGGACCTACGTGGATGACCCCAATCATCAACTATTTGACTAATGAAACCCTTCCAGACGAGGAAAAAGCAGCAAGACGCATCAAAAGGAAGTCACAACATTTTGAACTCCGAGAAGGCATCCTTTACAAGCGCTCTTTCTTGCAGCCGTGGCTGCGGTGTGTTGGGCCACGTCAGGCGGCTTACGTCATTAGTGACATACATGAAGGGTTGTGCGGCATGCATGCAGGCCCACGATCCGTGGTGGCTAGAGCCTTACGAACAGGTTATTATTGGCCCACCATGCACAGGGACGCGCGCGACATGATTCGCAAGTGCAACGACTACCAGGTGCATAGGCCAGTCCCGCGACACCCGCAGCAGGAGCTTACACCTATCACGTCCCCATGGCCATTTTACAAATGGGGGATTGACATTGCAGGACCATTTCCTGTAGCTGCGGGGGGGGGGGGGGGTTAAATTCTTGATTGTTGCAATGGACTACTTCACACGATGGATAGAAGCCAAGGCAGTCAAGTCTATCACAGGTAAGCAGGTCAAGAAGTTTGTGTGGGAACACATCGTGTGCCGTTTCGGTCTACCAGGAGAAATTATCTCGGACAACGGCAAGCAGTTCACGGACAACCCATTCAAGGATTGGTGTGCATCATTGAACATCAAACGGCGCTTCGCGTCCGTTAAACATCCACAAACAAACGGCCTTGTCGAACGAGCAAATAGGAGCTTGGGGAATGGAATCAAGGCGCGGCTGGATGAACGACAGGGCAAATGGGTCGATGAGTTGTCACACGTGCTATGGGCACATAGAACCATGATCAAAACAGCCAACGGAGATACTCCATTTGCATTGGCTTACGGCACTGAAGCCGTTATACCAGCAGAAATAGGGATGCCTACTATCCGCACGGCGGAGGTTAACATCGTCACAAACGATGAACAACTGCGAATCAACCTAGATCTGTTGGAAGAAAAAAGGGAAATAGCAGCCATCAATGAGGCTAAGTCCAAGGCTAAGATGAAGGCTTATTATGACGCCAAGGTCAAGGGTGTTTCTTTTCGACCGGGAGACTACGTCTATCGTGCTAACGAAGCGAGTCGAGTGGAGAATACAGGAAAACTGGGCCCTAAATGGGAAGGACCGTATGAAGTCACTGAAACCTTGGGACGAGGCGCGTACAAGTTGCGTGACATGGATGGCCGCGACCTAGAGCGCACATGGAACATATCCAACCTCAAAAGGTGCTATCTTTAAAAGCTACGGCTTCCGCATGGGGCTTCGCTATAAGCGGCTTTAATAAAGAACCATGCGGGTCATTTGTTTTGTTTGTTTTTCTCATGTTTGTTTAAGTTTCCTTTCTTATTTTTTAGGACTTGTCGTCATTATTCAAACGAAAGTGTAAATGTTATAATAAAATGCCGTGGTGCCTAGCTAGCTCCACGGCCTGTTTCGTGCAAACCATTTTTCCTTCTTTGTTATATTTTTTGTTAGCCGTATGAATTTTACTTGTATTATAATATGCCATGTTTCATTCGTATGCATTCTCTCAAATTACTGTACATGTACCGTACGCCTCCAGGTGGGGTAAGAGGATTAAGTGAACCTACTAATTCAACTTGCCGCGTAAGAGGGATGCAACCCCAGCCGCACGGATCACGTATCCTTACTAGACACCTTACTCACAAGACGTTGAGGTAAGTTTCATATGCTATAGCCACATGGTGCTCCGCATAAACAAAGACGCACGTCGCATGTCTAGTAAATTATAGACTTGTATGCATTTTCTTTGTGTGTAAGACGTGATATATCATGCAGTATTGATCTACAATATTTCAAACACAAGTAAAATACACAGGTTTCTATACATGTCAAAATTGCCGTGGTTACTCACGGACTTATAAAACACAAATATTGTTAGCCGTGTACATGCACGGACGAATAGAGACGATACATATTCATAGATTACAAAACAAGTGTTTGATCATGAAAAAGGAGCATCCTAAATAGAGGGGAGAAACCTACCCATTTATGCTTGCTCTTCGATCAGACGCGGCAACCATTCATCACTTTCTCCCCGCTTCTGGGCTTGAGCCGCGGTTCTTTCCAACACCACACCTAAGGGTTCCTCGTCAAGCACGACCCTGGTTACGTCTTCGTATATAGGAAGGGTTAGAGGAAAGGAAGCATTGGAAGGCGTGCTAGGACTGAGCTTTTCCATGATTTCAGTGTTTGGGGCATCTTTGGTGGCCTCCAGCTCATCCAGGAATGGGTAATGTAGATCTTGCATCGCGGCCATGGAGGCAGTCATCTTGCTGGCAGCTTCGGGCTTAAAGAAGGTATGACGGGCGATGTCTCCCCCTTTCGTGATCAGCTCAGCAGCCTCAACCATTCCTTCGTGTCGTCCGTGGTCAATACCATCAGATACAAGGTTGGCGAACTGTTGTACAAAGGATGGGGCCTCTAGCACCTTCATGACGGCTAGGCGTGCTCCATGCCCAACCATCCACCTACGGCCGGCAATGGCTGTTAGCAGTTGGGGGCATAGTACGTTGTCACGCTCAGCGGTCAGGGCATCAATCATCAATTCTTTTTGGGCAACTGCCTCTTTCAGTTCTTGGATGACGACCCTCTCCTCAGCAAGGTCTGTCTGCACTTTTTCCATGTTTTGGACGGCCAGGTGCGCGTCCTCTAGTTTCTGGTTCAGAACATCTACTTGGCTGGAGTAAGAGTGGGCAGAAGCTTCCGCCGTGGTTACCTATAGGGAAAAACGTGTTAGCACATTCATTTTTTAGTATATATGGGTGGCGCGGCACGGATATGTACCTTGGTGTTTGCAGCATCTAGTTGAGACTCAAGGTGGGTTACTTGCTGATCGTATTCACTCGCGCGGGCTGACTGTTTTTTGATGGTCGCCTTGGCATTCACTAGTTTGGATTGGAGGTCAGCAATCAGGGCTTCATTATCTTCAATCATTTTTTCTCTCCGTCCAACTTTCCTCTTGAGAGAGTCAACATGCCCAAGTGCAGCTTCAAACCTAACCCTCATTGAGGTTCCCATCGCCATTTGATGTACCAGCGTCCCATTATACTCATCCGCCAAATCCGCATGACTGAGCGAGTTTACCTCTTGCACCAAGCTTGGTGGTATGCAGTTATTGAGGTACTCCCGGCACTCGTCAGCATTCCTCAATCGCGACGCCGTGGTAATAGTCCATACAGGGTTAAAAGGTTGGGGAGCGCCGGATGTGGGGAAGTCTTGGGAAGCTAGGGGTGAACCATCTTCAAAAACAGGGCCGGACCTTGTGGGGGCTGTGGGGTCTTCTTCGACAGTTTTTCCTTTCTCCTTATCCACTTGGGTGTCAGAAGGAGGCGCGGCACCAGCCTGGTTGTCCCTGCGACACGAGTATTACGAAATATCTTAAGTATGGCTTAAAAAAAAGAAGCGGAAATTCTTGCATATTGAGATGGTCTCTTACATATTGCTTCTTGCTACTTCGGAGGCGGTTGGGTCAATTTGGGTGACGGGATCGACATGAGCGGCCCGGTTAGCCTCGGAACCCTGGGTGGCACTCCCAACAGATTGATACAGGGGGTGGTCTTCTCGAAGCCTCTTGGCAGGAGCATTGTGTTCACCAATCTCGACCGAGGCAGTCCCTCTCGCACGGTTCCCCCTCTTCCGGGTACGCCTGGTGATGGGCTGCGTTGTTAGTTCAGCAATCTCCTCTTCGGCTTCCTCCTCTTCGTCCAAGTTGACATGTTGTTGCACTTCATCATCATCATCGCCCATCAGTCGACGAATGCTGGAGTCGGTTTGTTCAATATTGTCTCCTTGTTGTTCTCTATGTGGAGAGGAGGGCCCGGCCCCTCCTTGGTTCATCTGGTTGTTACCACCGCTGTTGTCTCCATGTCCCTCGTCAGAATGGGGATCAGGCACGGCTTCCAAGGCAACCGTCACTGGTCGGGTGTGCTCGAGAAGGGGTTGTTCATTTTCACGAAGAGGACGGAGACCTTCCGGCACAAGCCTTGGATCGCCCTGGCGCAACAGTCCAAAAAAGTTCATTTCTGTCCAGCACAAAACAATAAATGTTAGTTATTATGCAAACACATGTATACATTCTTCTTGGCGTACGGATGATTAACCTACCTTCGCCCTGCCTTCTCCAAAAAACGGGATACCTATTGGAAGGACCAAAGTAATTGCGGCTAATTCCTAGCAAGCATAGGAATGATTCGGGTAGGTTTATGTGGAATCCAGTCCTATTTAGATCTAAATCTTGAGAGTGACGAGGATTGTATGTACTGGTGTGCGGCTTGGGGTCGTGCGGGAATCTGGTTCTAATGACATAATCACCCGGCCATACCACTGCGTCAATGAAAAAGTAATGATCATACCAATTTTTCAGTGAATCCATTGGTTTGTTGTGTGATTGTGGACTGTTGGAGGCTCGTTTCTTGAAAGATACTCAACCGTTCACTAAGTTGGGGGTGTAAAACAACCTAAATAACTCTACGATTGGGGGGATTCTCCTAGCACGGCAAAGAATCTCGAATTGGCTAATCTTACAGGCACCTATGCAGTGGAGCTGACTAATGTGTACATTATAATATCCTAGCAGATCTACGAGAAAGTGGGTGAAAGGGATGCGGTAATTAGCTGCGTCAAACAGGCGAGTATAGAGGCCTATCTTACCCGCTGGAGCCTCAGTTATGAGGTCTCCGGCGCCAGGAAGTGAGGGGTGTAGGTTGGTAGGGATGAAGTAATTTGTACAAAAATGGTTTAATTGGTCTTGGGTCATGACATTTAGCACGGATCCGATGGTAGGGCTGTTTCTATGAGCCATTACTAAAAAAGAGTGTAAGGACGTGGTATTCTAACCTGCGTGTGAAGGGATCCGTGCGTACTTGGTTCAAGCTCAGAGAAAAGCTTTAATGGCAGAAATGGAGGTTATGAACTGTGTGTTTCACACAGCCGTAGGGGTGGCTTATTTATAGGGTTGCCTCGAGGGTCACAGCCTGTTGGATGTGTGACACGTGTCGGCCACTATTCTTAATCGTGTGGCTAGGGGGCAAGTGGCAAGTGAAACGTCAGGTGGGACCCACGGGTCATATCTGACCCACACGTTTGCACTGCTCAAGGTTCTGATTGTCTGCACTTTTTTCAGTCAAATAAGTCAGATGAACAGTTGTTCATGTCGGGTTATGCGGCTCTTACGTAAGACTTGACATTTAATGATATATTTAATTTGTCTCGGCTGCTATGTATGGATGAAGTAGTGATAAGATAACTTCTTAAGCCAGGTTGCCACGTGCGGCCAACATAAATTCTTGAACAAAATGGTCCTTTGCTATGGTTTCCTTGGTACGTCCGGGAGCATCTTTGAAGTCTAGAGGTTCCACCTACGGTTGTAACAACTAGACTGGGGGACATGATGACGTATAGTCCCCAGCCGGGTCATGGACCCGGCCCAAGGGTACTACCCGTATCCGGCCCATCACAGATGGGTGGGATAATGTCAGTCAGGCTTATGGGCTTGGATGAACAGTAACCGCACACATGTGTGCGGCCCACGGCCCAGTACGCCCGACACGACCGACATAGGGTTAGACAGAATGATATTCTGTCTAGGAATATCTTTACCCCAATAAGAGAGGATATTCACTACCAGAATTAGAAGATAACAATCATTCTAATTCTGGTGCTTATCTCTTCCTTGGGGTCGAAGGATCAGTGAGAGCCCACTAGGGTTTCACTGCCTATAAAAGGAACCCCCAAGGGTTCCACAAAGGTATTACGACTCACTCTAAACTCATATAACCCTAAATCGATTACTTACTCTCACGCCGGAGTCTAATCGTGGGAAACCTTCCCACGGTAAGCTTAACGCGTGTTGTTTAGTGTGCAGGATCCCAACCAAACAATTCACTTGGTGTAGGAGCCGGAGCCCAGTCTACCCGAATTAAGCCTAATTCGGGTCTAGCAAGGATCAACCAACTTTTGCATCAACAGTGGTAGCCAATAATAGAACCATTTTAGTTACTAATTTATAACACTCCCCCTTGGATGCCACTTTTTCAAAGTAGAGTTAGCCTTGAAATACTGCCTCGTTAAAAACCTTGCTAAAGAAAAACCCAGTGGGAAAAAACTTTAGTCAAGGAAAAGAGTGCATTGTATAGTTGACTCCCCCTGATGTAGACATTCGTAGAGTATTATGACTTCTGTACATGTCGCATGCCAATAGCATGGACATGTTTCCTGAATACCGAAGTTGGGAGTGCCTTGGTGAAAAGATCTGCTGAATTGTTGCTTGATTGGACATATTTCATTTCAATCTGATTATCCTTTATGAGATCTTGAGTGTATGCAAAGTATCTTGGCGGTATATGTTTAGTCCTGTCGCTTTTGATATAGCCTTCTTTCATTTGTGTGACACAAGCTACATTGTCTTCGTAGATGAGTGTTGGGCTTTTCTCTTCATTTAGCCCACAAGATGTCGTAATCATATGTGTCATTGACCGCAACCATACACATTCTCTACTGGCTTCATGTATTGCAATAAGTTCAGCATGATTTGATGATGTTGCTACGAGTGTTTGCTTTTGAGAACGCCATGAAATAGCAGTGCCTCCATTTAAGAACACGTAACCAGTTTGAGATCTAGCTTTGTGAGGATCAGACAAATAACCTGCATCAGCATAACCAACCAATCCTTGTTTTGAATTACTGGAGTAAAATAAACCCAAGTCAGTTGTTCCTCGAAGGTATCGGAATATGTGCTTGATTCCATTCCAATGCCTTTTTGTAGGAGATGAACTGAATCTTGCTAACAAATTAACTGCAAAGGAAATATCGGGTCTTGTACAATTTGTTAGAGACATAAGAGCTCCAATTGCGCTTAGATACGGGACTTCTGGACTAAGAACATCTTCATCTTCTTCACATGGGCGAAACGGATCATTGTCAATATTTAGTGATCTTCCTACCATCGGTGTACTTAACGATTTTGCTTTATCCATATTGAAACGTTTTAGAACCTTCTCAGTATAATTTGATTGATGAACAAGTATGCCGTTAGGCATGTGCTCGATTTGCAAGCCAAGACAATATTTTGTCTCCCAAGGTCCTTCATTTCAAATTCTTCCTTTAAGTGCACAACGACTTCATTGATTTCGGTATTTGTACCAATGATGTTGAGATCATCAACATAGACGGCTATAATTACGAAACCATATGTTGTTTTCTTGATAAAGACACAAGGACATATAAGATTACTCTTGTGTCCTTTTCTTTTCAAATAATCACTTAAACGATTATACCACATGCGTCCAGATTGCTTTAACCCATACAAAGATCTTTGTAATTTGACTGAATACATGTCTTTGGGTTTTGCACTTAATGCAGCTGGCATTCTAAAACCATCGGGTACTTTCATATAGATATCACTATTAAGTGATCCATACAAGTAAGCCGTAACAACATCCATAAGACGCATGTCTAAGTTTTCATAAACTGCTAGGCTGATCAAGTATCGAAATGTAATTGCGTCCATTACTGGAGAATACGTTTCCTCATAATCAATCCCTGGTCTTTGAGAAAGACCTTGAGCAACAAGTCTAGCTTTATATCTTATGACTTCATCGTTCTCATTTCGTTTTCGTATGAAAACCCATCTGTACCCAACTGGTTTCACAGTTCCAGGTGTAAGAACAATTCGTCTAAAAACCTTTCGTTTATTAAGTGAATTTAATTCAGCTTCCATTGCTTCTTTCCATTTGTTCCAGTCATGTCTACCTTGACATTCAATGACTGATGTTGGTTCTGGATCATCAGTTCCATTCATGATATCACATGCAACATTATAACAGAATTTATCATCAATAATTTCTGTTCCAGTCTGTTCCAATGGTATTTTTGAGTGACCATAATTGATTGAAATATCTTTATTGATATCATCAATTTCCTCTTCTGAAGGAGCAACATTTTGTGTTTCTTCAAGAACAACATCCTCATTGATAATTGCATTTTCGACTGCTTTTCTTTTTCTAGGATTTTTATCCTTAGAACCAATTGACCTCCCACGCTTCAAACGTGCTTTGGACTCTTGAGTGACTTTATCATCAGATTTTATGTCTGGAATTTCAACCCGGGATGGAGCATTAACAGCTGGTATGTAAGATTTAGTCACTCTTTTTGTATCAGTGAATGCATCAGGTAACTGATTTGCAATCTCTTGCATGTGCATTATCTTCTGAACCTCAGTCTCACATTGTTTAGTACGAGGATCAAGATACATCAGTGAAGGTTCACTCCATGAGACATCTTTCTCATTGTTTTTCTTTTCTCCCCCAAGCGGAGGGAAAATTGCCTCATTAAATTGGCAATCAGCAAAACGTGCTGTGAAGACATCACCTGTCAAGGGTTCAAGATATCTTATGATAGAATTTGTTTCATATCCAACATATATCCCCAACCTTCTTTGAGGACCCATTTTTGTTCGTTGGGGTGGTGCAATAGGAACATATACTGCACACCCAAAAATTCTAAGGTGGGATATGCTTGGCTCTTGACCAAAAGCAAGTTGCATTGGAGAGTACACATGGTTTGCACTAGGTCTCATGCGTATCAAAGACGCAGCATGCAAGATTGCGTGACCCCATATAGATATGGGGAGTTTTGTTCTCATGATCAACGGTCTAGCTATCATCTGTAGACGCTTAATCAATGATTCAGCTAAACCATTTTGTGTGTGTACATGAGCAACTGGATGTTCAACGACAATCCCTACTGACATACAGTAGTCATTAAATGCTTGAGACGTGAACTCACCAGCATTATCAAGTCTTACACGTTTAACAGTGTAATCCGGAAAATGTGCTTCTCAATTTAATGATTTGAGCAAGGAATTTTGCAAACGCCACGTTACGAGTTGATAACAGTGATACATGAGACCATCTACTTGATGCGTCTATTAGGACCATAAAATATCTAAATGGTCCACATGGTGGATGTATCGGTCCACAAATATCACCTTGAATTCTTTCAAGAAACACAGGTGATTCTTTTTCAACTTTGAGTGGCGATGGTCTTGCAATTAACTTCCCAAGAGAACAAGATGTACATGGATCCATTTTATCGATCTGAAGGTTTTTCTGATTCTTCAATGGATGTCCATGTGTACTTTGAATTATCCTTTTCATCATTGTCGATCCTGGATGACCTAATCGATCATGCCATAAACTGACTATACCAGTATCACAATATTTCTCTTTAATCACCATATGTGATTCTGCTACACTTAAATGTGTATAATGCAATCCAGAATGGAGCATTGGCAGTTTTTCCAGTACAGTGCTTTTATCAATTATATGCAAATATTTCTCGTTCTCAATTGTTGTAGTTTGAGTGTTATATCCATTAAGATATATGTCACAGAAACTTAACAAGTTTCTACTCGACTTAGGAGAAAATATAGCATTGTTTATCAAAAACTTTGTTCCGTTTGGTAGCATGAAATTAGCTTTTCCCATTCCTTCTATCAAGTCCACGGGACCTGATATTGTACGTATTGTTCCTTTGGTTGGTTTATATTCTGAAAAATATTTCTTTGACTTGAGGATGGTATGTGTAGCACCGCTATCTGCTATACATAGGTCTCCAACCTTTTGTTGATGTTGTGCTCCAATGGAATTCATTTTAACTTCAAATAAAAATTTAGAGCATATGTATTAGAAAAATAACTAGAAGTTCATATTATTCAAAGTTATTTTACATGAAAATGAAACCCTAGTTATCGAATGAAAAATCACACTTGAAAGGAAATACATATGGAAGGGAAATACATCAAAGCAAAAGACATATTTAACATAGTTCATCTCAGATATCTATATCATTGAAGAAATCTGGAGTGGTCAACTCAGTGTCACCACCAGAGTAGTCTGAGACATCTAGGTCATTGTTTCCAAAATTAACTTGGTCTACCAGGTTGACCTCTTTCTCATTTTGCTTGAGAGATGCTTGATACAACTCACAGAGGTGAGGGGCTGTTCGACACGACTTTGCCCAGTGGTTTGAGCTACCACATCTAAAGTAAGAACCATCAGTGTTTTGTGATGGGCCAGACTCACCATTATGCTTGCGCTTGCCCACATTTTTGGTCTTATTGTTTCGTGGAGCATAATTGTTGGTTCTTTGACCATTACCACGGGTGAATCCCCGGCCATGAGTATAAACTCGACTGTTTTTCTTGTTTCGGTCAAAAGAACGTTTATGGCCATGAGAATTCTTTTTTTCCAAATTGCACACGACCTTTTCCATGACTTTGGCCTAGCCCACGTATAAAGCCTTTGGTATCATTCTTAGTAGCATTCACTTCAGGATATGCTAATGATCCAGTGGGACGAGACTGATGATTTTTCATCAAAAGCTCGTTATTATGTTCAGCAACAAGAAGATAAGCATTTAGCTCAGAATATCTTGTGAATTTCTGTAGTCGGTATTGTTGCTGCAAAGTCATGTTTGATGCATGAAATGTGGAGTAAGTTTTCTTCAACATATCTGCATCGGTAACAGTTTGTCGACAGAATTTAAGCTGTGAACAAATCCTGAACAAAGCAGAGTTGTACTCATTGACCTTTTTTAAGTCTTGGAATCGCAAAGATCTCCACTCTTCTCGGACAGCTGGAAGTAAAACTTCCCTTTGATTATCAAAGCGATCCTTAAGATCTTTCCAGAGAACACTTGGATCTTCAGTAGTAAGGTATTCAAATTTTAGTCCATCATCAATATGTTTACGAAGGAAAATGTTTGCCCTTGCTTTATCTTGTGGTGGACTATCATTGTTTTCAACAATAGTTTGTAAAATTCGCATAGATTCAAGATGCATTTTAACATCAAGAACCCATGGCATATAGTTTTTTCCAGTGACATTAAGAGCACCAAATTCAAGCTTTGATAAGTTTGACATTTCTGAAAATATCAAAATATAGACAAACAACATATTATTAGAATCCGTTAATATTGATGCATATTGCAGTACAGAGTAATGGAAGAATAACAGATACATACAAGCCAAAACAAATACAAAAATCTCCAGGTGGGAGATTAACCATTGGGTAAATAAGCAGAATGGTTGCGATGATGATAACAACTAAAAACGGGCTAATCATCCTTGAAAACTTCGTTGAGCAATAAAAACTTGACTTTTAATAAAGTTGATGATTATTTTTGTGAAAATTTTGTGGATTGACAGCTCTGAATTTATACTGAAAAATATAAACGTTGAAAAGATGTTTGTTTCTGTTTTCGACCGTTACAAAAATGCTGTGAGAATATACCTTTTTTTTATATAAATATTATTAAAAAAAATGGTTATGAATAATAAATAAGATTTAAACTGGTTTAACACATTATGATAAATGCACAATGTAAAGATTAGTAAACATGAGAATAAGAATTAGTGTGTGAAGATAAATAACAGTTAAGACATAAATAAAGATTAGTTAACACATAAGTAAATGTTAATTGCGTAAAGTAAATGTTAGTTGCATAAATAAATGTTAGTTGCATAAATAAATGTTAGTTTCATAAATAAAAAGGTTAGTGATAACAATAATAAAAGTTAGTGTAGTAATAAGATGTAAAATAGTTAGTAGTCCCAAGATTGTCATATGTCCATGGTAGAATCTCATATGTGTCCATATAGTTGGTTAAGATAATTGTGCATCTAATTATCATTCTAAATGTCGATAAGAAAATTGTATAGCTTTATTGAGTTTCTTTTATGAAGTTTATAACATTTTAAGAAAACGAGTGTCTTTGTAAATTATAAACGATTTTCATAAAATGTATATTATGTTGATTTCGAAACCAAGTTAAGAAAATGTTTATATCAAAAAGATTTTCTAAAACTTGCGAAACCAAGTTAAGAAAATGTTTATATCAAAAAGATTTTCTAAAACTTACTTGATTATAACGACGTGAACGATCGTGCTGATAACGTGTTGTAATAAACTAGTTTTATCACAAGATTAACGATATAATCAAGAACTTCCAAGAAACGTTAAAGAACCATTATAGAAAATATTAGAGCTTAAGAAAGAAATATCACCTTGAAGTGGTGGTGAATGGTGCAATTTTATTCATACTTTGCATGAGTATTTATACTACTCAATTACACTATACATTTCACCATTTACACTTAGGTAATTAGGGAACACTAGGATCCACATTATTAACATAAGGTTGACAAAAGTGGTAGCCAATAATAGAACCATTTTAGTTACTGATTTATAACAGATGGAACAA
Organism: Glebionis coronaria; assembly: GCA_025667525.1. NCBI lineage: Eukaryota > Viridiplantae > Streptophyta > Magnoliopsida > Asterales > Asteraceae > Glebionis > Glebionis coronaria. Next base: position 519,442,285 of record CM046882.1, read on the forward strand.
TTTTTTGTTATTTTGGAGGTTCAGATGCATTAAGAGTGCCTTTCCAAGTCTGGTCCAACTAGATGTTATAGCCTCTGATCGCATCTGGATGAAGGAAAAAAAACAAACCCTCTGTATGGTGTTTTTGTCTGACCGATTCAGATGTGTTACTCATCTAGACACTGTTAAGACATTTTAAAAAAAAACAAACACAACCTAAAACTTATTTCCATCCAAAATAGAGACCAAATTTGATAATAGTTTCAAAAATAAGGACAATCCTTGTACTTAATTTGAGATAGGGACGAATCTTAATTTAACGGAGTTGATGACATTATCACATTTTTTCATTTGCACGCTTTAATGTACAACTTAAACAATTGACCAAGATGGAAGCTTGTTATAGCTACGACATTCTTATAACGACGCCATGTTCGCACCATCTTCCGGTGTTATAGCTCTCCAACACCAACTGCATAACGCATATCGTCTGCTTCTTTTGATAAAAATGGAGCGTGTGGATTTTCCGTTGTGAATGTAATCGAGAAGAATGTTTTTTTTTTTGTTCTGTATGCTAACCTGGCTTTATGGATAAGCATAACACCTTTATAATCAATCAACCATGCATATCGCATAACAAGCTAGCATAAAAAATCATGGTTTCAGACAAACGATAAAAACAACAATCATGAGTTTTGTTTTAAACCAAAGGCGACTCCAATCACAGTTTAGGGCTGATCGCATCAATTGCCCTCGACCGAGTAGTCAAACATGGTCTATACAGCAATCTCGCCGTTCTTTTTTAGAGAAAGCTGATGTGGCGGGGGAAGATTGGGAGTCAACCCCTTTTTTCACGATGGATAACAAGACTGCACATTCAACATCTTTGCAAAAATGATCACCAGTTTCTCAAAACATGCCCAGAAGAATTGAGACAAAACACACATATGTATACCATTTGTTTTCCACAAATCAATAATAATGTGACCTACTAACACAAACTGGAAATTTTAACCGACAAATGTATAACTCCTTACACAGAAAAGAAATATAGGCCAAAATTCTCAAATAGACACTTCCAAACCATCAACCACGAACTGGAGACCTGGTCTTTGCAGCCTCTATTGTTGTTTGCATTCTGGAGGTCGCTCTTCTGCAGCAGCAGTGCTTGAGACCCCACCCTTCTGCAATTCAGATACAGTGAATAACTTGAAAAAGAACCGTAAAACTAATTAGGAATGGGCAGGTCAGTAAGCCAGTCTGTTTTAAGTAAAATGTGTCAAAATGCAATTTATTGGTTTTTCAGTAAAATGCAATTTATTGCTTACTTGACCCTACGAATATAACATAACCTAAACCAGCCTGTTTTAAGTAAAATGTGTCAAAATTCATGCCTATTGGAATGTTGGTATAATTACCTTTCGTGCAGAAGGCTGCAAGAATAATACATGAAACAAAATACCATAAAACAGTGTTACTAGAGTGTTGAACCCCGAAACAGAGCTTTAGTAAATAACAAGTTCAAAAAAGAAAGGAGATTCTACCTTTGTTTTCCTCTTGCTCTTGCCTTCCTCTTCATCTTCATCATCCTCGTCGTCCTCATCATCATCGTCTTCTTCGTCTTCATCATCCATTTCTTCATCATCATCCTCGTCATCATCATCTTCCTCGTCTAATCCATCAAAGCCATCCTCCTCAGCAGCCTCGCCAGTAAACCAAGAGACGGCATGGGGGATAATTTTGTCTCGAATGGTTGAACTACATTAATGGTAAAACATACATGTCAGGTTAAGAGGCACTTCAAATGTCAACACAATATTAAAAATCATATTACATCACTCACCCAATGTCATAGTCTTGCTCCATTTGATTCTGAAGTTCTTCAGCCTGCCATTGACAGATTCAAAATGGTTAAAACATGTCAGCTTTAGATATATCAATCAACAATCTTTCCGTCATCAAAATAAAGATTACCTCTTCTTCGTCAATGTCGTCCTCGTCGTCAGGCACTTGTGGAGGGTTAAAGAAGTTAAAGAAACTCTCACAATCCTCAGTCTTTGTGATGGGTTTAGTGTTCTTTGATCCCTTCTTTGGCTTCTTCTTTAAGATCTTTTGAGTCAAACATTTCCCTGGTAGCCATTCAATGGTTGTTCTGAAATGTACAAAGCATATCATGAGTTAAGGATATATGCTAAAACATTTTAAAAAATATACCCCGCTCCGGCAGGAATTGGTATTGTTGCTGTTGTTGTGTATTGGAACTTACCCTATTGCCTTCTCTAGAATTGGCTCATCGTCATCAATCATATGATACACTTTAGTCAAAACTGAGTTCTTAAAAAATGGATTAGCATCAAAAAAGAACTCAAGCTTGAAACCCTTGGGGTCATCCATCCGGCACCACTTGATATCTTTTAGATATTTGAGAGCTTCTTCATCACGTTCAGAGATCTGATCACAGCACCAAATTCAAGATCAGCGAATACCAGGTACACAAAAAATAAAGAATATGACCTATAACAGAAACATACCTCCTCTGCCAATATTTCATTGGTCTTCATTGCAGTTAGCCAAAAATCAGGCACACCCTTTGCTGAAACATTGTTCAGAACTTATTTAAGTCAGTCCCTTTCATGCAGGGAACAGGTGATAAGAGTTATTAGATATGGAGGGTCGGTCGATTATGAAGGGTATTTTACCTTCTTTATCACTGTCATCAGCTGCAGCTTCATCCTTTACTCCATCAACCTCAACGACACCATTCACTATATCGTATCTCTACGGTTTAAAAAAAAAATTAGTAAACTTAAGTATATGCAGAGCAACTCATAGCCATTAATCACAACCGCAAACCGAAATGGCCCATCAGCTAGCAAGTTGCTGTTTAATAGCATACAAGCCAAATAAAAAGAAGAAAATGTTCTTTGTCAAACATCAGAGTGCAGAACATCTTCCCCAGTCAATTTTTATCTATATGACTATTATTTAAGTGGCATGCTATTTGTTTGGTTTGTACTGTTCAAAGTGTTTAAATCTCCATTTTTATTGCAATGAAATATTTCCCTCCTAATGCAAGATGTGAATGTGCCTTGGTAAGCGGTAATCATAATAGCCGAATGATACTAATTCAGATTCACAAAACTTGTACTTAGGCAAATTAGTAGCCAGTATTCTCAAGCTCGGCTAAGAAAATGGAATAAATGTTAATCGCATATTCACATGATGACCAGATATGCAAGTTGAAAAAAAAACAAATATCCAAACCTTTGAATATAGTGGCTCGTACAGTTTCTGATATTTCAATTCTAGTGCTGCTCTCTCTTCAAAAAACTTCGCCTCTATCTCGTCGTGTTCACTCTGAAATTGATAAAAGTTTCCAAAGCAGTTAGGGACAAGTAATAGAAAAGTACAATATCCCACTACCAACAAGTACATGGACAAAAAAAAGTAGAGGGCTACGCATGTGACATATAAGCATACAACCTATAAAGTGTGACAAAAGTAGAGGATTATACATGACATATAACCTGTAATGAAAAAAGTAGACGCATATACTATAGTTTGACAGCTAGAACCAACACTCACTTGATATAAAATCGAGAAAAGCTTCAAGTCGGTAAACCCAACTTTTTGATATATAAAATAAATAAATAAACAGCATTGATACAGACTGCAACTGAACTATTTAACGAGAACAACTCACATTACTAGACGACTTGTTCACTTTATGCATAAACAGTGAGCACATGCATCCACAATATCTTCTAGGAATAGCATACAACATATAGTAGCATGTATAAAACAAGTTGCATCTATGAAGAATAAAAAGAACGGTCCTTAAGATGCCCACTAAGACATGGTGGTTCAAACAGTTAGCAAAAGCTTAGATTACAGCATGTTTCTTCTAAACACCAAGAGAGATAGACCATCATACCAGATTATCAGACACCACATCAATAAATACTACCACAAATTTATAACACTCAAAAACAGCATTTACCTAGTTACACCAACCACTAACAACAAACCTAACCAGTGAAATATCACAACAATATATTCACCTGTACACCCAGATAATCAAAAACAGTAATCAACAGCTTGCAAATAACAATTGATACCTGAATCTCTCTCAAAACATCAACTCTCTTCCTAACAGTTGGAGTCAAGTTCTCAAGAACATCTGAATGTTGGCCAGCCAGATTCTGAAGCTTACTCTGCGCGCAAAACAATCCATAAATAAAAAACGATAATATTGTTTGGAAATTGCTAATTTCCGTTAATCGCAGCTTAAACAAAAGCAATTTATAAAAGAGAGTGTTCAAATGCTTTACCACAATAAAGAAATATTTTTCACAATATATGAATAATCAGATAGCAAAGTTGCTTGTGTATGCTTAAAGATCTCTAGCTTAGCAAACAAAATAATTTTAGAGGGTGTTTGTTTGTGTTTATTTACAGATGTGCTACTTTAGCTTAATCTAGGGATATTTATTATAGCTTAATTTCAGACATGGAACATTATTCTGTTCAGATTGCTTTTCAAAAGCCACTTCAAAAGCTCGTTTCTAACTTAGGATCACAGCTCATAAGCTAGAAAGAGCCAAGTAAATGGTCTTTAAAATCAAACCAAAATAACCTCATACGCCTGACAAAAAGCTAAAACAAACACCCCCTAGAATGAGATAACGCACACACCCTGATACAGAACAACATAGTCCCCCTTGATTTAATCTCAAAAATCACTAACTAATTACCTTATCAAAACCACCATTGAAACACCAATCATAATCATTAAAATCAACCGCTTTATTCAAAAATAGATGTTTTCAAAATGTTTTTTTAGATTCATAAGTGTTTGTTTTAGCTTATTTTCAGACTCATAAGGTTAATTTGCACTTGAAAATTTTCATAAGCCATTTTTGGACTCTTATTTATTAGAGAGCTCATAAGCTAAAGAATAAGCCCTGAAAATAACAGACTAGTAAAAACAAATCTAAAATAACCTCCCAGTCTTAAAAAACCAAACACTCTCTAAAATAAGCTAACACATACACCTCGGCTGTTTGTTTTAGCTATTTTTCTCAAAAGGAGTGTTTGATTTCGGCTTATATTTCATAAGCCTCAATTTTCCGGCTTATTTCGAGGCTGTTTGTTTTAGCTTATATACAATAAGCTCATTTCGGCTTATATAACATAAGCCCCAATTTTGTGGCTTATTTGGAGACTTATGAGCTTATACAAGTATACTACTTATGATATAATAAACTTATATAAGCCCAAAAGTCTCAAAATAACCTTAAAAATGGGGGTTTATGGAATATAAGCCAAAATACACCTTATTTTCGGCTTATATAACATAAACCTCAATATTATGGCTATTTTTGAGACTTCCGAGCTTATATAAGTTTAAAATCATATAATAAAATAATATAAGCCTATAAGTCTCCAAATAAGCCACAAAGTTGGGGCTTACATTATATAAGCCAAAACAAACACCCCTCGAGATTTATGAGCTTATACATGTTCATTATATCATAATAAACTTACACGATCCAACTTAAGCCAGAAAACTGACGCTTATGAAACATAAGCCCAAAAACAAATAAGCTCATAAGCCACATATAAGCTTTAAACAAACACCCCCTCAAAACAATAATAAAACAAAAACTAATAAAAGTAATAGAAATTAGTTAAAAACCTTAAGAGCGTTAACAAGTCCAGCACGATCTTCAGCACTAAGAGCTACAAACAAACAAAACCAAAAAACATTAAATATATATAACATAAATCTAAATCGTACAACGTTGATTAAAAAAAAAGTGAAATGAAAGTACCGGCGGCGGCGGCGGGAAGGTTGGCGCCGAGATCGGACATATCTAGCTGTTCTTTTTTGTTGTTTCCCATTTAAGGATGATTAAAAGTGATTGGTTATTTAGAAACCCTAGATAGGTGTAAACCCTAGAAAAAATGAAAAGAGGGAAGAGGTGGAATGAGATGAGAGGAAAGGGTTTAGCCTTGAGATGCGCCCTAGTGGCTTGTTTTATACTAGTCCATTTTGTGATTAAAGTTAATACTTGATGTATTAAAGCCTTTTTTAAAAGCTATAATTTACTTAAATGTTTTACAGCTGGAGATTTCTAAAGCTGGAAGATTTTAATTTAATGATGTTTGGGATTCTTTAATTAATTAAAATAGATTATGTATTTTAAAAATAAGTAATTAAAACTATTTTCGTTTCAAAATAAGTGTTTATATTTGATTTTCGGAGTCTTTTTTTACAATTTTGACCGTAATTATTTTTTTTTTATATTTTATAACACTTCATGAAATATGTATGAATGAATAGAGTTTTAAATGTATTTTCTGTTGATATAACTTTTATCAAGTATTATATAATACAAATAAACATATTTATGGTCACAGTTGCCGAAAAATATTTCGAAAGTCAAAAGTAAACAATTATTTTGGGACGAAAGGAGTAATAAATTATCATAAAACAAAACGTGATTTAAAATATAGTGTTTGAATTTGATTATGATGTTTAATATTGCAATAGTTATATAATTCGTTTTTAAGTGTTTGAGAAATCAGATTATTTATTGATGGATATGTAAAATTACAATAAAAGACATTTTTGTTACCATGTAATAATAACGATATAAATTTCATAATTCACATGTAACATTGTTTTCAATATCGTACCACACATATACAAAAATTTTATAAGATATTATGAACCATCCTTATATATTTACATATAAAATAACTATTATCACTTCATGTTTTCATCTAGGGATGGCAAAAAAAACCGAATTTGACGGGGAAACTCGAAACCCGAAATAATTGGGGCGAGGCGGGTTAACTTTATTGGGTTATGGGGCGGGTTTGGGGCTTAAACGAGAATTTTTAATCGGGTTTGGGGAAAACGCGGGGAATAAGGTCCCCGACCCGCCCCGCCCGATTAATATACACATATACAAATATAAGTATTTTTATATAGTACTTTCTTACTATTTACGTCATAATAAATATTTCTTTAGTATTTTATCTTTTCAATATTGCAAATTGTTATTACAGAAACTTGTTTAATGTATTGTAAGTTCTTTGTGATATAACATATCATTATTTATGTATAATAGTATCGTTTTAAACCTTATAAGCCTTGTTTGTAATTCATTATTATATAATTAGTAAGTTTTTAATACTTCAAGCTTATTTCTAACAGTGTAAAAATAATAATAAATATAAAATGATACGGTTTTGATAGAAAATTTCACCCAAAGAGGGTACCCGATTAATACGGGGCGGGTGATGGGGAGCAGTGCGCCCCGACGGGGCACCCCGATTAAATCTCCAACGGGGATCGGGGCGGGTTTGGGGAGACCTTTACTAATTGGGTTTGGGGATGGGGATGGTCGCCCCGCCCCAAACCCGCCCCGTTGCCATCCCTATTTTCATCCACGTTACTAACATGCCCCATCAGTATAAGGATGGTCCATAATATCTTATAATATATTTACATATAAAATAACTACATTTACTTTATCATTTCATGTTTTCACCATGATACTAACATGCCCCCATCAATGTAAGTTATTCAAAAATTTATGTATATGGTGGCATATTAATATCATATTCATCTTCTAATCAAAGATGTCTTCTAATAGAGGATTTGGTAATAGTCTTTTCTCTACAATCAACGGTTGCAAAAATCTCTTGTTTCCCATTTTCCAATGTTCTTCCATTAGCAATGCGCCATAACTGATTGATATGTGAAATTTTCATATAGATTGTAGGATTAATAGTAAATGTTGATCCCAATTTTAGATCGGTTTACTCTATCTTGTAAGAGTTAGACTACTTTGAAAAAACAAAATAACCTTAGGGGGTGTTTCGGAGTGCGGTATGACTCAAATTATCGGATTATCACGTTGCAAAACTGCATTGATTGTGTTCTAGTGTTTGGCAAACAGACTCTCATAATCGATTATTTACGTTTTGATCACTTCAGAACGTAGATTTGAAAAAGTAGGTAGGTACCTGCTTTTTTAGAAACGTGATTTGTTAACTATAAACATTACCATATTACCCTTTAACTTCTACCACCACTTTTAACTTGGATGAAGATTTGTATACCAAACGCAAGTAGTATACATGTCATCCTTCTACACCATAGATAAACGTCAAAGGATTTGACCAATAATCCAACATCAATCAAAGCTATTGCTAACGCAACATGTGTACTCAACTTGAAGCAACAATTTGATTTGCCATTCTCCTTTAGATCTTTTTTAATTTGGATGAAGATTTTATGATAATGGATAAATGATTGTTTTGATGATGGTATGTGACGGTGTAAACAAAAGAAGAATGGTAGCCTACAAGTTGTATCTACAAATAAATGGGTCTTATCTTTTGTTGAATGTTAATATACGTGTATATTTGTTGGTTGTTTCACACATAGTAGTACCTTTTTTATACATAAAACTTTATTTTGTAATGTGATGTCTACATTAAAAAAAAATGTGATATCTAGTTTAGTCATTTGATGTATTAGCTAAATAAATAATGTGCTTTCTCAAAAATAAAAAAGCTAATAAACAGCATGTTAATGCAAAGCAATGCCTAAAAACATTGTTAGCATTAACAATCTCCCCCTTTTTGATTACGACAAACTAACTCATTTACGTAAAATACAAGATTATTCGAATTATTAACGAGTTTATCACTATCATTTCTCCCCTTTTGTCGAAGCAAAAAGGTTAGCACAAGTCTTTGAAGAAGAAAAGAACCGGACTTTGCTAGTAGCTCCCCCTTGGTGCTTACTCCCCCTTGCTTGGGGCACCAAGTAAATGAGCTAAGGTGACATGCTACACAAAGGTTGGAAGAAAGAAAAGAAACACCAATGTATATATGTGCACTACCTACTAACTAACTTGAGAGGGAGAAGGAAAATAAATCACAAATTATAAGCAAGTATTTGCTAAGTATGTCCAAATAGTGTGTGTTGACAACATCATAGTTCAATTGGTGGAATAAAGGAATAGAATAAACATTCAAACCAATTAAAGATGATTAAAATGTCAAGGGGTTAAAATTTAGAATTTATGGAATCACCCATAATTAATTGTAAGTTTTAACCATGATCAACTCTTTAACAAATGTGTGAAAAGGAATTAGCGGGAAAGATAACACACATAACATTCATATTACACAAATGAAATAACATATAAGAGAAATATTCATACACACAATATGAATATTTAAAGCAAAAAATATGGAAAATAAACCACAAAGCATAAACTACTCTAATAGTGATAATCTTCCAAGATTGCTTAAGTTTTATTGACTCAAACAACCTAAGTAAAAAATGTGCCTTAGTTGGAAAATAAAGACGACGAAGCATCATTCGAAGTTTTGTTCACGGGAACGAAAACTTTGAGAGGTGATCGAGTGAGGAGGAATTCAAGGAAATTTAGCTTGTCATAGATATGAGCAAGTTCAATTTGTTGAAAACGACAACAAGCACACGAGGAACCATGATGCAAAACAAAGTCGTTAGATGGGGGAGGTCCATGAAAATGAGAGTTTGGTGGAGAGGGATATAATGGATAAGAAATATTTTCACAATGCCTAGTAAGATTAGGGAAAGAAGGTAGATCATTGAGTTGAGGATAGTTGAAAGGTTTAGGTGGTGGTGGAAAATTTTCCTTTTCTCCGGTAATTGGATTTATAGAGTAAGTCTCATTCTAATATTTAATCGGAGGGAAAGAAGAATTCTTGGAGGATTTTGGAGAAGAAGAATCATGAGGATTCTTGTTCTTTTTTATCCAAACGGGTCGAATCGATATTTTCGGTTTCTTTGAAAGCTTAGAAGAAGAAGCTTTAGGTTGAGAAGATTGTGACAAAAAAAATTCGAGGTTATGAATGGAAGAGTTAGGCATTATGAGGGATGAAGAGAAGAACTCCCAAAAGAGAAGAATTTAAAGAAAATAGACAATGCAAAAGTTTGAAATGAAAACAAAAGGTTTTAGGGAATGTTTAGCCAAATTGGGTAAACAAAGAATCTTAACCAAGACAGTGGTCAAAGAAGAAAGACAAAAAATAAGCTAAAAGTAGCTTTCGCGTACGCGGTTCCTTATGGGAGCCCGCGGTTCCATATCGATATGGAGCCGCCTAATGGATAAGGAGTCGCGTCTAGTGGACCACGGACCATGATTTTCAAAAGTTTTTGAGAAAAATGAGACTTTTTCAACATTTTGCAAATCTTAGATTTTTATCTCTCTTAACACTAGAGTATGCTAGGGTTGCATAAAAGCAACACATTCATAAAGAATGTCTTGACAAAGGGTGACAAAATATTTGGATAACATTTTGATCCAATTTTAAGTCAAGTTTTTAGAGGTGTGATAGATTTAGGTTCAATTTTAAATAAATTGAAGTTGATTAATGTGACCACATAGGTTAAAACACATAAAACTAAATTCATAGACCATCCTTATGATAAAATCATGAAGGAAAGGAAAAGAAATACAAGAAATAAAATAACAACTAAATAATAACAAAGTTAGCTAAAAACTAGGTCTTGAATGCATAGTCATCTTTGGCTTGTCCTTCTTTAAAAAGCATTTTATTTTAAAAAACCATCATTCATCTCCTAGGAGGAGGAGGCATGGAGAACAATGTAAGCAATAAATCATGCAACCTTCTATGAAGACCAAGCATCTCTAACCTTAAGTTTTGAATGATGTTGTTATTATGGAGACAACATGGGCAATTTGTACCATGAGCTTCTAGGAAACCAAAGAAGTAAGGATCACCCATGAAGTGAGAAATAGGAATGCCCAAAATAGGATCATTAGTGTTTGAGGGAGGAGGAGTGGTGGAGGCATAGTGTCCTAGGGTGATAACGGTGAGATGGAAGAATTTGGTGGAGTGAAAGGAGAGGTAACCAAAGGTTCAAGGACAATGGAAATGATTTGTAGAGGTTGAGGTTGAGTATTCCCATCCAAAGGAGGACTAGGAATGAATGGAGAGGAAAGCTCATTCATTCTTGATTGGAATGAAGAGGAGGTAGAACCATGTGAATGGTTAGTAACATGAGTTGAGTTTGTCCTACATGGAGCAAGGGGTGGTGAAGGTGATGAGGAAATGAGAATAGGAGAAATCTCATTTTTGGGAGTGTGAAAAGATGAAGAACCAATATTAGGTAACTTAATCTTAATTTTTAGGGCTTCTTTTGGAAGAGGAAGTTTTGGAAGAGGTGGAAGTTCTAGTGGACACCATGGTTGTGTGTTAAGGTTTAGAGAAGAGTTGAAGGGATAAAGAACACAATCAACAAGATAGGGTTTAAGAAGATAAGGGAATGATCCAAACTAGTAATGGGTTAAAATTATTTTATGTGAATAATGAAATTAGGTAGCCTAGTTTAGGAAAGTGCAGGTTTTTACAAAAAAAATTATCAAAGTTTTACACATATTAAGGAAAACAGTGTAAAGCAAAGATTCTGTCGGAACAGTGGCTGGCGATTCCTTATGTAGGGTCGCGGTTCTTTATCGCTAAGGAACCGCGGGTTCAATAAGGAACCACGACCAGAGGTGTCCAAAAAGTGCACTTCCTCAAACTTTGGTTAGTCCAGATTTCACACAAATAAATAGCAAGCCAAAGTTAACTATTAATCAAAATCTAGAAAGCTAACAAACACATAGGATGCACAAAGCTATGTAAATCAAAAGATCGATTACATAGGTAACTAAGGATTAAAATAGTGAGTAATCCAAAAAAGTAGTATTACAAACATAATAATAAAAGAAAAGTTTAACACCACAAAACATGCCCAACAACATGTTCATCTTGAATCAAATCCAAGTCATCGTCTCTTCTTCTTGCCAAGTCCTTTGATCAATTTACTCAAGTACTTGAATCTACCTCTTGACTCCACTCGATGATCATGCAACTTACCTTGTGTCCTAAGATTTGACCGATAGACATCCTCAAGACTAAGGTTCTCCGAAATTTCACTAGTATCATGGTGAGGAGGAGGAGATAGGTCTTCTAACCCATCCATGAATGAGTAAGTGGATGGGTGGGAGTTACCCGAAGAGCCGAAATGAGCACTTGTACCTATGTCATCACCATCACTTGTTGGCATAAAAGTGTCCTCATCATCGGACTCTTGTTGGTCAGCTTTTCTTGAACCTCTATCACTTCTAGGCTTTCTTTCATATACCTCTTGAATAGGTAGTATAACCCGTTGAACCGGTTGAAAGCGAGAAGGATCGAGATTGGGAAAGTCACTAACAACCCTTTTTAAAAGGCGAGTAAGGAGCATAGGGAGGTTTGTTTTTGGCTTGGAGATAGCATAATTGATCCGTCGAGCGATAAAATATGCTAAATTATACTTGGTTTCGGTAAAGATGCAAAATATCATATGCACTAAACATGTCGGAACATGATCCCGATTTCCACCAAGACAAAACACATTTTCCCTAAGGATGTTGGCCCATTGGACCATATCATCATTAAGGTCGCTTAAGAGAACCTCATGACGTTTCACCGAACATCATTTAGTATGAAGGCTTCTTACAACGGTTCCATTACACTCTCTGGAAATGATGTCAAGGATGAAGTCAAGGTCAACTTCCAAGTGGTCATTTGGAGGACAATCGTTGGACTCAAGGAGAGCATCAAGATTCCATTTATCCGTAAAACGACAAGTGCCCTTAAATGGCACACCAAGAATTTGACCAAAGGATTCGAGAGAGTATTGAATGAGTTGACCAGTCAAGATGAACCTAACAAATATTCTACCATTTTCCATAATGAGAGAATAAGTGCTAAAGAACTGCAAGAGGAATTGGGGGTAAATGTCTTCTTCTATGTATAACAAACAATCGAACCCAATTTGTTCAAACATAGACTTAATGTAAGCATAATTCCTAATGTCCTCTTGGAAAACTCTACCCTTGTGGAAATAACGAGTTTGAAGGGAACGATAGGTGCGGGCAAGTTGTGTTGAGTGACAAAAATCGGCAAGGTTAGGCATATATTGTCTAGTGTCTGGATGATCTTTTTTATATCTTGAAGGCATGATTTGTACCTAAATACAATAAAGATATTTCTCCAATCACTCACATGTTACATATAAACCAAAATAAAAAATATGAGAATGTGTTTCATCAATCTCTTGACAAACAAAGGTTTAATCCTTATCATTCTCATACTCAAAATGTACCTAGTTCACTATTGACAATAACACATTGATCATGTAGGATCAATAATGAACTTGAACATTGTTTTTTTCAAAACAAGGTTTTTTAGGCAAGCATTTAACAATGCCATTACCAGCTTGTTCATGGGTTCATATCAATTCCATCAATCAACCAAAATTATTTAGTCAAAATTCGGATTTGTTCTACAAGTGGGTTTTAGTGAAATCTCAATGAATATGAACCTAAGGAATCATAGTAACAATACTATGTCAACTTTTATTCCTAGTAAGGTTCTAATTCAATGTCAATTTTAAAAAATCCCCAATTATGAATGTATGAACCCTAAAACAAATTAGATGAAATTGAAAGAAATGACTTACAGATAATTGATCTTGGATGAAGGATGAGTGAAACCCACAACTTGGAATCAATTAATCTTGAGTGATTGAAGGTTTTTGAAGAAACAACAATGGTGGAATGTCAAGAACACGCGAGTGTGTGTGTGAAGGAGAGAGAAGGTTTTGTTTAAAAAGGGTATTTTAATAAAACTGGCGCTTTAGCGAAGTTTCTACCCGCGGTTCCTTATCGATAAGGAACCGCGCATATGAACCACGCATGATAAAGAACCGCCTACGATGGCCGGTTTTTATCGAAGGAAAACAAAGAATTTTTGAAAACCAAAATTTTTAAAGTACTTAAAAATATATCTTAAACCTTTTAGGATATCATTGGATCACTATAACACTAAGTAATAATGCCTTATTAAAGAATTACGAGTTGAATCGAGATAGAAAAAGACCGAAACGGACAAACGACTACTCGTAGCAAAGAAGCAAATGGGAGAGGAGTCAAGAGAAGTGAATCAAGATCAAGAACATTGCTCAAGAGACAAATGACATTCTTCAAATCGAGGAGACGAAGAGCTTGTGTCATATATAGTGGTTTAAGATGTGCCTTTCCGGCGAAAGTCTAAATGGCTTTGGTAATGAACTATACTAAGCAACTTTGATACATAGAATAAGATCTTTTTCAAGAGTAGTCTTATTCTATTTCAAAATGTGAGCAAGGTATAGATTCACTGTCTCTCCCACATGATCGGATAATTATTGGTAGGATTTACAATAATACTATCCTTGGAATATTTCAATTCCAAATGTGTAAAATCCATCTACAACTTAATGAAGTAGTTTGGTATCTCAAGGGATTCATCAATCATCCTAGAGATGAGCTTAATTGCACAAGTTACACATGATATTGGGCCTACTAACCGTAAGGGTGCAAACCATGGAAATCATGCTTGATACTTTAAGCTTCTACTAACTCACTCTACATCTCCATAGTGAGTCAAGTATCCAAGCAATGAAGATTTAAGAGGGGAAAGGTAATAATCACAAACCACAAACAAATGTCAAGGCAAGGATGCCAAGAAAAAACATATAGTCAATTAATGATCAAAAGAATGATCAATAGGGCGTGTGGAAGAACGAAAATGTACCTTGGCCACAAATTGCATTCCAAGCTTACAAAGAACCAATGTGAAACCCAACTATGACTAATAGTGACTACTAAGTATTCAAGGACTAGTATCACTCTTATCCATCTTGATATCATCATTCAATGATGTTGTAAATCAAATAAGACGAGTCTTCTACAAGTGTAAGTAACTCAAACCACAATCAATTGAATGATTGATCTTCATGAGTAACTACACAGAACAAGATGCAAACTAGTAGATACATTTCAATAGTAAATCTAAAATGCATTAATACTACTAATCCAAATGAGATGCAATATTATCAATTAAAAGGCTTATTTTCAATAAAAAATAGTTTTCACTAAAGAAAAACTTTAGTACAACTTAACCTTCTAATTTGAGTGACAATGGATCAATCCAAGTTTTTAAGTACAATATACTTCAAAGATCTTGTGTCACCATCGCTCTGATACCAATTGTAGAAACTAGAAGGGGGTTGAATAGTTTATCATCGGTTTATCTCCTAATTAAAATTCCTTTCAATTAGGTGAGTGCCAAACTATCTTTTATTTGAAAGCTAGTTGCATAATGACTAGGTTCAATTCTAATGCATTAACAATAAGTAATAAGTGTAATGATGTTGAATGTAAGTAGTGAGTAAGGAAAGAAACAACCTAGTAGAAAGACACCAAGATTTACAGTGGTTCGGCAACGAGGCTCTATCCTCATTCCTACTCCACTTCTCGAGTACACCTTACTCAAGATTTCCACTATATCCACAAGCTCCCTTCTTGGCAGAGAAAACCTTACAACGTCGCTTACATTATTTTCCGACAATAAGCTAAATGCCGAGACCTAATCTTGGCTAGGACCAATCTACACAACGTCGCCCACTTCACCATTTTACGACACAAGGCTAGGTGTCGAGTTCTAATCCAAAGCTAGAACCAATCTTCACAATGTTGCCTAATTCACCATTTTCTGACACAAGGCTAGATGTCGAGTTCTAATCCAAAGCTAGAACCAATCTTCACGACTCTTCACTTTGAAGCTAGGTGAGAACTTCACACAACACAACTACACATCACTTTATATTTAGTGAGAACTCACAAGACACAACCATATCACTTTATAGTTTAGTGAGAACTAACACAACTTATTACAACTCAACTAAACATATCCAAGCACACACATGTAGCTTGGATCTACACAACACAAATCCAAGCACACACATATGCAAAGGATTTACACAACTCTAATCCAAGTATTCACACATAGCTTGGATGAACACAACTAGTCCAAGTATTCACAAATACATTAGATCTACACAAGACACAAATAATCAAATTATGAACATGACTAGATCTTTAGGAGATGATGATCTTCATAAAGGCTTCATCTTTAATCATGTCACAAGTGTGTAAGTGATCTTCTCTTTGAACAAGGTAAAGTAGGAGATCAAGAGGATAATCATAAGTAAACATACTTAACACATTAAGTGATCATTTACAAATGACTATGATTAGATAGGAGAAAGAAGGCTGAAAGAGATGTCCAAAAAGAGTTAATGAAGATGCAGATTTGATCCACTATTTATAGAAGACAAGTCCCAACGACTAGCTGGGGGCAGTTCCTTAACTACCCAAGCGGTTCCTTATCGATAGGGAACCGCGTAGGTACTTAAGGAACCGCGAAGTGTAGACTTCGCTCTTTTCTGTCTTTTAGTGAATTTAAAATATCTGAGGTTGTTTAAACCTTCAAAGGATATTCTTATGGCATTTGGAATATGTCATATTCAAATTTACATTTTCATTTTAATATAACATTTTCTTAAAAATAAAGTTTATTAAAAATCTTTTGTTACACTGAAAAAAGTGAGTTTTAAGGCTAATCACTTTTATTATCGCTAAGCATGATTAAGATATGTTAGTATAATGATTATTACCATGATGATAATGTTTCTTAGATAATTCGTTTTATGATTGTGTTTGACAATAATTGTCTTTGTAATTTGTCATGATAAAAACTAAGAAAGATTAATTAATACTAACATTGTTAATGCAAAGCAATGCCTAAAAACATTGTTAGTATTAACCAATCTTTCTTA
Source organism: Glebionis coronaria (assembly GCA_025667525.1). Classification (NCBI taxonomy): domain Eukaryota; kingdom Viridiplantae; phylum Streptophyta; class Magnoliopsida; order Asterales; family Asteraceae; genus Glebionis; species Glebionis coronaria. Next base: position 519,459,056 of record CM046882.1, read on the forward strand.
GTTTTGATCACGACAAATTACAAAGACATTTATTGTCAAACACAATCATAAAACAAATTATCTAACAAACAATATCATCAAGGTAATAATCATTACACTAACATATCTTAATCATTCTTAGTGATCATAAAAGTGATTAGCCTTAAAACTCACTTTTCTCAAATGTAACAAAAGATTTTTAATAAACTTTATTTTAAAGAAAATGTTTTATTAAAATGAAAATGTAAATTTGAATATGGCGTATTCCAAATGCCATAAGAATATCCTTTGAAGGTTTAAACAACCTCAGATATTTCAAATTCACTAAAAGATAAAAAGGAGCGGAGTCTACACTCCGCGGTTCCTTAAGTACCTATGCGGTTCCCTATCGATAAGGAACCGCCTGGGTAGTTAAGGAACCGCCCTCAGCTAGCCGTTGAGACTTGTCTTCTATAAATAGTGGATCAAACCTTCATCTTCATTAACCCTTTTTGGACATCTCTTTCATCCTTCTTTCTCCTATCTAATCCTAATCATTTGTAAATGATCACTTAATGTGTTAAGTATGTTATGATTATCCTCTTGATCTCCTTCTTTACCTTGTCCAAAGAGAATATCACTCACACACTTGTGATGTGATTAAAGATGAAGGCTTGATGAAGATCAACTTCTCCTAAAGATCTAGTCATGTTCATCATTTGATTATTTGTGTCTTGTGTAGATCCAATGTATTTGTGAATACTTGGACTAGTTGTGTTCATCCAAGCTATGTGTGAATACTTGGATTAGAGTTGTGTAAATCCTTTGCATATGTGTGTGCTTGGATTTGTGTTGTGTAGATCCAAGCTACATGTGTGTACTTGGATATGTTTAGTTGAGTTGTAATAAGTTGTGTTAGTTCTCACTAAACTATAAAGTGATGTGGTTGTGTCTTGTGAGTTCTTACTAAACTATAAAGTGATGTGTGGTTGTGTTGTGTGAAGTTCTCACTTAGCTTAAAAGTGAAGAGTCGTGAAGATTGGTTCTAGCCTTGTGTCAGAAATGGTGAATTAGGCAACATCGTGAAGAAAGGTTCTAGCTTTAGATTAGAACTAAACATCTAGCCTTGTGTCGTAAAATGGTGAAGTGGGCGACGTTGTGTAGATTGGTCCTAGCCAAGATTAGGTCTCGACATTTAGCTTAGTGTTGGAAAATAATGTAAGCGACGTTGTAATGTTTTCTCTGCCAAGAAGGGAGCTTGTGGATATAGTGGAAATCTCGAGTAAGGTGTACTCGAGGAGTGGAGTAGGAACAAGGATAGAGCCTCGTTTCCGAACCACTATAAATCTTGGTGTCTTCCTACTAGGTTGTTTCTTTCCCTACTCATTACTTACATTCAACATCATTACACTTATTACGTATTGTTAATGCATTAGAATTGAACCTAATCATTATGCAACTAGCTTTCAAATAAAAGATAGTTTTGACACTCACCTAATTGAAAGGAATTTTAATTAGGAGATAAACTGATGAGAAACTATTCAACCCCCCCCCCCATTCTAGTTTCTACACAACATAATCAAATTCAAACACTACTTTTTAAAATCTCATTTTGTTACCGCTGATTATCTGATTATCTATTTTCAAAATGCATAATCTATTTTTAATAAGCAATCCCAAACACCCCCTTAGTAGAAACCTTATTAATACCTAAGAGTACGCATAATATACTCTATGATACTTAAAAGAATAAACTAAACACTATTATATTATCACAAAGCTTCAATATTATTAAGTGTAGTAATACGAATAATCTAACTAGTATTAGAGTTTACAACCTTGAATCTTATTGACCTACTAACACTTTGATATGATACTTGACACACAAAACTCTATGCCCTATGCCTCATTTATAGACTAAGCAATCATAGTCGGCTTACAATCTTTACCATACATAAACACGATAACTTCTTGAATACAATAAAAGATAATGACTAAATATATATAATACTTATTCCCTAAGTATTCTTGATCTTTACGTAAAGTATTTTGCATTTCTCGAGTCTTCTAAACCTTCTAGAATACGATCTTGCATCAGCAGCACAAATACTTCTGCTAGCAACACTAATCAACACACTAGCAATACTAAAATACTTAACCATATTTTTTCAATAATTATCAGCACTAATAATAACACTAGCAATACTAGTATTTATACTATCAGTACTAAGTGTAAATAACCATGAGAACTCAAATCCTTACAATTCTACCCTAAACTTGATATTTATCTTCAAATCATCAAGTTTTTATGCTTGAGCTTTTGTGCCTGGGAGGATGCTTCCAAACACCTATTTATTCTTCAAGTGTCTTTTGTTATCCATAACTCTTAACAGTGTGAATGTTGATTCACTTCCAAACTCTACCTGTAGCTTTCTTTTCAATAGTTTATCAGAAAGTTTCAACAAGTTAAAAAACAATCCCCGACAACAACACCAAAAACTTTGATGTGTTGCAAAAGATTCAAATTTATACACTAGTTTTATCCAATTAATATTACTAACACAGGGGAAAAGTATACCCTTTTGTTTGCAATATAGTAATGGTAAGACCAGATTGTTCCACGGGATTGTTGTTACCAATTAAAATCAAAGTATCTCTATAGTGTCACAAGTAGGGATGAGCATTTCAACCCGAATCTCGAATCCGAACCCGAACCGTACCCGGAAGCGTACCGATTCCCGGTACCAGAAACCCGTTCCCACGGGATCGGTACCAAATCGCGAAACTCCCAAAAAATGAAAAAATCCCGATTTCTCGGTACTGATAGCCGTACCATTATCGATATCCGAATCTCGTTCGGTATGGGATCGTTATATAACTTTTTAGATCGGGAAAACATTGGGAGCTATAAATCGAGACGGGATTGGTACCAAGCTCATCCTAGTCACAAGTTCTAAATATTTAGTTTCAAACAAGGATTTAAAAGTGTGTTTGGTTTAGGCCGAGAACAATAAAAAAAGCAACTAACAAGGATAGATTATAAGCACACAAACAATATATTAAAATGAGTAATGAGGGTTAGTCATACAAGCAACATCTATTCAATAGAAAATCCTTTCGACCTGTAAATCTCATCATATCAAATGCATAAAGTTTGGTTTGTGTTGGTTAAGATATATCATATGCTCGTTACATCACATTCGTTAATTCCGTGATAAAACATTAAACAATATTACATATTGGTTGTTATATATTTCATTAGCAAATTTCTACAAGGCCAGTATCAAGGTTCACTTACGGTGTGGTGACATGAAACACAATTAATCAAATGATCACTTTTTAACATATCATAATCATAATTGAGTCGAACAAATAACAATGATCCAAGCATAACAATATCGAGCATACAATTATTTGACCATGTGCGTGTATACAAATATCGTATTAAAACGATGTTTATATTTTAAACACTCTTAACATTTTGTTAATAACAAAACATCAAACATATTTTTATATTTGTGTTACACGCAACATTAAGCTCTTTGATCTATGACATTATACTTCTAAACTTTTATAAAAAGTTTTGTATACTTTAAATTTTATTAGTGTAAACTTAAAATGGGTAAAACATATCTCTCTATATATATATTAGATAAACAAAAGTCAAACATGGCTTGATTCAACGTTTGAGTATGATCTTGGACAAGTATTTACGAGGCAACAATAGTTAGCCCGGAGTGACCCCTCGACAAAGGGGTGGACCCTTGAGTCAATGTGTTGTTTATAAATACCAAGCTATCTCCAAGCTTCACACTCACCCCTATTCTAATATATCTCTCTAATTATTTGAATATATCTAATCTTCTAATCTCAAATCATCTCTTACTTATTGTCTGTTGTGATTTAGATCTTTGTTAACTTGAAGATCACTTACAAGAATTTTATCTCTAATTCTTGATCCTTCAAAGTTTACATTGTGTGATTGTGTTAAGTGTTACCTACTGATAAGTGTGAAAACACTCATCAGTTATAACCCAAAAACACTTAAAAATGGCAAATAATATCAGTTCATATCTTATAATATCGGAATTACGCAAGTACTTTGTGTTTTCAGGTAAAAAGATACATTATGAAGCAAACACGCGTTTTCTCAGGATTTATCTGACAAAAGACGAGAAAATGACAAAAGAAGCTAACAAGGACCAAACTTTCCAAGATCATGAAGATACAAGGGCTTATAGTATCAAAATTGCAAAGTTAAAACATTATTTTAGCAAACTTCCAAAGTAAAAAGGCTCAAGGGCTGTTTTGGATAAAAGCTCAAAGTTGTGTGAGTGGAAGACACATGGCCCAATCAAAAGCCAAAAAAGGAGAGACACGAATCGCCACATAAGCCATTATTTGCCCTTCATTTTAGATATATAACTAACGATCCAGATTGTGATCCACATATATACGCTTCAACAAATGGGAGATTGCCACGTTATCATCACTATTATCCAAAGATTGAAGACGATATAGGAAGTTTCAGAAGATGATAAAAGAAGATAAATTGATCGTGAATGCATCCCAAACACTCTCATTCAGTTTAATTGTTCTCAAACATCTCAAATCAAAAATCCCCAATTATGGGAATCCTCCACGAACCCTAATATGGAATTGCCACGTGAAGTGATCTAATTCAATGAGACACGTCACTGACTCCTCTCTCCCCTTCCACATTTGGCTATAAATACCTTGTTAATACCTCATTTGTAACGTGTTAGTATAGGTGTAGATTACATACACTTAGACAGTTAGATAATTAGACTAATTTAGGAGTAGTTTTTCACACAGTAGGTTAGCATAGTTAGTTAGTTAATGATCGGTTGAGAGTTAGTCTTATAATTCAGTTGTAATCGGTTACTCAATCTGTTATTCAGTTACTCCGTTCTCTATTAATGAAAAGTATTCTTTCTAAATTCTGAATTCTTTATTTAATTCTTCTTATAGCAAAAGTTGTTTACAAATCCGTTATTACTGTTATAAGTGGTCTGTCATACATAAACACTTTTAATTTTCCCTTTAGCTCTTCTACTATTTACTTTATAAGCTTTCTGTTATAGGCTACTTTAAGTTGATGAATTGTGCCTGGAGCTTTAAACGATTGAGGTTGATTGTTTTAAGTTCAAAGTATGGATGATTAGTTAGGATTTGTTAGGAGGATTGAGTTTCAGTTAACTTTCTGTTATGAATATAGATATCCCAGTTTCGTTATTCAATCCAGCTAGTTCATATTTCATATTGTTTTATGCTAGATTTCAGTAGAAATATTTGAGATTGCAAGTAGAATCAAGGTTTTGTCAAGAATTTCAGTTCAATACGGCTCTGTTTGGGCGAATTAGAATAAATCTTGTTTAAATCTTGTTATGCTACAATCAGTGAAGAAGAAATAGACATTGAGATAATTTTTCGTTTAAAGCATTTGAATCAGAAGCTATCCCGAAGATCAGTGTGTTTGGATTTGTCGTTTTCGAGGACTATTTGTTTGGATATTCAGTTTTGCAGGTTTACTTAATGCTGTTTTTTGAAGACTGATCGAGTTTTACAGTTTGAGCAGATAGAATAACTTCGTCACCAACGGACAAGGCCTGGAAGACGCAGGTTAAGCACGATTTATGTTTTTCTACATAATAGTGTAAACTGCTGAGTAGATTAGTGTAGTGCAAAATTTTAATTGCATACTGTTTGGATTGACTTGTTAATTGATGATGAATATGTGTTTTTGGTTTATGACTTGATTCATATGTTTTGTTTCTTTGAAACTACTACATTGTTGCTTGCTTTTTATTAGGCACTTTTAAATCGTTTCATTAATATTCTGCTTATAATGGTGGTAAAAGTTGGTTATAGAGATGTCATACATAATGGTTCAACTTAGTTTCATACATTTCATAATGTAGTATGATAAATTTCATAACATAGTGTGATAGGATATAGAGATCATGATCATTAGTTATGAAATGTGGTAATTAGTGTTCGGCCTAGGAGAATTTAGCTTGATTTTGTGGGGATAGACTAGTGATTTATGATAGGGAATCTGATATTAGCTGGAAAGTGTAGAACTATAGTGTAGTCATAATAGAAACCAACTAGCTTAAATAGTTCACAACTTGATTCTCGATACTGATCTCTTTAGTGTTTCGGTTTAGATTTTGGATTAGAGAATGTACACGCAAGATTGTAAAGTTAAATTTCCATAGGTTGACTGGTGATATAGGTTAATAGGTTGCTTAAAGTTTCTGCATAGAAAGTAATGAAGAAAACCTGCTATATTGCAAAATTCGAATACCAAATCTGTGTTACAAGTAAAAGTGGATTCAGTTTGGTAGAGTACATGTTTAGCCCTTCGTTTTGTATGTTATTATTATAGTCACAGTCCAATTCGGTTAGGTAGTAGGGTTGTAAAACCCGCATGCTTTTACCATGAATTGTACACTTAGTAAACGTATGTACATATTAAAAGTTTTCTTTTATAGCACGAACACGTGTCACGATTATTAATTACAAAAATTACGTACGTGTTATTATACGATAAGTATTAAGCACGTGATAGTACGCGATAATTATTAACGATAATAATTATAATATCGAACATGAAATCATGAACGTAAAAATCACGAACATGTAATTACGTACTTACGTATTATAATACGATAAATATCGATACGAACAAGTATTTATATATAACACGAATAATTAAGTATAACATAACACGAAAACACGAACATACGAACACGTAAAATATTAGACACGGGAAAACTTCGGGTTTCCCCTTGTGGGCCCCATATGCCGCGGACACCAAAGACAAGAGGGCGAAGCCCACTTTTGGTTTTTTTAAAAATAAACAAAAGGGAAACATGTTTTTCATTTAACAAAGTTTTTCTAAAAATCACAAAACCCTAGCCCTTTTGTTCCCTTTGGCCGCCGGCAACAACAACACCAAGGGGTGGTGTTTGATTGATTTTAGTTGATTAATGCAAGTGGTAATCGTTCGTGTTATTGTTCTCGGTTGATTCACGCATTGGTAATTCATTATCCCTTTTCTCTAATTTCTTTTATTTAATTAAGAACACATGAACATGGATTTATAAAAAAAAGTAATTAAAACATGTTAAATTAATCATGGGGGTAAAATAAAAGGTGTTTTGGGGTTGGTTTGGTTCGGCCGACGCAAGGAACCAAGAGTCGAAGCTCTCGGTGGTCCTCGAATCACCACCAACCGAGACCCATGGTCTCGGTGTGGGGGGGGGGGGGGGCTGTGTGGTCTCAGCAGAAACCAAGGGACCCCGACGTGAGTCGGGGTACCGTTTGGTTTGTTTGGGGTCTCGGCAGCAGCAGCGACCACCACCGGCTTAAGCCGATGCCGGTTTTAGTCAAGCAGGGGGAACCGCCGGCTGCGGCCAGTGGTGATGTTACAAGAGCAGTGGCAACCAGTTAAACCGGTTAGCCATTGTTAGGGGTGTTTTTGTTTTGGTCCGGTTCATGTGGTTTTCGGTCCGGTTCACAATACGTCTAAATTAAAATCACGGGTCCGGTTCATGACTAACTTTTACAAGTATTTATTTTTACAAGTATATTATTTTAACAAGAGAATTAAATTAATTAAGACATGACAAATAATTAATTTAATTTAAACATGACTTAGGTTAATTATTATTTAAGAAATAATACATGTTTTAGCCTAAGTATTTTATTTATTTAATTTAGAATATAGTATTAATTAATTATTTAAACATGTATATAATTAATTAATAAACATAACTTAGATTATAATTAATATAATATTAATACATGTTTAACCTAAGTATTTTATACACCTTAATTTAATTAAATCATGCTTATATTTAATTAGATCATATAACCTATTGTTTATTTAATTAACATGATATTATTAATAAACTATACTAATAATCACATGACTTATGTTATTTAACCAGTAAACTTATGCTTATATTATTAGCTTATTAATTCAGCTTATTTTTAATAGAAAACTTTCTGTTTCAGGAAACTTACTATTTTTGGAAACTTTCTATTTTTAGAAACTGATCTATTTTTAGAAGTTAATCTATTTTTGGAAACTTTCTATTTTAGGAAACCCACTATTTTTAGAAAGTTACTTATTATTACACAACAAGTATAATAATACAAGAAATACAGGTAATACTTAATCAGAATACATAGAATACATGATAAGCACAACATAACCATAAAATCAGTAAAACAAGACAAGAACATATAAAACAAGCTAAGACATGATATAATCCTTTACGTACTTAGTAAACACAATACTTATACATGTACCCTATTTATGTAGCATTAGTGAGATCGGAGTGGGACTTCCATTCTTTCGTCTTTTCCGTTCACTGGACATAAGGTACGGATTTCCCGTCCCTTCAGTATGGACATTCTTTCCTTATTAGGATTCCCCGTTTGCAGCCAACTGTTTTCCTAGTATTGTTTTATATGTTTGATTGCTTATGTTAGTTTAAGAGCCTAAGCCATATACATGCATGACCAGTGTCACCTAGTTGTGGAGGTGCCATAACCATAACACTAGAGGCACCAGTGTTATGACTTCCCCACGGCGGAGTGATTGCTCGTGGCGTCCCTTTAGAGTTTTGGCCATTATATTATATTATCATGTGGGGCGTATGGTTGCATCCTAGTTACATGTTTTACCAGTAATACCAGATTAAATGCGATGTGTGCCTTGCATCCTTCACTGGGAGTTGATCCCTCCTATCCAGACTATTTAATTATAGGCAACCCCTCTAATTGCATGACGAGGTCTCCCCTCCAAGTATTCATGCACGATGGAACCTCATGACCTATATGGGTATTGGCTAATTAATACATATTTTCTAAAACCACAATTCTTTTCAAACTATAAAACCAGTTTTATGAACATGATTCCATGTTACTTAGGACTTATACATTTTAGCTGCTATTAGTCTTTTATGCTTATATTATTCCATGCTATGTTTGTATATCCGTGCACTGAGCGTTATGCTCAGCCGTTTTCCTTTCATGTTCCCAAACGATAGGTACCCAAGGGCGCTAGTAGACTTTAAGCGTACGTGCATATGGATTGGAAGCTATCTAGCCTTCTCTACTTTATGCATTTCATCATACATTTTGCTACTTATTTGTTTGGACATTGTTTGGTCCTTTTTCATTTACAGTACTTATGTTTGTGTGTGATGAGCTTATACTTAGGGTACCGATGTTTGTTTCCGGTATTTCTATTCATGGTCATTTAATGTTTTTAAGACATTTACCTGTATGCTTTGATGACACGCCATAATCACGCGTGACATTCCATTTACCAAAATGGGGTGTTACAAGGGTTGTTAGTCCTTTCAGTTAGAAAATTGTCACAGTTTTAACCCAGCATTGTTAGTGGCTATTGGACTGTTGAGAATTATTGTTGGGCTAGTTTCTTAGTTGGGCCAATTAGATTTTCTTTAAACAAATTTAGTTTTCAGACAATAGCTAATTTCAATATTATAATTATAGAAATTTACATTTTACAAAAGTTGAGTTATAGAAATGTACATTTTACAAAAGTTGAGTTTTACTTTTATTTTGTATTTTAGATTTTATAAAAATTGCATTTTTACTTTTATAGATTTTAGATTTATTAATTTTGAATTTTGTTAGTTCGTTAAATTTTGTAATTGTACTTTGAGCTTTATATGTTGTTTGTGCAATATGTTTTAGCTTAGTACGTATTACGTATATTACTATTTTTACATTATGTGTTTTGTTTGCAAGTAGAATTAGACACCAAAATTACGAATATTAACCAAAAACAATTAAGTATTGCTTGAAAACGTTAAATCAATTCGAATTGAGTCGAGAAAAACGAACTAAAAAAGATCAAATATTACCTACACATTTACCATTGTTGTACCCATTCTTCTACTACCTGTGTAATAATGTGGTTGGTGTTGTAAACCACAAAGTATATAGTGTGAAGGGAGTTGTTGTACCAGTGTAAAGAACACGACATCCTAGCTTAGGTGTCGGTAAAGATTGTAAGCTAAAATGTAAAAGTTTCTCAACCGGTATAAAGGAGATTTTTAACTAGTGAAGTAAAACCCTCGAGTAGATACTCGAGGAGTGAAAGTAGGAGAAAGATAAGTGAGATATTGCTAGGCTGAACCAATATAAATCATTGTGCATTGTGGTTTGTTTTATTATTTCCTTATCTCTATCACTTAGTTAATCATACTTGATATATATCCATACTAATCACATAAAAGGCTTCAAAGAGTCTAAAACTATACAACCCCCTTCTAATTTTCTACTCGGCATCAAGAGCTACGTACTCATGATCTTTAAAGTATATTGTACTTTAAAATTTGAATCGATCCATGGATTCTGAAAACTACAAAGAAGAGAAATCTATGCAAAGACCGCCACTCTTTGAAACCGATTGTTTTATATATTGGAAAAATAGTTTTGAAACTTATGTGAAGTCTAAGGATATAGATATTTGGTATATAATGATCTTTAAAGTATATTGTACTTTAAAATTAGATATGTCACTACTAACCAATTTGAATCGGTTCCACGTGAGAAGTGTTGGAAATACGTTTTTACGTATTTAGGAAGATTCGGTCACTCCGACAATATATTAAGTAGTAGCTCGTAGTCTAGATATCTTTATTAAACAAACAAAGTCAAGCCTAGCCTACAACATGTGTAGGCCAGCCCAACATTGTAAGCCCAATCCCATCGCAAGTCTTTGGTATATAAACCCTCTCCTTTGATGGAGAGGGTGTGTGTGTTCCTCATTTTTACACATAGTGAAAAAGTGTTTTTTCTTTCACTTTCTCTCTCTAAGTGTGTGTGTTCTCACCATCTCTCTATCTCTTTCTCTCTCTAAAACATAAGCAAGATTTACATATCCTACAAATGGTATCAAGAGCCATGGGATGATTGTATTGTTCATGTGTTTGTGTTCTTGATTCATACGCCATTTTTGATCCATTTTCACACGTCCAAATTTTTTTTTTTATGTTTTGATGGTTTTTTCTTGATACAAATCTTCTACATAGTTGTGGTAGGGATTTGGTATAGTTACTTTGGCTAAAAACACAAATTTTTTGGGTGTTTTGATCATTTTTTGGCTTAAAATCACGAATTGGTTGAGTTTTGTCCGAGAAAAGTGGGAATTATTCCGATCAGGTCATCGGAAAAGGGTTTATAGGACATTCTGATCAGTGTAATCGGAATAGGGTTTAGGGATTCCGATTTTGGCTACATTCCGATTAGGTATTCCGATTAGGCATTCCGATTAGGTACATTCCGATTGGTATTCAGATTTGGTATTCCGATCAAGGTATTCCGATTTGATTTATTCCGATTAGGTACATTCCGATCAAGGTTATTCCGATTAGGGTTTATTCCGATTTGGGAGATTCCGACTGATATTCCGATCACTATTCCGACTGATATTCCGATCACTATTCTGACTGATATTCCGATCACTATTCCGATCAACATTCTGATAACAAAAATTATTCCTTAAAAAATTTCGGTAATTTTAACTTGGAATTTTTGGTTTATCGAGGACATATTTTAGGGGATTTTAACATTGTTTCTCGACTTCAACTCACAACAACAAACACATTTACTTTCTTTCATTGATCGATCAACGTTTGTAAATCTTAACTTATTGAAATGGAGTACACATCTCTTACGGATAAGTCCATCCTCTCGGGTACGGATAATCGTCCACCAATGTTGGTGAAGACTATGTATGAGGAATGGGCTTCCCGAATGGAACTTTATATGTTGAATAAGGAGAATGGACATCTCATTTGGGCATCGGTGCTCAATGGACCATTATATTATGGTACAGTGACGGAAGGTACAACCACTCGTCCTCACACAACGGGTGAATTGACTGGAGATATGAAGATTCAAGACAAATATGATAAGTATGCTACAAACATCATTCTCCAAGCCCTTCCTCTAGATGTCTACAAACTCGTCAGCAAACATAAAGTTTCCAAAGAGTTATGGGATAGAATTCATGTTCTCATGCAAGGCACCTCGTTAACTAAACAAGAACGAGAGTGTAAGTTTTATGATACTTTTGATAAGTTTGCCTATGTGCCAGGGGAGACTCTCAATGATTACTATCTTAAATTTACCCAATTATTGAATGAGCTCAATATCTATGGCATGACAATTCCTACCTTTCAATTGAACACCAAGTATTTGAACACTCTTCCTTCAGAATGGAAAAAATACGTGACGGATGTTAAATTGGCTAAGGACTTGCATAACACCAATGTGGATCAACTTCAAGCTTTTCTTCAGCAACACGAATGCCATGTGATCGAGGCTCGGTTGTCTACACCTCAAGTTCATGATCCACTTGCAATGTATGCTTCTCAACAAAACATGGCTTATACTTATCAACAACCATCATACTTGCAGCAGCCACCACCACACACCTATCAGCAACCACAACAACCATCTTATCAACCACCAATGATGCCACAACAAGCATTTCAACAAGGTGTTCATCAACAATCTTTTCCGCAGCAGCTACCATATCAGACATCACCATCACAAGCCAACACTTCTCCAATGGGCTATACTCCTCAGCAAGGATATTTTCCAATAGAAGCACAACCAACACAAGCTTTCTACTCTAATGAACTTCCACCAATCCAAGCACCGGTCTTTACTCCAAATGGTACGCCAGCTGATGTTCTAAACCATCTCACAACCTACTTGTCAAAACTTGTTGCAACTAGAGGATTTCCACCAACAAACAATCAGCTCCGCACCTCATCAAATCCTCGACAAGAAGCCACTGTTCAAGATGGTCAAGTGACGGTGCAACCAATTCAGGGAAGGCAAAATTCATATGGACCTCCTACAAGGACTGGGAACAATCAAGCTGTGAATTCACAAGCTAATGGAAATGGAAGCCATATTGGTCCTAAGAAGGTTGTGACTTGCTACAATTGTCGAGGACAAGGTCATATGGCTAAGGAATGCACTCAGCCGAAAAGGAGGAGGGATGATGCATGGTTTCGTGAGAAGATGTATTTGGTTGATGCTCAGTCTAAGGGGAAGATCTTGGATTCAGAGGAGTTAGCATTTCTTGCAGACCCAGGGGCAGCAGATACTGAAGGCATTGCAGTCGTTTCCACTTCTAATGCAGCTTATCAAGCGGACGATCTTTATGCATACGATTCAGATTGTGATGACATTCACTCTGCCCAAGCTGCTCTCGTTGCTAATCTCTCTCACTACGGTTCTGATGTCGTCAGTGAGGTACCAACAACATCTAATAATATTGATGATAACCAACATCAAGTTGGGCATGAAAATGACAACCTCGAACAACATTCGGGAACTAGTAACTCAAATGATGTGGTACCCAATCCGACACATTTGAGTGAACCTCAACCAAATGCTATGACGGGTATGGAATCTTATGCTCAACATGATTTGGTCATGGTGCCTAAACATATTATTGATCAAATGCATATGGCCCTCAGACAATCCGTAGATACCAATTCCACCCTAACTGCTGAGCTTGCGTTGCATAAAGAAAAGGTCAAAGCTTTTGAAATGGTCCCTCAAGAAGAAAAAATAACATGTTCTGAATTTGACCAATTTCGTTTTGAAAAGATTGAACACTTGAAAGAAATAGAATCATTAAAAGCTAATCTTTCCAATGAATTAAAAGCAAAAGAGTCGGTTGTCAATGATTTTCAGAAACTTAAAATGGATTTCGAAACTCTCGAGTCTAAAAAGGTTGAATCGGAAATTAATGCTACCAAACTTCTTAAATTCAAGGAACAACAACTTTTATAACAATACGCTTCCACAGAAAAGGTTCATCTTTTAACTAAATCATTTAAAGAACTCGAACTTAAACGTCTTCAAGATTTACCACCTAATCCTGGTTATGCAAAACAAGCTCAGGAATATATTCCCGGTCTTTATGATATGACCATAATTGGCAAATCGAAAGAAGCACCTTTTGTTCGTAGTACTGAGGAGACACAATCACTTGCGGATGAAACTCATTCTAAAATGCTTTCAAAATTCCATACAACTGATTATGAACAACATAACAAAGATCAATTTTCGAAAAAGACACGCATTCGCTTACAAAAGGAATTAGCAGAATTAACAGATCTTGTGCCCCAAAGTTTGTCAAATGAAAACCTTCCCAGTACGTCTCCTACACTTGTCAAAACGGATTTAACGAAGTTAATTCCACCGGTAAGCAAGGCGTCCGTTAACTTAAATGCGGTTCACCAACACTTAGCCGATTTTGACAAGGTCATTCTGGAACGTACGACGGCCACGACCATAACGGAAGGTGAATGGAACTTTGAGCACACTAGAGCTGCGTTTCGAGATGAAATTGTTCCGTTTGTAGACAATGTTAAAGCTTGTCTTCGTAATATTGATCAAGATTTGTTTTTGGAAATAGAAGAAGTTAGACGTGTATTCAATGAAATGGAAGATGCTTTTGAAAACATTTTACTTGAAATAGAACGGGTTTCACGCCAAAATGATCAGCTTCTGAAGCAAGTGATGTCTCATGATATAGTTTATGTCTGTGTGAATAAAAGTGTTGATAATGATTCTATTGTGCATAATGTTGAATCTGTGGATAATGTGGTAGATAGTACTTGTCACGAATCTGAAGCTGAATTTTTAAAGCTTCAAGATTCATATTTTTCGCTTTCAAAACGTTTTGATGAGATTCAAACACACTGTATTTCGCTTGAATGCAATCAACAATTTATTCAAGAAATCTTTGAAACGTCATTCGAAGGTGTTAATATCGATGATGCAAACTTTGAAAAGAATTTTCAATTGAATTTACAATCAAAACAGCGTCGGCCAAGTGACAAAGTTGCCACATCTTTACCGATAGAAATAGAGAAATCTAAGGAGCTTAACTGTGTGAACGTACTTGAGGCCGCTGAGAATTTTAAACTTGATCTAGATAATCGAGTTTCCAAGATTTTGTCCAAAGTTGATAACTTAAAACAAAAAGATACACGACTCTTTGATTCAGTAAAGCCCGCATGTGCTAATACCACTGCACAGAATCAATCCTTGATTGAACAATTGAATCGAAAGTCGGTGGAAATATCTGATTTGAGGGAACAAATTTGTGATAAAAATCTGTTCTTGGCTGAGTTAAAGGAAACACTTCATACTCTAAAAGTAAGAATGTTGTGGATAACGCAGCCACTGTCTCAGCATCGTCCTCTAGTGCAATCAAAAGGAACCTTATAGCCGTCACACCACTTAACAAGGGCCCTAGGACTAAACCATCTCAAACTTTGGTCACTAAAGATAAGGCGGAATCAAAACAAGCTTCTAATATTCCCGTGTTGCCTTCTACAGGAGTAAGCACCACTACTAAGGCTCAAAGATCTAAGCTTAAGCGAAACAAGAAGAATGATAGGATCTTGCCCCCATCTAGTAGTCAAGTGAAGAAGAAAGTAGAAGCCCATCCTAGGAATGTTATTTCTGTTTTGAATAAAAAGAATCATGTAGCTAAACCTAAAGGCTCTGCGGT
This sequence comes from Glebionis coronaria, assembly GCA_025667525.1. Taxonomy (NCBI): domain Eukaryota; kingdom Viridiplantae; phylum Streptophyta; class Magnoliopsida; order Asterales; family Asteraceae; genus Glebionis; species Glebionis coronaria. The sequence goes on from CM046882.1 coordinate 519,474,636, forward strand.
TGTGCAGCGTTCTAAGCCTGGTGTGAATTCTAATTTGAAATGTTGGAATTGCAATGAATGTATGTTTTCTAGTCGTCATGATTCTTGCCTTATTGACCATGTGAATGAGATGTATGCCCGGAAAAATGGATTAGAATGGAAACCGACTGGGAAAGTGTTAACCCAAGTTGGTTGGATGTGGCGCCCCACTGGTAGAACTTTCACTATAGTAGGAAATACGTGCCCTTTGACTAGGATCACTCCCACTAAAGCGAAGAAAGCGTGCCCTTTAACTAGGAGTACCAAGGCTACCAAAACACAAGCGTGTCCTTTAACTAGGAACACCAACACTACTGTAGGAACAAAGTGCCCTTTAACTAGGTCTACTCCCACTGTAGTGCCCGCAGATAATCCAAAACCTAAGAAAGTTGGAACTGTAAAACCTGTTAATGTTAAAACTCACATTAGAAAACGCAGGAAATCTAAGGGTCACAAAAATGTTAGCAATTCTGATAATATTTTATCTGTATCTGCTAACACTCCAGAACAAATAGCTTCCAATGCATTGTCTACTGTTGTTGTTGAAAACAGGTGGTCCAAATTGTTCTCTGGTATTTGGACTCTGGTTGCTCCAAGCATATGACCGGAGATCGCTCTCAGCCCAGAAATTTCGTCAGCAAGTTTCTTGGTACGGTTCGATTTGGGAATGATCATATTGCAAAAATAATGGGTTATGGTGAATATCATATTGGGAATGTTATAATTTCGAGAGTGTATTATGTGGAAGGTCTCGGTCACAACTTATTTTCTGTGGGACAATTTTGTGATGCAAACCTAGAAGTTGCTTTTCGAGAGCATACCTGCTTCATACGCAATTTGGAAGGGGTTGATTTATTGAAAGGTACTCGAGGAAATAATTTGTACACTTTGTCTCTACAAGACATGATGGCCGCTTCTCCCGTATGTCTCTATCTCCAAAGCATCAAAGACTAAGTCATGGTTATGGCATCGACGGTTATCTCATCTTAACTTTGACGCTATTAATCATTTGGCGAAAAACAAACTTGTTCGTGGTCTTCCTAAACTTTCATTTCACAAGGATCATTTGTGTTCCGCGTGTACAATGGGGAAAAGCACTAAGAAATCATACAAACCCAAGACTGAAGACACCAACCAAGAGAAACTTTATTTGTTGCATATGGATCTTTGTGGGCCAATGCGTGTTGAAAGTCTTAGTGGCAAAAAGTACATCCTCGTTATTGTCGATGATTACTCTCGGTTTACATGGGTGAAATTTCTGAAAGCAAAAAATGAGGCACCTAAATTCATCATCGGATTTCTCAAGATGATTCAAGTGCGTCTCAACACTACTGTCCGACGCATTCGTACAGATAATGGAACCGAATTTGTGAATCAAATCTTGCGTGATTATTATGAAGAAGTTGGCATATCTCATGAAACATCCGTTGCACGCACTCCACAACAAAACGGTGTCGTAGAAAGGCGAAATCGCACACTTATGGAAGCTGCTCGAACGATGTTAATTTACGCAAAGGCTCCATTGTTTTTATGGGCAGAAGCAATATCTACAGCAGTGTACACCCAAAACCGGTCTCTAATTCGTAAACGACATGGTAAAACACCTTATGAGATTCTCCATGGAAAAGTACCAGATTTATCATATCTTCAAGTATTTGGTTCTCTTTGCTATCCAAATAATGGTGGTGACAATTTGGGAAAACTTCAACCAAAGGCTGATATTGGTATTTTCATTGGTTACGCACCCGCAAAGAAGGCATACCAAATCTACAACTGTAACTCTCAAAAGATCCTCGAAACTATGAATGTTGATTTTGATGAGCTGACAGCAATGGCTTCTGAGCAAAGCAGCTCTGAACCCGCACTTCATGAAATAGGACCCAATAACATTAGCTCTGGTCTTGTCCCAAACAACCCTACTTCATCATCATTTACACCACCTACTAGGAAGGAATGGGATACGTTGTTTCAACCGTTCTTTGATGAATTCTTTACTCCTCCAAGTATTGTTGCTCCAGAACCCGAGGTAATAGCTCTGGTAACCGAAGTTGTCGCTCCAGCAACCGTTGCACAATCAGATACATCTGCACCTACAATTGGTCAAGATATACCTTCAACAAGTAATTCTCAACCAACACATGTTTCAACTACCCATGTCATGCCTGTTGATGATGAAGAGGATGATGATGATCACGATTTGGAATTCGCTTAAATGCGTGAACTTCCATTCTTTGGTGTACCTATTACCGACCCTAATCAAGCCGGGTCGTCCACCTCAGAGGAAGCTCCTACTACGGTTTACTCCAATCCACGGATTCGTGAACATGACAGCAAGTGGACAAAGGATCATCTTATAGATTCTATTATTGGTGACCCTAATCGTCCGGTATCCACACGAAGTCAGCTACAAGAAAATGCAATGTTTTGTCACTTTGATGCTTTTCTCACTGAAGTTGAACCTAAGACATGGCAACAAGCTTTTACTCAATCCTGTTGGATAGAAGCTATGCAAGAAGAACTTCACGAATTCATACGTCTTGAAGTATGGGAACTTGTCCCATGCCCTGATCAAGTGCAGTTACTCACTTTGAAATGGGTTTACAAGGTGAAACTCGACGAGTTAGGCGGAATATTGAAGAACAAAGCTAGACTAGTAGCTCGTGGATACAAGCAATTATTGGGCATCGACTTTATGGAATCCTTTGCACCTGTAGCCCGTTTGGAAGCTATTTGACTATTCCTCGCTTATGCAGCCCATATGAATATGATCGTCTATCAGATGGATGTGAAGACGGCATTTCTTAATGGTGAACTAAAGGAAGAGGTCTATGTTCAACAACCGGATGGTTTTGTGAATCCTAATTATCCTAATCATGTGTACAAGCTTAAGAAGGCTCTCTATGGGTTGAAGCAAGCTCCTCGCGCATGGTATGATCTACCGTCACAATTCCTCATTTCACAAGGCTTCACTAAAGGCAAGGTGGATCCCACGCTGTTCATTCAGAAACGAGGTAAAGATATGATTATGGTACAAATATATGTTGATGATATTATATTTGCAGCCTCGACCCAAACCTTATCGGATGAGTTTGGGACACTCATGTCTTCCAAGTTTAAGATGTCAATGATGGGCAAGGTATCATTTGTAAAACCCGCATGCTTTTACCATGAACAGTAACCTTAAGATCGTACGTCCTAGATTAAAACTTACCTTATTCAGTATTGATCACATTCATGTGCTAATAATCAAGCAAGTGCATACGTGTATGACATGACAAGTATCGATTACGTACGAACTCATGATAAACAATTAATAAATATGTCACGTGAACGTAATTAAATCAAGATCACCATTTAAAATACGAACTAGAATAATTACGTAAATACATATAATATAATTACGAGCGTTAAGATTACGGTAAACTACATGATAAAATAAGCAGAAACGCTTCAGACACGAACACGTTTAACCACGAACGAACACGAAACATCGGGACACGAGAAAACATTTGGGCTACCCCTTGTGGGCCCCATATCCACGAATTAAGGAAGAGAAATGGGCCTAGCCCATCATTTTTACTAAACAAGGGGGGTAAGGGAAAATTAGCTAGTCATTTTTCACTTTTCAAAGGAATTAACCAAAAACCTAATTTTGTTCTTCCTCCTCCCCTTTTCTTTCATTTGTGCCGCCACCTATAACACCACCATAGGTGGTTGTTTGTTGATTTTGATCATAAATTCAAGAGTTAGAAACCGTGTTTGTTCATCCTCTTTCAAGATACGTAGTGGTATACCTTTCTAACCCTTCTTTTTAATTCTTTTTTAAATTCTTTCAATCTTTGATTATTTTCATGAACATGTTATTATTTTCTTATTAAAACATGGTAATTAATCATTGATCTAACATGTTTTGGTATTAAATAAAATCAAAGAATGATTTATAAGGGGTGTTAGTTTTGGCCGCCTAGCAAACAAACCCGAGGGGGGGTTTGGTTTGCTATTGCCGCCACCACCAAGACCATTTTTGGTCTTGGTTGGCTCATGTAGGACCCACGGCAGCAAGGAGGCACACGTGCCCCGGGTTTGGCTCGGGGTACGGTGTCGAATTCATGCCCGATTCATGGTTCGTTGGTTAAATCATTATCTATGTTACATGTTAATTTTTATGAATCATGAACTTAGGATATAATTAATTAATAACATGAAATATTAATTAAATCATGACTTAGGTTATTTTAATTATTAGTTTAACATGACATTAATTTAACCTAAGTATTTTTTTATGTTATAAGTTATAATTAATTAATTATTAAAACATGCCTATAATTAATTAATTTAGTCATGACTTAGGTTATATTATTAATAATAATAATACACGTTTTAACCTAAGTATTTTCATTTCATTTTAATTAATACATGTTATACTTTAATTAAAATGCTTAACCTATAGTTTAATTAAAATACATGAAATAATAATTAAACTATACACTATATCATATGACTTAAGAATAAGCTTATAACACTTAGACTTATATGTTAGCTTATGTAATCAGCTTAATTCTAATTATGGAAACTTCTATTTATAGAAACTTAATTAAATAAGGCAGTTAATCTAATCATGGAAACCTTCTATATATGGATACTTATTTAATTAAGGCAGCTGATCTATTTTTGGAAACTTTCTATTTTTAGAAACTAATCTATTTTAGGCAGTAAATTCTATTTTAGGAAACTTTCTATTTTTGGAAACTTTCTATTTTTGGAAACTTTCTATTTTTGGAAACTTTCTATTTTTGGTAACTTTCTATTTTTGGAAACTTTCTATTTTTGGAAACTTTCTATTTTTGGAAACTTTCTATTTTTGGAAACCTGCTATTTTTGGAAAGTTACTTATTATTATACAGTAAGTATATTAAAACATGAAACACCAGTAATACTTAATCAGATTAATCAGAATACTAGATAAAACACAGTTTAAGGCTTTAAATAGTGAACCAGGACCTAAAACATACCAAATCAGCTAATATGAGACACAAAACCCAGTACGTAATCAGTGAATCGATACTTATACACGTGTGTATTCATGTAGCGTTAGTGATCCAGAAGTAGGAGTCTTTCTTCCGTTCATTTCACTGGACTTGAGGTACGGATTCCCGTCCTTTCAGTATGGACATTCCTTCCTTATTAGGATTTCCCCGTATGCAGCCAACTGTTTTCCCCAGCATTTGTTTTATTGTTTTGAACTGCTTATGTTAATTTAGCATAAACTATAGCCATATACAAGCATGACCAGTTTCACCTAGTTATGGAGGTACCATAACCATAGCATTGGAGGCACCGATGTTATGACTTCCCCACGGCGGAGTGATTGCTCGTGGCGTCCCTTTTCAGTTTGGCCATATTATTATATCAGGTGGGGCGTATGGGTGCATCCTAGTTACATGTTTTATTCAGTTTATCATGGTGAATGTGGTGTGTGCCTTGCACCCTTCACAAGGAGCTGATCCCTCCTACCCAAACCAGTATATTAATTAGAGGCATCCCCTCTAATCAGCATGATGAGGTCACCCCTCCAAGTATTCATGCACGTGACCTTTTCATGACCTATATGGGCTATGGTATATTTATGTTAAAACAGTTTTCACAAGATAAACATAAGGCTTTTCAAACTATAAAACCAGTTTTCTTGATACTTAACTAGTTACTCAGAACTTAGTCTTCCGCTGTTATATGATACATGCTTATCCTATTTCATGCTTATTTGTACATCCGTGCACTGAGCGTTTTGCTCAGCCGTTACTTTCCTTTCCATGTCCCAAAACGGCAGGTACCCAAGACTCGAGCATTTGGAGGACATGCATAGGATGGAAGCTGCCATAGACTTCTTCTCCTGTTTCCTTCATATATTTATGCTTGTTTAGTCTTTCATTCAGTTCATTTCCTTTATTTATGTTTTGGGCTTATGTTTGGGAACCGATGTTTGATTCCGGTTTTCCCTATGGTCATGTATGTTTTACTACATATCACCTTGCATGCTTTGATGACACGCCATAATTACGCGTGACATTCCATTTATCAAAATAGGGTGTTACAATTATGGTATCAGAGCCAAGGTTTCGACCTGTAGGCTCTAAAACTCGACCTGTGACTAGTGGGTAGTCACCAGGAGCTTCCTAAGCCAACGATTGTTATTCCACGTATTGATGTTTCAGCGCGTTGTTGTTTTAACCATTATGTTTTCAGCACCTTTTTGTTTTAGCCATGACGTTTTCAGCACCTTGTTGTTTTCACCATGATGTTTTCACCAGTATCGTCTTACTAATATGGAATGAACAACCGTCATCCATACTTAGTTATGTGTCATTGTCTATGCATGATGTTCCTCGTGAACTGTGACGATGTGGACTGACCCCAGTAGTTCATAATTTTCACATAAAATTTTTTCTGTTAAGTTTTGACAATGACTTTTAATTATTATGTTTCATGCATTCATGCATTTATATCATATGTCATCTGTTGCAGGAATTTTGACTAAGTAATGGTTGGTACAGGACTGGCCCTATTTAGTCGCATGTGCTTTTATCGAAACTTTTAACTTTGGGACCGACCCATAGGCGTCCCCTCGCCATGTCTTTTGTTTTGGAACCGACCCATAGGCGTTCCCTCGCACATGTAAAGGTTTTATAAACTACATTACGCATTCATGCACTGTTTTTCTTGCATAAAATTTTTCTCATGATTTAAATTGGCATAAAATTTTTTCATGTCCCATCATAAATTATTATGTTCTTATGTCAAGTATGCCTTCATACTGTCATGGTTAACTTCAGTTTCATGCTGATTATGTTATACACTTCTTCGTAATAGATGGTTTCATGTTTCCTCATGATAATTCCGTCGTCATGTTGATTATGTTTCACGCCTCTTTTGTCATTTACGTTGTTCTGCAAGACATTGTTGATTTCATTGAATCATGCTTTCATGATAGTCATGGTTGGTTTTCATTGATCATGCTGTCAGGCAAATCATCGTTGAATTTTGTGTAACCACACTTTAGCGTTTCTCTATGCAACCAGAATGACGTCTATGCTAATACTGCCAGGTTATCATGATGGTTTTCCTAACCGTTTAACCGGTTTACTTTCCTTAAATCAGGACAAATGATCGAACCCATACCGATCATTTCATGTGCATTTCATGTGTACTCCACGTACCGTATTTCATGTGTATTACATGTACCTTAATCCATGTGTATTCCACTTGCAATACTTCACGAGTATTCGCTAGTCGATTCTAAATCATCTCAGGCGTATGTTCACTTACTGATATTCTACAAGATTGTCGATGCCGCTCATAGCTTGGAGATGTTACTGAAGGTTGATGCTGCTGATGTTGGGAGACGCTACGAGATGCTGATGTTGATGCTGTTCACAACCTGGAGATCCTAAAAGACGAAGACAAAGGCGTCAGAGCAAAGCTATTGGACGAGAAGATGCTTCACCATCAAACAATTCCCATCAATCATTGTCCTAAATTCATAGTTACATGTCACACGTCGTTCGGCTGTCATTTCAGCCATGTGAGTGCAAACCAGTACCAGCCGGCCACTCAGCTAAATAGTTACATGAGTCACGGTCATGAGAATGACCGTCAGAGAACCGACAGACAAGATGATAGTAACCACTACTATGACAGCAACTATCCTAGAAATCGCAACCGAGGCTCCGGCCACGGACGTGATCAGACATACAAATGATCAGTAGTCCAACCGATCCGCCAATTCTGGCATATTAACCTAATATTTGTAGTTCTAATTGTTTCACATCTCGAGACACATGTCAAGACATCAGTCAAGACACATGTCTCACGTATTCTTTCTGAGGACACATGTCAAGATACCAGTCAAGACATATGTCACGCTTACATTTCTCAAGACACGAGTCAAGACACATGACTCACGTCTAATTATGGAACATTTCTAAGAAATTCAGGGTACCCTCCAAGGGTATATCTATGTTGTTGTGCCATGTATTAATCAGGCCACAAGAATTTCAACACCATTATCGGCGCATCAGTGAGAACTGTTACGTTGCCGATGTCACTTTCATTCCTTTGACTATAGTTCATATATTCATAACCATAAAGGACGCCTTTCGTATTTCCACGTATACGAAGATTTTCCGTCAGCTAAATGATGAGATCCAAGCTGCTAACGCATTTTCCTCGGACAGACACGAGATGAATTTATATCCTAATTATGTACTATGAACACCACACCATGCTATGATTCATAATTATGTACAGTAACGTTCAGGCTCCTGAATACATTCAGCTTGATTTTCCATCCGAAAATCTTTACAAATTATCTATGCTTTTCAAGCACGTGCTTTTTGACCATATTGCTAAAATTTTCTAGCTGTCAGTAACCCACGACTACTAAGGTCCTTTTACGCATAACCAACGGATTATTCCAAAATTGTTCCTTACACTCCAGAAGAACCTTCTAGGAGAAGGATGGTACCATGAGATTATGTGTCGACTACAGTTGACTTAAACAAATCACCATTCATGACCGTTATTCTCCTCCACGTATTGACAACATGCCCAATCGACCTTATAGTGTTAATCACTTTTCCAAGATCGAACTCACGATCATGCTGCCAACAGTGCCGAGTGAAAAAGCAGGACATGTCCATGACTGCTATTCGTACACGACTCGGTCATGCTAGATGTATGATTTTGAATTAGTCTCATCAATGCTCCAACCGCATTATGGACTTAATTAATTGAGTTTCCATGAACTCCTAAACAAATTCATCAGCGTTTTCATTGAGGATAACCTGATTTCCTCTAAGCCTAGAGAAGAACAGGAAGACCATATCTGCACTATGTTGCAAATTCTATGACAAGGGAAATTCTACCTTTGAATATTTTTTCCAATATCAATTCCGTTTGATTACAGTGACACGCTGAATCACATGGGTTCTTACGGTTAATCTTACCATGACTCTGCTTATGACGTAAAGGAGAGAACCCTACACTACATTAGGTGTTCTAGAAAATCATACCCTAGGAGAAGTCTAGATTCAGAGACTCGGAGTTTCGCAAACTCCTAGGTATCAAGTTCTACGAAGCAAGATACAGTTACGTTCATATCTAGGTACCTGACATACCAACAGGTTAAGATAGGACACCAACAAACTGAGATGTTTTCATCATATGAAATTGTGAATCGAAAAGGGACAAGATCTCCATGGATTTTAGTACCAGATTTCAGCAAACTCAGAAGAGGCAGGATGCTATCTGGGTTATTGCCAACAGTTTAATCAAGTCTGCAGAATCCTTACATCCGTACGGATTTCAGAACCAACAGATTGAACGAACATGTTCCAGCCAAGGCTCATCCGATCACTTGGCAATCCCTCAGCTATCGGGTCAGACAAAGATTAGTAATTGTACTCCTAACTTACTTCACGTCTTCATTCTAATTCCACGACTTGCTTTCGCGCTCACGTTCATGACACTATTCACGTTCATGATTGTATTTTGGCTTACGATTTTACGTCCATTTCTTTCCTCATTCTGGGAAGTTTGCAAGAACTTGTGAGACCAGACCCAAGTTTAGTATAACTCTCCATCATCAGATAGACGTTTCACGTCATATTCCACGTCTCACCTTGTAGCGTTTGGCGTTACCGCCATTATATTCTATGATCACGATATGTCTCACATGTCATGTTCATTCCACGTTCCTCATATCATGATCAAGATATGTTACACGTATCATGGATCACGATATGTTTACTCATACTACACCCGCCATATCTCCACGTAGCACGTTCAAAATGTTTTCACGTATCACGTTCAAAATATTTCACGTACTACGTTTCTTTATGTCTCGCGCATCGTTTCTAATTATCAGCTAAGTCAGATGGTCTTGCATCGTAACGTTTCAGCTACCCTTGCACGTTAACTCTTATTTCCTCGATCGAATGTAGGGGATCTACCTTCCGTTGATAACCAAGAATTTCTTCGTATTCCAAGTCAAGGTCATGAGGACCAAGATTTATCATTAGTGTCAAGATTTTCTGAAGGAACCGTTCCACGAGGGAGGCCACTTGGAAACGGACAAGTTCATCCGGACTTCTTATCCATTTTTCTCTTATCGATTAGATATGTCTTTTCAGTCACGTCACGTTCCATGTCTTTTCAAGACATGTCACGTTCCACGTTCCCTTCTACCATGTCACCTTCATTTCCGTTACCTTGCATACCTTTCCAGTTTGATTCGGGTATGTTTCGCTTCCAGTTACTTTATCTATAATTCGGGGACGAATTATTCTTTTTAGGGGGGAAGAATTGTAAAACCCGCATGCTTTTACCATGAACAGTAACCTTAAGATCGTACGTCCTAGATTAAAACTTACCTTATTCAGTATTGATCACATTCATGTGCTAATAATCAAGCAAGTGCATACGTGTATGACATGACAAGTATCGATTACGTACGAACTCATGATAAACAATTAATAAATATGTCACGTGAACGTAATTAAATCAAGATCACCATTTAAAATACGAACTAGAATAATTACGTAAATACATATAATATAATTACGAGCGTTAAGATTACGGTAAACTACATGATAAAATAAGCAGAAACGCTTCAGACACGAACACGTTTAACCACGAACGAACACGAAACATCGGGACACGAGAAAACATTTGGGCTACCCCTTGTGGGCCCCATATCCACGAATTAAGGAAGAGAAATGGGCCTAGCCCATCATTTTTACTAAACAAGGGGGGTAAGGGAAAATTAGCTAGTCATTTTTCACTTTTCAAAGGAATTAACCAAAAACCTAATTTTGTTCTTCCTCCTCCCCTTTTCTTTCATTTGTGCCGCCACCTATAACACCACCATAGGTGGTTGTTTGTTGATTTTGATCATAAATTCAAGAGTTAGAAACCGTGTTTGTTCATCCTCTTTCAAGATACGTAGTGGTATACCTTTCTAACCCTTCTTTTTAATTCTTTTTTAAATTCTTTTAATCTTTGATTATTTTCATGAACATGTTATTATTTTCTTATTAAAACATGGTAATTAATCATTGATCTAACATGTTTTGGTATTAAATAAAATCAAAGAATGATTTATAAGGGGTGTTAGTTTTGGCCGCCTAGCAAACAAACCCGAGGGGGGGTTTGGTTTGCTATTGCCGCCACCACCAAGACCATTTTTGGTCTTGGTTGGCTCATGTGGGACCCACGGCAGCAAGGAGGCACACGTGCCCCGGGTTTGGCTCGGGGTACGGTGTCGAATTCATGCCCGATTCATGGTTCGTTGGTTAAATCATTATCTATGTTACATGTTAATTTTTATGAATCATGAACTTAGGATATAATTAATTAATAACATGAAATATTAATTAAATCATGACTTAGGTTATTTTAATTATTAGTTTAACATGACATTAATTTAACCTAAGTATTTTTTTATGTTATAAGTTATAATTAATTAATTATTAAAACATGCCTATAATTAATTAATTTAGTCATGACTTAGGTTATATTATTAATAATAATAATACACGTTTTAACCTAAGTATTTTCATTTCATTTTAATTAATACATGTTATACTTTAATTAAAATGCTTAACCTATAGTTTAATTAAAATACATGAAATAATAATTAAACTATACACTATATCATATGACTTAAGAATAAGCTTATAACACTTAGACTTATATGTTAGCTTATGTAATCAGCTTAATTCTAATTATGGAAACTTCTATTTATAGAAACTTAATTAAATAAGGCAGTTAATCTAATCATGGAAACCTTCTATATATGGAAACTTATTTAATTAAGGCAGCTGATCTATTTTTGGAAACTTTCTATTTTTAGAAACTAATCTATTTTAGGCAGTAAATTCTATTTTAGGAAACTTTCTATTTTTGGAAACTTTCTATTTTTGGAAACTTTCTATTTTTGGTAACTTTCTATTTTTGGAAACTTTCTATTTTTGGAAACTTTCTATTTTTGGAAACTTTCTATTTTTGGAAACCTGCTATTTTTGGAAAGTTACTTATTATTATACAGTAAGTATATTAAAACATGAAACACCAGTAATACTTAATCAGATTAATCAGAATACTAGATAAAACACAGTTTAAGGCTTTAAACAGTGAACCAGGACCTAAAACATACCAAATCAGCTAATATGAGACACAAAACCCAGTACGTAATCAGTGAATCGATACTTATACACGTGTGTATTCATGTAGCGTTAGTGATCCAGAAGTAGGAGTCTTTCTTCCGTTCATTTCACTGGACTTGAGGTACGGATTCCCGTCCTTTCAGTATGGACATTCCTTCCTTATTAGGATTTCCCCGTATGCAGCCAACTGTTTTCCCCAGCATTTGTTTTATTGTTTTGAACTGCTTATGTTAATTTAGCATAAACTATAGCCATATACAAGCATGACCAGTTTCACCTAGTTATGGAGGTACCATAACCATAGCATTGGAGGCACCGATGTTATGACTTCCCCACGGCGGAGTGATTGCTCGTGGCGTCCCTTTTCAGTTTGGCCATATTATTATATCAGGTGGGGCGTATGGGTGCATCCTAGTTACATGTTTTATTCAGTTTATCATGGTGAATGTGGTGTGTGCCTTGCACCCTTCACAAGGAGCTGATCCCTCCTACCCAAACCAGTATATTAATTAGAGGCATCCCCTCTAATCAGCATGATGAGGTCACCCCTCCAAGTATTCATGCACGTGACCTTTTCATGACCTATATGGGCTATGGTATATTTATGTTAAAACAGTTTTCACAAGATAAACATAAGGCTTTTCAAACTATAAAACCAGTTTTCTTGATACTTAACCAGTTACTCAGAACTTAGTCTTCCGCTGTTATATGATACATGCTTATCCTATTTCATGCTTATTTGTACATCCGTGCACTGAGCGTTTTGCTCAGCCGTTACTTTCCTTTCCATGTCCCAAAACGGCAGGTACCCAAGACTCGAGCATTTGGAGGACATGCATAGGATGGAAGCTGCCATAGACTTCTTCTCCTGTTTCCTTCATATATTTATGCTTGTTTAGTCTTTCATTCAGTTCATTTCCTTTATTTATGTTTTGGGCTTATGTTTGGGAACCGATGTTTGATTCCGGTTTTCCCTATGGTCATGTATGTTTTACTACATATCACCTTGCATGCTTTGATGACACGCCATAATTACGCGTGACATTCCATTTATCAAAATGGGGTGTTACATCATTCTTCTTAGGTCTTCAGATATCTCAAAGTCCCAGAGGAATCTTTATCAATCAATCCAAGTATGCCCTTGAATCGCTTAAGAAGTATAAGATGGAATCTTGTGACCCCGTGGATACTCCAATGGTGGAACGGACTAAGCTGGATGCAGATCCATATGGAGTTGCTGTTGATCCGACACTTTATCGTGGAATGATCGGTACTCTTCTGTATATCACAGCTAGTCGACCTGATCTTCAATTTGCTATATGTATGTGTGCTCGGTATCAAACTAGGCCTACTGAGTTACACTTAGCTACTGTTAAACGGATCTTTCGATATCTTAAAGGAACCATTAATCGGGGACTTTGGTATTCGAAGGACTCTTCTATTGCACTAATGGCATATGCAGATGCGGATCACGCGGGTTGTCAAGATACAAGGCGTAACACGAGTGGAACTTTGCAACTACTAGGAGATCGACTAATCAGTTGGGCATCGAAAAGGCAGAAAAGCGCTGCAATTTCAAGTACGGAAGCAGAATACATAGCTATGTCCGGTTGCTGTGCTCAATTTCTATGGATGAGATCGCAATTAACCGACTATGGTCTAGGTTTCAACAAAATTCCGATGTACTGTGACAACAAGAGTGCAATTGCCTTATGCTGCAACAACGTTCAATTCTCCCGGTCGAAGCATATTGACATTCGCTACCACTTCATCAAGGAGCAAGTGGAAAATGGAGTAATCGAGCTTTACTTTGTCCGATCTGAGTATCAATTGGCGGGTATTATCACGAAGGCTTTAGATCGCGCTCGAATTGAATTTTTGGCCGACAAGCTAGGAATGAGAGCTTTCTCGCCTGAGACTCTAAAGGAACTGGCAGATGAAGCGAAAGAATAGTGGTGGTAAAACTATTCTCCGTATCCTTGGTGATCATTTGTATATATTGTTTATATTTTTATCCACAAAAGCAAAATACAAAAATATAAAACCATATAAAAACCATAAAAATTAAAAATTCTAGAAAAATCCAAAAATATTTTTACTTTATTTTTTAAAGGCATGTCTTTTGGTACGATAATATTTACGGCCTTAGAAATGTTGATTAATATCGACACGGCGCCATAAATATAGTTCGTACAAAAGTTGTAAATATTTCATAAAACATGCCCTTATGGCTTGTAGTTATTTCAGACTGCAACCCGGTTTTCACATTAAAGTCAGGTATTTCTTATGAAAGCTTTGGCTCACAACGGGAATTAATTTCTCGGGCAAGGTTTACTTTAAAACCTTGTAAGGGATCAAGCTTACTTTATAACTTGGTCTAACACAAATCTATGTACGCCTCAGTGCATTTATTTGCTAAAACAAGAGAAGTCTTGTTTTTATGAAGCTATCATCTCTACAACCATAGCAATCTATAATTGGTATCCACATACTCGACGATGCAACTACTCAACCGACGACTGCAGCTCTTTCAATAGAACACGGGTCAACAATTGAGGGGGAGCAATTGTCAAGCATTCAGAATCTTTGATGCCGAAAGTGCCAAGTTCACAAGTTGGTGTCAAGAATACAATACCAATCGTACATGTGGTGTCAAGAGATGACTTCAAACGTGACGAGGTGACCACCATATGCTGACAAGAACCATCTGATCTTATCATATGATGTTCTCATCAATCAGGTCCAACCTTGTCAATTCTTTTTTTAATATGGTGAATATGTGATCATGCTACAAATCGATATCATATCTCATACATTTGGTATCATGGAGATAAAACGGACTTGCATTTTTCTTCCCATAACCTTTGTTAAAACTTCATTAAATCAATTGATATTAAAAACATCGATTGGGTTAATATTTTTAATATGGGGGAGAAAATATGATTTAATATGGGATATTATCACAAATGGTTTGACTTAATGTGCTGGCTCATCCCGACATGTGCGAAATGTTTTCAAATATCGTGGCATATGTTAAAGGGGAGCAAAATGGTTTTGCATATCAAAAATGGATTTCATGGTGATTTATACTTACCCAAAACCCATTTATTTCACGACGATGAAGATTGTGGTGACATAAGGATGGTAGGATAGGTTAAGTCCAATGATTCTTCTAGAACCGGAGGAATCTTCCCAAGGACATTCCATAGCTAGAAATAGTAGTCCTTAGGATAGATGGAGAAAGATTGTGAACGTAGCTGAATGCCGACCAAGTACTTAAGTTAGAACTGGAACAATCACAACAAGGTGCTAGTTATGACGTATTGGTAAGCATTGAAGGGGTTGAAGAATGAAAAAGAATTGTAAAGATAAAGGGTGTAAAGAAAGAAGCCCTCCTTACAACTTTAGGCAGAAACCGGGTCAACACATATGCTATTGAGATCATTTTTAATGATTCTTAATATTGAAGATAGACATCATGGACCCAGTGATGCAATACATAACCCATCCCAGCTAACTCAGATATCTCTCAAAAGATATTTGTTTTAATCACACGGAGATCAACACATTATCTATCGATTTATTCACTCCGAGTAAATTGGTATTGAAAAGGTGGCACTCCTCTCCAACCTCCGATCACTAAAATCCAAAATGTACGATCGAGTCTAGAGCCATTTGAGATCATCAAATATCTCATTAGGACACACTTTCATATTTCCTTGCTTCTTCACACACTGTGAAAAGTAAGAAAGATTTTAAGAGTCCTACGCAAAATATTCATGATCTTGCCTGAACATCCGAGTAATACGAAAGTATTTACAATGAAGATGGAAATCCTTCTTGAGCGAATATCAAAAAGCTCATGGTAGGTGACTTGTGCGATTCTTTATGAATCAAACTTGTGATAACTAGAAAGCAACAACTGTTTAATTCTTAACTGAATTTAAACACGTTCCAGGCCTCTACGCAATATCTTAGTGATCTTGCCAGAACACTCAGAGTGATACCTTAGTGTTCACGGTGATGAGTGGAAATCCTTCTAGTGTTAACCTCAAACAGCACTTGGTAGGTAACTTGCAAGATTCTATACGAATCAAGCTCGTGACAACTGGAAAGCAACGATGGTGCGGTTCTTAATTGAATTTTACTTGTTCCAGGAACATGAATTGACGGCTTCAAATCATGCGGATATTATTATCCAAATGATTCACTCTTTATGTTCGCAGTCAGCTTTGGACGGTCGAATAAAGAGAACGGGTTTTCCCGCGAAATCCTGTCAGGAAGTTACTTAATTGAAACTATCCGTCACGGGTACGATATCTAATATCGTCCAACGGTCTTCACCGACCGGAGGTAAAATGCTACCGAATTAGAATGAAATGTTCAAATCCATTTCGTTCGTGTCTACTTATGTTGCGGCATTTGAAGACGGTGGCGTTGCGGGATCCAAGAAGAAGTCGTCCTCGCATGCTTATACTTTATGCACTTAATACCTCATCAAATTCAAGAAAGCCTAAAAGTTAAGTCTTCCGCTGTATCGAACTCTGAAGCTTTCAAGAATTACGAAGGTATAAGTATGTGGGACATGGTGTCACGAAGAGGAGAAGATCACAAGTGATGGATGCACGAGATCAAGGCAAGAGATTGATGCTAAAGATTGATATCAAAGATCACATCAGCATGTTCACCAGAAAAGAAAAAAAAAGACGAAGACTACGAGCTCAAGACAAGCATAGTATGCTAGGTTTACTTCATTATTGTAACTCGGGTAACGCCCTTCTTTGGAGTGACCTCCCTTAGGTGGAGATTGTTGGAAATACGTTTTTACGTATTTAGGAAGATTCGGTCACTCCGACAATATATTAAGTAGTAGCTCGTAGTCTAGATATCTTTATTAAACAAACAAAGTCAAGCCTAGCCTACAACATGTGTAGGTCGGCCCAACATTGTAAGCCCAAGCCCATCACAAGGCTTGGGTATATAAACCCTCTCCTTTGATGGAGAGGGTGTGTGTGTTCCTCATTTTTACACATAGTGAAAAAGTGTTTTTTCTTTCACTTTCTCTCTCTAAGTGTGTGTGTTCTCACCATCTCTCTATCTTTTTCTCTCTCTAAAACATAAGCAAGATTTACATATCCTACAAGAAGCAAACCGATGATCAAGAGAAAACGTTGGCAAAAAATAATGAAGCCAAAATGATGCTTTACAATGCTCTACCTAAAAAGGAGTATAAAACAATCTTCATGTGTCAAACCGCCAAACAAATTTGGCATTCGTAAATAGTCACACATCAAGGAAACTCACAAGTCAAGGATAATAAAATTAATCTACTTGTTCAACAATATGAACAAGTTTCCATCATTGAAGAAGAGTCAATTAATGTGGGATTTGCTCAGTTTAACACTATCATAACTTTACTTAAAGCACTTGACGAATCTTTAGCCAATAAAAACTTTGTTAGGAAATTTCTTAGAGCACTTCATCCAAAGTGGAGAGCAAAAGTCACGGCCATTGAAGAATCTAAAGATCTCTCAAACTTGTCATTGGACGAGCTTATCCAGAATCTCAAGGTATAAGATATGGTGATGGAAAAGGACTCCGAGATCATCAAAGGAAAGAAATAAAAACAAAGATCAATGGCTGAAAGCTATAGTTGAATCTAGTGATGATGAAGAGTCTGACAACAATGACGAATAGTATGCCATGGCCGTTCGTGACTTCAATAAATTCTTCAAAATGCGAGGAAGATTTGTGAAACAACCATTTGACAACAAAAAGACACCTCGAAAGCCCTTTGACATCAAGAAAGGCAAAGAGGAAAGAAAATGCTTCCAATGTGGTGATCTGAATCACTTCATTGGTATTGTCCAAAGTCCAAGCCAAAGACACATAGAGCTTTCGTGAGTGGAGCTTGGAGTGCAAGTGATGATGAAGGAGATGACTCTAAAAAGGAAGGCTAGCACTCATGGCACATGAAACCAATGAGTTACATACCGACTCATCTTATTACTCCTCCTCATTAGATGATGATATATTGCAAATTGAATATAATAAACTTTGTGAATTAAGTCTTAAAATCATAAACAAGAACAAACTTTTGAAAACCAAAAACGAAAGTTTATGAACTAAAGGCAAAGTTACAAATGCTAGAACGAGGTAAATCATCTAAAGATAAATGTGGAACATTTCAAGAGCTCACTCTCGAAATTGAAAAACTTAAAACCAATCAAGAGGCATTAACTAAACAAAACTTAAAATTTGTAAAGTTTAATAAAAACACACATTGCATCGATTAGATGTCAAGTTTTCAAAGAGATAGAAAATATAAATCAGGATTGGGTTTGGGAAATAATATATACCTTCTAGCTCACAAACACCGCCACAAAACAACACGGTAAACATCCTTGCAAAATATGTCACATACAACAATGGACCCCGTCATACCCCTCTACACAATGGTCCTCCACCCAAAGGGTCTATGGGTCTGACAGATGAGCAAATGCGAAATCGTGCCAAATTTGTGGTTGTATCCCGTAAACCAAAACAAATTAATCTAGAAAGACATAATACAAACATTAGAAACCCGGAAAAGAACATTAGAGCTAGAAAAGTACAAATTCAACCAAAATCATCATATCCCAAACGCCCCTTTCCAAAAAGTCACCAAGGAATATTAGGAAGATATAGTCAAGTTTCATTCAACTATGACTATCATAATCAATTCTCAATGGGAAATTTGGTGCCATGGGAGGTATTTGAAAATACTCCCGTTAGAGCTGTCATGAGAAGCATGCTTAACCCAAACGGACCCATAAGACGATGGGGACCAAATGTTTGTTCTATAATGTGTAAGTATGCTTGAAAGCCGGACTTGAACTAGATGAATGGATCAAGGACAGCGGTTGTTCGAGACACATGACGGGAAATAACAATCTCTTTAGTACATACAAATCTACGGACAGAGGTAATGTTATTTTTGGTTTAAACGTCAAAAGCAAAATCATTCACAAAGGTATGATTTCTAATGACCACATCACCATAGATAATGTTACTCACATTGAAAACTTAGGATTTAATCTACTTAGCATTAGTCAACTTTGTAGTAACAAACCCAAAGTTATTTTCAAAGAAACCATAGGTAAAATACTAAAAGATGGCATAACAATAGCAAAAGGAATTAGGATATATAACATATATGTGATGAAGTTTGACTCATCAAAAGACGCCATTTGTTTGACCACAATAGATGACATCTCCACTCTTTGGCATAGGCATCTTAGTCATGTCAGGTCTTTTACAATCTTTAGCTAGCAAGGAATTTGTTAGAAACCTACCAAAAGTAAAATATGAACAAAAATTTTGTGATGCATGTAAAATGGGAAAACAAACACACTCAAGCCATAAGGCTAAAAATGCTGTCTCTCCAACTAAGTGTCTATAAATCTTGCATAAGGACTTGTTTAGTCCATATGAGGTGCAAAGCTACGGAGGTAATCTCTACAGTTTGGTCATCGTGGATGATTACTCAAGATATACATGGACAAAAATTTTGAAAACCCAAAAAGAGGCTTTTGACCATTTTGAGATATTAAGAAAGAAATTTGAAAACCAACTAGATTGTTGTATTGTGTCAATTTTTACGGATCATGGTAGGGATTTTGACAATGAGACCCAATTTGGAGCATTTTGTGACGCCAAATGTATCACACATAATTTCTCGGCTTCAAGAACGCCTCAATCAAACGGGGTAGTAGAACGTAAACATCGAACACTTCAAGAAATGAGTAGAACAATGCTAAATGAGTTGGCTATGCCACAAAAGTTTTGGTGTCATGCGGTAGATACCTCCACATATATTCTTAACTGTGTTTTAATTAGACCACTTCTTGATAAAGCACCTTATGAAATATTAAAAGGAAGAAAACCGACTAATGGATATTTTAGAGTGTTTAGAAGCAAATGTTTTATTCTTAACACTAAGGATTATCTCACTAAGTTCGACCCAAAGTTGTATGAAGTAGTATTTCTTGGATATTCTCAAAATAGTCAAGCTTACATAGTTCTAAACAAGCAAACCATGTGTATCGAGGGATCGTTGAACATAACCTTCGACGAGAGTCCACCTCCCTCTAGAACATCACCTTGGTAAATGATGATCTAGTTGAAAGTCAAACTAATAATCAACAAGTTAATCTTGAAAATGACAACCATTAAACCTTGAGCCTTTAAACATCAAAGAACCAAAAGGACCTTGAGCCTTTAAACATCCTCTAAACAACGTCATTGATGAACTAAATGAAAGGACCTTAAGGTCACAAGCTCAAAATGAAAGTAACTTCTTTTGCTTTGTATCTCAAATTGAACCTAAAAATATTGATGAAGCCATCATAGATGAAAGTTGGGTACTAGCTATGTAAGAAGAGTTAAATCACTTTGTGATAAATGATGCTTGGTACTTAGTACCGATACCTAAAAATCAAACGGTAATAGGAACAAAATGGGTCTTTCAAAATAAACTAGATGAAATGGTGTCGAGTCGAGAAATAAATCTAGGCTTGTTGCTCAAGGGTATAATCAACAAGAAGGTATAGATTATGATGAAATCTATGCCCTAGTTGCTCCACTTGAGTCCATAAGAATTTTACTTGCTTATGCTTGTGCTCATGACTTCAAACTCTATCAAATGGACTTCAAAAGTACTTTTATAAATGAGGAAGTTTATGTTGCACAACCTCTCGGTTTTGAAGACCTTGAAAAACCTAATCACTTTTACAAACTCAAAAAGGCTCTCTATGGTCTCAAGCAATCACCCAAGGCATGGTATGACCGACTTAAGTCTTTTCAATTAAACATAAATATTCAATGGGTCGAGTAGACAACACGTTGTTCACTAAGAAAAAAGAGTCACATATAATAATTGTTCAAATCTATATCAATGACATTATTTTTGGGTCTACATGTCAAGAACTTTGTGATGGTTTCTCTAAAATTATGCATGATGAATTTGAAATGAGCATGATGAATGAACTTAATTTTTATTGAGCTTATAAATTAAGCAAATGAAAGACGATATTTTCTTTAAATAATCTAAATACCTAAAAGAAATGCTCAAGAAATTTGAACTAGAAGAGTCTAGAGCAACAAAGACACGAATGTCAACGAAAACTAAACTAACCAAATGTGGAACTAGTGACTATGTTTATAGTACTAAATATCGAGGTGTGATTGGTAGTTTACTTTACCTCACGGCGAGTAGGCCAGATATCATGTTTAGTGTTTGTATGTGTGCTCGTTTTAAAGACAATCAAAATGTATCACATCTTGAAGCCGCGAAGAGCATTTTTAGATACATCAAAGAAACCACTCATCTTGGGCTTTGGTATCCCGAGGGCACGAGAATGGAAACCATTATTATGCGAACTCGAACCATGCGAGTTGTAGAAAATTGAAGGGGGGGGGGTTGAATAGTTTCTAGTTCATTTTCAAAACACTTCGGCTTAATCCACTGTGCGCGGTTCTTTATTGTACCCACGGTTCTTTATAAATAAAGAACCGCCAGTCTATTTAGGGAACCGCCGACAGTTGACGAAACCATTTATTGAATGTTAATCTTAAACAATCCTTGGTATCAAATTCTTGATCAAGCTTGACTAGATATGAGTTGTGTTTGATTGAAAGATAAATACCACAAGTAAGAAAACACACAAACACATCAAATCAAGAGTACATCAAGCAATAGTCTAAACACTAAGCACACACGTACTAAGCATAAGCTTTTTCGCAAATAAGATGTTTAGACTAAGTGATGTATACTTGACCATAATCTAAACATGAAGCATACACGTACTAAGCCTTAACTTTTCTGCAACTTAGATGTTTAGATTATGAGATGCACACAACACACAACAACATATAAATGCATCAATAAGAGTAAAGACATAAATGTGAAGAAAAGTACCAACACAATGATTTATAGTGGTTCAGTCACGAAGCTCCTCTTCGCCCTACTCCACTGCTCGAGTACCCAACTCGAGAGTTACTTCACTAGTCAACAAGACTTCTTTCAAGGCGGAGAAAACCATACACGTGGCTAACACATTTCCAACACTAAGCTAGATGTCGAGTCCTAATCTTAGGTAGGACCAATCTACACAACGTCGCCTACTTCACCATTTTCCGACATAAGGATATATGTCGGGTCCTAATCTTAGGTAGGACCAAGCTACACCCATCTACACCAATCTTCACACTAGTTATGTTTTATGGCCCAACATATCAAATATTGTGTTTTATGGCCTAAACACATAAACCATATAGATCTAAGTACACAACACTTAGATCTATAACTCTAACACTATATCCAAATTGACACAAAAATTTGGATCTACACAACTACACAACTAATCCAAGGATACCAATCTCTTGGATCTACTACCCACATCCACGTGTACCCACAACTTGGATCTTCTACATATACATAGTAGGAAAATAATGACTTGATCTAGAAGGAGAGATCTTCATCATGTTATGAATCCAACACTTCATGGTGATGAAAGTGTTCTTCTCTTTGCACTTGAGAGGATGAGAGTATTGAGGATAGAATCACATCTTAAACAAGATTAATCAAAACTAACTAATCAAGGATATAAGATGATTTTGAAAGAAACTGTGCAAAAAAGGTTGAAATAGAAGCTGGAAATGATCCACTATTTATAGGGCAAGAGTGCAACGGTCATAAGTACCCGTGGTTCCTTAATTGTCATTGCGGTTCCTTATCAATAAAGAACCATGGGTTCCTTTATGGAACCTCGGGCTTGGAGTCCGTGCATTTTTGTCCTTTAGTAGGGAAATACCATTTATACCCTCAAAGGATAATCTTTTGGCATATGGAATAAGCCAAATTCAAATTTCTATTTTCTTTTTAATAAAACATTTTCTTAAAAAATTTTTATTAAAATCTTTTGTCACATTCGATTAAATGTGAGTTTTAAGAAAATATTAATCCTTGATCACTTAGTTAGGTTAATGACATGTTTATTCATACCTTGAGTGATTCATGCCGAATGCAATCTTGGAGGTGTCGAGAGAAGTATACAAATGTATTCTTGAGTGATTACGAGTACCTTAACATTTTACATAATGTATTGCGATTTATTCGTTTGTCATCAACAAAACACGAAGAGATTATATCGATTAAACATCGTAATGTTTGCACTAACAATCTTCCTCTTTTTGATGATGACAAACAAGTAAACCATAACACATATTAAAATGTATAAGTTACTCGTTTACACTTACTTCTCCTCCTTTTGTCGAATCAAAAAGGTAGTCAACGTCTTTGAAGAAGAGAAGAATCAACGTCAAGAGAGCATGCATCCAAAGTGGTAGTCTTCGATTGCACGTCATTTGAGGAAGAGAAGAATTGACGTCACGAGAGCTTGCATCCGAAAGGTAGTCTTCATTGTAGAAAAGGAGGATCGACTTTGAAAGAGCTTGCATCCAAAAAGCTAGTCATCCCTTGTAGTCGTCGGTTGAGAGGCGAGAATTCAAACCGTAGACCCATCATCTAAAGATACTGATCTTGCGCCCCCTCTGGGATGTAAAATATATCTCTTCTCACCATCCCTATAGTATATGATACAAATGTATGCATTTCGATTTGGGTCGTATTCTATGGTTAAGATTCTACCATATATGTCTTTTTCATTCCGTCGAAAACCTATTTTGCAGTATAGACGCCGTCATCCTAGTGAAGTCTTCAATCAACATAGGTTAACCAGCTCCATGCATAATAAAATGCTTATCTTAGAGATTCCAAAATTCATTACTTGCAAGAAGTTTAGTGAATGCAATTTAAGTGAGTAAACGATCGCAAATGTAATGACTAGAAATCTTGCAAATGCTCCCCCTTGATATGAGCTCCCCTTGCTTGAGGCACCAATGAAGCAAGGATAGTGACAAGCTACAGATAAGGGTTAGAAAAGTCCTACAAAACAAAGTTAGTGGACAATAGCATATATGTATAACAATGTCACCCAAGCGGAATTAGCTTTAAACATCTTGAGTACAAAGAGAGGGACTCATGAGAAAGCTAAAACAATCTTAACTTTTAGAAGTGTAAAAAAAATGACAAGTTAAGAAAAATAAGAGGGTTATTAGATAGAAAAGAGAACCCAACTTATTTTGGTGACACCAAAAGTTATATAAAGAGGACTAAGATAGAAAAGAGATGTCCAATTTATAAGAAAAATATTTTCGAGAGGACATACTCCACTTTAATATATTGGCACGAATACCGAACTAAAAAGAGTATTACAAGGACAATAAAATACTTCCACATAGTCGAAAAGAGAGAAAGAATGACTATGAGGAAAAGAGGACGATAAACAAGTCGTTTGCATAAACTATGACAAGCATTGGAGAAAGAGGTGTGCACGCGATGCTATCAATCCAAAGACAAGTCAAAGGAGAGGATCTTGACAAGATCAATTCACAATTGTTGGAATAGAGGTATAGAATAGACATCCACACCAATTGTAATGATAATATGTCAAAGGCTAATAAGCTTAGAATTTTTGGAATCACCCAAGAAAAATCAAGATTTAACCAAAATCCTCTCAAAAGGTTAAAACTTATAATTGTTGGAATCACCCAATCCAGTTGTAATTTCTAACCGCAATCAACTCTCAATAACGAGAAAGACAAAAAATCTCAAATCAAATACATTTTTTACATTAAAAATAATTCCTTTAGAAAGCTCCAAAAGCTTCAAGTCGGGAATCAAGGTACAAAAATAAAGAAAAACCAAAAGCAAGGATAAATAGACTCTTAAGAAAAATACTAGATATAAGACATTATTGGCAAGGATGCTTATGAATGTCGAAACCAAAAATATGACTCAATGATATAGAGAGAGAGATAGATCAAAGGATCCAAAGAAAAGAAAAACCAAGACGGATGGTGTTTAGCATACGATAAACTACATGCTCAAAGTTTCGTAGCTCTTCTCAATCATTGTGAACGTTCAAAGAACAATTACATGACGAGGAAAGGGTGAGGCTCGACTCGACTTAGTTTAGAAAGGATAGAAGAGAGAGACTCAACCTAGAGAGGCATGATTAAAATAAATCGAAATAGACTCAACAAAGAAGTTAAGGATAACTTCATAAAATAATTCAAGAATACTATACCTTATTAGGTGCTAGTGAAGTCTTGAAGGAAAATGAGAGAAGAAACTCAAAAGAGAAGAAAAGAAGGAATCTTCAAGAAAGCTCGACAAAAGAGAAAAAGACCAAAACAAACAAAAGGGACTCACTAGTCGCGGTTTGTTAAATAGGTCCGCGGTTGATTATCAATAATGAGCCGCTAGGTTATTTGAGGAACCGTGGACAGTGGGTGTCCAAAAACAATTATCGACTCAAAAGAAAATCACTTGGTCAAACAAATGAGCATAAGTTGCTAACTGGTTTGATAGTCAATGCTTCAGATATGACTTTTAGCAATTGCAATTGCAAGTTAAAATTACTTGAATATTTCAAAAGAAAAATTTAAGTTGTCAATCTTACTAGAAGAGGAATTAGATTAAAATCTAACCTTCCTTGACAACCGAGTGAGAAAATAAAGAAGAAAAGAAAGATCACAAGGAAAACGAGATCCAAGACCCAAAGACAAATCATGTTGAAAAACATGAAATGAAATACAAGAGAATAAAGATCATACAAAGATGTATGAAACACAAGCCTAAAACTTAAGCATAATTTTAATCTTAGTTACACTAGAATTATAAGATTTGCTTAAATTGGATGTCTTGGCAATAAGCAATCCACATGCTTAAATGAAAGACAAGGTGGTGGCGGAATTTGGTGGAGAAGGCTTGGTGATAATCTTGTAATTCAACTCATCATAAATATAGGACATGACAACATGTTGATATTGACAACAAAGACAATATGTTCCATGATGCATGACATAATCTTGTGATGGAAGAAGAACACAAAAGGGAAGTGGTGGAAAAGGAGAGTTTCCAAAATCAGTTTTCTTAAAATGAGAAAGATTTAATAAAGTGTGTTCTTTGGTGAATTTGGGTTGAAAGAGATTTGAGAAAATTGTGGATAATCAAGGCTTTCATTTTGTGAAAAATACATTTTGCTTTGGGAAAGAAATACAAAATGCTTAGGGTTAAGTGGAGAAAGCACAAGATATTTTGGGAGTGATCAAAGGTTTGAAACAAAGATTCCAAAGGGTGTTGGAACAATTGGGAAGTTTTAGAAAACCCGTTTTTGGTTGCTTCTACCCGCGGTTCAATAATTGTACCCGCATTTCCATATATATACGAAGCCGCCGGACAATTAAGGATCCGCGCACAGAGGGTGTGTTTTGGAGGATAAGGAAATTTTTCCAATTCAGAAAATCCTAATGTTCTAGTCTAACTTATCATAAAGTTATGCTAAAAAGCAATAAAAACTAGAACACACACAAAGTAAAAACACATGGGTTCAATTAGCACGTAGTAGGAAAGCTAAGAAAAACCTAATGGCTACAAATGAAAAAGACTCCTAATGGCATACAAAGTTCATCGATGTAAATTATCATTAGTCATATTTAGGAAGAGCCATGTAGCCAATTTAGAGAATGAGTATGAGAATATCACTAGAGGTGCTCAATTAAGGCTAAGCACGACCGTTTTTACGAGTTATATAATAACCCAAATTCCCACATGGAAGTAATTCAACCGTTAGGTCAAATTAAGATTCTAGTGAATTCTCTAGTAGTCATTCTCAAGTTAGACAAAATGTAATTCCTACATTTGTCTAATAAAGTGTAGCAATGATGAAAAGTGTATGACGACACAATGCACAACCTAACGAGGGTAAAGAATGCACCATTGCATATCTTGTCAAATAAGTCTAGTTAAGGTTATTTACCTTAGTAGAACTTGAGGACAATCACTTTGAAGTGTATAAACAACGTTTACACAAAACAAATGAACACTCTTGATTGGTCTTTCGTAAATAACACATTTAAAAGTTGCATTGCAATGTAAATTACCTGAGTATTTTGGATGAAACATCCAAGTTCTCAAACCGACTCCATTGTGCATTATAAGCAATTATTAAACAAAATGTGTCTAATAATTTGAACAAGTAGATTCAATATACCATCATCAACACAAGTATGTGAGTTATGATCCAATGTATATTATCAGTAAACCACATTTATGTCTACACTAAAAAATATGTCAATTAGATTCGATAATGATACCAATCACAGTTTGAATAATGAATTGATATTTAATCGACATCTTTCTTGATTCCCACGAACACTCTTTTAAGAGAAAGTAACTAAGATTTTCAAAGGGTGTTTCATGTTTTATAGTGAGGCATTAATCTACATGAACTAATAACACAATGATCGATTAAGACGACCCACATTAATAGATTTGACAAGCTCCCAAAGCTTTCAAACCTAAAAATGTTAAAGAACATGCCAAGGTGTACAAAATGTTTATGTAACATTTGTAAACCAATAGATATTAATCCTATATGTAATGCACACATAAATAGACAACTAAGTAACGCTACTACCAATAGCAAAAAGCACAAAAGCACAAAAACATTCTTCTTTGTTTTGAGTGTTAGTTACACCAAAGTATACATAGCTTGATTTTATTTAAAAATAGTTTTCAACCCATTTCAAAATTTAATTAAGTTGAACACTTTATAAATATATCAATTTACAAAGATATATCAACAAGAGATGTCCAACTTAATAGAAAAGAGTAAAACACAAGTTTTACGACAAACCGACGTTCAATACTTTGAACAAAGTATAGAACTTAGAAAACATCCAAAATTTAGATTTGAATAAAGGTTTGGAAGTATTCTTAAAAGAAATAAAATTCAATTACGTTCGAAATGACTGGTGACACGACTTCTACGGACTTACGGTTGATTTTATATGATTTTTCAAAGATTGCAACAATCTGAGTTAGACTGACCGCGGTTCCTTATTGATAACGAACCTTGGGGAACAAATAAGAAACCGTGGACAGTGGACAAAAATTGAGTTTTTGACCAAAATTATTTGGTAACATTTTTGAAGGACTTAGGACTCTAAAAATCATTTTAGACACATAGAACTCATATATTAGAGTTAATTATGACACACAAATTTTTTATACTTCCAAAAAATAAAAACACTTAAAATCAAGTTATTTCCCAAAGTTTATTTAACACCAAAACTTGTACGAATGAAACAATAAAACACATTTCATATGTAATCATTCTTCATAGGAAATTTGATACAACGATCGTTTCTATTTTAAAAAAACCGTTTGTTTTGAAAAACTAGAGCAAAGATCGATCCAAGATTTAAAGTACAATATACTTCAAAGATCTTGAGTAACCTCGCTCTGATACCAATTGTAGAAACTAGAAGGGGGGGTTGAATAGTTTCTAGTTCATTTTCAAAACACTTCAGCTTAATCCACTGTGCGCGGTTCTTTATTGTACCCGCGGTTCTTTATCAATAAAGAACCGTCGGTCCATTTAGGGAACCGCCGATAGTGGACGAAACCATTTATTGAATGTTAATCTTAAACAATCCTCGGTATCAAATTCTCGATCAAGCTTGACTAGATATGAGATGTGTTTGATTGAAAGATAAATACAAAAAGTAAGAAAACACACACACACACACATCAAATCAAGAGTACATCAAGCAATAGTCTAAACACTAAGCACACACGTACTAAGCATAAGCGTTTTTGCAACTAAGATGTTTAGACTAAGTGATGTACACTTGACCATAATCTAAACTTGAAGCACACACGTACTAAGCCTTATCTTTTCTGCAACTTAGATGTTTAGATTATGAGATGCACACAACACACAATAACGTATAAATGCATCAATAAGAGTAAAGACATAAATGTAAAGGAAATTACCGACATAATGATTTATAGTGGTTCGGTCACGCAGCTCCTCTTCGCCCTACTCCACTCCTCGAGTACCCAACTTGAGAGTTACTTCACTAGTCAACAAGACTCCTCTCAAGGCGAAGAAAACCATACACATCGCTTATACATTTCCGGCACTAAGCTAGATGTCGAGTCCTAATCTTAGGTAGGACCAATCTACACAACGTCGCCTATTTCACCATTTTCTGACACAAGGCTAGATGTCGAGTCCTAATCTTAGGCAGGACCAATCTACACCCATCTACACCAATCTTCACACTGGTTATGTTTTATGGCCCAACATAACAAATCTTGTATTTTATGGCCTAAACACATAAACCATATAGATCTAAGTACACAACACTTAGATCTATGACTCTAACACTATATCCAAATTGATACAACAATTTGGATCTACATAACTACACAACTAATCCAAGAATACCCATCTCTTGGATCTACTACCCACATCCAAGTGTACCCACAACTTGGATCTTCTACATATACATAGTAGGAAAACAATGACTTGATCTAGAAGGAGAGATATTCATCATGTTATGAACCCAACACTTCATGGTGATGAAAGTGTTCTTCTCTCTGCACTTGAGAGGATGAGATGATTAAGGATAGAATGACATCTTAAACATGATTAATAAAAAATAACTAATCAAGGATCTAAGATGATTTTGAAAGAAAACGTGCAAAAATGGTTGAAAAAAAGCTGGAAATGATCCACTATTTATAGGGCAAGAGTGCAACGGTCATAAATACCCGTGGTTCTTTAATTGTCACCGCGGTTCCTTATCAATAAAGAACCGCGGGTTCCTTTAAGGAACCTTGGGCTTGGAGTCCGTGCATTTTTGTCCTTTAGTAGGGAAATACCATTTATACCCTCAAAGGATATTCTTTTGGCATATGGAATATGCCAAATTCAAATTTTCATTTTCTTTTAAATAGAACATTTTCTTAAAAATAAAGTTTATTAAAATCTTTTGTCACATTTGATTAAATGTGAGTTTTAATAAAATATTAATCTATGATCACTTAGTTTGGTTAATGACATGTTTATTCATACTTTGAGTGATTCATGCCGAATGGGATCTTGGAGGTGTCGAGAGAAGTATACAAATGTATTCTTGAGTGATTACAAGTACCTTAAAATTTTACATAATTTATTACGATTTATTCGTTTGTCATCAACAAAACACGAAGAGGTTATATCGACTAAACATCGTAATGTTTGCACTAACACGAGTGACTATGTTGATAGAAAATGTACATATGGTATATGTACATTTATTGGATGTTGTCTAACCTCGTGGTTCTCGAAAAAGCCAACGACACTTGCTATTTCCACAACTGAGGCCTAGTACGTGTCGGCAAGAAGAGCATGTCAACAAGCATTGTGGATGAAACAAGTCCTTATTGATTATGATATCAAGCTAGCGGACATAAATATCCTTTGTGATAATAAAGGGGTCATTAATCTCAGCAAGAATCCAGTCCTACACTCACTAACCAATCACATCAAAATTCGCCATCACTTTCTAAGGGACAACGTTCAATAAGGTAATATCTTCATAGAAAAGGTATCCTCAGAAGATAACATAGCCGATATATTAACCACACCACTTAAACATGAATAATTTAACTTGCTAAGGCTAGGATTAGGATTAATGGAAATCTCATCATAAAACCAGCCTTGCTGATCTCTACACAGGCGGACCCCGTCGGACCCCTTCCCCCAAGGGTCCGTGAGACTACAAAGAAGTTCTCTAAGTCCAAAACCAATTACCAAACACTGAAATTATCACATTCACTCTCATTTTCTGCAAACACGACCAAAACCACCATTTTATCATCTTTCTAACCAATAAGGCTATAACCAACCATTTAATTTGTGCACAATCATCCATTGTAAGTATCCTTTACCTAATTCATTTCTTAATTACTTCAACTCTCTTAATCTGAGTCCAGGGTTCAATTTAATTGGACAAAATTAAAATCGGGGATTCCTCTAGATTAGTCAATTCAATATATGCATTGATTATGATGTTAAAACCACTTGGTAACTCTTTCAAACAAAATCAATAAGAATTGTTAGGAATCCCTAATTGATCAATACCCTTTTCAAAATCCTTCCCACTACTTAGGTCATGCTGAAAATTTACTTTTCACCATAGTAAATACCAAGTATCTAAAAACGAAGTTTTAATCATGGCATACCGACTCGTGATCGCTAGAGGAATTGCATAATCAGTATGCATTTTCGAGTACGTTCATTTGAAGCTACATTAAACTAAGGAGCGTGTGGGTTATCTAAAAAAATTGCTTTCAACATTTCCCTTTCAAAATATTCTTGAGTCGAGATAACCGCACCTCCACATTTGTTGCATATAGGCACACACTAGGCATATCTCTAGTTATCTCTAAAATTTGACTAACTTGGAAAAATCGTGCTTTAGAACCAAACATGCCTTCCGCGTGGACTTATGATCATAGTGATACCGCTAGTTACATACCCGTCTTTCATAAATCAAAACACTTTACCTCCGCACAAAAAGCCTTGTGTAAAGTACTTGAAAAAGGCACCTTTCAAGAAGGTCGTGTAGTTGACCCATCCTTCATAAATGACACCAACATTCGTGAAGTCTTCTCTAGAAGATGAGCAAATTTTGCCTCGAATTTGTTCTTGAGTTCTACATGTCCGTAAATGTCACCTTTGACGAAAACCGCATCCTTCTCCTTAATTTTCAAGCAAATGGGCATGATTACACTTTCTATTTAGATAATTTTGCTTATATCCTTAAGATACCTAATAGTGTAACATGTTTTTATCGGACCTCTACTCTCTCATAGCCCTTGACAAAACAAACATTCCTAGGGATGCCCAAGATAGGTACAACTCAAGACTTAATAGCGAGGATGTCGTTAAGGAAACAATTTACAACCTAGAACTCAATTAACTAGGATTTCAAATACAAACAAAGTCATCAACAAGGACCTATATAGAATGGAAGCTAAAGAACTCAAAGATGGGTATGTGATATGGGAAAGAATCTTACGTTGCAATGCTAGGTGCTTAGTAGGCAATATGGATCACATAAATTTATGCCTTAGTTACATGCTTTATATTTTGGACAATTGCATACCTTTCAACCTTGCCTACTATATAGCAAATAGGATGTCTCATATACGAAATATTGTTTCAACCGTGCTCCCCTATGGCATGTTGTTAACACGTCTCTTTGGACACATATCTCCCATACCTCCAAGTCCTACTGGTCGAGTAGGCACATACAATCTTGTCAATCGTGTCATGACTCCCATTAGCAATCTTAGGGTGATAAGGCCTTTAGGTAACCCACCTAGAGGACAAGGTAAGAGACCTCATCCTCCCACTTGCTCATCCTCATCGTCTAGTGATGAAGACGGGCTTCTGGATTCTAGGCTACCACCTATCGAGTATCTTAGTCGTCCCAAAATCCCAAATGCCTCACCAAAATTCAAGCAAACAAAGGGAATGTTCAAGTGTCTTGGAAGATTTCTTGAAAAAATGGAGAAGAAGAAAGGTGAGTGAGATGGTAGTTGAATGGGTACTTATGGATGATGTTCCATTTCTAAAAAAATGATGTTTGTAAGTATTTAACTTAACACGTGTGTTTGTATCTCTAATTTATACTTGCACACTAACATATACGGTTTATTAATTGTGATGCTAGGATTTTATACCCTCTTATGTGAAATTTGAGCTAGTTGCTCATACATGGCGAGTCTTAGCTTAGCTAGCAAAACGGTACATTCTCTTGTTCTCTATAGGTTCAATCATATCATACACATGTGAAACATTGACCTTCACCATCCTCTATCATAAACGCTCACTTTCGGGATCAAAATCTCTTGTTTTTCTCATTATAAGTTGTTTGTTACAATAGGTATCAGACCCCGTTGGACCCCTTCTAAAAAGCGTCCGATGACCTCAAGGGTCTGTGAATTTCCCTCTTAAACGAATTTTTTAAAATAATTTTGTTCTTAGTCGGACCCCGTCAGACCCCTCTTCCCAAGGGTCTGCCGACCAAACGAGTTTGTGGGTCTGCTGCTTACATGCAGTTCTTCATCATTGTCCTTATTTAATTCCCCATTTCCATAAACACTCATCCTTCTCTCATTTGGTTCACCCTTAAACCTAAAGGTTGTACATTAAACCTCCTAATCATTCTTTTCTTCCTTCCAATCCAACACCATCTTCATTAATTCATATCATACACAAAGTCTTCTATTTAAGTTTACACACTCTTATCTCTTTTCTCACCAACTCTCACATTCATCTCTCTACACCAACAACTACATAAATTATCCATCATCACCATGACCAAGACCACAAAATACTCAAATATCCCAAACTCCAAGACAACTATCCGTCTTCGTGTAAGAAAATGTTGCATCACTTCTCAAACCGACTCACCACCATCACCAAACACCTTCTCTAACAACATCTCCCCCTACGGGATGAAATACCACAAAACCTTTGAACCTTTTTGCGACACTCAAGATCTCCAATAACACCTCCTCCAACTAAGACTCTCATTGCTACAACTCTACCTCCCGCACCCATTCATCCACCGATAATCATCTCCACAACTCCCAGAACCACCATACTTTAACCAATGGAATTGTTTGCAACTCATCCAACCTCGTCAAATCCCTTATTAGAAGAAGAAGAGGACGCACCACCACGTTCTCCGACACCCATCTTATCTTATCAATCACTAAATCCCTTAGTTCACTTGTACCAAACGCCCCTTTCTCCGGACCTTCAACCTATTGATGGTATTTCTCTTCCATAAGGTTACTCTCCCTACATCCGATCCTTTATGGGGATTAATAAATCCCCTTATCATGGAATATCACCTATGGAACATTCGTTTCCGTACACCCACTCCCCTTGTTCACCAACAAGTGTACTTCCACCCTCTCACTAATGGAAAGAACGCCTAAATGAGATCAATCATCTTTATGCCTTCAATAACATGATAAACATGAACCTTCATGAGGCGGAACGCCTCAACACCTTCACCAATCATTCTACCCAAACCACACACCGTGAAATCTCAAACACCAACTCACCTCATGTATGTGACCATTGTCGCTATACACAAACCCTTGTCACGAACTTCCATATCAAAATGAGGTTTATCTTAAACAACATTCTTCAAGGGGTTTATGCTCTTTTACACCCACCATCTTAGTAGCTCCCTCGACACAAGTTCTTAGGGCCTCAATTCCTTTTCTTTTTTGTTTGTAACTAAACTTCTTGGATCCCTCCCAACAAGGGTCCGTGATTCATCTTTCAAATTCTACTGAATTTCTTTTCTTCTTTATTTTTCTAATTTTAGGCATTGTAATTCATCTTTCTACCAATGTTTCACATACTTTATGCTGTAATTTTACTTGGGCAAGATGAATGAACCAATTTTCTTTCTAAACTAACACTTGTACATGTATGGTATTGTCTTTTCTTATGTGATCATATTATGTCTCTCGAATCTGTGGCTAACTTTCTTTTGCAGGAATTAAGCACATTTTCTCTTGATCATTTGGGCATGAATCAAGGGGGATCAATCTATGACATGCACCACTTGTCCACTTATTTAAAAATTATGCATTCTCTTCTCTACTTGTAAAATGTGTAATTTATAAGACCATGTGTTGTGTCTTACATGCATTTGTCTCTCTACCATTTACCTTCTAACTCTTTTTTACAGGATTATCATAATCCACGCCTCTTGGTTCTCCCATTTAGGGGGGTATGAACCAAGGGGGAGGCGATGGCAACATATTTTGATATCTATATTTCTCTCTTACTATCAAAATCTTTTTCTCAAAATCGTTTTCCATCTATCCTTCCTTTTTTCTTTCGACAAAAGGGGAAGAAGAGAAATATAAAATCATATTTCTAAAAACTTATATGTTAATTCTAAATACCAACTAAAATTAAGTTTACCTTTTGTCTTCAACAAAAACGGGGAGATTGTGAATATAAATATCGTATTAAAACGATGTTTATATTTTAAACACTCTTAATGTTTTGTTAATGACAAAACATCAAACATATTTTTATGTTTGTGTTACAATCAACATTTAATCTTTTTGATCCATGACATTATACTTCTAAACTTTTATAAAAAGTTTTGTACACTCTAAATCTTTTTAGTGTAAACTTAAAATGGGTAAAACATATATTTCTCTCTCTATATATATATCTGATAAATAAAAGTCAAACATGGTTTGATTCATGATAGGTGTGTAAACACCCATCCTTTTTACCACTTAATTACAATAATAACCGAGCCAAACCGTGTATTTTATGTCTTTTATGTCGGAATTATGCGTGGTTTATGTTTTTGTTGTGATTTAGGATGAAAAGGTGAAAAGTGGATAAAACACGGGCATTTACGGGCTTTTATTGAAGAAAAAGACGAAAGACGAAGTCAAGAAGTCAAGAGTGAAAAAAACGGAAGTCCAAGACCAATTCTGAAGATTTATCGAAGAAAAAGTCAAAAGACGGAAGTTTATCAAAAGCCGAAGAACTCAAGTCTACTTTATTGAAGAATTAAAAGACGAGTTCAAAGTAATCCCGAGCCAAAAGTCATTAAAAGTCCAAGATTAAAGAAGATATAAAGAAGAAAAGGACTAAGTATGCAATTAACAAAGAGATTAAGAAGGAAGGGCCTAATGATGCAATTAAAAGAAAATGAAGAAGGGGAGGAAGCTTCCTAATCCTCCCCTATATATTAGATGTTAATCACTTTTTCTTTGTTGGCTAAGTGTGACAATTAGTCTTCCATTTATTTACCTTGCACCTTTAAATTCATGTCATTTAAATACTTGTCAAATTTAATTACCTTGTCTTGCACCTTAAATTCCTTTAATTTCAAGTAAGTTTCCTTTTAATTCTTGTCAATCTTTACTTTATCTTGTTAATCTCCTATCTACCTTTCTTAATCTTTGATTCTTTTTATGTTTATGTTTGTGTTCATGTTCATGTTCTTATTTTGATCAAAGTGGGTTTTGATTATTGTGGTTAGATTTGTTAAGTTTATTGATTTGGATAGTTTGTTTATGCTTATTGGATGTTTTGTTATTATTTTAGTTTAATCTTGTGTTTGATTTTGGTTAAATTTGTGGTTAGATTCGTGTTACTGTATTTCCCTGTTCTTCGGGGGTGTTTGTTTCTGTTACTGTAATTCCCAGGAAAGTTCCGGATCAAGTCTTTGTTCACAAGGAAAACTTCTGAACCAAGAAGTTCCGGATCAACATCTCTTTCATTCAGAAGAGTTCCGAACCAGGAAGTTGAGCTTCATTCGGAACATTCAAAAGTTCCGAACCAAAGGTTCCGAACCAAGAAGTTCCGAACGAAGACTTTGGATTAAAAAGTTCCGAACAAGCTAAGACTTCCGAGTCAAGACAGCTCATTCGGAAGAGTTCCGAGTCAATACTTCTTGTTCACTCGGAAGAGTTCCGAATCAAGGTCTTCCGAACGAAAGCTCCGGATCAAGACTTCCGGATCAAGACTTCCGAATCAGGATCTCTTGTTCATTCGGAAGAGTTCCGAATAAATAGTTCCGGATCAAGACTTCCGGATCAACAAGTTCCGGATCAAGACTTGCGGATCAAGGGTAAAGCAGAAACTTCCGAATCAAGCCAACTCATTCGGAAAACTTCCGAATCAGGAAACTTCCGAACGAGAGTTCCGGATAAAGAAGTTCCGGATCAAAAGAGGTTCATTCGGAAGAGTTCCGAACCAAGGGCTTTGAATCAGTAAAGTTCCGAACGAAGGATTGTTTTGGATAAGTGACATATTCATAATAATTTGTTCCGGATCAAGGATTTTGGTAATATTCCGAGCGAAGAAGAATCATTCCAAACGAAGGTGACATTCCGGATGAGTGATTGTTCCGAACGAAGGATTATTCCGAATGAGCTGTATTCAGGTTCTTTTTAGTTTTTGTCTTTAATTTTTAATTTCAAGCTTTATTTTTCCCGCCTTTTTCCTTACTCGCACTTTAAGTTTATTTGCCTTTAGCTTTATTTTTAGCCTTACCTTAGTTTAAGTTTTAGTTGCATTTTAAGTTTGCCTTAGATAGTTTTAAGTTTGCGTTAGTTACTTTTAGTGCCTTTTAATTTCAGTCAAGCTTTTAAATACTTGCCTTTTATTTTAAATTAGATTTAGATTTATTTTAATTGCACTTTTACTTTAATTGTTTTTGCACTTTTAATATACTACAACGACACATTTTTGTTTCACCAAAGACAGCTGAGTCGCACACATAGAAGCCAGTTTTCAATTCAAAGATACTGTGACGATAACTTTTTACATACAAAATCACTTGTATTAAATGGCGCCGCTGCCGGCTCTTTTCGTAAATATTAATGGTTTTCTGTGAAAGACGCGTTGCTTTTTGGGATCCGTTCATTCGTGAGCGTTATTTTCTTGCTTAAAAAATTCTAAAAACCATAAAAATTAAAAATTGTTAAAAATCCATAAAAATTAAAATTTTCAAAAATCCAAAAAGATTTTATCTTTATTGTGTATATATATATTGTCTTTGTGTTTGGTTTCTTTTTCTTTTGCATTTTCAGGTGTATGCGTACTAGATCTTCTAATTATCAAGAGCCCGAGACTCAAGAAGATTTAAGTATGGCAGGTGTTAACAACAACAACAACCCACCGCACCTCAATAATAACAACAATGTTCTTCCACAGCCCGATCTTCGGACAATGGAGGAGCTTTGTCAACCTACCATGTTTGGACGAGGAGGACCGATTGCGCCGATGCAAATCAATGCTCCTGAGTTTTCGTTGAAGCACCACATGATTCAGCAAGTGCAAACTAACCCTTTCCGTGGATTGCCTGATGATGATGCCAACAAACACCTCGACAAGTTCATTACAATCACCCAAAGCATGAAGTTGCCTGGTGCCACAATGGATGTTCTTCGCCTACAACTCTTCCCACATACTTTATCACATCATGCCGATAAATGGTTTGATCGTCTTCCAAAGAATTCAATTCATACTTGGGATGACATGACTCAACGCTTTTTGTCACGCTACTTTCCACCATCCATGGTCACGAGCCTTCGCAATCAAATCAGCGGTTTCATGCAGGACCCTGATGAATCTCTTTTTGATGCTTGGGAGCGATATAATGTCTTGATTGATCGTTGTCCAAACCACAACATGCTCCTGTAACCTTAATTGATACTTTCTACAACGGTTTGACTTTTCGAGATCGTGATACGATTAATGCAGCCGCCGGTGGCACATTTATGAAAAGGAGACCCGAGGAGTGTAGAGAGCTAATTGAGAACATGACTACTCATCATAAAAACTGGGATTCCTCTGCTTCTTCTAGGAACAATCCGAGAGTCAATGTTTCCTCTACTTCAGAAAACCC
Source organism: Glebionis coronaria (assembly GCA_025667525.1). Taxonomy (NCBI): domain Eukaryota; kingdom Viridiplantae; phylum Streptophyta; class Magnoliopsida; order Asterales; family Asteraceae; genus Glebionis; species Glebionis coronaria. Next base: position 519,513,293 of record CM046882.1, read on the forward strand.
TGATATGACCGAACTCACACGCGTGTTGACCGAAATGAGCAGAAGTATGCAAATTTTGACTTCAAACCAACAACAACAAGTTAAAGCTGTTGCTACCCCTTGTGAAACATGCGGCGGTCCTCACTCATACACCGATTGTCCTTCGACACAAGGAAATCCGGAAAATGTGTATGCAGCTTATGGTAATTATTCACCGGAAAATTACCAAGCTCGACCTCAAGGGGATAGAAATTTGTTGAGTTACCGGTCCAACAATTACCTTTCACCCGGTTTTTCTCCTCAAAACCAAAACCCCGCCAACAACTACAATAGAAGCAACCAAATCCCACCAAGAGCTTCTAATCCTTATCACCAACACACCCAACAAACCCCACCCATTAATCCCGATGTTGAAGCCATCATGAGAACCCAAGGTGAGCAAATCAAGAATCTACAGAGCCAAATTATCAATCTGAAAGGAGATATCACAAAGCAAGGAAATAAGATTAGATCCGAGCTTCGGGATAATATTCAATCCTCCTTCAGCAATCAAACAAATGATTTAAAGAATAGGCTTGCTAGTTTCTTGCCCGCAGCTCAACCTTCTACTTCGAGTTCTCTACCTTCAAACACCGTCACCAATCCGCGAGCAAATGTGATGGCTATTACTACTCATAGTGGATTTACCATTGTCGATCCACCAATCCCGCCCCCATCATCTACACCTCCTCCACCACCATTTATCCCTACTCCTCCTACACCTAGTATTAGTGCATCATTACCGTCTCCGCCTCGTCATGACGATGTCCATAGGAAGGACCCTTCAACATCTCAACCTTTACCGACTACACCTTCACCTTCACCACCCAAACCCAATATCCCTTATCCTTCTCGTTTAGGCAAGACCAAACTGTTAACCAAGGAGGACTCCGAAGTGACACGCTATGTGAAGATGATCTCTCAAATGAACTTCAACATTAGCTTTCTTTAAGCACTTGTCCACATGCCCAAATTTGTTAAAGCATTTAAGGAATTGCTTAACAAGAAGGAGAAGCTGGTTGAGCTCGCCAACACACACTTAAATGAAAACTGCTCTGCAGTTATTCTTAAAGAACTTCCGGAAAAGCTTGGAGATCCCGGTCGTTTTGTGTTGCCTTGCGTGTTCAATAAAACTGAAGAATTTACTGCCCTTGCTGATCTCGGGGCCAGTATTAATTTGATGCCATTGAGTGTTTGGAAAACACTATCATTAACCGACCTCACACCAGCGAAGATGACTCTTGAACTTGCAAATCACACTCTCGCTTACCCCGTTGGTATAAACGAAGATGTGTTCATTAAAGTTGGCACATTTACTTTCCCGGTCGATTTTGTCGTAGTTGTTTATGAAATGGACCCTCGTATTCCTATAATACTTGGTCGGCCATTCTTGAGAACCAGAAGAGCTCTAGTTGATGTTGTCGAAGGTGAGTTAATCTTAAGAGTCGGGGATGATGCACAAGTTTTTAAAATGGGGAAGCTTACAAGTAAATCCTTTGGAGGCCGAGAATCAGTGAATATGATTAATGTGCTTGATAATTTTGTTGTCTACAACAATCCTCTATTTGAGTCTTGCAATGATAATCCACTTTTTCAAGATGATGTGGATGATTCTCCATCCAATTTGGATCCTTCACCCATTTATGATTCTCCACCGATCTTTGATGCTTATGATGATGAGTCTAGCTCAGATACGGATGATTATGATGACCTTACCTCTGAGTATCCCGACCTGCCCACATATGATGATTTTGATGAGGCCGATACTCTTTCGAGCGATTCTTCACATGATGAAGATCCTCCGCCATCACTCGATCCTACTTTGGACGATTACTCATTTGAGGAAGATTTCTCTATGTTTCTCAACACTTACTTCCCTCATGAGAGTGATGCTCCTCCTTTGGACTTTGAAGATTATCGTCTTGATCCTACTTTAGATTTGAAGAACATTCTCTCAAAGGAGAAGAAACCGGTCGACACCGATATCCGCAGCACGTATGAGAACACCTCTTTGTCCCCCTTCTGAGGACGAGGTTTTGCTTCTTCGCGGATCTTCTTCACACTCTGCTGAGCCTGAGTGCTATTTTCCCTTAAAGGAAAAGGTGTTCGACCCCGCTATCGATATTATTAAGCCATCTCAGTATCCACCTGATGAAATAAAAGGAAAAATCTTTGGAACTATTGAAGACATGCTTGCACCTCACCCTACTTGCTCCCACCGTGCTCCATCGCTGCTTAAGGGAACCTTGCCTACTCTTCTTTGGCTTGCCTTGTTCGCCTTAAGCTTGTGCTATTTGATGGACGAAAACTATGTCTTTGATCCTGGTGGATATGTTTCATGCTTCTTCCTATGATGATCAAGGTCGAGTCAGGCTCACGACTCGGTTAACAAAAAACCAAGCGCTTCTTGGGAGGCAACCCATGTATCTATCTTTTCGCTTTCTTTATCCTAAGTGTAGGGGAGACCCCTTTGGTTTACTATTTCCTCTCCTCCCCTCTCTTAATCAGGGATTCGAGCGCTCAATGATCCATTCTTGATGATTCTTGACGACCCGTGATTCCGTGTTCCCTTCTTCCCGGTTCTATCCTAAACTCTTTTCGATTCACTATTTTATATTTTCTCAATATTAAAATAGGAATCTCTTTAGTTGTCTCTTCCTTAGCGAGATTTAAACAAAGTGCACAATGTCCTAAGTGTAGGGGAGTTTACTCCCACATGCTTAAACATTGAGGACAATGTTTATTTTAAGTGTAGAGGGGACTTCTATCGAAGTTAAGTGGTCTTTTCCTTGTAATTGTCATTTTAACCGGCAAATCAGTTTTTCGACATTTTTCAAAATTTTTGATCTATTTTGGCCTATTAGTTTTGCCCTTTGTATAGTTATTTTTTTTCTTTACTAGAATAAATTTTGAATAAAGTGGTTTTAGTTTTCAAGCGTTGTGAATCTTTTGACTCAACCCGAGTTTACTTATCTAAGTTACTCTAGCTAGTATCCTTAACGTGTTTAAGTCAAGTTTTGCTAGGCTTTTATATAGGGAGCTATAAAACGCGAAAGTCTTAACTCTCACGGGTTAAGAACAATAACTTTTCGCAAGTTCCTATAATTGATCCTAGAGAGTCGTTTATCAAGGGAACTTTAAAACGCGATTTCTAAAACTTGAAAAAGTCTAAGAGCTTGCAAGATCCTATAGGCGTCTCGAAAACCCAAAACTCTGATTTAATAGGCTAAGCATCCACGAGTCTCATTCCTTGAGATTTTAAACTGTGGAGAACGAGAGATGATAGAGCCAATTATAAGTTTGGTATTCTTTCGTGAATTTATGTGAGTTAATTATAAGCCTATTCTCCCATCGCTTGCTAATAAATTTATCTGTAATAAATAAGGTTGTACGATTTGAAAAGTTACTTAGCTTCTAGCCCAAGATCGTTTAAAAGTTGCTCGGTATGGATTAGAGTTCATAGCCAAGGCATAACTTATTGAAGCGGGATGCGAAGATTGGCGAGTCCAAAAAGGTCCTAACAAGACATGAGGGCTATATTTTGTTGCTAAAGATCCATGTGATGTGAAGACTCATTTATCAAAATCAATATGAAGGATCGAGACACACGACAAAAAGCAAATACTCCCCAAAAGTCATGGAGAAGTGTATCCGAAAAGACCCTAGCAAGGTATGAGGATAAATAGATCCAAGTCAATAAAGGAGGCGGATCGTTGTATATCAAAGTCCAAAATAAAGATTGGAGAAAAAATGAAGAAGTCGTGGTCCAAGTATGAATCTCTCAAAACTTCAAGTGAAGAAATTCCTATTATGAAGAGAAGGCCATTATTTCATGAACGTCTCTCAAGGTTTGAAGTATGAAGTCGCTGCCAAATATCGGTCCGAGAAAGGTCTCAAATCGCGAAGCGAGTTATGCCAAGATATGAACTGTATGAGGTCCCGAGAAGCAGTTTTAAAAGATTTTGTCCTTTAGCTAACTATTGATTAAATCGTTCACTTTATTTTCGGCCTAATAAACTATCGAAATAAGTCAAACAATGCATCCTCGTGATCATTCAAGACAACAATAAAATATAAGAGATACACCTAGGAATAAGGGAGTCTAAGTGAATAATTGGCCTACATGAGTTCGTGTTAGTCTACTAACTTATAATAACAATGATCTCGTTTTTAAGCTTGGTTTGGAGAAAGTGAAAACTTGAGAATGATGATTATTCATGACATTTCCAAAACCCAAGGTATGTTTTTGATTTCTTTACTTTGTATGTTTTTAATTTTCTATCTCTTTAATAAAGGCCACTATGGATTGATTATGATGAAAAGTGTAAACGTGCTTTGTAACTAATGCATTGCATGAGGACATTGCAATGGTCAAGTGTAGGGGATTTGATAGGTGTGTAAACTCCCATCCTTTTTACCACTTAATTACAATAATAACCGAGCCAAAACGTGTATTTTATGTCTTTTATGTCGGAATTATGCGTGGTTTGTGTTTTTGTTGTGATTTAGGACGAAAAGGTGAAAAGTGGAGAAAACACGGGCATTTACGGGATTTTATTGAAGAAAAAGATGAAAGACGAAGTCAAGAAGTCAAGAGTGCAAAAAGAACGGAAGTCCAAGACCAATTCTGAAGATTTATCGAAGAAAAATTCAAAAGACGGAAGTTTATCAAAAGCCAAAGAACTCAAGTCTACATTATTGAATAATTAAAAGACGAGTTCAAAGTAATCCCGAGCCAAAAGTCATTAAAAGTCCAAGATTAAAGAAGATATAAAGAAGAAAAGGACTAAGTATGCAATTAACAAAGAGATTAAGAAGGAAGTGCCTAATGATGCAATTAAGAGAAAATGAAGAAGGGGAGGAAACTTCCTAATCCTCCCCTATATATAGATTAGATGTTAATCACTTTTTCTTTGTTGGCTAAGTGTGACAATTAGTCTTCTATTTATTTACCTTACACCTTTAAATCCATGTCATTTAAATACTTGTCAAATTTAATTACCTTGTCTTGCACCTTAAATTCCTTTAATTTCAAGTAAGTTTCCATTTAATTCTAGTCAATCTTTACGTTATCTTGTTAATCTCCTATCTACCTTTCTTAATCTTTGATTCTTTTTATGTTTATGTTTGTGTTCATGTTCATGTTCTTATTTTGATCAAAGTGGGTTTTGATTATTGTGGTCAGATTTGTTAAGTTTATTGATTTGGATAGTTTGTTTATGCTTATTGGATGTTTTGTTATTAGTTTAGTTTAATCTTGTGTTTGATTTTGGTTAAATTTGTGGTTAGATTCGTGTTACTGTATTTCCCTGTTCTTCGGGGGTGTTTGTTTCTGTTACTGTAATTCCCAGGAAAGTTCCGGATCAAGTCTTTGTTCACAAGGAAAACTTCCGAACCAAGAAGTTCCGGATCAACATCTCTTTCATTCAGAAGAGTTCCGAACCAGGAAGTTGAGCTTCATTCGGGACATTCAAAAGTTCCGAACCAAGAAGTTCCGAACGAAGACTTTGGATTAAAAAGTTCCGAACAAGTTAAGACTTCCGAGTCAAGACAGCTCATTCGGAAGAGTTCCGAGTCAATACTTCTTGTTCACTCGGAAGAGTTCCGAATCGAGGTCATTCGAACGAAAGTTCCGGATCAAGACTTCCGGATCAAGACTTCCGAATCAGGATCTCTTGTTCATTCGGAAGAGTTCCGAATAAATAGTTCCGGATCAAGACTTCCGGATCAACAAGTTCCGGATCAAGACTTCCGGATCAAGGGTAAAGCAGAAACTTCCGAATCAAGCCAACTCATTCGGAAAACTTCCGAATCAGGAAACATCCGAACGAAAGTTCCGGATAAAGAAGTTCCGGATCAAAAGAGGTTCATTCGAAAGAGTTCCGAACCAAGGGCTTTGAATCAGTAAAGTTCCGAACAAAGGATTGTTTTGGATAAGTGACATATTCAGAATAATTTGTTCCGGATCAAGGATTTTGGTAATATTCCGAGCGAAGAAGAATCATTCCAAACGAATGTGACATTCCGGATGAGTGATTGTTCCGAACGAAGGATTATTCCGAATGAGCTGTATTCAGGTTCTTTTTAGTTTTTGTCTTTAATTTTTAATTTCAAGCTTTATTTTTCCCGCCTTTTTCCTTACTCGCACTTTAAGTTTATTTGCCTTAGCTTTATTTTTAGCCTTACCTTAGTTTAAGTTTTAGTTGCATTTGAAGTTTGCCTTAGATAGTTTTAAGTTTGCGTTAGTTACTTTTAGTGCCTTTTAATTTCAGTCAAGCTTTTAAATACTTGCCTTTTATTTTAAATTAGATTTAGATTTATTTTAATTGCACTTTTACTTTAATTGTTTTTGCACTTTTAATATACTACAACGACACATTTTTGTTTCACCAAAGACAGCTGAGTCGCACACATAGAAACCAATTTTCAATTCGAAGAGATTGGTATAACGATAATTTTTAACCTGAGTAAAATCTAGTTATCAATTCAATATTTGAATATGATCGTGGACAAGTATTTATTAGGAAAAAAAAGTCAACCCAGATGGACCCTCGACAAAGGGGCGGACCCTGAGTGCAAGGGTCTGACTGTGTCTGATGTGTGGCCTATAAATACCAAGCTAACTTCAAGCTTCACACTCACCCCTCTTCTAATCTATCTCTCTAATTCTGAATATATCTAACATTCTAATCTCAAATCTTCTCTTACTTCTTCTCTCTTGTGATTTAGCTCTTTGTTAACTTGAAGAACACTTACAAGAATTCTATCTCCAAGTTTTGATCATTCAAAGTTTACATTATATGATTGTGTTAAGTGTTGCCTACACATTCACCATTGTTGTACCTATTCTTCTACTACTTGAGTAATAGTGTGGTTGGTGTTGTAAACTACAAAGTATACAGTGTGAAGGGAGTTGTTGTACCCATGTAAAGACCACGACATCCTAGCTTAGGTGTCGGTAAAGATTGTAAGTTAAAGATTAAAGGTTTATCCACCGGTGTAAAGGAGGTTCTTAACTAGTAAAGTAGAACTCTCGAGCGGATACTCGAGGAGTAGAAGTAGGGGCAAGATAAGTGAGATCTTGATAGGACGAACCACTATAAATCATTGTGCATTGTAGTTTGTTTTATTGTTTCCCTTATCTCTATCACTTAGTTAATCGTACTTGATAATATCCATGCTAATCACATAAAAAGCTTCAAAGGATCTAAAACTAATCGGTAAAAACTATTCAACCCCCTTTCTAGTTTTCTACACCATGCATATATCTAAATTCCAGACAAGAAGTGTGGCACACAAAATTATTTGTGTGGCGTACTTTTCGCACAACCAAGTTAGAAAATAAATTCATAAGTTCTATATACATCTAAACCAAGTACAAAATTACTACTCCATAGTCAAGACAATAACAAACATCATAATCCTATAATTTATAGAATTCATCTATAAGAAATAAGATTAAGAGTTTATACCAACTGATCATGAGCAAAATGTTCCACAATTCTTAGTTTTACCCAAGCATGAAAGCTAATACAACCAGTATCCAATACCTCTCTCAACCTCTATATTACAGAAGCTAAGAGAATTACAACTCTTCTAGACTATAACCATACAAGGATGAAATTGGTGTGAGTTCTACCCTTGTATCCTATCACTATAATCCCTCCTTGAAATTCCCCCAAAGCAATGGTCGGAATTCTTGATCTTGTATATGATATCTTTGAGTTTCCATATGTTAAATAAGCCAACAAAATATACGAGTAAGTGTGGGAGATAACCCAAATGTCTCCCAATGAATCTCATGGAGAGGCAAAGTGTGCCACTCAATGTAGAAAGTATGTCATACTTTTCTTTAATTTATTAAATACGTCTTAGGCTGAAGTACGCCGTACATTGGTGAAAGTGCACCGCACTTGGGCAGTTTCCAGATTTATTTATCTTTAGTCCTTCTTATATTCTTTAGGACAATTTCTCCCTTTTCTACCATTCTCAGCTCGCTTCAACCGTATCACAATTGTTTAACAAATCAGTATCAATTCACATTATAATTTATTTATTTATATAGTTAGTTGGGACAAATTAGTCAAGGTAAGTATGTATAATTTAAGCGTTATCATCTACCTTATCACATATCTCGAGTCATCCATCAAGTCATATAGAAGAGAAGATTCATCATTCACTACACCATAACCCATAGTGGTTGAACTACCTTTCACTATATAAAAACCTATGTCCAACAATGCGTCCTCATATCCCGACACTCATAAGCATTGTGACTTGTGTTGTCAATAGCCAAGTGAATTTCATAATAAAATGTGTCATGATTCTATCCTAAAGCCCACATCTCTCCACTATAAAAGGGCTTTTCTCTATCTATAGTCATTCCATTTTCTTAAAAGTGAAGAATACAAAGAAGACATTCTATCTTCAAGTGTTATCGAGTGACCAATTTGTTTTCTTATTTTATCCTTAGTTTGACATATACAAATCAACTACCCTTATGTGACCACCATAAAAGGTCAACCTCATCATTTCATATATATTTATTTTGTCAACAACACAACCAACAAAACACCTAGCAAATCTGTAGATTTACTATCATCCACCTTTGTCTTTTTAGGATAACACCCTCATCGTACCTTACTTGTCATTGTTCGTGCAAACGATATATTCATTTGCATATTCTCTTAATACACTTTCTTTCACATCTAGGTGCATATCGTTTTCATCTAAATGTTTTTATACCACTCATTTCTAGTATATTTGAAGTCATTAATTTTGTTTAATCATTCTTATTCAACATTAAGTTCAACCATAAGTCTTACAATGATGTTTTTTCTTATACACCCCCAAACATGAAAACCATTAAGAATGATGAACATATAAATCTTGAGGACATATGAATATCTTAATAAACCTATGACGAGAGTCTATCCAAATCTCAATCATCATCTTTCATAAAAACCTAGATTTAAATGTTATTGAATAAATCATTTGTATGCGGCTATTTGATTTATTTATTGCACATATAAATTGTTATTATGTGTTTATAATTTAGTTTTTTTTACTTGTTTATTGTTAGACACGTAATTATTCAAGTTTTTAGTGTTAATATCCCTTCGTTTTTGGCATAATAAATAGCAAAACGTGTATTTTTAGTGCATTTATCGTTTATATGTGTTATTTATTATTGTAGGTACGAATATTAAAGAAAAGGAGCAAAAACGAAGAAAAAGATCAAAAACGAGCACGAAAAATGGAGAGAGCGCGAAAAATCGAGTCCAACGGTGCCTTCATATTTTATTGGGCCGACCCGACACCATTTTATTGGGTCGAACCGACCCATTAATACAACAAAAACCCAACAGGCCCAACATAGGCAATTCAGCCCAGTGGATCAGCCCAGCAGCAAGGCCCACGTTTTTACCAAAAAGATGAGATATAGCTTGGGAAGGACGCAGGAGAGGAATTATTAATTTCCATTTTTTTTTTGTCTTTTTAGAGTAGGTATTAAATTAGGATAGATCTAGTTTTGCAATTTACTTTCCTGGGAGAAGAGATCAAACGCAGCATATCTTTTGTTTTTTTAGGATAGATTAGAAAAAAACGCAGTTTCCATTTTATATATATTACTTTTTTTTCTTTGTCTGTCTTTGATATGTAGCGTAGGTTTCGTACAATTTAAACGCTGAATTCATTCCATATTTTTCCTTCGTTTGTTTTAAGAAGTAGATTCAATAGATTATTTTTCGGTTCTCTTTTCCTTTAATTATTTTGTCATGTTTAATCATTTTCAGTAGTATTAGATTTTATAAACACTCAATCTCAACAATCTACTTTTTGCTTCAAATCCCAGTTAATGAAAAGTTTCTGTTTCAGATTATGATGTCTTTTTTTTAAATAGCTTTAGTTTCCAAGTTATTTTGATATTTCGTTTGTTGAAAAAAAAAATAAAAAAAAAATAAAAAGGTTGTTTGCTTCGGTTGATTTTGAAATCTCATAGTGGGTTGATGTTTTTCGATTGACGTTATTGTTTGCTTTTGTTGAATTCGGTGCCTGGAGATGATATGAGATCTCGATTCGAGTAAGATGACGATATCGGATGATGTGGGTTTGTGATGCAGTTGAAGCGTAGCTTCGATTTTAGCCTAGTCTCGGTTCGATATCAGTTTTCGGCTCGGTTCATTACAGCAGTTCGGTTTGCTTAGTAAACTCCTGGTCTCGGTTTGGTTTTCGTTAGCATAGCATTCGTCATCAGCGGACTAGGCCGGGAAGTACAGTTTTCGGCTCGGTTCATTGTAGCAGTTCGGTTTGCTCAGTAAACTCCTGGTCTCGGTTTGGTTTTCGTTAGCATATCACACGTCGACAACGGGCTGGCCTTGAGTCAAGGTAGTTTCACATTTTAATTTTCTACATCAATTAGTATAAACCTGTTAGTTAATTCTTGTAGAGTAATTTTGCTTGAAACCTGCTTGTTAGTTGAATGCTTGTTATCAGCTTGCGCTTATTATGTTGTTTCATTTGTTTTTAATATCAGAAGTTTCTTATTAGTTAATATTGAGTGTTTGGATTTGTGATTTTGTGCTAGTTGGATTACTGTTATTGTAAGCTCTTGATAGTGTGACATTTGAGTGCTTAATTCATCTCAGAATCATAGTATAACTAGCAAAGAAAGTAAAATACATAATACTAAGTAAAAAAGTACTGCATTAAAATGATTAAAAAATAGTATGGGTATAAGAATTTTTCTTCCTGCATATTCGAAGATAGAATAATCCTTTAAATAGAGTTGCTTAGCTTGCTGTTTTATATGTTGATTTGTATTTTTTTTTACAAACAGTTTTTGTGCCTTATAATAAGCTTTCATAGTGCTCATTTATATGTATTCCTTTAGCCTAGTTGTTCAATATTTACCCAAGCTGTTGTGGTAAAAGATTCAATTTAGTGGAGCTATAAATAAGTTTGATATAAGTGTTGTCATTAAAAACTGAAAGTAGCAGAATATTAGTATAAGCTAATTCAAAAAGATTTTACATAAAAAAATAATGATAGCAAAATGATACGTAGTGCATCTTACAAGTTGTTTCTATAATACTTTGTTCAAGTTTGTCAATTTTACTTTAGTCCTCCAATTTGCTATGGCTCGTTACAGTAACAGTCCTTTCCAAGTCAGTTAGTGTTAATTCTCGTTACATATTTAGTTGCAACTTGGCTACAATCTTCGTCCTTTAACTGAATTACTTGCCAATCCGTCCGTTACATTAGTTGGGCTAGTTTCTTATTGGGCTGATTTCTTATTGGTTACAACTACTAGCTGAATTTATTTTTTTCATTTTCAATTTGTTTCATCTACGTTTAGATTTAAACTACATTTACTTACTTTCATTTTTTTAACATTTCTATCATCTTGCATTTTTTGGCATGTTATTAATGTTTTAAAATCATTTTTTTGTTTTAATAAGAATTCAATAGTTTTAATAAATAAATAAAAAATATAAAAAGTATTAAAGTTTAGTTTTTACATTTTTAGAATAAATTTGGCATTTACATTTTTAGAGTAATTTTACATTTACGTTTTTGGCATGTATAGTATTTTTACATTTTTACGTGCTTTTGCCAAGTAGAAATAGATACCAATTTATCCTTTTATTAACCCAAAACAAATAAAGTCGCAACGATAATATTGGCTTTCAATTCGAGTCGATTCGAGGAACGAGGAAAAACGAACATTAAAAAGGACTAAAAATCCTAGTATTAAAATGGCGCCGCTGCCGCTTCGCTCGTACGATTGACGATTTTTCGTGTAGACGTTTGGATTTTGGGATCCGTTCTTTTTGAACGTTACGTTTCTTGTTAACAAAATCAAAAACACAAAAAAATCAAAAACTTAAAAATACAAAAAAAATTAAAAAAAAAATCACAAAAGCAATTTCTTTCCTAAGAATTGCACCAAAAAAATTAAAAAAATCCAAAAGTAATACTTTTTCCTAAAAGTATTACACCAAAATTATTACGTATTAGTCTTAATTTTTAGTTCGATTTCTTTCGATTTTTTCTTTTGTATATATATTTTTCTAAAAAATACAAAAATATTCTTCTTTATCCTCTTTTGTGTTTAATTCTTTTCTCAACCCCTCTTATTTTTAATTCTTCATGGATTCGTCTTGCGATCGGTGTGGGAGACCATGGCATGGTTTTCAAACATGTCAATGGTGTACTTGTGAGCGGTGCGGTTTTGATATCGACAATACACAAATTGGATTTTGTCCATTTTGCAATTCAACAAATTCGTACTTCTCCTCTTACAATACTTTCTCCCCCCCTCCCGTCTATGACAATCCCTATCCGCAACATAAACCGGGTTTTTCCCAATACCCGTGTTGCAATCATTGTGGGGGCCCTCACGATACTTGGTATTGTCAGCCAATGAATTATTATGAGCCAAATCCGCGTCCTCATTTTTCTTCACCGATGGATTATTATGAACCAAATCCGTGTTCTAATTCTTCTCAACCGATGACTTCCTATGAGCCACATCCGTGCTATAATTCTGGTTTTCATAACTGTGAGCCCCCACATCCTACCATCAATCATCAATCCTCTCAGAGAATTCAACAACTCAATGCTTTGAAAGACGAAACACACGCCATTGTTTTGCAACTTCAAGAAGTCGTTGTTCTTCTAAAAGAAGCAAATGAGGAGGAAAAGCGACAACGACAAGAGCAAGTATCTAATCTTAGTGATTATACTCCTCCTCTTGTGAGTTCTTACTATTATGATGATGATGACGAGAATACTATTTCTTGGAATGACCTTTGTGCTCAATGTCCTAGTGCAATTGTAATTCCTTCTCTTGACTTGCTGGCTCTCGAGCCTAAGGATTCTACCACTCCTATTCTCGATTCTTCCACTACGGAGACCGATGCCTCTCTCATCATGGGGGATGAAGGTCTTATCACTATTCCTTGTGATGAGATTCTTATTCCAATCCAAAGTGAGCCTACGGTTGCTTCCGATAGTGACGATGAGTGTGAATCTCTTTCTAGTGATGATTCATTACCTCCCACCGACATCTTGGGAGACGATTCTTTGGCTTTCTCTAATCCCCTTTTTGATCTCGATGATGATTTTACTTCTAGTGATGACGAGTCACTATCCGATGAAGAAGTTCAACAGGAAACTTTCAAGATTTATTCGAACCCTTTATTTGATTTTGATGACGCCTACATCTCTAGTGAGGTGAATCCTCTCTTTGAAGAGGGGATTGAGGACATTGACAGCTCCGACTCTCTTGCTATTGATGAGCATTCTTTGTTAGCAATGCCACCTCCCATCGTAGAGGAGGTGGAGAGATTTGACCCTACCTTCCGTTTGATTCGGTCTGGAGAGGTGAAGCGGGTGGTAGATATGTCTTCTGATATTTCTCATACTATGTTGCCATCCCGTCCTACCGCGTGCACACCCAAGCGGGTGATGTATCGCTTTTACTCTCCTCATTTCATACCGGGAAATGAGGATGAGTGTTTTGATCCCGGATGAGACGTTGATTTTGCTATTTCTTGTGATGTTTTACCGGTTATCCCATCAACTCTTGCTTTGAGTTTCTATACAGTGTCCTCGGGTGACACTTTGATATCTTTTTCTCCTACCCTCCCGCCCTTGGCGAAGACGAGTATTCTTAAGGATCGCCTTTATACCTATTTCTCGTATGTTATAAGAATCCTTCTGCTTTTCTTCACTTATACTGTGGATTCTTCTTCTTTATTCTCATCCGGTAATGAGGATAAGATCTTTGACCCTGACATATCTGTTTTAAGCCAATGGTGATTCTCTTGCTTCCCTATGGACCATTTAATTCGGGGTCGAGTCAGGCTCGTGACTCGGTTAACAAAAACAAGCGCTTCTCGGGAGGCAACCCGATGATCTATCCTTTTTATTTATTTTCTAACATAAGTGTAGGGGCGTGTGCTTCTCTCCATGTGTGCTTGTTGGTTTTTGTTTTTGTGTGCAGGTTCCCTTGGATCGAGAAGACTTTCAGAAGGTTGATGTTGTTGTTTTCCATCATCTTCTTCATTCAGTCTCCGATCGATCTTCATGTCTATATCAGGGGAGTACTCAGTTCTCATCTTTATCCATACATATTTAATTGTGTTCTCCTTCTTACACTTGGAATTCTAGCATTAGCCTTTTGTGTTCTTAAGTGTAGGGGTAGCACCTTATCACTTTTGAACATTGAGGCCAATGTTCGGTTCTAAGTGTAGGGGGTTTATATCATATGGATCATATTCATGCCTACTTGTTTGCCCTCTTGCATCCTATTTTGATCAAATGTCTGTTTGTTTTTATTTTATTTTATTATTCATAATAAAACGTTTATGACCGTGCGTGATTGACTTGTCCCGTAGGCTAGAACAAAGGGGATCCTGACTCTGCATGAGTGTTGATCTGGCTACTCCCTTTACTTTTAGACTAAGCTTTTAGGAATTGCGCAAATAAAAATGCTAAACGTGGAGTAGTTGGTTCTCTTTAGAGCTTATATGAGTAACCTATGGCTTTTCTTCTTAGATTATAACTAGATTTAATAAGTGTGTTTTTTTTACAAGCCTTTGAACGTCAAAAATTGTGTTGTTATGTAAAAAATAAATTCTTATGCAATTTTGATATAGAGTCCTAGTTCAACTTTTTATTTAAATTTGAGTGAAAGCATACTTTCTTAAATTTGAAATAATGCTGCGTAAATAAATATTTTTGAAAAAAAAAAGAAAAAAAAATATAGAAAAAAAAATATAGAAAAAAAAAATATAGAAAAAAAAAATATATATATATATATAAAAAAAAGAGCAAAAAAAAAAGAAAGAAAGAAAAAAAATATATATATATATATGAATAAGAGTTTTATGTTTTTGTTGCTTTAATTATAACTGTGAGAAACTTGCTTTTTCTCAAATTTAAATCCGAAGTTGAACTAGAATTCGTCAATTTTGTATAAGAGTTTAGACGGTAATTGAGAATGTAGAAGTCAAAGGTCCCGTGAGCTCCGATACTATTCTCGAGGGTGTAAAAACCTAGCCTCCTAAGCTTTGCTAAAGGACAAGCTGAGAAGAAAGTCGCTACATGGAGTGATCTCTCATTTGAATCTTCATTCTCTAATTACCGTCGTTGTTTTTTTCATCTAAGTGTCTTTTATTAGCTTAGCGGTGATTTCAAGATCTTTGATTTCAAAATCCCGCCAATCCCGGTACTATTCTCCGTGGGGTGTCAAAAGCCCGGGCACTTAACCGATTAGGTTGGGACGTTCCGAGAAGAAAGCCGCTACATGGGAAAGGCCATTTTTGAAACTTAAATCTCGTCATTTTCGGTGAGTCTAATATTCCACTTAGATGATTAGCAACCATAACAAATGTCGATTTGAACGATCAAAAATTTGAAAATGAACACACTCGCTAGTCTTTTATAATTATAGGAGTGATAAGTTTTATTTACATAGGTTATTAGTATAAGTAGTGTTAGCATTTTGCCAAAACGTTTGCACAAGGAATTTTAGCTTAGTTGGGAGTAATAAAAAGAGGATGACGATATTTATTCCCTGGAGACACCCAGTTTGCGTGTTTCCCGTTCTATGATCCTTATACCTTGAATAAAAAGTCAAGCATGGCGGGTCACTATGAATTTTTATTTTTATTTTATTTTTAAAGCAATTTCAAATAAAGTGGTTTTAAATTGTCTTTGGATTTAACGTTTGTGATAGTAGTTGCTTGGGGGCAAGCAATGTCTTAAGTGTAGGGGTGTGTTAGACACGTAATTATTCAAGTTTTTAGTGTTAATATCCCTTCGTTTTTGGCATAATAAATAGCAAAACGTGTATTTTTAGTGCATTTATCGTTTATATGTGTTATTTATTATTGTAGGTACGAATATTAAATAAAAGGAGCAAAAACGAAGAAAAAGATCAAAAACGAGCACGAGAAATGGAGAGAGCGCGAAAAATCGAGTCCAACGGTGCCTTCATATTTTATTGGGCCGACCCGACACCATTTTATTGGGTCGAACCGACCCATTAATACAACAAAAACCCAACAGGCCCAACATAGGCAATTCAGCCCAGCGGATCAGCCCAGCAGCAAGGCCCACGTTTTTACCAAAAAGATGAGATATAGCTTGGGAAGGACGCAGGAGAGGAATTATTAATTTCCATTTTTTTTTGTCTTTTTAGAGTAGGTATTAAATTAGGATAGATCTAGTTTTGCAATTTACTTTCATGGGAGAAGAGATCAAACGCAACATATCTTTTGTTTTTTTTTTAGGATAGATTAGAAAAAAACGCAGTTTCCATTTTATATATATTACTTTTTTTTCCTTGTCTGTCTTTGATATGTAGCGTAGGTTTCGCACAATTTAAACGTTGAATTCATTCCATATTTTTCCTTCGTTTGTTTTAAGAAGTAGATTCAATAGATTATTTTTCGGTTCTCTTTTCCTTTAATTATTTTGTCATGTTTAATCATTTTCAGTAGTATTAGATTTTATAAACACTCAATCTCAACAATCTACTTTTTGCTTCAAATCCCAGTTAATGAGAAGTTTCTGTTTCAGATTATGATGTCTTTTTTTTAAATAGCTTTAGTTTCCAAGTTATTTTGATATTTCGTTTGTTGAAAAAAAATAAAAAAAAATAAAAAGGTTGTTTGCTTCGGTTGATTTCGAAATCTCATAGTGGGTTGATGTTTTTCGATTGACGTTATTGTTTGCTTTTGTTGAATTCGGTGCCTGGAGATGATATGAGATCTTGATTCGAGTAAGATGACGATATCGGATGATGTGGGTTTGTGATGCAGTTGAAGCGTAGCTTCGATTTTAGCCTAGTCTCGGTTCGATATCAGTTTTCGGCTCGGTTCATTGCAGCAGTTCGGTTTGCTTAGTAAACTCCTGGTCTCGGTTTGGTTTTCGTTAGCATAGCATTCGTCATCAGCGGACTAGGCCGGGAAGTACAGTTTTCGGCTCGGTTCATTGTAGCAGTTCGGTTTGCTCAGTAAACTCCTGGTCTCGGTTTGGTTTTCGTTAGCATATCACACGTCGACAACGGGCTGGCCTTGAGTCAAGGTAGTTTCACATTTTAATTTTCTACATCAATTAGTATAAACCTGTTAGTTAATTCTTGTAGAGTAATTTTGCTTGCAACCTGCTTGTTAGTTGAATGCTTGTTATCAGCTTGCGCTTATTACGTTGTTTCATTTGTTTTTAATATCAGAAGTTTCTTATTAGTTAATATTGAGTGTTTGGATTTGTGATTTTGTGCTAGTTGGATTACTGTTATTGCAAGCTCTTGATAGTGTGACATTTGAGTGCTTAATTCATCTCAGAATCATAGTATAACTAGCAAAGAAAGTAAAATACATAATACTAAGTAAAAAAGTACTGCATTAAAATGATTAAAAAATAGTATGGGTATAAGGATTTTTCTTCCTGCATATTCGAAGATAGAATAATCCTTTAAATAGAGTTGCTTAGCTTGCTGTTTTATATGTTGATTTGTATTTTTTTACAAACAGTTTTTGTGCCTTATAATAAGCTTTCATAGTGCTCATTTATATGTATTCCTTTAGCCTAGTTGTTCAATATTTACCTAGGCTGTTGTGGTAAAAGATTCAATTTAGTGGAGCTATAAATAAGTTTGATATAAGTGTTGTCATTAAAAACTGAAAGTAGCAGAATATTAGTATAAGCTAATTCAAAAAGATTTTACATAAAAAAATAATGATAGCAAAATGATACGTAGTGCATCTTACAAGTTGTTTCTATAATACTTTGTTCAAGTTTGTCAATTTTACTTTAGTCCTCCAATTTGCTATGGCTCGTTACAGTAACAGTCCTTTCCAAGTCAGTTAGTGTTAATTCTCGTTACATATTTAGTTGCAACTTGGCTACAATCTTCGTCCTTTAACTGAATTACTTGCCAATCCGTCCGTTACATTAGTTGGGCTAGTTTCTTATTGGGCTGATTTCTTATTGGTTACAACTACTAGCTGAATTTATTTTTTTCATTTTCAATTTGTTTCATCTACGTTTAGATTTAAACTACATTTACTTACTTTCATTTTTTTAACATTTCTATCATCTTGCATTTTTTGGCATGTTATTAATGTTTTAAAATCATTTTTTTGTTTTAATAAGAATTCAATAGTTTTAATAAATAAATAAAAAATATAAAAAGTATTAAAGTTTAGTTTTTACATTTTTAGAATAAATTTGGCATTTACATTTTTAGAGTAATTTTACATTTACGTTTTTGGCATGTATAGTATTTTTACATTTTTACGTGCTTTTGCCAAGTAGAAATAGATACCAATTTATCCTTTCATTAACCAAAAACAAATAAAGTCGCAACGATAATATTGGCTTTCAATTCGAGTCGATTCGAGGAACGAGGAAAAACGAACATTAAAAAGGACTAAAAATCCTAGTATTATTTATGTTAAAAATTGTTTGAATTGTTATAAACAAGGGTTTTTTTGCAATGTTGCAAAACAAGGTCTACAAGGACGATTAATAGCTACAAGGCCATCAACATTGCCGATTAATGAAAAGGCGATTAATAGCGGTCAACTATGGTCAAGGGAGTTCAAACTTGCCGAAAACCTGCAAATTTGGCCGAAAATGCCGAAAACTTACTATAAACCTATGTTATCACTTATATTAACTATTTATATGTACGATAAGTTGTATTTTAAGAATAATATTGCCGAAAATACCTAAAACTGAATAGAAATATCCAAAACTTGCCGAAAATACCAAAAATTTGCTAAAAATGCCAATCCGATTAATCATCGATTAATCCTGCCTTGAATGATTACAAGTTATAAGGTGGTCGATCGGCCGACTAGCGATTCACGATTTTTGCAACCATGGTTTTTTTAAGAAAAACAAATATGGACTAAATCATATTAAAATTGAGATTTGTTTGAGATCTAAATTGCATAAAATTACGTTGATTGGTGAACTGAAATAATAATCTCATGGCTAATCCTTTTGACAAACTATACAGTGGATATAACGTACCGCTGGTCATGTACCCGGTTAAGGAAGGAGGTGTTAAGCCATTAGTCGCTGACCAAATTCTTGGCTCGCCTGTGCGTTAAATTGAAATTACCTACGATTATTATTTGAATTATACCTTAAGGTGGATTTACCATAATTTCACATCCGAAATCACAATGAATAATGTTATTGCTTTGTGCTTTAGCCATAAGTACGTTGTGAATAGTTGTGGGTAAATTCTTTGATTGGTTAAACCCTAAACAAGATCAAAGCACACATATAGCGGAAAAGATTTAATCTGGAAAGGAAGCTTTCCTATGGGGAACAATTTTTACAAGTGGGCAATGGCGCACAAGCAGCGGTTGAAGCTATAGGAACCCTAATTCGATTAATTACAATTGTGTTATTATTATGAAAAGGGGTTAAAGGAGAAGGCACTAACTTTACTCCTCATGTGTTAGCAATACAAAATGGTAGAGTGAGTAAGCCAAAACCGTAAGCGAACAAGAAGAAAGTCAAAGGCAAGGGTGATAAGGGCAAGCAAGTTGCGACTTATTCAAAACCTAAGCAGAACGTTGTCAAGAAGAATCAATCTTAGAAGGATGAGACTTGTCACCATTGCAAGGCAAGTGGTCACTGGAAGAGGAATTGTCCTATTTACCTCGAAGAGTTGCGAAAAATAAAAAAGATGTCTGAGTAGAGCGCTGCAGCTTCATGTACTTTATTTATGATCGAATTATTTAATTTGACATACAAACTAAATTACTAGGTATATGATATGGGATGCGGTATTAACATTTGTAATACGCTGCAGGGATCTAATCTAGAAAGGAAGTTATCCTACGGGGAACAATTTCTGCAAGTGGTCAATGGCGCACAAGCAGCGGTTGAAGCTATAGGAACATTTAATTTAGTTTTACCTTCGGGTTTAGTACTAATTTTAAATGATTGTCATTATGCACCTATAATCGTTAGGGGTGTTATTTCCTTTTCTTGTTTGTTGAATAATGGATTTGTTCACACTATTGATTATAATGGAATTTTTGTTTGGAAAGATGGTATTTTCTATTTTAATACAATTTCTGTGAATGGTGTGTTTGAAATAGACATGCATGAAAATGAATTCAAGTATAATAATAATTCTGTTTTTAGCATGAGAAAGAATAGAAAGTTTGACAAGAACTCTTCTATCTTTGGCATTATAGACTTGCCCATATTGGGAAGACTCGTATACATAAGCTTCAACGTGAAGATCTTTTGGACAACATCGATTATGAATCATTTGATAAATGTGAGTCTTGTATCTCTGGGAAGATGACCAAGAAACCTTTTAATAACAATATTGAAAGGGCTACTGATCTACTTGGCTTAATACATATTGATGTGTGTGGACCACTTAGACATTTGTCAAGGAAAGGTGCTAGCTACTTCTTAACATTTACGGATGATTATAGCCGTTATGGTTATGTTTATTTACTTAAGCATAAACATGAGGTATTTGAAACATTCAAATTGTTTAAAGCAGAAGTAGAATTGCAACTAGGAAAGAAGATTAAAGATCTTCGTTCTGATAGATGTGGTGAATATTTAAGTCAAGAGTTTATAGATTATCTAAGTGAGAATAGAATTGTTAAGCATCTTACTTCTCTATATACTCCACAACAAAATGGTGTATCTAAAAGGAGAAATCGTATATTATTAGATATGATGTGATATATGTTTAATCTTACAACTTTACCGTTATCCTTTTGGGATTATGCTTTAGAATATGTTGTTCACATTTTAAATATGGTTCCCACGAATAAGGTAAATAAGATACCATATGAACTATGGCATGGCAAGAATCTATATTTGTCTTATTTAAAGGTCTGGGGTTGCGAGGCGTATGTCAAACGTGACTCGGGTGACAAACTCCAACAACGATATATGAAATGTATCTTTGTAGGATACCCTAAGGAAACTATGGGTTACTACTTTTATTATCCACTTGAGAACAAAGTGATTGTTGCTAGGTATGGAGACTTCTTTGAATGTGATCTTGTAAATCAAGAATTAAGTGGGAGAAATTATGATCTTGAAGAGAGTCATATAAATACATTACCTTCTGAAAATACTAGCGAAATAATTCTTGTAGAACCAGAAAGTCGGGCGGTTCCACCAGAATTAGTTCCTCTGCGTAGATCCGAAAGGATTAAAAACGCAAATAGCAATACATGTCTTAATATAGAGGATGATGATGAAGTAGGGGATCTTGGAAAACCTGTTAATTATAGATCCACTATGCTTGATCTTGAGAGGGATAAGTGGATGGTTGTTATGGATGAGGAAATGAAATCCATGAAAGTTATTGATGTTTGGATTCTTGTAGTTCCACCACCAAATGCTAAAGTAGTGAGACATAAGTGGATATACAAGAAGAAAACCGATATGGACGGTAGAATACAATCTTATAAAGCTCGTTTAGTAGCTAAAGGTTTTACTCAAACTTTTGGCGTAGACTACGAGGAGACATTTTCTCTTGTAGAAGACTTAAGAGCTATTAGGATTCTCATAGATATAGCAACATACTATGACTATGAGATATGGCAAATGGATGTTAAAACTGCCTTCTTTAACGGTCGCTTAGATGAATACATCTATATGCAACAACCGGAAGGGTATCTTGATCCTAAGAATCCAAAACACGTGTGCACACTTTAAAGATCTATTTATGGTTTGAAGCAAGCATCACGTCAATGGAATAAACGATTTGATGAAGAAATAAAAAAGTTTGGATTTATTCAAAATCGTGATGAGCCATGTGTATATCGCAAAGCTAGTGGGAGTGATGTAGTATTTCTAGTCATATACGTTGATGACATATTAATCATGGGAAGTAACGTTCCAAGACTTAAATCTGTTAAGGATTATCTTGGTAAATGTTTTTCTATGAAGGATTTAGGAGAAACTGCATACATTCTGGGAATTAAGATCTATCGAGATAGGAAAAGACGGTTAATTGGTCTAAGTCAAGATGCTTATATAGATAAGATATTGTAGAAGTATAATATGCATAATTCCAAGAAAGGTTTTCAACCTATGGAAGTTAAGCATAATCTGAGTCATGAGATGGGTTTATCAACTCCTGAAGAGGAGGCATACATGCAGAAGGTGCCTTATGCTTCGGCTGTAGGATCCATTATGTATGCTGTAAGATGCACAAGGCCTGATGTGGCGTTTGCTTAGAAATTGGTCAGTTGATACCAGCAGAATCGAGGGAAGCTCCACTGGGTTGCTGTTTTAAACATATTCTGATGTATTAGAGGATTACAAAAGAAATGTTTTGGTATTCAAAATGAAGCCATATACATAACTAATTGTGGTTTGGATTAGGACTTTTGTTGGAGATCTTTGGATGATGCTTGCCATAAAAGAACCTAATAAATATGTATTAGGACAATTCTGCCACAATCATATTAGCCAATGATGCTGGAATCATGAAGGGCGCCAGACACTTTAAGCGTAGACATCACTACGTCGGAGAACAAGTAGAAGCTTGTGAAATAAAATTAATAAAAGTTCACACAGATGATAACGTAGCTGATCCTTTTACTAAGGATTTGCCTAGACCGAAGGTAGTTAAGCATGCCAAAGCTATTGGGCTGCAACTAGCTAGCTAACTCATGCAATAAATATGTGTTAGTATTTAGATAAGGATGTTAAGACATTATTATTTAATAAAATAAAGATTGAGTTTTGTTTATTCTTATTACTTAATTTTGTATCCTATTTTATATGTTTTAATCCATGAATAAATTGTTATGCTAAATGTCCGTTGTCGATTAATAATATGGGAATATTATTAAATTAAGACAAATCAAAATTGCGATAGAGTATACTTGAAAGTATATTGATCGATTTTGGATGATATTCGATGAATTGAAATTGGACTTATCTCAACTATATGATTTTACTTTGTGGATCTTTGTCATCAAGTAAATCATAAATAGTTATCCTTAGACTTGAGATACCAAGAAACTGTTATGAATCTAGTGCATCTCTGTGGAATAATTTAACACTAAGCGTAACTGGTAGCTATAAGGGTTATTTTCAGAAGTGTTGCAAAATTCATAAGTTTTGCTTGTAGTCAATATGGAATTTATTTATTTCAATTTCGTTTTGGAGTTTAATACAGCTGGGCCCTCGTGGGATTAGTAAGATGTTTGTGCGGCCGCACCCAAATTTGTTTTGGTAATCTTGTTGGATCTGTAAACGATAAACAAAATGGTTAATGAAAGGAATGACTGAGATCCATATCCTTATTAATGTTGTATTAAAAATAAAAGGAAAAAAATAATGATGAATCATTAAAAGGTTTTATCCAGGAGACCTTACTCGAGTTGTACTAGAGGCATTGCTAGTGTAACTAGATGCTAGTCAATGTAATCACAATATTTGAAATATGTCCAAGTGGGAGTTGAAAGTTTATGGACTTATATTTAATAGTCGTGTGATAGGATCGAACTCGAGATTACGAGATAACACACAATACGTAAAGAGTTAACTTATTTAATAAGTATATTTATTATATTTATTATGTTATTTAATGAATATTTATTATATTTATTAAAATAAACCGAGCTATATCTTTAACGATCGTTAAATAATTAAGAGTTAAGTATTAACGAGCGTTATAGAATAAATAGAAAGTATAATAGATAGAAAAAAGAACGGAAGGTTCTGGAACACCCCAAAGGGGGCCGTCGGTTATGAACGGGTAAAGGGGAAGAAAAAGCTTTCCTTATATTTGTTTTAGGCTACAGGATTTAGGTCTATATAAACAACCCTCCACCCTCATAATTCAACACACCATTCTTCCCTCTCTTTCTCTCTAGTCAATCGCAAGGACAAACCCACAAAAGGGTTTGGTTGGTTTTCTTGTTCTATCGATTTTACTTATAATCTAGTCCTAGCCCCTCTCTAGGGTTGTTGGGTAGATTTTCCCACTAGCGTAGAAGCTCGGTTTTATGTGCTAGAATCACGATTAGCTCGTTGTATTACGTGTGTACAAGAACGTAATATAGTCTTACTTTAGAGTATATCTTGGAGGTGTGCATTATAAACCCGAATTGTTGATTCGTTCTTTATCTTGTGGATTTGCTTTAGCGTAAAGGCATGTAACCCTAATTCGATTAATTATAATTTTGTTATTATTATGATCTTGTATAATCGCTTCCTCTATGTGTGCTTTGATCTCGTTTAGGGTTTTGTGTAATTGTTATGAACTATATAAACCTTCACAACTAACAAACCTTTTTCAAGAAAAGGCTCCAAAGTTGAGATCAACTGCTTATTCACAACAACATGAATTCTTTCACTCTAAAATAGATGGACAATTTGTTAAGCATGGATAGTCGTTTTCCATCAAACGATTGTTCCCGTAACTCTACTCTCGACTTGGGTTTATCTAAGAAGTTACATGTTTAATAACTACATAAAACATACATATAATGATATTCAATATAACCGCAACTCCTGCTATGGGGTGTATAAGATTATTTGGCTTATTGCATTATACAACAAATAAGCAGTTCTGAAGGTGGCTGTGACATGATTAATGAGCACTACAATGCTTCCTCATCCTTGGAGCTACAATTTTCAAAAGCTTTGAAATAACTTCAAACGTGTAAACTTTATAAACAACAACAACCTTTACTCCCATGTTTCCATATCAAGATATTACTATAAAGACTTTCAAAAATACATTATCATATTTAACTTTTACCCATTTTGACCCATTACCTAACCTGTCTGACTGCGCATTAGCTACATATACATAGATTCATAAGTCTATTAAGCTTTGCTAAATCATAATCTATACATGTACGGTCATATAAGTTTAATTCAATAAGCAACCATAGATTAGTAGATGATTTACCTCGTCGTCAAGATTTGATCTGCCCTTTCGAGTGAACTCTTGTTTATATGAACTACATGTACATGATCAAAGATTTTTAAGACTCTGATATGCTTCTTGGCTTCATCAACCCGAAAATCAAACCATATAAATCTGTTGGCCAATGTTGTTGATTAGATAATTTTGCCAATACAATTCAGAGAGAAAGTTTTCGTCTTCTTATAATTTTGAGGACATAATTAGTTTTTCAAAAGCTTCTTTTATATAAGTAGTAGATTTTTTTGTACGTGTTTAAATTGGGAGTATTAGTAATGTATTATGATTTTTATTATGCTTTATCATAATTGTAAAATGTGTATATATGATTGTATATTTATGCAATGAGGTGTTTTAATTAAAAGTATTAATTATATATTAATTATGTTTTTATGTATTTTCATTGTACTTTATGAGTTGTACATCATGCATTAAGATTTGTAAGTTAATTTTCAACATTACTATTTATAATAGGTAAATATGTTTTATATGTAGTATATATACCGTCTCTATTAATACGTTCTTTACTCGCATTATTCTCATCAATCGATAATTGACATGTTAAATGTTTGTCTCTAATGTATTCTCGGTCGATTTCAAGACTATATGTCAGTTAGAGAACACAATAAATGCACGTCTATTATTTTAAAAGTTCCAAACTAAATTTCTTATCGCATCATTGACATATTACTTATTATTCTTTAAAAAAGTAATGAAGCATTTTTACGTTCGTTGTTGTTTGTAAATCTATCCACACACATATCTTCTCAAGGTTGTCGCTTGTAAAATAACGAAGCATTTTTATGTTCCTTAAAAAAAAGCTTTGAAGGTTATCGGTTGTGATGAGTATGTAAAATATTCATATGACATGTTTTATATCATATTACAAACTTAAATATATTAGTGATCACAAACTACTCTTACTTACATTATTTGTTTTTTTTAGAAAACTATCAATTTTACACGTCACATGCATTGTCTATGTTTTATATCATATTCCAAACTTGAAATTACATGGTATTTAAGCTATTATCCTAGGGATGACACCCGTGGGTAATAAGTATGGGTATCTCAAACCCGTCACCCACCCACGTAGATTTTTTACATCTATCACGCACCCGTCACCCACTAGTGGGTATTATTTTCTACACATACCCATACCCGTGGGTATTTGTTACCCGTGAGTAAACCCATGGGTTAATGCAATGTAACAAAATCACAAAACCTTATACGAAAAGTAACTATGAATGTGCGTTTCAAGAAACCCAATTAAACATAGTATTTATAAAACTATGAAACTGGAATAAGTGAATAACTTCTTAAATGTATTAGTGGACTAAATGTGTGTCGTGTATCAGATACAGTGAGTAAGATGTGTTAGAGCATCTTCAATGGGGTAAACCATTTCATAGGTTTTTACTATTTTGAAAAGCTTTTGGATGTGGTTTTTACCATTGCACCAAAAGGTTTTAGCAAAGGTTTACAAAAGGTTTGTAGAATGATTTTGCATACACAAAGTCATTGTATAAACATTTTGTAAACCTTTACTAAAACCTTTTGGTGCAATGGTAAAAACCACCTCCGAAATCTTTTCAAAATAGTGAAAAAATATGAAAGGGTTTATCCCATTGGAGATGCTCTTAGAAGTGTAAAACAGTAATAACATATATGTATTAGTATGAATGAATTAATGTTTTTTAATAACAAGAGGAGACAAACTAGATAATACATGTATATATATATAATGATTTGATATTTGATATTTATTTTTATTCTATATAATCGAATAGTCTTGTTTTAGTGTTATGTATTTTCTTGATAATGGAAGCTATTAAAATTGACAACAACCTCACAAGTCACAACTATTTAAGTACAACGTATAATTAATTTATCTTATTTTACATGAATTTATGGGTACACCTATAAATATATTGATGGTTATACACGTGGGTATATCAAATGGGTGTTGTGGTTTTACCCATGACGAGTATCATGAGTTTACTCGTGACGAGTATGCCATACCCGTTACCCACCCACCATTTATCGATGGACTTAAATTTTTACTCACGACCCACCCGTGCATAAAAAATTACAAAATTACTCACCCATTTACATGTGAATATCCGTCGATTATGAATTTTTTTCTCACCAATTTTCATCCCTACTTGTCTATGTGAATTAAAAAAAGTAAAATAAAAATGCAATTCACTTTTTAGTTAAAGTTCTTTCATCATACACACCTTCAGTTTCATACAACCCCATTTAACCACCCCCCACTTAATAAAAGTATTCACTTACAACCCTCCAACTTTCAATCCATTAACCAAAAGCCAAAATGCTATCCTTAAACAGATAGAAAGTGCATAGAAATGTGTGTCAGAATACATTGGCACAAACATAAACATAAAACATAGGACACACAATAAGCTAAAATGGTGAGTTTGATGAGAGGGACAGCCATGTCAGCAGCAACAACAAGCTTTTGCCCTTCACTCCCACATCACTTTAAACCAAAACCCATTATTCCCAAACATTCTTCTTTCTCTTTTCAAGTTTTTTCTTCTCAGTCATCCCCTGGTAATCATCTTTTTATTCATTTGACTCAAATGTTTGTAGTCTTATATGAAAACATATTTGTACTCGTTTTTTTTAAATCAAATTAGCAATTGTAGTGATCAGTATGGGATACAGGTGGCAAAATGGGCGGGCGGGGGCATAATGGGCGACGCGCTACACGGGCTATACGGGCAACGAGCATGGGTTAAACGGGCGCGGCTAAACAGGCGCGGGTTAAAACGATATAAAAACTAAAAAAATAGAAAATACTTGTTTAAAACTCGAGAACATTAAATATAAAAGATCTACCGAGTGACCGAGTGACGCATTTGGTGTTTTACATACGTCCATGAGCCCATCTAATGTCTTACATGTGCAACCCATAAATAATAATGGATAGGTTAAAAGTTGCCCCCTACTTTTTGAAATAGGGTTTAAAAATGTCCATAATTAGTAAAATGGGCAAAATTTGCCCTCTAGATTCGTGTATGTTAGATAAAATGTTACCATCCCACATCGGCCAAGTATAGGATTGGTTGGTGGTTTATAAACCTCCTATTTGAGCTAGCTTTTTGGAGTTGGTTCTACAATTGGACTAATGAGATGACGAGCCTTAGAGTAAAAGGTGTCACGAAGAGGATTCCCCTCTTCATTTGTGCCACCTCAGCGCCACATAATCTCAACTAACCAAAACAAAAAACCAACTAAACATCCCCTCACTCAACAACTAGTCTCTCTCCTCTTCACTTAGGTCTCACCACTCACCATTTTATTTCTTTTTTCATTTTTCACACAAAATAAAAATTCATTTCATAAAATTAAAAATTACAAATACTTCAAATAAAAATACAAATACTTAAAAAAAAATACAAATACGAAAAAAAGCACAATACGAAAAAAAAATACAATATAAAATACGGTCGATTATTCATGGTTGCTCTTGTGCCCAGAGATGCTCAATGAGGTTCCGTTGAAGGCTTGAATGTACTTCTCTATCTCGGAGTTCTCTTTGTTTCCTGCGACGGATTGCACATCGCTCGACCCATGACCGTAACTAGGGGTGTTCTAAAAAACCGAGAAACCGGCGAACCGAGCCGAACCGCTCAATCCGAAACCGAAAAAATCCAAAACCGAAAAAACCGAAACTGAAAAAAACCGAAACCGAAAAAACCCGCTTATAACGGGTCGGTTACCGTTTTCATTTTTAGATATCCGTGGTTAACCGAACCGAACCGCACATATTATACATGAAATTTTTTAACTAAATATTCAAATTATAGTACATGTATTAATTGTATTAGTACCCTACTTTTATTATACATGAAATTTTAAAACTAAATATTCAAATTATAGTACATGTATTAAACATGTATGTGTAAATTTAATTAATGTGATCGTAGTTTATAAATATCGAATAAATATTTTTTAGTTAATATGTTATTTATGAATATTCTAATGGACTTTTTGTAACGAAATAATTTTTATATGATTTTTAGCTATTTAATGTCGTTGAATTATACGAAAACGACATTCTATGTTCTAAATCATGTTATTATATATAAACTAAAACTTTATGAAACTTATATAATGGTTAACCGTGACCCGAACCGCGGGTAACCGCTCATTTCGGGTAACCGTATGTCCGGTTAACCGCCTTGTACGGTTCGGTTACGGATAGTAAATTTAACTAACCGAACCGCGATGGATAGTCAAAATCGTCTAACTAACCGAACCGAACCGACCCGTGAACACCCCTAACCGTAACAAATGGTTCCCAGGAGGGATGTACATTTCAGCTGCTTCGGATATCGCAAACCTTTGATTCTTCAAAATCATGTTATGCAAAATGATGCACGTGTACATGATTCTGCGTAGCTTGTTCACAGTCCAAGCACGCGCCGGTTGAGCAATTATACGCCATCGTCCTTGTAGGACACCAAATGCCCTTTCAATATCTTTCCGGGCACTTTCCTGACGCCGTTTAAATAGAGCAATTTTGTCATCGCGTGCTTGGCTGAATGACTTAACAAAACAAGACCATTGAGGGTAAATACCATCTGTAAGGTAGTACCCTCTTTCGAATTGCTGCTCGTTTACAATATACGGTGCCACTGGTTCGTTGTCAACCAAAAGGTCGTCGAACAACGGTGAATGATGCAGCACGGTAATATCATTATTCGCACCTGCAACCCCGAAAAATGCATGCCAAATCCACAAATCGTATGATGCAACAACTTCTAGAATGATGGTTGGGTGTTTTTTATCACCTCTCCCAAATTGCCCGTGCCACCCTTTGGGACAATTCACCCATTCCCAATGCATACAATCAAGGCTACCTAGCATCCCCGGAAACCCATCAATCGTATTATGTGCGCTATACAACCTTTGAACGTCAGTTGGGTTAGGCTTTCTTAAAAACTCGGGCTGATACAAATCTATAACACACATACAAAAAAAGTCCAGACAATCGCGCGCACAATGTTCCCCCATTTGCAAGTACTCGTCTACCCCATCCGCCACTGTGGCGTTTGCCAATTGGCGAAGGGCGGATGTGCATTTCAAGATGACACTCATACTTTTCATACCCGTAGCATCATATCGAATAGTAAAAAAGTGAAAATGCTTGGGTAAAGGATTATTTGTTGCACAATAAGTTTCAATACCTTCAACTATTTCCAAAAATAGTTCCCGTCTCATGCGATATCGTGATATCGTTTTCTGAACGTTTTCTCCGTATATTTCGGATTTGGACTAAAATAATCCTCCATTAAACGTTGTTCGGCGACTTCACGTTCACGCCAAATGTATCTACGATGCTGCTGAACTTCATCTTCTTCATCTTCGTTAATCTGCATCACCATTTCGTATTCTTCCATATCTTCGAGATCGGACGGATTGGAATAATCAGACGAGGTACTCATTTTTTTGAAAGTTTGATTGAAAGTTTTTGTGAAAAGATTTGATTGAAAGTGTTTGTTGTGTGTGTGTGTTTTAAGATAAAAATAAGAGTATTTATAAAAAAAAAAGTTATAAAAAAAAATATATATATATTTTTTAAACCGTTCAGCAACGGATATATTTGCAGGTGGGGCCCACAAATCTCACCTTTTCATCTCGTTGAAGAATGGCGAATAGGGAGCGGCGAAGGGGGGGTGGGTGTCACGGCGAGCACCGGCGAGGGTGCCACCTCGGACCGGCGAGGGCCCCTCGCCGTGACACCGTTTGCTCTTAGTACTCCCTCTGTCAATATTGTCTACGTTTCCTTTTGTATGTCCCAATTTTATTGTCCACTGCTTATAATAAAAAAGAAAATTTGATCAAGTTTACTATATTACCCTTACTTGAAATT
The DNA here is from genome assembly GCA_025667525.1 of Glebionis coronaria. Classification (NCBI taxonomy): domain Eukaryota; kingdom Viridiplantae; phylum Streptophyta; class Magnoliopsida; order Asterales; family Asteraceae; genus Glebionis; species Glebionis coronaria. The sequence continues at coordinate 519,544,183 of CM046882.1, forward strand.
ATAATTACAAAATTTAAAGAAGACCTAAATTAATTAGCTAAGGATAAACTGTCATTATGTCTAAAAGTAAGAGTAAATGATGTCATAGATGTATTTTCTTAAAATGTGGGTTTTTTGTCGGGGACAATAATTTTGGGACGGAGGGAGTATGAGATATGTTATGATATTAGTCTTTACATTAACTTATTAATAAGTCCAGGGATTAAGGTGTTAAGCTTATCTTAGTATTAGTCATGTAGGATTAGAATATGGGTCGGTTAAGTTGCTTGTGTCCCAAGCTCAACCCATTTCCTTTTCCGTATGTTTCCTTGTATCACAGTCAGACTTATAGTCACTGTACAAGTTTCTTTCTACTTAATCTAAAGTTTGGTTAAGGGCAAATACCTTGTGCTTCTTTCTTTATTTTCCGTCGATAGAAAACTGCTGTGGTGTGTCTTCAACTTCAAGATCGTTATTCCGCTCTAGTTAATCAAGTTGTAGGCTTTATCTCCTACAAGATAGGTTTTGTATCAAACAATCAACAATAAGTGCATAAGTGCCTGTGTATACACTCATTACATAAGCAATCCCAAACACCATTAATGTTTAACATCATAGTTTTTGTGTCAACATATCGCATGACTGTCTCATTTTGCTCTAATCTAAACATGATAATGAATGGAGTATTACTAACTCTGATGAATCATTTCATTTCTTGTGCGATTAAGTCATGTAATTATTTTTTTATGGCAGATGAAAGTCGAACACGTTTGGGGTTTCTTGGTCTTGGAATTATGGGTTCTCCAATGGCACAAAATCTGATAAAAGCCGGGTACAACCAAATTTGCTACTTATTAATTAACTTATTTTTTTCTTTCTGCTAACCATATCTCTCTGGCCATGCTTTATGGCCATATGTAGCAATAACAGTGTGTTTATCAGTTCGTTATGGCAAATTGTGATCTTTATGAATTTTTTTGTTGGCTTGTTTTAGATGTGATGTGACTGTTTGGAATAGGACCAAGAGCAAATGTGATCCTCTTATTGATCTGGGCGCAAAGTAAGAATCCGCGAACAACTTTTAATCACACATTTATTCTCAAGGAAGCCTTCTATTCACAATGCACATAATATTTGGTTTCATATATAATCTCGCTATGCATATATTAACTTGAAAATTGAAATGTCAGTCTAGCAATTAAGTGCTAAAGTTAGGGATAGCTAGGTGATTTACATTTATCTGAGTATTTAGATTTCTTACAACAAACTTCCTTATGCGCTACTCTAAGTTTGCGTATATAAATTGAGGTATTCAGAAAAATAATCATAAACAGTTAAAATGCACATCCAAACACTCCTTCTAGTAAAAATAATACCTTTCATGACAATTCATCATAAACACAATATTTTTTTTGTTTTTTGTATATGACATGGATGTATGTTTGTATTTGCAGATATAAGTCATCTCCCGGGGAAGTAGCCGCATCTTGTGACGTCACGTTTGCAATGCTCGCTGATCCTGAAAGTGCAGTGAGTATGTCATATGCAATATTTTTTTTATATTAATGATTTAAAGGCATGGTAGTTAACTGTTGTAGTTCTTACAAACAGTTGGCTGTTGCTTGTGGAGAAGACGGGGCTGCGAGTGGAATGAGTCCAGGAAAAGGGTATGTATTTATCTTGTCTGACAAATAAAGGATGAATCAATCTGTTTATCAGATGAATAAGGAATTGTAGCAAAAATCTATTTCTGGTTATTAATCCGAGCTTGTTCTCTGTGGTTAGAGCCTCAGAGGCTTACCTGAAAGAGTGTGGATTATCCGTTTTAATAGAATGTCACAAAGATGTGGCCATATGGGTTGTTTGGGTAAAGGGTCATGACGAGTTGTATTGGGGCAGGGCAACGTTTGACATGTTTGACCATTTTGCTTATAGCTAAGTTTCCTTCTGCTGATAAGTTGTAATCGAGAACTCTACTGGTTTTAGGTAAACGGCTTTAACTTGCCACTCTACCCTTAGGTAAAGTTGACATGAGTAAGCTTGTTTAGTAACGTATATCACCTATGGAAGATCGCCACAAGTAATGTGAACCTCCTAGTTAAAAAGTTTATTAGACAATCTTTCAAATATTTATAAATGCTCCTCAATAAACACAAACAGAAAAATCCTTTGGACCAAAGTTGATGCTCTAAATATCTGGTTATGCCCACAAAAGGTTTAAAAAGTAGTAAATATTACTGTGAAAGCTTGCGAATGGAAATGTTGCATCTCTTTTGTGACAACTTTATAATGGTTGATTGTTCAGTTTGTGTTCATCTTTGGATCAATATCTGTAGGTATGTAGATGTCTCAACAGTTGATGGACCCACATCCAAGTTGATAAATGGACAAATAAAAGAAACCGGAGCATTGTTTTTGGAGGTAAGTGGGCGATGATTTCTTTATCATTCTAGGGAGTTCAAGTACAAAATTATGGGAAAGAGAAATAATAAAAAGGAAGAAATATCTCTTCTCTTTCTTGCGATTAAATTTAACCGTTGCAAACCACATATTTCTTTCTTCGTTATTATACTGAAAACTAAAGGGTTCCCGTTCCATTGGTTTAGGCTCCAGTTTCTGGGTCTAAAAAACCTGCAGAGGACGGACAACTTATATTCCTCACTGCAGGTAAACTTTGATGACCTAAAGCTGTTAACTTTAGCCTAAGTGTTAGTAATATTGAAGCATACATCTGCTCTATTTTCAGGTGACAAATTGTTATATGACCAAGTTGCTTCATACTTGGACATTATGGGAAAGGTACCATACTTTAAATGATAGCTTAATTTGACACATGATAATTTCATACAAAGGTACCAACTTTGTTGCAATATTTTGTTCTGGGTAACCACCTCTTTTTGCCGAGAAAACTCTCTGTCAAATAGTTCTGAAACTTTAGTGTGGAGCTAAAAACCAGTTATCTTAGGTAATGAGTTGAATAATATTTGGAACTCCAATGGCTTTTCATGGGCTATAGTAAGCTGGTTATCTTAACATATGAGGGCTGATTACTTTTTTATGTACGACACAGTTGCCCATTTGAAACCTTTCCTTGAGCTGTAGAGCTAGATAATCAATTCATGGGGGAAACATCTATAAATTGAATATTTTTTCTATTTTGTGGCTAGTTAACTGTCATTACATTTTTAACTAAGTTTTTGACATTTCCTTAGCTGGTTTATCTCTGAAAAACGATTGTTGTTTATTGTTGTTTCTGCTTTTGCTTTTCAGTCTAGATTTTACCTAGGAGAAGTTGGAAATGGAGCAGCTATGAAACTTGTTGTAAACATGATTATGGGAAGGTTTTGTGCAAATTTTACTCTTTTTCATATTTCGTGTTAAGCAATCTTTCTGTGCAAACTACTGTATTGAGCTTAATTTCTTTCACTGTTTGCAGTATGATGACTTCTTTTGCTGAAGGTCTACTTCTTGGTGAGAAAGTAGGGCTCGACCCAAGTGTGGTTGTCGAGGTACTCTGAAATCGGCTATATATTTTTTCCCATGAACAAACCGTGGATGCAAAATCTGTAATGCCAAAAAGTAGAGTGTTGATTTTAACACACATGTGAATGTGTTTGTTTCTAAATATTGCAATATAATATAAAAGTTCGCAACAAAGGAAATAGGTTATACAAGCTCAATGAGTTAGATATGTTGGCAGATCACCCCAATTTCACCATTCTCTGAATTTTTACCCGTTTGTGGCCCGTTTTGCCATCTATACTCGATCCAGCTTCTTTTGCTATTGTTTTAGTGTAATCAAAGCAACCACCTATTGAAGTTTTGTAATACTTTTTCAGGTAATCTCGCAGGGTGCCATTAGTGCACCAATGTTCTCACTGAAAGGCCCTGCAATGGTGCAATCCAAATACCCTACTGCTTTTCCCTTGAAGCATCAGCAGAAGGTATAGCTTTCGAAAACCAAACTTTTTTAAATAAATCCTGATATGACCCATGATCCAACTACTTTGAGTACCTTCATCATAAGCCCCAATGCCCTTTTATTTTGATCATTGCAGGATATGAGACTTGCTCTGGGTTTAGCTGAATCTGTTTCTCAATCAACACCAATTGCAGCTGCTGCCAACGAGCTTTACAAGGTGGCCAAGTCTCATGGTCTGAGTGATCATGACTTTTCCGCAGTTATTGAAGCCCTTAAAGTCAAATTAAAAGATTAAATAACAACGCTACTTGCAAATTTTGGCTTCTTTCAAGTAACCCTTCCGGCTCTCAGGTTTAATATGCTGTATCCATGTATGTTTCATGCATTATTTTCCATTGAAATGCTAAGATCTTATGATCACTCTATTTTGCCCGCCAGAACATATAAATTGCGGCATTGTGACACTCTATGGAATTAGTCTTAATTACCAATGAGTGGGGTTGTTTTTTGACTTTCGTTACAAAAAGTATCTAATTTGAGGTAAACCGAAGCAACCAAGCATGTGCATACACTCCTGTAGTTATATGCTTCAATTATATTGTACTTTTAAGGTGTGTGTATAGTTGAGTCGTGGTTGTTGTTGGTCCAATCTTGATAAGTTGGGTCACTTCTGCTGGTCCATTCTTAGTTATAGGTTTAATACTAATCAATGCCTTTATGGTGGTGTTTTTGTCATGTTTTTAACATACTACTTTTAGGCTGGTGATATTGGTGACGGGTTTTTCGACCCATAAAAACACCCATCGTATCAACTTTCACTCACCGACGACCTAAAATGATTTTTTTCCACATCAAAGCGACCTACACTACAAAAAAATACCCCAGACAAACACTTACACAACTAGGTCGGACGACCACTTCCCTCCTACGACCAAGTCACAACTCGGTCGCTGCATTGGTGTGACCGGGTTCGACAATCTGCCGACCTAGTCGACGACCGAACCAATGTCACTCTATCATACTATATTTTAATAGTTTTTTTAAAAAGCAGGTTTTATGACATGATAGACATGTCAACATACTAATATATATGTGGTAGTTGAGGTATATTTAATTTCTTTATGACCATCTTTGAAACAATGAAAATAGTACTCCAGTATATATCTTCAATCATTGTCACTTTTATACTCCTGCAAATTAAAAAGCTCACATGGTGACATTTTACCTTTTTTACTCATGGTATTTAGTTATTTACAGTACTCCACAAGATTGAGTTTTATTGAGGTAAATACGAACAATACTTTCTGGTTGTTATCATAAATGACAGGTACAAATGGTATTATTCCAGGCCCCTTTAATAATCTTCTATGCTGTTATCTAATGTACTTTATGTAGATTTTAATAATAATAACCCATGCTTGTAGTGCTGTAGATCAACTTGTATGAATCAAGTTTATAGGAATAAATCAGAACTATTTCCAGAAAACAACGCGTGTGATACATATATACGATGATTGTTGATTGATATACTTAACTCGTGTGCCTGAATATACTACTCGTATCGTATGTGTTATCACCCTGTTGGTGACAATAAATTGACTCACTAATTTACAAACTAGTTAAATCACTTCCACATCCTTTATGTATAAAATTAGTCACACATTTAAGCTCTCGTCATTTTCCTTCAAAGAAATGGTCGTATCTCGTAAACCATTATACGTCTAATATCCCAATATGTTTTTTTTTTGAACGGCGAAAATATCCCTATATGTTCATCAAGTCTTGGGTTTCGTCTGCGTGCCTGAAGTTATGAGATCCATGGACGCAACTCAGATCAGATGTCAGGACAACGTGAGTTTTATCCCTTTTATATTGGTTAATATGGTGTTTGAGCGACTCGTGATTGTCATTAACACACAGACTCGTGATTGTCATTAACACACACGCCTAATGGTGGCAACATACAATTCCAAACTCTGACGTCAAGACTTTTGATTACCAAGTTGTCAACGTTTCAAGAAGATCATAGACTCCTAAGCTAAATTATTACTGTATTCTAGTTTGGTAAAGAAAAACTTATAATTTACTGTAACAAATAATACAATAACTAGGTTTTCTTGATTAATACGTTATGGGTATAAGTATAATCATAATGACATTTCATAGTATATTACGGAGTAGTTTAATTGGGCATGTCAAAAGCTACGAATGAAAGGATTTTCTTCTTTAAGAAAAGGAAAACATGCCATATATAGTACTCTATCTATTGTTTAGGGCTCGAACGTTCACCTAGATCACTAGAGTTGTTGATGAAGACTAGAGCTTTTATTTTTATATGGGTTTTGCTAAAGACAGCCCTTAGGGTTGTCGTTAAGAAGAGAAGAAATTTATTACAATGGTATCAATGAATCATTTTTGTGGGGAGTGATGTTATTCAACCATTCAAATTTACTTTGAATTTGAGTCTCTATTTTTACTGTCTTTCTAAACAAGACCCTTTGCGTGTCGAAATCATTGTCAAATTTTTTTTTAGAAACGTGAGAATCAAAATACGTTTTCCTGACAAAATATCACGACAATTCTCATATGCTCTGCGCAGTTTCATTTTAGCATCACTTGCATTATCGAAATCATAGGCTAATGTCGTAAGCGTAACATGACGACGTTTTCTTCATCGATTTGTTTCTGAAGCATAGATGTAGTAAAATTGTACTCTACTTACCTTTGGAAAAAAGTAAGCAAACAACGACAAGTATTAAATTATGCGTTTTAGAAAAAACGTAAAATCTGACAAGTGAAAGTTTGTTCTCAAAAGAGGTGTGTGTACTTTGGATTAGTTCCTTTTTGGGTGTGAAAAGAGAGAAAAAATAAAAGCCGACGTAAATCGTAAATACGCAAAACGAGACGTTAAAATAAAAGTTGACTAAAAAATTATTAAAACTTTCAAATAAATCCTATAAAATATAATTAACGCTTAAAAATCAATAAAACTTTTTATAACTTTTTTAAATTAATTAATATTTAATTTTTAAAACTAATTAAAACTCTAAAAATCAAATAAATTAACAAAAAGCCCAATCTAAATTTTTATGACTTGTAAACCTTTAGTGTATTTTTGTAACTCTAAAAAGTATTTTTCTAAAAATTAAAAACGATTTTAACTATTTTTAAACTATTTTATAAAAACAAAAATAAGAAAAATGATTAAAAATAAATGAGAATAGGGAAAAAAATATGAAACCAACTTGGAAAAATCTTAAAAGGTGTACTCTATCTAGGAAAAATAAAGGACAACAAAAATATAAACATAATAAGCCAATAAGCCTATGATAAGACACGACTTATTAAAAACTGTGGGAATGAAAGTTATTATAAGAATAAAACGGGGGAAGTGATAACTAAATGAGAACACTTGGTAAAATGGTAAGCCTGGGAACCCTTGTACGACAGGTCACCAGGTCGAATCCATGCCTTGCTTGTTTTGTTTTTTTTTTGCTTTTGTTTTGGTCATAATCAACCCCACAAGCCTCATGCTTGTAGGGAGGTTAGTATAATGTTAGAACAAGCACAAAATAAGCCAAAACCAGCACCAGTAAGCACACAAGCAACAACATAATAAGCAACAGATAATACCCCTTTGTCAGATATCAAACAACCCAAAGGTATGAATTATCTGATATCTGATGACACTAAATAGATGGTTATGAGACATGGACCTCTAATTTGCTTTTTTTTGTGAACTTTTACTTAAGCAATAAGCCAAGAAAAGCTATGAAAATGAAAAGTAACTATGAGTAGACCTTTAATAACCTAAGAACTAACAAACTACCAAGTTTCATCGTCAAAAACCAATAAATGAACAATAGGTTGAATCTGATGTGTTTTTGGCAGATTTTGAACAAAATGTGCAAATTGCACTTTCAACCTAAGCTGATGCAAACAAACACTTAAAACCACTAAACTACCCAAGACAAAAGGTATGCAGGTTTGGTTGTTGAACTTAGTTGTCACCATATCCCATTGAACATACAAACCAAACACCCCTTTAACCCTGTTATTTTCAAATTAACAAAGAAAAATTTATCAAATCAAACCAAAATGCTTTTAAAACTATCAGAAAATGAAATAAACATACAAAGAACACCAATCAAACACTAAACTACCACATATGAGCAGTCAAACCAAAATTTCACACAAAACACAAAACTTAAAGGGTTCAAGTTGTTTACCTTGTATGACCTACATCCAGGCCCCAAAATGGCATGCTGATTGCCATCTCAATTTTTAGCTAGGACTGAGCTTATGTGAAAGCTTATGGCTTGATTATGCAATGAGGATGAGATAGGGACTACCACAGTCCCCTACCAAAGTGGCTACAATAGTCACTTGGTTATATCTTTTCGGCCTGCTATAACACAACACCACAAGAAAGATAAACAAGTTTTACTTAAAAGATGTTGTCAAGAGCTTTTGGGAGGCTTTTGGAACAGTAAGTAGCAAATAACAACAAAAACATATATTTTATAAAAACTCTTGAAAACCAACTTGTAAACTAGATGTAACAAAAAACAAATAACAGGCTATGCTAGCTTGATGTGCTTGTTTGGGTGTCAATCAACCCAACACATAAGCTTTCATAAACTCGGACTCAAAACAACTTTTGCCAAATGTCTTTGAATAAAAAGAGGTTTTTTTTTATAAATGAGTAAAATGCATAAATGATACCTATGGTATGTCATTTTTGCGGATTTAGTAACCGGTGTTTCAAAAGTGCATGCACCCTACTTGGTCTTTGTGTTTTGTATCATTTTTCATACTTTGACTTAAAGATTGTTAAAAGTTGAGCGTTACTCAGATTTAATAAAGGGGCAATTTTGTCGTTTTTTTATCTTCTTCCCCAAAACCCCAAAAAATTCAAATTTTCATATTTCTAAATAAACAAACAATCCTGCAACTCCAAATCGTTCTCCTAAGTCCCAAGTGTTGCTAAATGACCAATTTATTTTATTTTTCCTTGTGTCGTTTTACTCGCATGCAAACTATTAATCATCTGGTGCTCTAAAATTGGCTTTGCTTGATAATTAAAATGTTAAACTGTCATATCATAATAAATTGCTAGACAATGGTATACAAATCTTTGAAATTGTTTTCATGGGATGGATTCGTGACAGAATTTACAAAAACCGGTTGATCGACATGGTCGTTATTGATTATAGAAAACACATGTAAATGCAAGACAATGGTATAAACATGAGAATGCAAGACAATGGTATACGTGGTGTGGATAGTGTTGCCTAAATTAAATTATATCTGTTTAAGTCTAAAGTTATTGAATGTTCTTGTTGTTTTGGGGTAAGAGAAAAAAAAAGGAAATTTGTCCCTTTATTAAAAGTGAGTAAAGTCAAGTTTTAACAATCGTCAAATCAAAGTATGAAAATGCTACAAAACACAAAGATTAAGTAGGGTGCATGCACTTTTGAAACATCGGTTACTAAACCCGTAAAAATGACATACCACAGGTATGATTTATGCATTTTACTCTTTTATAAATCTTTAAACTACTTTGTAGAAAACATAAAAGGACTTAAATTAAATTGCATAAAATAAAATGAAACACAATTTCTTTGCAAGATTAAAAAGTACTTTAAATATTCATTATTTAAAAAATTACAAAGAAAATGGAACAAAAGGATCATTCACATGTTGAATGCCTTTTATACTAGACTAAAGATGTTTCTATAATTAAAATACAAATGTAAACCCTAGCTATCTGAGTTTCCAACTTTGCCCTTGATGAATTTGAATCTTGAATGAAAATCTGGTCAACTTGAGCCCATGTGAAGATGCCAGAGTCTTGTGAGGATCCAACTGGTGTAATCTCATCTCACACGCCCATTAAACATTAGGGAACAAGTCTTTGTTATGAGCCATTGATCTTGTCTACTGATTTTTCTATAACGGGGGTGAATAGGGCAGGGGAGGTCTTCACAGCCCATGTGGCTGATGTGGACAAGGTTTTGGGGGTGAGGATTTGATAAGCACATGGTAAATTGCTATTCTGGAAAAGCAATTAACATAATACCCAGGATACATGATTTAGGGATTAGGGTTTATACATGTGAATAGTGGGGTGTTTGATTCGTTTTTGGGGGTTAAAGGTGTGTTTACCGCCCAATAATATATTAATTAAATATGTTTAAAGTTTAATTAATATATCACTGGTGGGTTTGGATAACGGGTAATGGGCTGGGCTGTTAGGTATAGTTAGTGGATATGGGTTAGGTTTGGTACACATTTGACCCCCAAAGTTTCAAAATCATGTCAAATCTTTCCCAAATTCTTATAACAACATAGTTAGGGTTTTATGTTTGATAAGTACTTTGATCAAACGACATTTTGCACCCTTGTAACTTATGAAACTTAGAATAAGGGCCTTTCTTGTAATTTGAGCAATCTTCAAGGGGTTGTATTGTCATATCTTGAAACTTTAAGGATCAATTTTGTATTTTTTTGAGTTTTATAAGGGCCTTAAGTGACAAGTCTTCAAAGTATAGGGACCAAACTTGTACAATCTTCAAACTTTAAGGATTTTCTTGGAAAATCAATGCTCGGGTCCGGTTCTTTGTGCGCCTTCATTTCTTGTGTTCGTTTTTGCTTGATTCTTGTTATCTTTTGGTGAATTCATGATATCCGAACCTACATACACACAATGAACAAATACAAAGGGTTTTGCACGGTTTTTATGATATTTTAGTATATTTAAGCACGATTAAAACGATGAGACCATGTATAATTGTGGTCTCATAAGATAGCTTTGATCTCATCAACGGTGTGTGAAAGGGACCACGTTATTTGATTTTTGAAGTTGTGTGTGAAAATATTGAAAGTTAAGAAGTATTGGTAGATAGTAAATGGGATAATGTGGTATTATAAGAAACAAAAGGGAATTTATTTTTAAGTTTGAAAGTAAATAACGGTTAGTTAAAAAGAGAGTAACAATTGGTAACTCACCGAAGTGAGTATCTCACCTGTTTGGGGACAAATCGCGTGCGAGTTTAGCTGTCGGGGTGGCAACTCACGGGATGATAAAACCTCCCATTTTGTCCGTCCTTATTTTAGAAAATTACTTTGGGGGTTCATACATGGGCGTGTTATCAAAATAGCCGACTTAAGTTAACCAACTGACAACATCAAACACTTACGACATTTGTGAGACGTGTTTGCATCAGGATACACGACTGTCCAGAAAAAAGGAAAAACAAAGAAAATTGAGAAACTATACCAAAATCGTCTTGTAACTGAACCGTATATAAGAACAATGACACCTCATCATGTTGTTAAATTCATGACTTGAGTTAAGAAAATTCACTATGGATATCTCCTTCATTCTTGGATCTAACGAGAGAGTTGATAATGTTAGGATCTTACAGTGGTTTACTTTTGTGTATTGGTTTGGCGTGGTCAGCTTTTTACTATGTTATAATTCAACCACTAAATGTTTAAAGAACTTCATGAGATTGGCGTTTGATTCTACTAATTGAGTCAACTGCAAAGTGGTGGAAGGTTGCACATCTTGTGGATGCAGATCGTGTGACATTGATATATAAATTTACTATTCAAACAGACAAAAGTGCAGGGACTGGTTTAACTACTTCGGTTTTGATCATTTTAAATGTGAATCTACTAGAATGATGCTATTAATTGGCTAGAATATGAGATTAGCCACCTTACACATTACAAGTTCAATATTGAAGATGAAAAGCATCCAACTGTAACAAACAATAGAATCCTTCTAGGGGCTTACATCGGGGAAGGAACTTCGTCGATCATTATGATATTGATGATCAAATGATAATAGTCATAGGAACACCTATCGCGTTGCATCTAGAATGGAGATTGTTTGAATCGCATGGGTGTTTGCTTCTTATTTGCAAAGATGATCTTCGATCTACATTGTTTACTATCTACCAAATGATGGAATGGCATTTTGTCAATTATGTACATTGTTGATATTAACGACTTTATGACTTCACCATATAAAGAATGGTTGATTTGGTCTACTGTTTTGAGTATTGTTTTAGGTGAAAGAGAATACGATTACTTTTGCCATCAACTTATATAGAAAGGTGATACAATAGAACCTATATAAAAGAGTGTACATGAGATATTTGAAATGGTATATGATGAACATGATGATGATGATGATGATGATCTTGTGTTCATTCTACTTCCACTTTCTTCAGTTTAGTGTCACCTTTATGAGTTCGTTTCGTCTTCTGCAAGTCCGCGATTATTACTCTATGTCAAATATTTGTTTGAGTTTGTTGTACAATGACTCAACTAGGTTTATCCGAAGCCTCTTTTTGAACGGTATAATTTGTTTTCATTAACTTCACTTGAAAAGTCTATTTGGATAGAATTAAAAAGAATACAAGTATTACTAATGCTTGTTATATAATTAATGACCCCGTTATATGTATCACCAAGATTCCATCCAACAGATGTATAACCTCTATTATGATGATTTAGGGTGCATTTGGTTTATTATGAGGAATCACTATTGGTAATGATACCAGTATAGAATGCAATTAAAATAAATATGTGATTGTTGATATTGTTGTTTGGTTAGTTAATATGGTATGAGTATTTGATTATGAAAATGGGCTCACTTATTAACTTTTTCAAATATAATATACAAAAAATTAAGCAGAGTTAGATTTATTTTGTTTTATGTGATGAAAACATGTAACTGAGAAGAACCCACATGAAACTTAAAAAACCCTTTTCTACCCACTGCAATGGTTCTATGACTTTGAAATCATAGTTTGATTCCAGTGATATCAAACCAAACATTTACAATCCTTATCATTATCATTCCATGATTTTGATATGCATGAACCAAACACATCCTTAATTTATAACAATCAAATAAGGAATCAAAATATATATTGTACATGATATTTTAATCAATTATTTTAAACAATTATGAATATATTGTTAGAAAATAGTGTTTGTGAATGTACATGATTTGGTTGAAAAACTAAAAGTTTATGGACCGAACGTGCAAATCAAAAACGATAAAAAAAACTCAAACAACAAAGTGTATGGTTATGATGAAGTGCAAAGAGACCAACGGTGCAACTGATAACTAAACTGAAAAGACGCTTATACGCTTCATGGAATGTCGACGTGGCCAGGGTAACGAAGGAGATAACCGATGTTACATATAACAGGCTCGAAGGATCAAACATGTAAAAAAATTCGACTAGAAAGACGATGTATGAAAAACCTTGTTATTTAAAGACAAAATAGACAAAGAATGGCGTTTAATAGGGTCCAATGGTGTAATTTACCTAAATTTAATAAAATAATATCAAATATCACAATTTGTAATACATGAAGTTTTTAAATACTTGATACATTCAAATACATTTAGTATGATGCAAGTAAAAAGAACAAGTGGTTATGAATATCTTATAGAAACAATTTACAATTTTAGTTGCTCTTAAATTGTACTCCCGTCTCGAAATTATTATTCTTCGATAAAAAATACACATTTAAAAAAAATACATTAATGTTGAAATATCAAACTTAACTTGTTATGTTGTTTTGTTCCCTTTATGTCTCTCTTTGTTTGTGCATGGACTAATGTTGCCTGTTTGCCTTTAACTTCTCTTGTGGGCTTGAAGTTAGGTTGACTGTTGTGGACTTGAGGCCCATGTGTGGTTGTAACTTGTTATAACCCTAGCAGCTGCTAGGGTTATCAATTATTATCTCATAACACACACACACACACACACACATACACTTATAGTGTGTTGCTCTCTCTTGTTCTTGCCGTCTGAGGCTGTCACCACGGGAGGATCTTCATCTATTACTATTGTTTTAGATTAGGTTGTGTGAGAGTGATCTTGTAGTGAGGAAAACGGATCAACCTAGTTGGGACGTTTTCATCTATCTCTTTTGTATTGTTGATTAGCATCCATTTTGGGGACTAATATTTTCTTGTTCTGTTTTGTACTTGAATCTTGTTTGAAACTTATGATAAGGTTGATGGGTCTGTTGTTTATAATCTTCTCCAAAAGATTAACTCTGTGAAGCAAGGAGGCACATCTGTTGCTGAATACTATCACAGACTTAACTCTTTATGGAGAGAGTTTGATGCCTTGACCAAATTGCCTAAGTGTGTTTGCCCCACTAAATGCTCTTGCCCTTCTAGCACTGAATCCATTTTACATCAACAACTTATGAAGCTTATGCAGTTTTTAATGGGTCTTGATGACTGTTATCAACCTGTTAGAACTGAACTTCTCACTAGGGACCCTCTCCCTGATGTGAAGGATGCTTATGTAATGGTTTCTAGGGAGGAGTCACATAGAGGGATCCCTGAACCCTCTGCTGTGACTGATCCTAAGCTTAATGCCACCTCCTTTGCTGCCAAAACTTTTGGTCAACAAAGGAAAGGTAATGGTTCTAACAAGAACAACTCTAGAGGTGGCAATCAGTCTTATCCCAACAGGGGTCCCAATCCTAATCTTAACTGTACCAACTGTGGGATGATTGGTCACACTATGGATAGATGTTATGAGATCATTGGGTACCCCCTGGTTACAAAAATCCCTCTAATGCTAAAACTTATGTGTCTAAACCTAATTTCAATGCTAATTGTGAGCCTAAGTTGAATGATGCTATGATGTTTGAGAAACATACTTCTTGTGATGTCCCCACTTCCTTCACTTCTGATCAAATGAAGAAACTTCTACATTTGATCAATGACTCTTCTGTTGGGAACATTCATGCCAATATGGCAGGTAGATGCTCCTTCTATAACTTCAATGTCTTGTTTAATATTAATTTATCTAAATACTTCTATGGGAACTTAAAAGGATTGGTTTGTACCATCACTCTTGGGTGTATTATAGACTCTGGGTGTAATCAACACTTGATAGTTTCCACTGTAGGTATGTTCAATGTTGTTGATGTTGGCAATCTCAAGCTCACTGTGGGGCATCCCGATGGGAATCTTGCCACCATAAGTCATGTGGGAAATTTGAGACTGTCCAACAATGTTATCTTATATGATGTTCTTGTTTTCCCTGGTTATTGTGTCAGTTTGCTTTCTGTTAATAAATTGATTAAAGATAGTAAATTGTTTGTTGGATTTGATGAGGATAAATGCTATATTCAGGATTTGACCAAGGGGACCACTCTGGGGACTGGTAGTGAGTCTGGGGGCCTCTACTTGTTTGACCTTGATAAAACCAACAAGTGTGTAGGTAAGTCTAACATGATCATTTCTTTTAAAATGTGTCCAAAAACTTGTGGCATTGTAGGCTTGGTCAACCTGCTGACCAAGTCCTATATGTCCTCAAAAGTGACCTCAACCTCACCAAAAATACTTGTATCTCTGTTTGTGAAGTTTGCCATAAGGCCAAACAAACTAGAGAGCCTTTTCCCATAAGTGATCATAAGTCCACCCATCTGGGTGAACTTGTTCACCTTGACTTGTGGGGTCCCTATAGGATCTCTAGCATAGAGGGATATAAGTACTTTCTGACCATTGTTGATGACTATTCTAGGGCTGTGTGGACTTATTTGTTAAAAAGTAAAGATGAAGTTTTTGACATTTTTGTTAACTATATTAAAATGATCAAAACTCAATTTAATATGTGCATCAAAGTTGTCAGATCTAAAAATGGGACTGAATTTACCAACAAGAAAATGATCTCTTTGTTCACTGACCTTGGAATTGTCCATCAAACTTCTTGCACCTACACCCCTCAGCAAAATGGCATTGCTGAAAGGAAACATAGGCACTTGCTTAATGTTGCAAGGAGCCTTATGTTTCAGGGGGGATTCCTCTTATTTTTTGGTTTGATTGCATCCTAACCGCTGTTTACTTAATTAACACGCTTCCCTCATATGTCCTCAAAGGAAAATCACCATATGAACTGGTTTATAACAAAAAACCTTCTCTCTCTCACATTAGGTGTTTTGGTTGTCTTTGTTTTTCTACTAATTTAAACAACAGTGATAAGCTCACCCTAGGTTTGAAAAATGTGTCTTAATTGGATATTCTTCTGGAAAAAGGCCTACAAGCTCTTAAGTTTGGACACTAGGGGTGTCCTATTTTATAGGGATGTGAGATTTTATGTAACTGTGTTTCCTTTTAAAATGAAAAACAATAAGAATGATGATTTGGCTGATGTTGACACAAGTGAAGCTGAACATCTTTCTTTCTTTGATAATCATACTCCTTCAAGACCTAATGATGAGGAGAGAGATACATCTACTGAGGATGGTATAAACCCTCCAAGTGATGAGTGCAATACTCATCAATCACTTGAAGTGGATTCTGCAACCCAAATAGATGATAACAATCTATCTGAGGGCAATATTTTAAATGTTTTGCCTATTTCTTCTAAAACAGTTCCTAATTTTGATGCTCCTATGACTGATGAGGTGTCTGTCCCTATAAGAAAGTCTGGTAGAAGTACTAAGTTGCCTACTAAATTGAATGATTATGTTGTTGATAGCAAACTTAAATATGGCATTGAAAAACATGTCAACTACTCCAGGCTTAATTCTGTGAATTTGTGCTTTGCTACCACCCTTAACAAGTCTCTTGAACCTTGTTCTTTTAATGATGCTAAGAATGACCCTAATTGGATTGAGGCCATGAACAATGAAATTGAGGCTCTCATTAGGAACAACACTTGGACCATTACTGACCTTCCTTTGGGGAGAAAAGCCCTTGGTTGCAAATGGTTGTACAAAATCAAGTATGGGGCTTCTGGGCTTATTGACAAGTATAAGGCTAGGATTGTGGCTAAGGGGTTTGGGCAAAAGGAAGGAATTGATTTTGATGAAACCTTTAGTCCTGTGATTAAAATGGTTACTGTTAGATGCATTATGTGTCTTGCTATTTCTAATGATTGGCCCCTATGTCAAATGAATGTCAATAATGCTTTTCTTTATGGTGACTTGGAAGAGGATGTCTACATGACTTTACCTCCTGGATTTGATAACCCAAATCCTTCCTAGGTCTGCAAAGTGAACAAGTCCCTTTATGGACTCAAGCAAGCCCCAAGGCAGTAGAATGCTAAACTTACCACTGCTTTGGCTGAGCATGGCTTTGTTCAAAGCAAAGTTGACTACTCTCTTTATATTAAACATACTGGCAACATTTTCCTTGTCATCCTTGTGTATGTTGATGATTTGGTGGTCACCAGGAATAACATGTCTGAGATTGAGAAGTTTAAGAGCTTTCTCAAAAACAAGTTTATGATCAAAGATCTTGGCCCCATGAAGTACTTCCTTGGCATTGAGATACTTCATAATAGTTCTGGTGTTTGTATGACTCAAAGGAAGTATTGTCTAGATTTAATCCATGAATTTGGCCTTCTAGCTGCTAAACATGTCACCACTCCCCTACCTGAAAATTGTGTTTTAGCTGTAGATGAAAGTGACTCTGATAAGTTTCTTATTAATGTGTCACCATATATTTCTTATGCTGTTTAATGTTTGAGTCAGCATATTCATGCCCCTTTACAGTCTCATCTTAAGATTGCTTTAAGGGTCATTAGATATCTGAAAGGTGCTCCTGGTACTGGGATTCAAATTTATAAGGACAAAAGGCTTAATCTGTCTTGCTTTACTGACTCTGATTGGGCTAAGTGTTTGAAGACTAGGAAGTCTGTCTGTAGCTATTGTGTGTTTTTGGGCAAAACTCTTATGTCTTGGAAAAGTAAAAAACAGCCAACTGTTTCTAGATCCTCTGCTGAAGCAGAGTATAGATGCATGGCTAGTGCTACTTGTGAGATCATTTGGATCTCAAATTTGCTCAATGATCTTAACATTCCAAGGGTGTTCCCTGTGAACATGTATAGTGACAGCTCCTCTGCCATCCAAATTGCTGCCAATCCTGTCTTTCATGAAAGGACCAAGAACTTTGAAGTTGATGTTCACCTTATAAGAGAAAAGGTGCAGTGTGGGATTATTAAAACTATCAAAGTTGCTTCTGCTGATCAAACTGCAGACTTGTTTACCAAAGGTCATGGCACCCATCAATACTCTAAACTGTGCAAACAGTTGGGATTGGTTGATATGTTCAAAAGATAATCTTTTTCTCTTGTTAAGTTTGAGGGAGGATGTTGAAATATCAAACTTAACTTGTTATGTTGTTTTGTTCCCTTTATGTCTTTCTTTGTTTGTGCAGGGACTAATGTTGCCTGTTTGCCTTTAACTTCTCTTGTGGGCTTGAAGTTGGGTTGACCGTTGTGGACTTGAGGCCCATGTGTGGTTGTAACTTGTTATAACCCTAGCAGCTGCTATGGTTATCAATTATTATCTCATAACACACACACACACACACTTATAGTGTGTTGCTCTCTCTTGTTCTTGCCGTCTGAGGCTGTCACCATGGGAGGATCTTCATCTATTACTACTGTTTTAGATTAGGTTGTGTGAGAGTGATCTTGTAGTGAGGAAAACAGTCAACCTAGTTGGGACGTTTTCATCTATCTCTTTTGTATTGTTGATTAGCATCCGTTTTGGGGACTAATCTTTTCTTGTTCTGTTTTGTATTTGAATCTTGTTAATAATAAATCACCAAGAGGTGGATGGTTTGGTGATAAGATCTAGTGTTCTTTGTCTGTTTTTCATGTTTTAACAATTAATTACAATTTTCTCTCTTTCTTATTAACACAATGATAATTTTATTTTTATGTAATTAATTTAAATTTACTTTGAAGTTATAAGTAATACATTTAATTAAGATTGATATGGTAAAATTTATCAAACACCTGTATCTATTTGTCGTAATGAATAATTAAATTGAAATAAATTAGAGTAGAATAAAAGAATAAAAAATAAAACTACACTTTCAATACTGAAGATATAAATTTGAAAAAAGTTACCCCTAAATTTACTCAAGTGTCACTATTTAGGATAAAAGAAAAAGATAAAAACTAGAAAGTGCAAAATAACACTTCCAAGGTGTAATAGAACAAGAACATGCTTCCTAGTCAATCTCTTTATCTCTCTCACACATAGTGGACCCTACAATCACACATAAATAAATTTTTTTATTTCTCTCTCTCTACATATCTCCATCACCATTAAAATAAAATATTTTTTAAAAAATAAAAATAAAAAATCCGTTTGAATCGCTCTATCCCTTCCTTCCAACATTCATCAATCAAAATCCCTTTTTTCAGTTCTCCATTCTCCAAAAAACCATTTTTCAAATTATTATTTTTATTTTTATAAATAAAAATGACAACAAAGAATAATTTCTTGCCTCCTGGTTTAGTTTCAAATCTGCAGGATGTTCTTAACAAGAAAAACAAAAACAATAATGCTCCTGTTGAGGAAAATAAAGATGAAGATGATAAGAAAACAGAGGATGAATCAACAAGTAGTAATGAGGAATATGACCCTTCAAAGCCTGTGGTTTTTGTGACGAATAGCGATGGGATTGATTCACCTGGTCTTTTGTTTCTTGTTGAGGCTCTTGTTAATGAGGGTCTCTATAATGTTAGTGTTTGTGCCCCACAACTGTAAGTTTTTATTCTTTTGTATGAATCTTTTTTTATAAAGTTTGGTGCTTTGATTATATATGTGGTTAATTGTTTTCAAGAATGTAACAAGCTTGAATCTTTATTAATTGTTTTTTTATGCGTGCGATAGATAGTATTATGAATTGCTTTTATAACTCTAGATAGACGGGTTGGAAATGGTTATGGTGCCCTGGTTACATCTGAGTCAAGGACTCGGCCTCTGTGGGTGACTTGAACATGGAAAAACTTGTCTGTTTACCCGTTTTGGTGTGTATGCTTAGATGGCGTTGTGCCAAAATATAACAAATTTTGTACCTTTTTGTGATTGTAGACAACAAAGTAACAAGCCTGGATCTTTCATAAGAAAATTACAATGGACAGGATTAGGAATTGCTTGCAATTTTTTTTTACTTTGGTTCTATCTATATACGGAACAAGCTTGATTCTTTTCATTAGTTTTGGCAATTACAGTTGATGGAATTATGAATCGCTTGGAAATTATGTTGTGTTGATTATACACAGTACACAGGGTTAATTGCATCATAGTATGACAATTTTTCATCCTTTTTCTCTTTGTACACAACATGCTCTGTTTTTTCCCCTTGTATGTAACATCTTCGCATTTTAATGCAATTGTATGCAATATTGTAATGTCAATTGGTAATAGAATCTGGACTATGATACAGTAAAACAAAGTATTGTGTATATAATGATAAAAGAGGGACCGGATGTTTCTTTTTGGTGCGATCAATCCGTAGATTATACATATGACCAAGTATACAACACAGTGGTATTTTTCTTATATTGTTTGTAACATACCCGAATTTGAATGTCAATTGTATGTAATGTGGCTACTAGCTGTGATTTCTTTTTAACTAATAAGGACTATGCTTATATCATTTGCTTATTACAATTTGGGTCGGGCTGCTTGGGTGTTAGGATTGCTGAGATTATATCAGACTTTTAATGATCAGTTGCAGTTTAACATCTGATACTATATATCAAATTATCACTTTTAAGAAATGTTTCTTTTATGTGAGGTTGCTTGATATTTCTTCATTGTTTATGCAGGGATAAATCATACTCTGGGCACTCATATACTCACCAAGAAACTATTGCGGTAACCACTGCTGAAATCAAAGGCGCCAGTGCTTATCAGATTTCAGGTATAGTCATTTTTTTTTGTTTCTATGTCATCAATTAGTGCATGCCTATCATTGTTTTCCCTATCTATTTGTAATGATAATAAATTAACAAAACCACTTAGGATGTCTATAGTGAATAATGCTATTTTTTCATGCAGGAACCCCTGTGGATTGTGTTTCTTTAGCATTATCTGGTGCGTTGTTTGCGTGGTCGAAGCCGTCACTGGTATGGCATACTTGATGTCATTAATCATATTGATTTGATTCTACTAAATTTTGACGGAGTTTTAAAAATTTGCTTTTTGGCATGACAAACAGGTGATTGTTGGAGTCAACAAGGGTACAAGCTGTGGACATGATATGTGAGTAGATCTTTTCATCGGCGATCGACCTATTGCTTAACTGCTCATAAACTCTTTCTTAATTATACCTAAGTTATCAATATTCAATAAATTTATATTGTTATGATCATACAGGTTTACCTCTAGTGCTGTAGCTGGAGCCAGACAAGCCTTAATTAGCGGAATACCATCGTTATCATTCTCTTTAGACTGGTAGACTATAATTCTTTGTGTTTTGCAATTCTCATTATTTTTTGTTTTCAGTTCTTATGTATAATAAGTTGAACCAAATGCTTTCTTTTTTTTAGGAAAAAAGGTGAAAGTGAAGAAAGTCATTTTAAGGATGCAGTCTCCGTGTGTATGCCAGTAATAAAAGCAGCACTCAGAGATGTAGAGAAAGGGGATTTCCCGAAAAGCTCTTCATTACATATAACCGTTCCTGCGTCCCCTGCAGAAAACAAGGTTCGCCTCATCTTGAGCTAAATACTATATAACTAGTGTCACTATTAAAAGTATGTGATATCAATGGTTAATGAATGCCTAAAAGTAATATTTTCTTTGAGGCACTTATAAATGTGTAAAAATATCTCAACTACGTACTCATAAGCGTATTGAAATACCGTACACTAATAAATGTATAGTTTTAATAATATTTAGTAAAGTCATTAGTCCTTACTAACATAGAACCTTTGGGATCTAAAACTTTGCTCACACGTAAGTATTGTGATAGCTTAAGCACTTTATGCTCACTTTTAAGTCCTATCTACCAACGCAAGTTCATAAATGCATACATTTTAAGGAGTGTGGAATGCCCGGAAAGACATGTGAAATTGATTGATTTTTGTTAGCAGTGCTTGCCAAATTCACTATTCACTTCTACATTTGCGATAATTATACGTTGATCTCTTTCGTAGTATGGAAATTATAAATTTTGTTACGTTGATGCATTCCTTTGAAATCTTTTTGTTTTTGAAATTTTCTGGAGCTGATTTTTGTAATTGCATTATAATTAATGACCCACTCGGCCACCTTACCATTTAACTGGAGAAATGTGTCCACTTATTGTTTGTGATGTTTAATGTCGGCAGGGGTTTAAGTTAACCAAACAGAGTTTATGGAGGTCGAAACCAATATGGCAAGCTATTGCAGCCAATCGGATGCCTCCAGCTGCCCGTTTTGCCAATCAACATGGCATGGGTTTGCAGCTTGCGCAACTTGGTCGCGATGCATCTGCAGCAGTAAGTAGCTCATAGGAAAGCTGTTATATTTTTTGTATATTATGATCACTTTTTGGATCTTTGGTTTGATTTTGTTTTGCTCCATGGATAGGGTGCAGCCCGGCGCTTGGGCTCACAAAAGCAGAGCTTGGAGGTTGTTGAATCAGTTGGAGTATCGGGGAAAATTGAGAAAAAGACCGTGAGATACTTTAGGCTAGAGGTTGGTAATAATGAACTATTGGATTGTTTGAGGGCCTAATTGTTTCAGTTCAACCCGTTTGTATTCTATAATCATGTCCACGTGATAAAATTGTATATTGATTTTGCAGTTTCAAGACTCTAACGAGGAAGACACGGATGAAAATCTTGATTTTAGAGCCCTTCAAGATGGATTCGTAAGTTTACCCGATTCATATCCTATATGCTTTTTTTATTGTCCACGTATTATGAATGGGTCAGTTGGGGTTGTGGCTCTATTCTAAAACGGGTCACATATATTGCTAGAGGATTGAATTTTGCCTTGTAAAATATATTTTTTTTGTTCTGCAACAGGTTTCCGTTACTCCAATCTCAGTTTCTACGCTGATCGAACCAGACATCGAAAAGGCAGCATCTGAATGGATTTCTGGCGCGCTTTAAACAGATGACTGAAGCTCCTTAATCTTTTTTATGTATATTCGGAGGAGAAAATCAGTATTTCAGCAAGAATTGACATCATTTATTGGTTGTGTTATTGAGGTAGATTTTAAAACTTTATTTAATTTATTTTGGGTGCGAAATGCTTCCCCACAAATTGTGTGGCATGTTGCAAGAGACCAGCCTGGCCTTTTGATTATTCATTGCTGACAAAGTTGTCACCAATTTGTTTTTGTTTTTTCAAAATGTAATTTTGATTTGGAATTGTAATTTATGTAGTTGTTTGTTTTCCAAAAGGATATATATACACATTTTAAGGTTATTAATCCTTTTTATTTTTTTTATTTACCTCCTGTTGTGTATATAGTAGTATATGATTGTGGCAAGATTGCCTTTTTTGGAGGGTAAAGTCAAAATCTTGAATTTAATTCTGTTAAGGTGGTTGGTGCCATTGATGAGGTTATAAAGAGGTTGGGATAGCTGTTTTTATTTGTATTTTTTTTTGTTATTAATGATGATGGCTCAACACAATAATGATGTGGTCAAGTACTAATGTACTATGTCACCTAGATAAAGTGTGGGGAAAGGGTTAAAAATGATTTGCTCATGTTGGTGAAATGGTCAAGAATTCTTGGAAAGCAACTTCAAGTAAAGTGTTAGATGATTGAATGGCTGGTTACTAAAAGCCTAAAATAGCTGATCCCTTTTAAAACAGTAGCAGAAGTAATTTAGAATAAGCAAATTTCATTATGATTATACATAGCTATTTATTCATTTAATAAACTAATAAAACCATCACAATAAAGTGAAAATTCAAATCTCTACAGGTGATCAAACAAACTTGACATAATCTGTCTTTAGGTAATTTCTTGCTAAGGTTCGGATGAAAGAATCTTTTGGACTTCGGGTGAGCTTGTCCTTCGAATATTTTGAAATCAAAATAAACGTGTTAATCTCGTCTGGATGTTGAAACTCATGCCAAATTCTAACGTGAGAGTAAGTATGTGAAAGGTATCGAAAGGTAGAGTGAATAAAGTATATTTATATATTGAATATAATAATAAAAAATATGTTACCTTAACCGTGAACATTGAAGAGTATTTATAATGTTCATATCTTCTAAAAGGTCGCTAGGCTTATGGGCCTTTGTTTGGTGCTTGTAAGCCACGTGAAGGACGATGTTCTTAAAATATCAAGATAGTTGTTCCTTGGCTTTAGTCTTGGACTTCAACCATGTTTTTTGGACTAGATTGTGTATTCTAGATTCGGGCTAATCTATTGTTCGGACCTATCCTGATCGGATATATACACGAACAATCTGAAATAAAACTTGACATTTTCATATAAGCTCAGCTTGATTAACCCCGTATGGTCAGTTTAGTATGTAGTAATCATGTCGGGTATCCTGTAATCATGTCACTTTGTTTTAGTTACTTTTTCTCTTTTTTTTTGTTGTTTAAGATTGCGTTTAGAAGTAAATTATTTACTTATTTCATTTTTAAAATGGAGATAAGTTAAAATGAGTGTTTAAATAATAAAAGGAAAAAAAAAAATTATTTGTGTTTAGAAGCTTTCAAAATAAAGTTTTGAAAAAGTAAGTGAAGTGTTACTTATTTTATTTTCAAAATGAAGAAAAGGTAAACTGAGTTTATTTAGTCATTTTACTTATCAACGAAACAAATAGTCTGATTTGCCAAACACTAAAAAATGATAATCTGATTATTACGATTTCAAACAAGATAATCAAATCCAAACGTTATTTCTCAAAACCACGTTTTCTAATTATAAATTATCTAATTATTCATTTTAAAAACAAATAATCTATTTTTAATAAACAATTCCAAACACGTAGCATACTTATCTCATATGTTCTTCTACCAATCATTTTATGTATGCTTTTACTTTTTATCTATCATATCATGTTGTTTTACAAATGATTAGCTTTTTACATCTGATCACTTTGCGTAATGTTCCAAATTGTTGGGAGAGTCAAACATTTGAGTACTTAGTCTTGCTGATATGCTGAATGAACGGGGATTATGAATCACATTATAAAAGAAGTGTGCATACCACACTATACAATCTTAAGGTCAATCTTCAGACACACGTGACTCAATAAGTTTGATAATTAGGATACTATGAACGTCATGTTATTAGTGTGAGCGAAGATTATCGTTATGTGGCTTAAATCATTAAACTCGACCAACATATCTTTATAATTTAGCTAAAATCATGATGGTAGGAAGGATCATCAGCGGCGAAATCAGGACGAAATATGATTGGATACACAAATGTTTTTGAACCGTAATATAACATATGTAAAACGTGAATTAAAACGAAGGGTAAAATTATTGGGTGCATTTAAGATTCATTCAAAAAAATCGATGTTTTCTTCACAAATTAACACTACGCAACAAAAATTCATAGCGGTCACGGGCACCCGCGGAAACCCCCTAGCTCCGTCCCTGAGGATCATTACAAATCATTTAATTAATAAAAAATTTGCTAACAATGTATTTAATTTTGACCAAATGACACAAAAATACTCAATTTAACTTTCATCTCTATTTTTACATTTAAATGGCTAAACTTTTTACGAACGATTTAATGTTTATCAAGACTTTTTTTTACCGGGCTGAAGTCCCCTTTACAAAAAAAAAAAGTCTTTTTTTTGTAAAAGGTTACAGGTAAAGTTTGTATTAATCACATAAACATATAAGTACAATAGAATGTAGCTGATGCCTGATGTCATATTAACCTCAAGTAAGGCATGAACAACTACCTAAGTCCATGGCATGAGATTTAGACAACAAAAAAGAACAAATAAAACAAACAAAACTACTCGCCATACACTCTAAAATTCTTCGGCATATTTCATCGAGTAAGAATCTGTTTAACGACATCGTATTTTTGAATCTAAAGGTCAACAACTCTAAACGAATGACAACCATGATGCTATCCCTAAGATCTCCAGAGACTTCTTAGTATTCTTGAATAACCGCTTATTACGCTCCATCCAAATAAAATAAGTACCTGTCGCAACAATAAGCCTCTCAATAACACTATACGCCATTCTCTTAGTCGAGATATGCATAAGAAATAAAAGGATATCATGTAAACTAGGAGGAACATTCTCTACACCCGCCAAATGCCGAATATAATTCCACACCTTAGTCACGAACGGGCAAGCAAAGAACAAATGTGAGTGAGAATCGGGCACCCGAGCACAAATAGCCAAAATCAAACTACACCCACATCCCACGACATCAATTTGTCTTGCGTTTTAAGAGCTTGTCGAACGACCAACCATAAGTGGAAACTGTGTCTAGGGATATAATGTGAAAACTAAACCACTCTAAATTGTTAGGAATATTGTAATTTGAAGTTACTCATGGTTATTTAATAGTTCCTACGGGTAGGTATCTAGTTCCTACTAGTAGGAGTAGTAGTAGTTCATACTGGTATACCGTATGTGGTTACTACTGGTAGTAGTAATAGTTACTCCTGGTCTATAGTTGCTCCTGGTTTATGAAATAGCAAGTCCGGGATAATAGAATAGTTAGTTAGAGATATGGATATGCATGAGTTATCTTAGGAAGGGATATGTGTATCACCTTCACACGTTTTTATGTAAATGCGAATTACGGTTTCCTCTAGTAGAAAAGGAACCCACGAGATAGGTGAAAGACACACCTTCGATTTTTTTCACCATTAGTAGTATTAGAAATCCATAAAAGGATCAAGTTTTTTATTTAGTATTGTTCTTCTTAACACTTGTGTTTATATTCCGCATAAACATTAGTTTGTTTGTAAAGAGTCTCTCTGTAGATTAAATTGTGATTACATAAGTTATTTACCATCCTTAACAGGCTGAAAGATCTATCTATAAGGGATCCAACAAGTAGTATAAGAGCATATGGAGAGTCTCTGGCTTAGAAGAATCATTCAGAAAGTTTTGATCCTTATAAACACCAAATCATGTATGCATCTTCATCAGTAGAAAACCCTCCTCCAACCAATACCACACAACAAATCGTCACCGCCATTGTCTCAAATAACAATGCAAAGTTTCCTTATTTGAAAAAGGATGAGCATGAAACGTGGGCTATGAAAATGGAGTACTAGATCACTAATAATGATCTTGCACTCTAGAAAATCATTCAGGGTGGCAACAGTAAGAAGAATACTGGAAGAGATAAAGATGGACACATCATAGTTCTTTCTCCTAATGGTGCTGATGAGCAAATTACAGTTCAAAGAAATACAAAATCAAGAACTACTTTGCTACAGTCTCTTTTAGAAGATCATATGAGTGATTTTTATCACTTGGATGATGCAAGAGACATATGGAATGCAGTAAAAGCTAGGTTTAGAGGGAATGAGGAATCCAACAAAATGAGGAAGCCCATGTTATAACAATAATTTCAGTAATTCAGGATCTCAGAGTCTGAAGGAATTCATAAAAGGTATGATAGATTTCAGAAGATTTGAGTCAACTGAATCAACTAAAGGCCAAACTAGATAATGAAGATTCAATACCAAGTTTCTCAAGGCCTTACCTTCCTCCTGGTCTCGGGTAGCCATTTATCTTAAAACAAAAGGGGGTCTTGACTACCTTACTTTTGATGATCTGTACTACAAACTCAAATCTCTTGAGACTGACATCAAAGGTGGATCATCTTATTCTCCAAATCACACTCACTCGGCTTTTGTTAGTACAACCCGTACTAAGAAGCCATATGCTGGAAGTCCAACCCACTCTTCATCCTCTTCATACATATCTCAAACTGATTGTTCTTCTATCGTTGTCAAGTCTAGTAATCTCGTTGAAGATGTTGAAGGTTTATATTACTCATAAAAATTACGTAAAACCCTAATTAAGATCAAAGCACACATAGCGGAAGCGTTTAACAAGATCAAGAGTTAGGGTTACATAACTTTTAACTAGAGCAAATCTTCAAGAACACCGGCGAATCACGAATTAGGGTTTATATGAAGAACACCAAGATATAGTTTATAGTGAAACTATATTACGCTCTTGTACACACGTAATGCAACGGATCAATCGTGACGCTAATAAACCGGAGCTTCAATACTTGTGAATTATAGCTAAATCGAAAACAACCCGAGCCCTATGTGGGTTGTTTGTTGCGATCGCAAGAGAAGACAAGGAGGGGAGGGACCAAAAATTATGAAGGCTTGATGGGGTAGTTATAGGATTACATAACTTGTTGTTCAAGCCCTAATCAAGATTAGGAAACTAATCCCCCTTCCTTTTTTTCCCTTATGGCCGGCGGCTATAGAACCCCCAAAGGGATTTCCGGAACTTTCCGTTTCTTGTTTCCTCTTCTATTTAATTCCATAACGCTCGTTTATACTTAACTAATGATTATTAACGATCGTTAAATGAGCTCGATTTATATTTAATAAATATAATAAATATATTTATTAAAATTAATTATTCCTTTACGTATTGTGTGCAATCCTGTAATCCCGTGTTCGATCCTATCACATGACTATTTAATTTAATGTCCATAAACTTTCAGCTCCCACTTGGACAAAATTCGAAAATCATGATTACATTGATTAGCGTCTAGTTACACTAACAATGTCACTAGTACAACTCGAGTAAGGTCTCTTGGACAAAACCTTTTAATGATACATCATCATTATTATTATCCTTTCATTTCAAATACAACGTTAATAGGATATGGATCTCAGTCATTCCTTCATTTACCATTCTGTTTCTCGTTTACGGATATAGCAAGATTACCAAAACATTGTGGCCACACAAACATCTTACTACTCCCCCGAGGGGCCCCAGCTGTATTATACTTCAAAAATAATTTTGAAGGAAACAAATCCCATTTTGACTACAAGTGAAACTTACGAACTTTACAACACTTCTGAAAATAACCCTTATAGCTACCAGTTACGTTTAGCGTTAGGTTATCTCACAGAAATACACTACATTCATGACAGTTTCCTGGTATCTCAGGTCTAAGGATAACTATTTATGATTTACTTAATGACAAAGATCCATAAAGTAAAATCATATAGTTGGGATAAGTCCAATATTTGATTCATCAAATATCATCCAAAATTGACCAATATACTTTCTTCAAGTATACTCTGTCACCATTTTGATTTGTCTTAGTTTAATAATACTCCCATATTATTAATCGACAACGGACATTTAGAACATAACAATTTATTCATGGATATAAAACATGTAAAACAGGATACAAAATCAAATAACAGAAAATAAACGAAACTCAATCTTTATTTCATCAATTCAATAATGTCTTAACATCCTTTATACAAATACTAATCATAGATTTATTGCATGAGTTCGCTAGTTAGTTGCAACCCAATAGCCTTGGCATGCTTAACTACCTTTGGTCTAGGCAAAGCCTTAGTAAAAGGATCAGCTACGTTATCATTTGTGTGAACTTTTATTAATTTTATTTCACGAGCTTCCACTTGTTCTCGTACGTAGCGATATCTATGTTTAAAGTGTCTGGCGCCTTTCATGACTCTAGGATCATTGGCGAATATAATTGCAGCAGAATTGTCACAATACATATCAATAGGTTCTTTAATTGAAGGCATCACTCCAAGATCTCCAATAAACTTCCTAATCCAAACAACTTCCATTGCAGCTTCTGAAGCGGCCATGTACTCCGATTGAGTTGCATGCATAACAATGGTTGTGTGCTTCTTGCTCTTCCAGTCAACTGCTCCTCCATTGATGACAAACACGTAACCCGTCTGAGACTTCGTATCGTCTTTATCACATTGCCAAGACGCATCACAGAAACCTGTAACATTCAGTTATGTGTCTGGTTTACCCCCAAATACCAAAAACATATCTTTCGTACTCCTCAAATACTTTAGTATATGTTTAACAGCAGTCCAGTGGAACTTCCCTGGATTTTGTTGGTATCTACTAACCAAGTTCTGAGCAAACATCACATCAGGCCTTGTGCATCTTACAACATACATAATAGATCCTACAACTGAAGCATAAGGCACCTTCTGCATGTAAGCCACCTCTTCGGGTGTTGATGCATCTAACTCACGACTTAATTCATGCTTAACTTCCATAGGTTAAAAACCTTTCTTGGAATTATGCATGTTATACTTCTTCAATATCTTATCAATATAAGCATCTTGACTAAGACCAATTAACCGTCTTTTCCTATCTCGATAGATTTTAATTCCTAGAATATATGCAGCATCTCCTAAATCCTTCATAGAAAAACATTTACCAAGATAATCCTTAACTTCCTTAAGTCTTGGAATGTTACTTCCCATGATCAATATGTCATCGACATATAAAATTAGGAACACTACATCACTCCTACTAGCTTTGTGATATACACATGTCTCATCACGATTTTGAATAAATCCGAACTTTTTTATTTCTTCATCAAATCGTTTATTCCATTGAGTGATGCTTTCTTCAAGCCATAAATAGATCTTTGAAGTTTGCACACGCGTTTTGGATATTTAGGATCAACGTACCCTTCCGGTTGTTGCATATAGATTCATCTAAGCGACCATTCAAGAAGGCAGTTTTAACATCCATTTGCCATATCTCATAGTCATAGTATGCTGCTATAGCTATGATAATCCTAATAGCTCGTAAGTCTGCTACCGGAGAAAAAGTCTCCTCGTAGTCTATGCCAAAAGTTTGAGTAAAACCTTTAGTCATTAAACGTGCTTTATAGGATTTTACTTCACCATCCATGTCGGTTTTCTTCTTGAAAATCCACCTATTTTTCACTACATTAGCCTTTTTAGGAGCATCAACAAGAATCCAAACATCGTTGATTTTCATGGATTTCATTTCCTCGTTCATCGCAACTATCCATTTTAACGTTTCTGGATCAAGCATTGCGGATCGACAGTTAGCAGGTTCACCAAGATCCCCTACTTCCTCCTCATCGTCCCCTATGTTAAGGCATAGTTTGCTTGGCGCACGTATAGTCCTTGCAAACCTACGTAGAGGAATTAATTCCGATGGAGCTCCCAGACTTTTTGGCTCTATTGGAATTTCTTCGCTAGTATTTTCAGAAGGCAATGTATCTTCTTGAATTTCTTCAAGATCATAGTTTCTCCCACTGAATTCTTGATTTACAAGATCATTTTCAAGGAAGTCTCCTTACCGAGCCACAACAACTTTGTTCTCAGCCGGATAATAATAGTAACCCATAGTTTCCTTAGGGTAACCTACAAAGATACATTTTACTGAGCGTTGTTGGAGTTTATCTCTAGAGTCACGTTTCACATACGCCTCACAACCCCAAATTTTCAAATAAGACAAATATGGCTTCTTGCCATGCCATAGTTCATATGGTGTCTTATCAACCTTCTTTGTGGGAACCATATTCAGAATTCGAACAGTAGATTCTAAAGCATAATCCCAAAAGGATAAAGGTAAAGTTGTAAGATTAAACATAGATCGCACCATATATAATAATGTACGATTTCTCCTTTCGGATACACCATTTTGTTGTGGAGTATATGGAGAAGTAAGTTTCTGAACAATTACGTTCTCACTTAAATAATTTTTAAACTCTTGACTTAAATATTCACCACCTCGATCAGAACGAAGAGCTTTAATCTTCTTTCCTAGTTGCAGTTCTACTTCCGCTTTAAACACTTTGAATGTTTCAAATACCTCATGTTTATGCTTAAGTAAATAAACGTAACCATAACGACTATAATCATCCGTAAATGTTAAGAAGTAGCTAGCACCTTTCCTTGAAACATGTCTAAGTGGTCCACACACATAAGTGTGTATTAAACCAAGTAGTTCAGTAGCCCTTTAAATATTGATATTAAAAGGTTTCTTGGTCATCTTTCCAGAGATACAAGACTCACATTTATCAAATGATTCATCATTGATATTTTCCAAAAGACCACCACGTTGAAGCTTTTGTATGCGAGTCTTCCCAGTATGGGCAAGTCTACAATGCCAAAGATAAGAAGAGTTCTTGTCTAACTTTCTCTTCTTATTCATGCTAAATACAGAATCAATCTTTCTCTTGGAATTATTATCATGAATGTTAATTTCAAAAACACCATTCACAGAAACTGCATCAAAATAGAATAAACCATCTTTGAAAACATAAATTCTATTATTATCAATAGTGTGAATAAATCCAAGATCCAACATACAAGAAAAGGAAATAACACCCTAACAATTTTAGGTGCAAAATGACAATTATTCAATCTCAGTACTAGACCCGAAGGTAAAACCAGATTAAATGTTCCTATAGCTTCAACCGCTACTTGTGCGCCATTGCCCACATGCAGAAATTGTTCCCCATAGGTAAGCTTCCTCTCCAACTCAAATCCCTGCATAGTATTACAAATGTTAATACCACACCCCGTATCATATACCCAGGAATTTGATTTATATGTAAGATTAAATAACTCTATCAAATATAAGTTACCTGAAGACGCTGCAGCACCAAGCTCAGCCTTCTTCTTTATTTCTCGCAACTCCTCGAGATAAAGAGGGTAGTTCCTCTTCCAGTGACCACTTGCTTTGCAATGGTGACAAGTCTCATCCTTCTGAGATTTCTTCTTGACAAAGTCCTTCTTGGGTTTTGAATAAGTCGCAACGTGTTTGCCCTTATCACCCTTGCCTTTGCCCTTCTTGTTGTTCTTGTGCGGTTTTGGCTTATTCACTCCACCCTTTTGTACATAAAGCACATGAGGGGTAGGAGAAGATGTACTTGCCTTGTCCTTTAAACCCTTTTCGTAGTCAATGAGCATTGCGTGCAAGTCCTTAACTGTCTTCCCCGTGCAATGCATATTAAAGTTCCTAGCAAAATCATTGAAGTACCGATTAAGAGACCTATTGATTAGGTTAATTGCCATATCATTGTCGTAGGATTTCCCTAGTGCGATGAGCCGTTCCATTTAACCCTTCATCTTTTGATAATGTGCACTAACGGATTTTCCAGGGGCTTGCTTACAACTGTGCAAAGCATCTACCAAGTCGTAGATCTCCACAGCCTGAGGCATCTCATACATTGCCTTGAGCTCTTCAAGCATTTGATTTGGAGCAAATAGCTCAAATTTCCTTTGCAAGAAAGGAGCCATTTTTCCGAGCATTAAACAAGCCACATCATTGCGCTTCTTAACCTCTGCCTCATAATTCAGTCTTTCAACTGGAGTAGCATTAGGTCCAAGGGGCGCAGGAAACGCCCTGGTCAAGTAATCAGAAGTACTCGCTACTCTCAGAACTATTCTTAGTGAGCGGTACCAATCGTTGAAGTTTGGGCCAGTTAGTTCCTGACGTTCAAGATAAGTCTTGAAGGCAGAACTCAACGTGTTGTTATCGGGTTGAGCCATTTCTACAGAAATAAGTTCAAAATATTAGTAATTTCGATAATACCATTCAAGAAAATAAAATTACCCCGATAATTAAAACCATAGTATTTTCCTTGAAAACTAGAATCCACATTGACATAAACTTATCACATCAGTTGATCTGCTAGTGATAAATGTACTCAACACGGTAACTTGTCGAACAATAATTGACAAACAAATTTGCAATTTCTAGATATTTTTAGGGATTTACGTTGCCAAAAGTCTCTTTGCATCGTAAACATGTTTCATCCCTACTTTATGCCTTAAGTTTCCAGATCTCACTGAGTAACTCAATCAAGTCGACTAATCTAAAGAACGTAAAACCTTCATGTGAAATCTTATTCAGTCATGAAGTTTTCTCTCCATTACAGCATCGTCCAAAATCTCATATAACGACAATTGTAACTTCAAGTGTTCGTCAATTAGATGGCATAAGACTTAAATTTAAGGGTATTGATTTTGGTGCCAAAATAATGTATGGAGAAGCATGCATACATCTCCATAGCATAAGTTTAATAAAACTTTTGGTAAACTTTTTGGTGACACTAAAATTTCGCCATATATTTGCAAGTTAAGGTATTGGTTAAACCAATTAAAGATTTTACCCACAACAATTCACGCCTAACGTTCCTAGAACTTGGCTACAGCACAAAGCAATAACCTTAATCATTGTGTTTCGGATGTGAATTTGCGGTTAAATCAACCTTAAAGAATTATGTAAATAATAACCGTAGGTAATTCCAACTTTGACGCACAGGCAAGCCAGGAATTTGATCAGCGCTGAAGCATAACACCTCATTCCTTAACCGGGTTCATGACCAGCGGTGTGTTATACCCACTTTATAGTTTGTCAAAGTTGAGTAGGCCGTTAAGTTATTATTGCAATTCCAATCAACACAAATCATATGTTAATTAGATCTCAAAACAATTCATTAATTTTTATATGATTTAGTCCATATTAATTTTTCTTGTAAAAAATTACCCTTGTTTACAACATACAATCAATATAAAACGTATGAAAACAAGTAGGTACAAAAAAAACTAAATCAGATAGCCACATGCATAACAATTTATTCAAAATATAAAATCTAGGGTTTTTATAAACATAAAAAGTCTTCCCTAATTTTAAAACTTTTGAATCAAATAGAGCAAATAGCATATAAAATCATATGATCCGTGAAAAAAACATGCATGTTCATCACGGATCTTCCCCACATAATCTTAACAATTAAATCTCTCAATGGATCGTAACCAAACATGACATAACAATTACTTCATGCAAAACATCTAAAGATAATCACCATGTAAATTTTTTAGGGTTTCAAAAAAACTTTTGTTTAAAAAAAAATTCGGCTAAGCCGACCTAATTTAAAAAACAAAACCCTAATTTTAATAAAAACCTAAAAAACATCATGTGATTTTAACTCAAACCAATTTTAGTTAAAAAAACTTTAGATCTCGATAATTATAACATGTTAAAACGGCTCTCGATGCCACTGAAGGTTTATATTACTCATAAAAATTACGTAAAGCCCTAATTAAGATCAAAGCACACATAGCAGAAGCGTTTAACAAGATCATAATTAATAACACATTCATAATTAATCGAGTTAGGGTTACATACCTTTTAGCTAGAGCAAATCTTCAAGAACACCGGCGATTCACGAATTAGGGTTTATATGAAGAACACCAAGATATAGTTTATAGTGAAACTATATTACGCTCTTGTATACACGTAATGCAACAGATCAATCATGAGGCTAATAAACCGGAGCTTCAATACTTGTGAATTATAGCTAAATCGAAAACAAACCGAGCCCTATGTGGGTTGTTTGTTGCGATCGCAAGAGAGGACAAGGAGGGGAGGGACCAAAAATTATGAAGGCTTGATGGCGTATTTATAGGATTACATAACTTGTTCTCCAAGCCCTAATCAAGATTAGGAAACTAATCCCCCTTCCTTTTTTCCCTTATAGCCTCCGGCTATAGAACCCCCAAAGGATTTCCCGGAATTTTCCGTTTCTTGTTTCTTCTTCTATTTAATTCCATAACGCTCGTGTATACTTAACTATTGATTATAAACGATCGTTAAATAAGCTCGATTTATATTTAATAAATATAATAAATATATTTATTAAAACTAATTAATCCTTTACGTATTGTGTGCAATCTCGTAATCCCGAGTTTGATCCTATTACACGACTATATAATTTAATGTCTATAAACTTTCAGATGTTATTCACTTCTTTGTTGTTGATATTGAGCCTAAACAACAATTGGCTTATGAAGACTTTAATCAGGTTAAAAAATTGGATATGGAGGAAATGGATCTCAAATGGAAAATGGATATGCTGAGAGTTAACAAGCTTGAGAAGAAAGCTGGAAGGAAGTTTCAGTTCAACAAAAAAAAGCTACAAGGTTTGACAGGAGCAAGGTCAAGTGCTACAAATGTTAGGATAAAGGGCATTTTGCAAGGGAATGCACTAGCAAGAATGAACAAGATAAAACCAGATACTCAACATTCAAGGTTCATGAGCAAAAGCTAAAGGATTCCAAAGCCTTGGTCTCACTTGATTCCATGGTAAATTGGGTTGATCATGAGGAAAACAAGGAAGAACAAGCAAGTGCTGAGATCTACAGTATGATTGTTGGATGCGATGATGAGACATATAATGAGACTGATGAGGCTAGAGAATATGCTCTAATGGGAATCACTCCTCAGGTACAAAATTGTCCTTTTGGTTGTGATCATAAATATGTTGAGCTTCAAAAACAATATTCTGATTTAGATGCTCAATATAAGGAATACTACATAAGAGTTCAAGTATATAAAAGCACTCTTAAAACTATAGAACAACAAAAAGTGTGGTTAAAAAATAATTAGTTGGTGTATGAGGAAAAGATTAAGGAGTTGAGTATTGATTTATAGAATATATCTAATCTGCTAAAATATTCTAAAAAACTTAATACTGAGGCTAACACAAAGAAGCAGGAGCTACAGGCTAAGCCAAATAATGATTTGGCTAGGTTTGATAAATGGAAAATTTCCTCTAAAAATTTAGTCAAATTAGAAGATTGCTCCATGTCTGGTAGGACTAAAATTGGTTTAAAATTTGACAACTATATTGGGCCAAATGATTTTTTTGATTCTTCTCTACCAAGTATGTTTAACACTACCCCTGAAGATGTGGAAGGTAGACCTCTTTTCAATAGGTTTGTCACAACTGTAGGAATGCATGATGTTCCTCCACCTCTCATAGGGACATTAATGCCTCATTTAAACCAAACTGACTTAGATGTATCACAATTGAATAATGGTGTCAACTCAAATACCTCAAATAAAAGTGATACGTATTCAAATGACTCTGTCTCTTATAATTTCAGTGACAAGTCCTCAGAACCCAAAACCAATGACTTTACCTCTGGTGATTCAAGTGATAAGTCTTATACCCCAAGGACAAAGACCAATGACTTATGTGGATCAACCTCTAGTGTAGATGACCCTAAGTTCACTACAAAGACAGTTGCTCAAGAACCCCCTTCCATCAGTACTAATCCTAGTTTTTCTTGTAATAGGAATGTAAAAACTCCTAGGATCATTTGTAACAAGAATGGATGTAATAAAAGAAGTCATTTGAATAAAGATTATTTAGCTACAAAATCTTGTTTTGTGTGTGGTTGTAAGTTTCATCTGATTAAAGATTGTGATCATTATGAGAAAAGACTTGGTAGTTACTATGGACAGAACCAATTTGTCCCTGCTGGTAAACAAGCACCAGTTTTTCCTGGTAGACAAGTTCCTTCTAGTAGACTAGTTCCTACTGGTCGACAGGTTCCTACTAGTAGGCTTAATCCTACTACTAGACGATTTCCTACTAGTAGGAGGAAATCTTCTAAAGTTTCTACCGATTGAAGAAGATGTACACCCACACCTATGTTCCAAGAAGCTAGACCTACAAGTTCTTGTTTTCAGAATCACACACCACACAAATGGTCTGAAAGTAATCAGAATCAACATTTTTATTATGAACAGATTCATTTTGGTGGAGGACAATGGGGAACTATTGTTAAGCCCTCAAAGGGTTGTTCTTGGCAATCTAATAGACCTAATGTGATGCAAAGGGAATCCAAGAATAATGGTGGATCTCATCAGTCTAAATGAATAAAATCAAATGATCCACAAGGTAGGCTCAAGTCAGAGATGACTTGGGTCCCCTTAAGAAACTAACTCTTGTATATACTTTTGTTGTTGTTGATTAACCCTCATCAGATCCAAATCTCGGCATTGTTGATAGTTGATGCTTCAGAAGTATGACTGGTAACAAAAATATATTGGACAATTTTGTGCCCATTAAAGGTGGAAAGGTTTACTTTGGTGGTGGTGAAGTGAGAATTACAAGAAAAGGCATAATTAGAACTACTAAGTTGGAATTTGAACATGTCTATTATGTGGAAGCTTTACAACATGTTAAATTGTTCTTTGTGTCCCAAATATGTGACAAAAGGCAACGAGTCCTTTTCACTGAGTCTGAATGTATGGTGTTATCAAAATACTTTGAGCTTCCAAATGAAAGTAAAGTTCTACTCAAAGTTCTAAGAAGGCACAATCTCTATAGCATCAACTTGAATGAAGTGAATCCTTCTGGTGATCTAGCTTGTTTGGTTGCAAAATCTTCAAAGGATGAAGCTGCAAAATGGCATAGGAGGATTGGTCATGTGAACTTCAAGACAATGAATAAGCTGGTAAAGAATGATTTAGTCAAAGGTTTACCTCCTAAAATCTTCAAGAATGACCATAATTATGTTGCCTGCAACAAATGAAAGCAACACAAGGCGTCCTTTAAGTCAATTACAGCAGTGAGCTCTATTTATGAGCCTTTACAATTACTTCATATGGATTTGTTTGGTTCCACATCCATTTGAATTATTGATCACATATACTTTTGTCTGGTGGTTACTGATGACTTTAGCAGGTTTTGTTGGATTTTCTTTCTAGAAACTAATGATGAGACATATCCCATACACAAGGACTTTATCACCTTAATTGAAAACCAGTTGACCAAGAAGGTAAAGTCTATCAGGTGTGACAATGGGACTGAGTTCAAAAAGGCTAAGTTAATAGCACTTTGTGGGTCCAAGGGAATTAAGAGGGACTATAGTACTAATAGAGGTTTCCTCTAGTATAAAAGGAACCCACAACATAGGTGAAAGACACACCTTCGAAAAACACTTTTCACCATTAGTAATATTAGAAATCCATAGAAGGATCAAGTTTGTTATTCAGTATTGTTCTTCTTAACACTTGTGTTTATATTCAGCATAAATGTTAGTTTGTTTGTAAAGAGTCTCTCAATAGATTAACGTATGTGACAATCCTAAAATTTCACATATGTGTTATGTTCTATGATTGTATGAATATGAAAATTCACTCAAAAATTTGTTTCTGTGCGTTACTTGGTAAGATGAATGGGTTCTCACAACCTAAACAACCACTTCAACATATTCATATATGTTGTAAACAAAATGTATGTATCAAGTCTAAGTTGTAAAAGTAATCTTATAAGTACAATATTGATAAGAACATCTCAAATATAACTATGATGCCCTAAATTACCTTAGAAACCTTAGAAACCCTATAAATGGATGGTAAACTCAAGAATTGTGAAGTATGAATGTACGAATTATATGAATAAGTAATCAAGGATTATAAAAAATTCATAAACTATCATTTGAAAGTATAATTTTATCCAAGAATAGTAAGTATACACCATACAAGGCTAAGTACAAGTAAATGTACATAATAGTCTAGATCACCACCTAAAATCTATTTCATATTGAATTAAGATCTCATATTTTGTAACCGATTATAAAACTCAACTAAGTATCATACTAAGACTATATTTTCACTTCAATATAATGTACAAATAATTAAAGCATAAAGTACAGGTTTTCAAAGCATAAAATTCTAATTAAGTTTATTACATCCTAGAATATGATTACCCTAAATAACTTATCAAAATAAGTGTGTAGAATCTATAGCAACCATATACACAATATATAATCCCTATAATAAGCCTATATTAGAAGATAAACACAAATAACCCAAGGTACAAGTCACTTAGGCATAGTAACCTAAAAATCACTATATTACCTATCTCACTTAGAATCAATACATAGTGTTTTAGGACAAGTGCACAAATTTCATTAGCATTAGATTTAGGATATACAATTATCTTAAGATAAGGTATGAGTACCCAAATGCACAAGGTACAACATTTCAATGCGTGACTTATAAATTAGGTCAAAATAGCTATTTTCATACTTTAAACATTTTTACTAAGAATAACTTAGTAAAACAAGTGTAGAGACTTCATGAACATATTAGAGACAATGTAGGATAAATAAATTGAGTTTACATCAGTAGCTAAAGTAAGAATAATGACTTTAACAAGGATTGAACCCTAGATCACTAGAAACACTAATCTGGCTAGGTTTTCTTCCCAATTTCACTTTAAACCAAGGATCCAAACTTCCTAATTAAAATGTGTAAACCCAAATTACACCCTAATCCATCCCTAATTACTTTCATAAACCCTTAATTACAAGAATTACAAAGTTACAAAGTTACAAGCCCTAAATTATGATCCGGCTAGATTTTTCCCTCCAAAAATGATTCAAATGACTTTCCCGCCCAAATTAAAATTTAGGATCAGATGTAATAGATATTTTGAGATATTTCTAAGTAGGTGCATCACCTACTTGTAGCTTACACATCTTCATTCATAACATTAATAAGTCGTGGCATAGTATTGTCCTTAAACCATGGATTTGTTTGAATCTAGATTGTATGAATCATTTTCTATACCTCATTAGTCATACCTAGCATTCGTTAGTCACTACCTTGCTGTTCTTACACGTTCATGGCCATATATTTGAGCTTAAGGCTTGAAACTAGTATAAATAGGGGCGAATAGACATTGTTTTTCTTCGTCCCCCAGTTTCACTTCTAAACACCTATACATTCTGTTCCTATACCTTTATTTAAGTCCTAAGAAGTTCCTATGATCATTATCAAGCTTAAGAAGAAGTAGTTCATATCCCCCATTAGAGGCCCTAGATTCCTGATTTTCTTGATTGTAAGTATCCACCTTGTTCAATAAGTTCTTTTTATGTTATAATACTTTTATAAGCTTAGTTATAATAATAAGCTATTCCAAAAAGTCTTGGTTCATATAATGATCTAAAATGGAAGTTATAAGCTAAAGATGTAATGAAACCCTAGTTTTGTAATTTATATGAAATAATATGTTAAAATCTATTTAAAAAGCTATAGATTTGGAAAAATAACGTTATTATGGTTATAAATATGTTTATAAACTTTGTTTTAAGTTCCTACATCATTTGGTACAAATTTGAGCTAGTTATGTAATTTTAAGCAAGTATAAGAACCAAAACTGTCATTTTTGAAACTATATACATTTTGGGCCAAAAGTGTCAATTTAATAATTTTAAGTTTATAAGGATTGATATTGTTAAGTTTGAAACCTTGAGGTTAATATTAGAAGGTTGAAAATGTAAATACTTAAACTATGTACTATAAGGGTTAAAAGTGTAATTAAGCTAAACTTATAACTAAAAGGGTAATTTTTTCCAACTTTGAAACTAAAGGATATAAAGAATAAGTTATGAAAAGTATGAGATACTATAATAAACATATCATGTTAGTGGGGAACTTTGTACTAAAGATGTTCCATCTCGATATTACGTTCTGATTGAGTGGTTGGGTTTACGATTTAAAGTGTCCTCGCTCCTCAAACGTTTATAGAATGGTTTTTGAGTATGATGGCCCGAACAATGATATGATATTTAAATAATCTATGAACCTTACGCAATATAACAAAGAAATACTTAAAAATTGGAACTAAAGACAAAGACTTGATATATATATATATATATATATATATATATATATATATATATATATATATATATATATATATATATATATATATAGAGAGAGAGAGAGAGAGAGAGAGAGAGAGAGAGAGAGAGAGAGAGAATTTAGATAAAAGGGTTTAGGTACTTAAAGTTATTAAAATGAGAAGTAATAGAAAATGGGAAAATATCACATTTATTGATTAGTTTTGGTTCGTTTATGATTTTTTAGTTCGTGTACGAGTGTTTTGGAAGTTTTAGTTCATGTACGAGTAGCTAGTTCTCAATTTTTAATATAACTATTTTTTCGTGTATCAGTTGTGTATCATAGTTTATCAATTATTTTGTTATATCGAATGCAACATGTGATAATGTATCACTGAATTTGCGAACAAATGTTTATTTATGTTAATAATATTTTTTGAAGTAAAACTATGTATCATATGTATCAGCTATAAATTTTTACGTGTCAAATTTTTTAGTGTTTTTATACTAATTTTTATGTATAAGATTTATTTTTTTGTGTTTAATATTAAATAAATCACATGTTAATTGATAAAGTTAATGGTTAAGATGACTTTTCATTTTAACAACTTTAAACTATTACACTACAATAACCTAACTCTCTCTCTCTCTCTCTCTATATATATATATATACATATATATATATATATATATATATATATATATATATATATATATATATATATATATATATATATATATATATATATATATATATATATATATATATATATATATATATATATATATATATATATATATATATATATATATATATATATATATATATATATATATATATATATATATATATATATATATATATATATATATATATATATATATATATATATATATATATATATATATATATATATATATATATATATATATATATATATATATATATATATATATGTGTGTGTGTGTGTGTGTGCGTGTGTGTGTGTGTGTTGACCCAGGTTTGTGAGACCAAGTTGTTGTTTATGAATGAATTATATCTGATGCAGCTCAGACTCTATGGACATAAGGTGAGTTCATAGCCTCACTAGCTCTGATTATTAAATGATTTAAAACCAGTGAGGGAGATATATGCTAAATTGGAATACAAGCATTTTTTTATATGCTTTCCAAGATATGTTTATTGACACTATATTTACTGCTGCCTTAATGTCCCTTTTAATTGTGAACCGCTAATCATTTCTAGAAAATAAGCGCTATTATTGTGAATAGTACTATTTAGGTTTGACATCCCTTATCTGGGCAAGTCGCACTTGCTAGAGGCTAATGGTTCCAACCTAGGCTAAACAAATACACTATATTTTGCAAAACTCAGGTTAGTTTGGCAGGCTCCTACATAAGGGCAATTTTTAGTTACTGATTATGTCTAGTCTTGGTATCATAAGCTTAGTGTAGTAATAAGTTTATTAATATATGTGAGCGAATTACAACGTAGCTCAGAAAAAGGATCTTGTATTTAAAATAGTTTTTAAACCTATGAATTCACTCAACCTTTGTGTTGAGTTTTAAGCATATATCTCATGTATTTGCGGCTGATAGCATGGAACAGCACGAGGATGGCATGAAGAGGCACGAGCTTAAAATTATTGTTATAGATTTAAGAACCTCATGTTGTAAAAATCTGATTTTGAATGAACACTAAATAAAGTTGATTTAAACACTCTTTTGAGTTGCTTTCTATTATTATGACTTGTGTTATATGAAGTAATAACCCAAACTAATATTCTGTTGCGTTAAGGTAAAAATGAGGGTGTTCCTGATTGGTACTCAGAGCCATGGTTATAGAGAACAAGAAGTAAATTCTTGACTATAACTACTTTTATTAATTCAAGAAAGTCATTCGTGACAATGCAAGTGCTGATACTCTCCAGAATTATGTGTAAGTTTAAGATTATGCGTAAGTAATATTATGTTTATGTGTAAGTGATATTATGTTTAGATATTATGTTTAGATATTATGTTTAGATGTAAATGATATTATATTTATGTGTACGTAATATAATGTGACTATTATAAAAAGTTATGTTATTTATCGACGTCTCTAGAAATATGTATTCCTATCTTCCT
This sequence comes from Glebionis coronaria, assembly GCA_025667525.1. Lineage (NCBI taxonomy): Eukaryota > Viridiplantae > Streptophyta > Magnoliopsida > Asterales > Asteraceae > Glebionis > Glebionis coronaria. Next base: position 519,587,419 of record CM046882.1, read on the forward strand.
TCTATTATCATCTTATCGGATTCTGAAGATGCGCGTTCTGCAAGTATTCCTAACGACTTCCCAAAGCATATTTCCAATCTTCTGACGAATAATCCTTATGATACCTCCAAAAATCCATCCAAAGATCAAAAAATCCATCCAAAGATTAGAAAATCCCAAAAGTCGTTTTCCTTTTAATGACAACCCCTATGTTAATCCTAATTCAATCCATAACACAATATTAAGATGATATTTAGAGAGAGAAATAGATGAAGGTAGAGAGAGAAAGTAGAGAGATAAACTAGAAAGGAGGTTGATTTCTAGAGAGAGAAAAGAATGGAACCAACACCCTCTTCCACACATGGAAGAGGGTATATATACCCATGAGCTTGGTGGGCTCATGGGCTTGTTTCTTGGGCCGGGCTTGGTTCTTTGGGCTTAGAGCCCCTAACTTATACAATATTAGCTTAAGTCCAAGCCCGGTTAACCCGACTAACCTATTACATTACAAGAGCATAAACGACTAAGATGACCTATTACATTCTTGTTTGACTATATAAAATATAGGGCTAACAATCTCCCCCAATGTATCGGTCATCTTTAAATACATAAGATGATTAGGAGAATACATTCTTGTGGAGGTGATCTTCCTTATTTGGTCTTGAATCTTGGTCTTGATCTTGTTTGTAACGGCATTGTTCCTTCATGATTTTGTGATCTTTATCTTGAGCCTTTATCATTTGACTTTGAGTGCTTGAGAACTTCATCTTGTGCTCCTTGTGACTAAGATGACCTATTACATTCTTAGGTTTCTTGATTATCGCCATTTTGTGCTCTTGTGACTTCTGAATCGACATGTTCACACTTTGTTTGTAACACCCCACTTGGATAAGTGGACCGTTACGTGTATTTATGGCGTGTCATCAAAGCATAAGGTAAATGTTCTAAAACATTAACTGACCATAAAGGAAATACCGGAATCAAACATCGGTAATCCAAACATAAGCTCAAAACATAAAAAGCAAATACTGAAGGAAAGGACGAAACAATGTCCAAATAAGCTGAATAATGTAAGAAGTGCATAAAGTAAGAAGTCTGGATAGCTTCCATCCAAATGCACATGCTCTCAGAATCCTAAGAGCGTCCTGGTGTACTTGCCGTTAGAACACGAAAGGAATTACGGCTGAGCATAACGCCCGGTGAACGGATATAAAGCATGATAAGAAATACTGAAATGAAGCAGATGATAAAATACTGAAGCTGTAAAACAGATAAGTAAAGTTGCAGCAGAAACCTGTGTAAAATCTAAAAAGTCTGATTTATAAGTAATAAAGCTGAACTGTTATCTATTAAATCTGGAAACATGTATTTACTGTATTTTAATTTTCCAAGAGCTTATATAGGTCATGTGATGAAACGACTGTTGCATGAATAACTGGAGGGGTGACCTCATAATGCTGTAGAGGGGTGACCTCTAAATAAAGTGTTGGGTGGAGGGATCAGCTCCAATGTGAAGGATGTAGAGCACACACCACATTCACCTGATAACTATAAATTGATAAGCCTAGGATGCATTCATACGCCCCACTAATAATACTGATAAAATGGCCAAGCTGAGCTGAATGGGACGCTGCAAGATATCACTCTCCTACAAGTAAGTCATGACACCGGTGCCTCAAGTGTCATGGTTACGGTACCTCCGTAACTAGTACAACTAACTGGTCATGCTTCTATATAAGGCTCAGGCAATATCTTAGTTATTAAAATAAATTCTGATAATTTATAACATATACTGGGGAAAACATTTGGTTGCAGACGGGAAATCCTAATCATGCATAGAAAGGAAGTCCTTACTGAAAGACGGGAAATCCGTACCTCGTGTCCAGTAATAAAATAAGCATGAAAGTTGAAGGATCAAATCCGACTTCACGGATACTACACAAATAAGGGACGTGAAATGAGTGGTCTGATTACTGTTCACGATTTACTGTTTACTGTTTATTATTGTTCTTAATTCATTTTGTTTGTTCTCGTATTAATTTATTGATTGCGTATAAACTGATTAATCTGATTGTCTGGCGTACTTATGATAAATCCGACGGTTCTTAAATTATTTACTGCATAACGTATATCATGTATTTTTGATTTCTGTACGTTATACTGTATTCTGATTATTGTAATATTGATATTAGTAACCTGCTAAAAATAGCAAGTTTTCTAAATTAGAAAGTTTTCCCAAAATAAAACGTTTCCAAAATTTTCTCTATGAGAATTAAATCATTAAATAAAATCAAGCATTTTAAATTAATAACTATTTAAATCATTTTAATTAAATTTTCTAATTAACTAAATGAAACATTTAAAACTTGATTAATCTAAGATATAAATTTATTTGCTAAAAAAATGATTTAAATTGTTAGTTGAATAAGCCCCTTGTTTTAATATTTTAACCTAGCACCCGAAGCCCGTACCAAAACCTTCCCGAGACACTCATGTCTCGGGTTAGCTCAAAACCGAGCCCCACCACAGCCCTTGGCTGTGGTCCACTGCTGCCGTCAAATGAACAGTAGCCACCGGCTTCAGCCGGCAGCCACTGCTGCCCTGGTGGTTCCCACTGGTAGCCCAGTGGTTCCCATTGGTAGCCCAGTGGTTCCCCCTGCTGTGCTCAGACTACCCACCGACAGTTATAAGTTCCCACTATTGGTAATCCCAAACATCCCCTTTCTGTTAGTTACACCCAAACACCCCTGCTGTTCTTTTTTACCAGTTGTTCTATAAACAAAAACCCCTGGTAGCACCAACCACACCCCGTTTGGTTCTCTTCCCCCACTGTTTTACATAAACAACCCTAAATAGGGGTGGTATGGTTGCGGCCTGTTTAAACAACACAACTGAGACATTACTATGTCTCGGTTTCCGTACAACAACACAGACCCGAAACCCCATGTTTGTCATATCATGAACCTTAGTCAAAAACTAAAAGACGTTTTCTTTGATTAGCATATAAGGATTCGTGATTATTAAGAAAAAAAGAAAACAAGGATTACCTTGACGATTCTTTGGATGAATAATACATATACACGAATTAATATGGCTCAGAATAAGATCGACCTCCTTTTTTTAAACCCGGCGACCACAGAATAGGGTGAAACCCTAATTCCCTTTCCTTTTTGTTACGTACAATTGAAGTGGAGGTTCTCTTTTGTTTCCATGTGTTTAGTTTGTGGGACGGGCTGGGCCAAAAGCCCATTATTTTCTTTGTTTACTAGTCCAAGCCGCCACCCCCTTAAGTATATAAGTGGTTTTCGTTTTTTTATCGACACTGAAATTTATCGTGTACAATTGTGTATTTATCGTTTTTAAATTTTTTTGAAACGTAAACTCTTTTCTGTAAACAAATAACACATACGTATTTTCTAAAACTTAATAATTATTTATTTGTAATATTTAAATAAAACTGAGAGTGCGTGAATTTAATATTCATGGATCTTAAACATTGCGTACGTGTTCGTAATTTAATCCTCGTAATATGTTCTGACGTGGATTATTTATTTCCTGAATAAATAATAATTTCCTAATACTTGAATTAACACTGTTATTTATTATCTGAATAAATAATTACGCAACGTTTAAATTATATCTGTGATTGTACGTAATTAATGTTCGTGGTCTTTTAAGGCGGGTTTTACAATTAAGGATGTGATTCTGCTGTGGTTTTTACAATTCTCCCTCCCTAAAAAGAAAATTCGTCCTCGAATTAAAAGTAAATTAAGCTGGTGTAGTTTATATATAAGCTGGAAGGTACATATAACCCGAAGGATCATTTATCCTTGATTTAGAACATGATGCTGCTGAAAGGGTATAAACGTGACATGACTGAAGTAAACATTGAACGTGACATGGCTGAAGAGGACATGGAACGTAACATGACTGAAAGAACTTAACTGGATTTATTGAAGGAAGAGGATGAGAGGTCCGGATGGGCTCCTCCGTTTCGAGTGGCCTCCCGCTCGAAACGATTCCTTCAAAGGTCTAAACATAATAATAATAAAAAAAATCTTGGTCCTGATGACCTTGTCCTGATGATGCTGAATAGTTCCTGGTTCCATACTTAAGATGGATTTCTGAATCTGATAGAATGAATAAGCTATAGCATGTAGTATACATGAAATGGTACATACAATTATCCTAAAAAGATAACATTTAGTTTTCTAGGCAAGCTGTTGAAAACAAATAGGGACAAACTACGTGAACAATTGTGAACGTGCTACGTGAGCAATTATGAACGTGGTTCGCGATTATATGAGGATCGCTGAGCATGAAGTATATCGTGAATGTGATATGTGAAGCATACTGTGAACGTGATACTAGAACATATCATGAACGTATGCTGATTGAGGAAGGAATGCCAAACGATACGGTCTGAGATGTGAAACGTCTGCCTGGTTATGGAAAAGATGTGCTAAAGTTGAGTCTGATTTCTTAAGTTTTCTGTGACCATACACATTAAAAAGCTGGGAAACGTGTATCGTGAGATGGAACACGAATCTGAACGTGAACAATGTCATGAATGCGAGTATGAACTTACATTGTGAGATAGCACAAACATGGACTAAAACAACATCATAATGTGAACGTGAGATGCAAACGTGAAAGTGAACATAAATGTGAACATGAAGGGAGCGTGATTCGCGAATGTAAATTTCTATCTGATCTGATTGTTGATGGAATACCTTGAAGTTGTATGATCTATTGCCGAATTTACTGTAGATCTGCTACTACGAAATCCTTTCGAATGAAAGAAAATGTGTAGGCTGGGTTAAGTGGTTGACATTGACTTAGATAGTATCATACTTCTTCTGAGCATGCGGCAGCCTGATAACAGCCTCATGGAGTCTTGTCCAAATCCTACTCAAAAATTTCTAAGGGTTGTAGTAGCTTACTAGCATATCGGTGTTCTATCTTGAACCTGCTGGCATGTCAGACATCAAGATATGAACATAGCTGCATCCTTGTGTTATACTGCCTCTTCAAAATTCTGTCTAGGATTATGGTACATTCTGGTGGAATCTGGATGAATAGTCATGAAAGGATTATGAGTCTTGGTAAAATAGATCTCTCCTAGCATAGGATCTAATGTGATACAAAATTTTAGTGTAGGTCATCTCCTTTATGCGTAAGCTTAGCCATAGAAGGCTAATTGTGGGAAGTGTCCGCAATTGCTGCGGTATCAGTCAACTGAGTTCTAGAAAGTTTTGTACTTTAGTCACAGGCGTCGATCTTGACCATCTAGTGATGGCCTTCATCTTCACAGGACTGTCTAAAATTTCTTCTATTAAAATAGGGTGGCTCAGAAATGCCACCCTGTTCAAGTGGAACTCACATCTGGAAAGCTGTGTATATAATTTTCTCCTATCGGAGAATCTGTAGGATCATGAAAAGATGATTCTCATGTTTTCTCTAGAACTTAGCAGATGGGAATGTTAGTTATGATTATACTAACGATTTTGTCAGGAAATACATGAAAAATTTTATTCATAAATTTCATACTATAGTTGGGCATTAGGGAGCTCAGACGTATAAGTCAAAATTATAGAGAGGCTATAACATGTTCAACAGCAATCTGGAAAACATCATGTTCTTCTCTCACCACTGCTGGTGGCATGGTCACTAATTTTTCTGGAAAATATTAAGACACCTTAGCAGGTCAGGTAACATCCTATTCGCAGAATGAGTATCGTTTTATGAATGGCGATCTTGTAAATTTTCGGTGATCGATACATGATCTCATGTTACCGACCTTCTTTCTGATAGACAAAAACGGTACACCTCCTATTCGTGCGTTAGGGAAAATAAAGCCTCGTTCCGGTAACTCTTGCAACAATTGTTGCAGATCTTATAATATAGCTAAAGCCCTGGAATAAAGAGTTTTGAAAGTAGGTTCTGTTCTTGAGACAAGCTCAATGTTAAATTCTGTCTCATGGTTAGGAAGGAATTTCTTGAACACCTTCTCAATTACTTCTGGAAATGCTGCAGAAAGAAAATCTACTGATCATAAATTTTAAGAACCTCAGAAGTGGATTATATCTGGTGGCTAGAAAGTCATCGTAGCTATGGACTGGTACGTTACGCGCTTGTAAGGCAGAAATAATTTGTACTGATTTTTCTGGCAGAAATTTATAATGAGTATATTTGGGATTAGTAAGACGGATTTCGTTGTTGACTGAAAGGAGAACTTTAATAAACGGGGATGGTACTGTGGAGTCTTTCCTGGTTGAGAGGTCGGTAAATACCTATTTTAAAATAGAGTTGACATATGAATACATGAAGTGAACATGGCTACTTTCACTGAATGTGTTGTCTGTAACCTTACAGAGTGAATACTGCGTGTTTAACCTGAATAATACTCTAGTGGTGGTGACTGGATTTTTAAATGATCTGATTTATGCGTGGAATAAGGGTGTATCCCCTTGGAGGGTACCCTGAATCATTAAGGGTCTGGTTTAGAAACATATGGAGTTATGAGTCTTGACTCGTGTCTTGGTAGGTGAGTCTGAATAAGGTTAGAAATTTTTCTGGTAACTGCTAGAATTTACGGTCCGGTTAGACTGCTGACCTATTTATTTCTGGTCACGTCCGTTCCTGAGTTCTGATGGTTACTGACTGATTAATTATTAACACGGTGGTTGTCATTACCGCTTTGTCTGTCAGTTTCTTGACGATCATCATTACGACCGTGATTTCTGTAATTATTCTGCTGAGTGGCCGCTTGGGTACCGGTTCCCACTCTTATGAATGAAAGGTTATATGGGTGAAGTGTGACATCTAGCTGAGAAGGTAAAAGCATGGAATGGAATGGTTGTGTCTGATGGTTGAAGTTTATTCTTGTCAGAAATTTCAAATTTATAGTTTTCGTCCTTGTTCTGTAGAGTCTTCACAGTATAAACAACCTCAAAATCTTGAGAAATCTCCAAAGTATCTGCAACAACGGCATTTGTGAGGTCTCCAAAGTGTTAGCAGCATCGGTATTTGGTAAAATATTCAACTCACGAGCAGCATCAGCATCTGGTAGAATATCGACAAGTGGAAACGCCTGAAATGCTTGAGGATCGATTAGCAATATCCATGGAGTAGGATACCTGGAGTACACTTGGAATACTGTACATGAAGTACAAAGTGAATACTGTACATGGAGCATATCTGAGACATTGTACGTGGAGTACACATGAAATACTGTACATGAAGTATAACTGAGACATTCTACCTAGGGTACATATGGAATACTGTACATGGCACAGGTGGAATTTTATGGGATAATCGACACTGGTGTTAATTTTCTGACATGATCAAGGAAATAAATTGATTTAAACTATAGTAAACTGAACTAAAATGGGTAACATGATAGCTTGGTAATTCATGCGTAGACTTAATGCTGGTTTACAGAGGTTCAAGGATATGATTAACCGGAATTTTAACAATGGTCAGCATGAAGATATGACTGATGAGGACCAAACATGATTTATTATGAATAATAGGATATGTAATCCTTCTGTATCTTAGCATGAAAACATCATCACCATGCTGAAAATGAAATCCTCATAAGAAGACATGAAGCTGAATCAGCATGAAGACGACATCATCGTGAGGGTATGAAAATTTGACTGCTACAAAGAACATAAAAAGTCTAATCAACTGAGGTTTAATATCAACTGATGTGGGTGGCTATGGTTCAATCCACATAATTCAAGGAACAAAACATGTGACTAGGTATGGGCGATTCTGGTTCGGTCCATACTTGTCAAATTTTTTTGAGAATTGTCATGTATAGAAATTTTCAATCTAGGACTAAATATGGTTGGCTGTATTCCAATCCAGACTTGTCAAAATTTTATAAAATGTCATGCTATGACAAAGGTGAACAACTATGGATCGGTTTACAAAACAACATTCGATTGGAACGTATGAAATTTGACCTGAGAAATGGTGAACGCGTATGGGTCAGTTCACCTAATGGCATTTGACTGAAAACATGGATCTGACATGAGTAAGGATGAAAGTCTATGGTCAGTCCATCAATACAAAAATCTAAACGGGCAAGGGTGAACGCCTATGGGTCGGTTCGCTAAAACAAAATTCGTAGAAAGCACATGCGACTAAATATGGCCAGTCCTGTACCAACCTTCTACTTAGTCAAAACTTTAAGAAAACCGACTGATAACTGAAGAAAACTGACTAATAAAGGCATGAGAATTATGAAATATAACAGCGCCAAAATCTGGGAAGTTCCTTGTGACTACCCACTAGTCACATGTCAAGTTTTAGAGCCTATAGGTCGAACCTATAGCTCTAATACGATAATTGTAACACCCCACTTGGATAAGTGGACCGTTACGTGTATTTATGGCGTGTCATCAAAGCATAATGTAAATGTTCTAAAACATTAACTGACCATAAAGGAAATACCGGAATCAAACATCGGTAATCCAAACATAAGCTCAAAACGTAAAAAGCAAATACTGAACGAAAGGACTAAACAATGTCCAAATAAGTTGAATAATGTAAGAAGTGCATAAAGTAAGAAGTCTGGATAGCTTCCATCCAAATTCACATGCTCTCAGAATCCTAAGAGCGTCATGGTGTACCTGCTGTTAGAACACGAAAGGAACTACGGCTGAGCATAACGCCCAGTGAACGGATATAAAGCTTGATAAGAAATACTGAAATGAAGCAGATGATAAAATACTGAAACTGTAAAACTGATAAGTAAAGTTGCAGTGGAAACCTATGTAAAATCTGAAAAGTCTTATTTATAAGAAATAAAGCTGAACTGTTATATATTAAATCTAGAAACATGTATTTACTGTATTTTAATTTTCCAAGAGCTTATATAGGTCATGTGCTGAAACAACTGTTGCATGAATAACTGGAGGGGTGACCTCATCATGCTGTAGAGGGGTGACCTCTAAATAATGTGTTGGGTGGAGGGATCAGCTCCAATGTGAAGGATGTAGAGAACACACCACATTCACCAAATAACTATAAACTGATAAGCCTAGGATGCATCCATACGCCCCACTAATAATACTGATAAAATGAACAAGCTGAGTTAAATGGGACGCTGCAGGATATCACTCTCCTACAGGTGAGTCATGACACCGGTGCCTCAAGTGTCATGGTTATGGTACCTCCGTAACTAGTACAACTAACTGGTCATGCTTCTATATAAGGCTCAGGCAATATCTTAGTTATTAAAATAATTTTTGATAATTTATAACATATACTAGGGAAAACATTTAGCTATAGACGGGAAATCCTAATCATGCATAGAAAGGAAAATCTTACTGAAAGACGGGAAATCCGTACCTCGTGTCCAGTAATAAAATAAGAATGAAAGCTGAAGGATCTACTCCAACTTCACGGATACTACACAAATAAGGGACGTGAAATGAGTGGTCTGATTACTGTTCACGGCTTACTGTTTACTGTTTTATTATTGTTCTTAATTCATTTTGTTTGTTCTCGTATTAATTTACTGGTTGCGTATAAATTGATTAATCTGATTGTTTGGCCTACTTCTGATAAATCCGACGGTTCTTAAATTATTTACTGCATAACGTATATCATGTATTTCTGATATCTATTAGTTATACTATATTCTGATTATTGTAATACTGATATTAGTAACCTGCTAAAAATAGCAAGTTTCCTAAATTAGAAAGTTTTCCCAAAATAAAAACTTTCCAAAATTGTCTCTATTAGAATTAAATCATTAAATAAAACCAAGCATTTTAAATTAATAACTATTTAAATCATTTTAATTAAATTTTCTAATTAAATAAATGAAACATTTAAAACTTGATTAATCTAAGATATAAACTTATTTGCTAAAATAAATGATTTAAATTCTTAGTAAAATAACCCCTTGTTTTAATCTTTTAACCGAGCACCCGAATCCCGTGTCAAAACCTTCCCGAGACACTCATGTCTCGGGTTAGCTCAAAACCGAGCCCCACCACAGCCCTTGGTTGTGGTCCCCTGCTGCCGTCAAATGAACAGTAGCCACCGGCTTCAGCCGGCAGCCACTACTGCCCGGGTGGTTCCCACTGGTAGCCCAGTGGTTCCCACTCGTAGCCCAGTGGTTCCCCCTGCTGTGCTCAGACTACCCACCGATAGTTATAAGTTCCCACTGTTGGTAATCCCAAACATCCCCTTTCTGCTAGTTACACCCAAACACCACTGCTGTTCTATTTTACCCGCTGTTCTATAAACAAACACCCCCTGGTAGCACCAACCACACCCCGTTTGGTTCTCTTCTCCCACTGTTTTACATAAACAACCCCAAATAGGGGTGTTTGGTTGCGACCTGTTTAAACAACACCACCGAGACATTACTATGTCTCGGTTTTCGTGCAACCATACATACCTGAAACCCCATGTTTGTCATATCATGAACCTTAGTCAAAAACTGAAAGACGTTTTCTTTGATTAACATATAAGTATTCGTGATTATTAAGAAAAAAAGAAAACAAGGATTACCTTTACGATTCTTAGGATGAATAATACATAAACACGAATTAATATGGCTCAGAATAAGATCGACCTCCTCTTTTTTTTAACCCGGCGGCCACAGAATATGGTGAAACCCTAATTCCCTTTCTTTTTTGTTACGTACAATTGAAGTGGAGGTTCTCTTTTGTTTCCCTGTGTTTAGTTTGTGGGACGGGCTCAGCCAAAAGCCCATTATTTTCTTTGTTTACTATCCAAGCCGCCACCCCCTTAAGTATATAAGTGGGTTTCGTTTATTTTTTTCGACACTGAAATTTATTGTGTACAATTGTGTATTTCTCGTTTTTAAATTTTTTTGAAAACGTAAACTCTTTTCTGTGAACAAATAACACATACGTATTTTCTGAAACTTAATAATTATTTTCTGAATAATTTTTTATTTGTAATATTTAAATATAACTGAGACTGCGTGAATTTAATATTCATGGATCTTAAACATTGCGTACGTGTTCGTAATTTAATCCTCGTAAATATGTTCTGACATGAATTATTTATTTCCTGAATAAATAATAATTTCCTAATACTTGAATTAACACTGTTATTTATTATCTGAATAAATAATTACGCAACGTTTAAATTAAATTGGTGATTGTACGTAATTAATGTTCGTGGACTTTTAAGGCGGGTTTTACATTGTTGATTTCAAAAGGCTACAATTTCCCATTGAAGTATAGTTGTAGTTAATCCTTCAAATATTCATTAGAGTTACGGAAGGCTTTAACTTTTAGTATGAACATGTGAAGACGACTTCGGTTAGTACACAGCTGCGCCACCATCTTGATATACAGCAACTTATATAGACACGGATAAAATGGCTTTGAACACTTCATCCTAACTCGGTAGCGTTTTACCTCCGGTCGGTGAAGACCGTTAGACGGTATTAGATACCATACATGTGATCGGGTAGATTCGATTAAGAATCTCCTTGATAGGGTTTCCCGGCAGTACTAGCCAGTTCTCTTTACTCGACCGTCTCAAAGCAGACTGCGAACGTAAAGAGTGAATCATAAGGATAAATTATCCGTCTGATTAGAGTCGTCAATTCAGAATTACTGGAACAAGTTTAATTCTAAAAGAACCGCACCATGTTGCTTTCCAGTTTGTCACAAGCTCGATTCATAATGAATCTTACGAGTTACCTACCGCAGTGTTGTTTGAGGTTGACACTGGAAGGATTTCCATTCGTCACTGTGAACACTAAAGAGTGTCACTCTGAATGTTCTGGCAAGATCACACGGATTTTGCGAAGAAACCTAGAATCAAGTTTAAATCAATTAAGAATCTAAACTTAGTTACATTCCAGTTATCACATGTTTGATTCGTGTAGAATCGCACAAGTTACCTACCATGAGCTTGTCTGATGCTGGCTCAAGCAGGATTTCCATCTTCATTGTAAACCGTATCACTTAGATGTTCTGGCAATATCACAAGGATAATGCGTAGGACTCGATTATGTCCTAATGTGATAATAGATTGATCTCATTTTGGCTCTAGACTCGATAAGTACATTTTAGTAGTCGAAGGCTGGAGCAGACTGCCACCTTTTCAATATTAACTAACTCGAAGTGAGAAAGTCAATAGATATGTGTTGATCTCCATGATAATGAGACAAGTTTCTTTTGAGAGAAACTTGAATGGCTGGGGAAGGGTTGTGCATTGCATCACTGGGTCCATGACGACTTGTCCTCAATAGATGTATTGACCCGGTTTCTGTCTAGGTTGCATAGAATATTCAACTCCTTTAATGCTTACCAACACGTCATCACTAGCACCTTGTTGTGATTGTTCTAGTGCTAACTTATGTAATTGGTCCGTATTCAGCTTCATTCACTCCATCTTTCCTAAGGAAAACTATTTCTAGCTATGGAATGTCCTTGGGTAGATCCCTCCGGTTCTGGTTGGATCATAGGACTTAGTTTCCTATCCTAAACCACCTTTTGACTCCAATGTTCCGTCGTGGATTGTAGGTTGTTTTGGGTATAGATCGTAACCATAAAACCATTGAAAACCATTCTAAGTGCTTGATAAAAATCAAAACTTTTAACACTTTAAATGTTTAACATTTCTGAAAAGCTCCCGCTACACACATGCATCGATATTCGAAATAGTTTAGCATGTGAAGGAGAGAGTTGCAGAGTCTTTAAGATCACATGTTGCGATAACTTACATTTTAATCACATTCCCCCTATCTCTAATATAAAAATTTAATATTAGAGATATCAATTGATTAAAATATCACAATTTTTGAAAAATCGTTGGGAGAGAAAGATGTGTGCACGCATGAATCATGGAACATTTAGTCGGGTAGCTCCCCCTCAACAATATATGTGGGTCATCATTGATCAAAATTTGACAATATAGAGGAAAAATTGACACCACAAATATGTTAAGGTACGGAGATGAGATGCCTTATCCGATATAATATATTACATTTGACAATTTTATATCATTTTTGGCTTGTGTTGGATACATAAAATATGAAAAATTGATTTCCCGTTGTGAAGGGTAAGTTATCATCCGTGATAAACTTTCCTTAAGTTGTAGTTCGAGTTCTAAGCTGACATTTACTTAGAAATCGTTTTCCATGAACTTAAAAACTTTGAATGTTTTTATGAGAAGCTCATGACCGAGCAATATGAATTTCTCGTTGAGAAGGATAAGTTATCGTCCTTGATAAACTTTCTTTATTTGAGGTCCGAGTCCTAAGCTGTGATGCGCTTAGAAGTCATTATGAGAGAATATTAAGCAGCTTCATTTGCCAGAACCTCCAAGTCTTCTGGAGTCACATACTTCATTCCAAGACGGCCAACGAGATACTGAAACCTATTTTGGGATAGAGCTTTTGTAAACATGTCTGCTATCTGGTACTCAGTTCTGACAAAGTATAATTCCACAATACCACGTTCTACTTGTTCCTTTATGAAGTGATATCTGACTGCGATGTGCTTGGTACGGGAGTGTTGAACCGGATTACAAGATATGGCTATGGCCGAATTTGAGTCACAATGTATAGGTATTTTATCAAAGTGGAAGCCATAATCCGTGAGTTGAGTTCTCATCCATAGGACTTGAGCACAACACGTGGATAGAGCCACATATTTTGCTTCAGCTGATGAGAGCGAAGTACAATCCTGCTTCTTTGACGACCAGCTCACAAGCTTGTCTTCCCCTAGAAATTATATGCCACTAGAAGTGCTTTTTCGACTATCAAGGCAACCTGTGTGATTAGAATATAAAAAGCAGTTAGATGAAAACCGGTTTCCCTTGGATACCAGAGTCCCATGTGAATGGTATGCTTAAGGTGCCGAAAGATCCGTTTAACCTTCTTGAGGTGCTTTTCAGTAGGTCTGGCTTGATATCGGTCACAATAGCATGTGGCATGATGAGTATCAGGCCTGTTGGCTGTAAGGTACATAAGAGACCTAATCATACTACGATATCGCATTTGATATACGGGATATGATTACAAGTCAACGTCTAGGGATGTGGTCGACAATGGTGTACCAACGCAAGCACATGAGGTCATACCATGCTTTTTGAGTATCTCTTGAGCATACTTAGCTTGGTTTATAAAGATACCACGTGGGGATTGATGAATCTGGAGGCCCAAAAAGAATTTTAGCTCCCCCATCATTGACATTTCAAAATTTTTGTGCATTAATTTTTCAAAACATTTTGAAAGTATTGGGTTCGTAGAACCAAAAATGATGTCATCAACATAAACTTGCACAAGCAATATGTCATCCCCATATTTATTAATAAAGAGAGTAGGATCAATGGAACCTTTGGAGAATCCTTTGGATACCAAGAAGTTTGATAGTTCATCGTACCACGCCCTTGGAGCTTGTTTGAGTCCATATACTGCCTTCTTGAGACGGTAGACCTTGTCAAGATAATAAGGATCAACGAACCCTTCCGGCTGATTCACATATACTTCTTCCTTCAAATGACTGTTGAGAAAAGCAGTTTTAACGTCCATCTGATAAACCGTGAAGCCTTTATGTACAACAAAAACAAGGAATATCCTGACAGCTTCCAAACGAGCAACTGGAGCAAATGATTCATCGAAATCTATCCCTTCTTGTTAGCGATATCCTTTAACCACAAGACGAGATTTTTTTGATGATTGTTTGTTCTTCAACAAGTTTGTTTATCCAGATCCATTTGAAGTCGAGAACCGATGTTCCATATGCTCGGTCAACAAGTTCCCAAACATTGAGGCGTTCAAACTGACGAATTTCGTCTTGCATTGATTCAATCCACGCATGGTCAGTCATGGCTTGCTTGATGTTTGTAGGTACAGTTGAACTTACGGTGAGTGCATGCATACACACATCTCCACCGGTTTCGAGTTGTGTACGTGTTCGAACCGGTTGTGAAGGATTTCCAATAACTTGTTCCAATGGACGATCACGTGTCCAATGGTGAGTGGATGGATATCGTTGATAGAATGTATACATGTTTGATGGATCAACATGTTGAGTAGAAGACTCTCCGACTTCGTGTGCCGGTGTACCGAATGGGTTGATAAATTCTTCTTCGTCAGATTGTGCGATTGCTTGATTGTTGTCTCCTCCTGCAGCATTGACGGTTGGTGATGTTGGTTGTATGACGGTTTCTTGAGTTTGTTGAGTATCTAATAGAATTGTCTCTTGAGCAACGGTTGCTGAAGTAGATGCAGTTGTGTCTTGTTGACTTTGTTCGGGTGCATCAGTAGTATTGGCAGCGGAAGGCTTTGACACAGCTTGATTGTTTCCATAGTAATATTCATCAAACATCGGATCATATAAATCAACCAACTCATTCATTTTTTTCGTATCCGTCGAGTCTGCTGTAGGAATATTTTGTTGACATTCTTGCACGGGAGGTACACTGTTGTGTGTATGTGCCATTGCTGGACATTGAGGTGCGGGACTTGACTTGTTTTGTTCAAGTACCATTAGTGGCAATTCGTCAAAGTTCACATGAATTGTTTCGACAAAAATCCTTGTTCTCTTGTTGTAAACTCGATATCCTTTCGACAATGTAGCATACCCCACAAAAATACATGCATCACCTTTTTCTTTCATCTTGTCGAGATTCTCACCGTCTTTAAGAATGTAGCATAAAGATCCAAATACGTGGAAGAATTTAACAGTAGGTTTCTAATATCTATTTATTTTATTAAAGTGAAAATTCGTCTCGACTCAATTTGAATTGATCCGGTTTAACGTGCGACTCAGTCGTTCTTGGTGTAAAAAGCAAATGTTGTTGAGTAACTAAATAAAAAATGGAAGCTTGAAAAGATTAAACTAAAAATAAAGACTTTAAAAGAAATTAAGTAAATTTAGAATAAAGATGAAAACTTTAAAAATTAAAACTTTATAAAAAAGTAAACTTGAAAATTTAAACACTTTGGAAATAAACTAAGACAAGGCAATTTAAAATAAAGCTTAAGAAAAATGGCGGAAAAAATAAAATTTAAAAACAAATCGAGAAACTAAAACTACACTTAAGTTGGAATTCCAAAACAACACATAATCCGGAATTAAGCAATGACCACAATCCGGAATCCTACTCCTAAGTGTAATCCGGAATCTCACATTCTCACCTTATTCAGAATTCATGCCATTCACACAATTCGGAATGTGCATGTTGATACCAATCCGGAATATGATTCAATCTAATTCTAATCCGGAATGTGCCAATTCTATGCTAATTCGGAATGAACCTATGTACATGCAATCCGGAATACGTATTACGAACGTAATCCGGAATATATGCTTTAGGTCTAATCCGGAATGCCAAGATTAAAACAATCCGGAATACTTGTAATTCACACTTAATACGGAATAAACAAGAATTGCATATGAGAACTCGTATTTTTCCCGGTAATTAAATTAATCTTTTATTCGTACTTCTCGATTTTATAATGTTTTACTTGTTCCTCGTTACTTTTTCATACGTAAATCTTAAGATCTCGAGAATTTTAATTAAATTATATTTTAATTAATTTCTTATCATTGATAATATTTTATTCGGAATTATAAAAAAAATTATTTTTATTTTTCCATATTTATTTACTGTAGTAACCCGAAATTTAAAATCAACATTTAAACCGAGCTCCAATTCTATTCCTAATATCCGGACAATATTTATTACCCGACTTTTAAATGTCATGTTCGTTCTATAAATAATATGAAATTCTTGACTAACCGGCAAGGTTAAGTTTTTAACGTATGGAATACGTGTCAATTATTATTTATCGACAAGGTCTACGCCCGTTACCAACCGTAAATATTCTCGTTATGACATCGAAATGTTTCTATTCTCGTCATTTTTTTCTTTTTTTTCTCGTTTTACGGGCATTCTTCGTAATTTACATTAAGCCTTTAAGCATCATTCGTTTATTCGAGCGTTAACGTTTATTTTATAAGCCTCATTTAAATATCGAAATATCAATGTTATCCAAATGTCGATGTTTTTATTTTATATTGAGCGTTTATTTTTCGTGTTTAACGCGTATCTCTCAAATTTTGTAACGTTTAAAACATCGGGTTTCGAGAATACCCGCTTTAATATATTGTGGGACAAAATTTATATAAATTTTCATCCCACATCTACTTGCCTCACGCCACATATGTATCTACAATTGAGATTTGTCAAGTTGCTTTGACAGGTGTCTATAGCTAGTATCTTTAAACCAATATATATTTGCTTATCTAGTAAGAAAATAACCGACAATTTCTTTTGTTCTTTTGATTTTCTGCCATAAACCTCAACACAACTCAACACATCTTTTTTTTCTTTGTCTTCTCCATTGTGCGCCACAAGATAAACCACATCAACATAAAAAAATCCATTCATTCTCCCTTGTGGGTTCCCATCTCTGTTGAGTTCGATGTGGGCAAGTTAAACAACCCTTTGTTGATTTGTACGTGACCTCAAGATTAACGACAAGAAGTCGTGCGTTGTTTGATTTGGTTGTGAGCGGTATTTGAAGCTTCTTGGTCGTAGGAGTGGTTTGGTTCGTCGATGGTGCTGAAGCGAAAGAAGGGTTTCGTTGTGTCTAGCGTCAAGCCACGTACGCCATAGTTCCAAGCTTTGTGAGTTGAATACCCCATGTTCTTTATTTATCTTATGCATGCGAGTCCCATTAGTTATCGTGCTTGAGCAAACTAAAAGATTTAAAAATTTAACATATTAACATGTAACTTCTTATGAGAAAACAGTTTTATTTTGTAAACTTACTAGTCAGTGATGAAAACGAAAACATGGCTTTCCTCGCTGCGTTGTAAGTGTGATTTCAAATTTTGGTTGTATCATGTTTAGGAAAGGCTAGTGAACCTTGAAAAATAGGAAGTTAAATCGTTTCACAGTAAAGATAACTTATGCATAAAAACGCTTTTATTTCCGTAGTTCGTAGTAGTCACTTTGACCCTCGATTTGACCCATGAAATCTGACCCGTAATATCAGAGCTCAAAAGCACCTTCCAGCAGAACTGCCAACGTTCTTTTGCCCTTGAATCACTTAATTTCACCAAGTATTGAATGAAATATCACCCTTTGAAACAGTTGCAACTCGCCAACTTTCGACCCATATTTTACCCTCGAAACGACCTTGCCCCGAGACCGTCACATGTAGAAAGTTG
The DNA here is from genome assembly GCA_025667525.1 of Glebionis coronaria. NCBI lineage: Eukaryota > Viridiplantae > Streptophyta > Magnoliopsida > Asterales > Asteraceae > Glebionis > Glebionis coronaria. The sequence continues at coordinate 519,605,595 of CM046882.1, forward strand.
TAGATGGCCATGCTAATAAGTGTGAAAACACTTATCCTTTTACCACTTATTTCCAATAATAACAAGACCAAAACGTGTATTTTATGTCGTAAAAGTCGGAATTATGCGTGGTTTGTGATTTTATTGTGTTTTAGGACCAAACGATGCAAAAGGAAGAAAACATGGGTTATCACGGGCTTTTATCGAAGAAAAAGACTAAAGACGAAGTCGAAAGATCTAGAATGCAAAAAGAACGGAAGTCCAAGGCCAATTCTGAAGATTTATCGAAGAAAAAGTCTAAAGACAGAAGTTTAATGAAGTCGAAGAACTCAAGTCTAATTATAGAAGAAAATTATAAGACAAGTTCAACTTATATCGACAAATCCCGAGACGACGTCGAGAAAGACAAAGAAATTAAGTCGAGTCGAGACGAGAAGAAAGAAATTAGATAGCTTAAGCATGTAATCTCCCCACCTCCTATAAATACCCTCATAATATGTCATTAGGAGGGTGTTAGGTGTTTTAGTTTTCAATAGTTGTAGTTTAATTTTTAAGTGTGTTTATTTTCTTTCTCTACTTTTTCTTTCAAACTTATTAATCTTTACATTAATCTTGTAATCCTTGGATATTAATCTTTAATCAATCAAGCTTATTTTTTTAATTCTCATTCTACCTTTCTTAATCTTTTATTTAATCTTGATAAGCTTGTAGTTTTATTTTAATCTTGTTGATGGTTTGATTGTTTAGCTTATTTGGTTGTGCTTATTAAATTGGTGATCTTAAAAGTTTTTATAAAAAGTGCTTTTTGATTTCTAGCTTATTTAATGTTTTAAAAGTTTTTAAATTTTAGCTTATTCATCTTTTTCTAAAAATCTTTTGGTTTAACTTTTGACAAAGTGCTTATTGGGATATAGCTTATTTTTCCAAGTCTCGGATTCTTAAAACCCTCTTATTCCGGATAAGGAAATTAATTCCTTATTCCAGATAAGAATCGTTGTAGTCGATTTTTACGGATAAGCAGTTTAACACCTTCGTATTCCGGATAAGGGATTAAGGCCCTTATTCCGGATAAAGCTACATTTCAAGTTATTCAGGATAAGCCTCAGTTAAGTTTTCCGGATATGCACATTATCCAGTTATTCCAGATAAGCCCCACTTAATTATTCCGAATAGAGCTTCAAAATCATTTATTCCGGATAGTGTAGAATTCCGGATAGAAGTTGGATTAGATATTCCGGATAAGGAGCTCAACAGTTATTCCGAATAGTGGATTCTTCATTTATTCCAGATATCGTCAGAAAGTTATTCCGGATAGTGGTCATCTGCATATTCCGGATAAGCAATCGGAATTTATTCTGGATAAGGTTCAGCATAGAAGGATTCCGGATAAAGCCACGAGTTAGTCTTTTTCTGGATAAGGGCTCGAAGATTATTCTGGATAAAGGGTCGTGTATTATTCCGGATAAGCTACACTTCAGATATTCCGAATAAGCTTCCTGTCCCCTATTCCGGATTTCATTCCGGATAAGCCTCCTTTCTACAATCCGGATATTATTCTGGATTAGGGTTTGTTTCTACAGTTTTTTGAATTTTACTTTTCCCGCCTTTTTACTTAGCTTATTTCTAACTTGTCTTATTTTAGTTTAAATCTTTAAAGTTTACATTTTTATAAGTTTTAATCATTTGCTTTTCAATTCAAAAGTCTTCATTTTTAGCTTTCATCTTTATTTACTCAACGATATTTTCATTTTTAGTTTAAAATAGATAACAAACCTTTTTATTTTCCACCAAGAACAATTGAGTCGCACTTCCTTCCAATAATCAATTCGAAAAGATCGGACGATAACTCTTTCATAACTAAGTGAAAACCTAGTTATTAAATGGCGCCGCTGCCGTCTCTTTTCGTTAAGATTAAAGGTTTTTAGTGAGAGACGCGTTGGATTTTGGGATCCGTTCATCTTTGAACGTTATTTTCCTTGCTTTAAAATTTTTAAAAATCCATAAAAATTAAAAATTTTCAAAAATACAAAAAATAGAAAAACATATAAAAACCAAAAATATTTCTTGTCTATTTTGCTTTTCCTTTTGTATGTGTGCATGCGTACTCGTGCTCGTAAGAAGAAAGTAGCTCAAGCCGAAGTCATTACTCCACCTATTGTCACCATGGACAATCAACCAATGATCTAGCTTTTGCAATTGCACGTAGAGGGCAACACCGATGCTATTGTCATACCCGAGATTGGAGCCAACAACTTTGAGCTTAAATCCGGTTTCATTCAAATGGTCTCTGCTCAACCCTTTTTGGGGCGTTTAATTGATGATCCTCATGACCATATTAAAAGGTTTCTTCAACTCACTAATACGGTTAAGTATAATGGGGTTTCACAAGAGGTAATTCGCTTGCAACTTTTTCCTTTCTCCTTAGAGGGACAAGCCTGGCATTGGCTTGATAAGGAACCGCCACAAAGTATTCTTACGTGGACGGATTTAGAGACCAAATTCATCAACTACTTTTTCCCACTGTAAAACCCGCTTTAAAAGTCCATGAACATTTATTATGAACAATCACAGCTTTAATTTAAGCGTTGCGTAATTATTTTTCAGATAATAAATAACAGTATAAATTCAGATATTACGCGAATATTATTTATTCAGGAATTAAATAATTCACGAGAATTAATATACTAACACGTGCGCAATGTTTAAAATCCACGAATATTAAATTCTCACGGTCTCAGTTTTAATTAAAATCGTGACGTAAATAATTATTCAGAAATAGTTAGTTAATATGTAAAACCCGCATGAAAATCCAGAACATATTAATTACAAGAAGTCACAGATTAATTAAAAAATCTATTAATAAATTCACGACAAGTATTCAAGTAAAATAAATGCAGTTGTTAAACCCAAATTTTGGTTTGTATTTTATTTAATTATTTTGAATATAACCTAATGTTTAAATAATTGGCTTTTGATATTAAAACCTTATGTTATTATTGTAATGTTAATTATTATAAATGAAGCAGCAATAGATAAGAAAATGATCATGCCATCTTTGGAAACAGATACACACGGTAAATAACAGATTTATATTAATTGTAACATGGTCTTATTTTGTAACTTTCGTCACATATTTGGTAACCATGATATACAATTCATTTGTAGATATTCTGTTTTGGCCTCAATCTCGTAATTCTCGGCTTATTATCAGTTTATTTCCATTGTCTCGCAAACAGTTCATAATCTTTCAAAAAAAAAAGAAGTCAAACTATAAGTCTCCTTTTACGATCAATCATGGCTTAAAGTTGCATTCGAGTGAGAGTTTGGGTTCGTGTTTGAGTTGAAGTTTGGTTCCTTATCGAGTTAGTGGTTTCCCATCGTTCTTGTTGGGTTCGAGTTATGATCCGGCATCGTTGGATTCACGTTCGCGGTTGGGTTTCGGTTTCCATCATGTCTCACTGAATCTTGTGTCCGTCTTGATCTCGAACTGTTTCGACTGTATATTCGTGAACATGCATTCACGTTTTATTAATTGATATTGATAGCGAATATGATTCTCATCTAGTATAATTATATGTACTCACGTCTCAAATTATGTCATTTACATGATAATGAGATTTTACACATAAGTTTTAGTTGTTTCTTACAAGAGTGAATATGGCTTATGGTGTTCTTAATATGAAAACTGGAATGAGTTTGGTCATGTAATTGATAAAAAAAACGCATGCATGAGTTCTCTCCTGCATAAAATATAGCCGAGTCTCGTCCTTATAATACAGTTTTCAAACGTGATCATTTTAGTAGCTAAGCTACTTGATATGCAGATAAAAAATTTCTACTGATCTCATCATATGTAATTGAAAGCACAACAAATAATGTGTTTTTTTTAATATAAAGTACTAGTTTAATATATCTTGTATCTTGTATATTAAAAATGATGCACACAAACTATTAAAATATATAGTCAAGAGGTGAAGGAAATGAATTACGACAAGAAAAATAATAAAAAAATGAAATGATAGAAAACTATTTGTGTAACTTATCATTATGCTTGTCTAACGTATATTATTTCAAGAAGATTTGACGTGGTCGTAAACGAGAAGCGAAGTAGAATTTTTTTTATTTTTATTTTTTACTCTCGTCATACTTAAATTTCAAAGTATTAATCAAAATAAAATTGACACATTATTATATAATAAGTAGTCATTAGCTATTTGCTAGACGATAAAAGATTTCTTAATTAATGTAGATAAATTGAAACAGGAATAAGTTGAGCTATCAAGTAAACGTTGGACATAAGGTACGGATTTTCCGTCCTTTCAGTAAGGACTTCCTTTCTATGCATGATTAGGATTCTCCGTCTTCAGCCAAATATTTTTCCCCAGTATATGTTTAAGTTTATCAGTAATCATGTTAATAACTAAATAAATTGCCTGAGCATTATATACAAGCACGACCAGTTTATGTACTAGTTACGGAGGTACCGTAACCACGGCACTAGAGGCACCGGTGTCGTGACTCACATGCAGGAGAGTGATATCCTGCATCGTCCCACTCAGCTCAGCTTGGCCATTTTATCAGTATTATTAGTGGGGCGTATGGATGCATCCTAGGCTTATATGTGTTACAAGTTATCAGGGTGAATGTGGTGTGTGCTCTACATCCTTCATATTGGAGCTGATCCCTCCACCCAGCACAGTTATTTAGAGGTCACCCCTCTACAGCATGACGAGGTCACCCCTCCAGTTATTCATGCAACGTTGTTACAGCACGTGACCTATATAAGCTCTGGCAAATAAAATACAGTAAATGCATGTTTTCAGAATTAATAGTTATATTTCAGTATCAGTATATATGAACCAGGTTTCTCAGATTTTATGCAGAGTTCTACCCCATGTTACATATCATTCTTACAGCTTCAGTATTCTATCGCCTATTTCATTCAGTATATTCTTATCATGTTTTATATCCGTTCACTGAGCGTTATGCTCAGCCGTAGTTCCTTTCATGTTCTAACGGCAGGTACACTGGGACGCTCTTAGGTTTCTGAGAGCACGTGCATTTGGGATGGAAGCTGTCCAGACTTCTTATTTTATGCACTTACATTATTCTGCTTATTTGGACAGTGTTTAGTCCTCTCTTTCAGTATTTTATTTTTCATGTTTTGAGCTTAGGTTGGATTACCGATGTTTGATTCCGGTATTTCCGTTATGGTCATTTAATATTTTAGTACATTTACCTTATGCTTTGATGACACGCCATAAATACACGTAACGGTCCACTTATCCAAGTGGGGTGTTACAATTATGGTATCAGAGATATAGGTTCGACCTGTGGGCTCTAAAACTTGACCTGTGACTAGTGGGTAGTCACCAGGAACTTCCCAGATTTTGGCGTTGTTATCTTTCATATTTCTCATGGATTATTCAGTCAGTTTTCTTCATTTATCAGTCAGTTTTCTTAAAGTTTTGACTAAGTAAAAGGTTGGTACATAACTAGCCATATTTAGTCGCATGTGCTTTTTAGCGAATTTTCGTTTTGGTGAGCTGACCATAGGCGTTCACCCTTGCCGTTCAGATTTTGTATTGGTAAACCGACCATAGGCGTTTACCCTTACTCATGTCAGATTCATGTTTTCAGTCCAATATTACTTGGTGAACCAGCCCATATAAGTTCACCAATGTTCAGATCAAATTCCATGCTTTTCAGTCAAATGATGTTTTGTGAACTGAATCATAGATCTTCACCTTTGCACATATCATGATATTTTATAAAATTTTGACAAGTATGGATTGAACTACAACCATCCATATTTAGTCCGAGATTATAAATTTATATACATGACAGTTCTCAGAAAATTTTGACCAGTATGGATCGAACCAGAATAGCCCATACTTAGTCTCATGTTTTCTTCTTTGAATTCTGTGGATTGAACCATAGCCGTCCACATCAGTTGATATTACACCTCAGTTGATTTGATTTTTTGTATGTTCCTTGTAACAGTCAAATTTTCATACCCCCACGTTGATGTCATCTACATGATGATTTAGTTTCATGTTTCCTTACAAGTATTATGTTTTCAACAGAATGATAATGTTTCATGCTAAGATACAGAAGGATTACAGTAAAATAATATTTCATGATAAATCATGTTCTGGTCTTTAACAATCATGCCTTTATACTACATGGTGATGAAACTCCGTTTAGTCATACTTTTTAGCCTCTATACAACCAGCATTAAGTCTACGCAGAAATTATCAGCCTATTATGTTAATCGTTTCAGTTCAGTTTACTACCGTGTAAAACAATTTATTCCTTTGATAATGACAAACAAGCGACACCAGCATCGATCATCCCATAAAATTTCCACCAGCTCCATGTACACTATTCCATGAGTACTCCACATATAGTGTCTCAGATATGCTCCATGTGCAGTATTCACTTTGTACTTCATGTACAGTAGTCTAAGTGTACTCCAAGTACCCTACTCCATGGATATTGCTAATCGATCCTCAGTTATCTCAGGCGTTTCCACTTGTCGATATTCTACCGGATGCTGATGCTGCTCGTGAGTTGAAGATTTTATCAGATACTGATGCTGCTAACACTTTGAAGACCTCACAAATGCGGATGCTGCAGGACTTTGGAGATTTCTCAAGATGCTGATGCCATTTATACTAGGAAGACTGCGGAACGAGGACGAAAACTATAAATTTGAAATTTCTGACAAGAATAAATTCAACCATCAGACACTACCATTCTATTTTATGCTTTTACTTTCTCAGTTAGATGTCACACCTCACCCAGCTAACTTTCATTCAGAAGTGTGGGAACCGGTAACCAGCCAACCACTCAGTAGAATATTTACATGAATCACGGTCATGATAATGACCGTCATAAAGTGACAGACAAAGCAGTAGTGACAACCACCGTGCTTATAATCAATCAGTCAGTAACCATCGGAACTCCGGAACGGACGTGACCATAAATACAAAGGTCAGCAGTCTAACCGGTCCGCCAATCCTAGCAGTTACCAAAAATTTTTCAGCCTTGTCCAAATTCATCCACTAAAGGACATGTCAAGACATCAGTCAGGACATAAGTCTCAGATATCATTTCGGAAGACATATATCAGGACACCAGTCGTGGTACACGTTGTACGAATCTTTTCTCAAAATCCGAGCCAGAACTCATAACTCCAGTATGTTTCTAAACCAGGCCCTCAGAAATTCAGGGTACCCTTCAGAAAGGGGTATACCCGTTCTATTATGCCACACATGAATCAGATCATTAAAATTCAGTCACCACACTAGATTATTATTCAGATTAAGCACACGGTAATCATTATGTGAGGTTACAGACGAACATATTCAGTGAAAGTCGCCACGTTTACTTCACGTATTTTTATGTCAGCTTATTCTTAAATCAAGTATTTATCTACCTCCCAGCCAAAAAGACTCCACTATCACCAATAATTATTAAGTTTTCCTCTCAATTAACGACGAAACCTGTCTTACTAACTTCTCAATATATTATTATACCTTCTGCCAGAAAAATCAGTACAAATTACGTTTACTTTACAAGCACGTGGCTTGTCAGTCCAGAGCTACGAAGACTTTTACCTACCTGTTATAAGTTCACTTCTGAAATTCCTTAAATTCATGATCAGCAGATTATTCCAGAGTTCCAGATTTAATTTCAGAAAGTTTTCAAGAAATTTCTTCCTAACCACGAGACAGAAATTTAACATCGAGCTAGTCTCAAGAACAGAACCTGTGTTCAGAACCCTTGATCACAGGGTTTCAGCTAAGTTAAAAGAGTTGCAGCAATTGCTGCAAGAATTACCGGAATGACGCTTTATTCGCCCTGGCGCACCACCAGGAAGTGTGTCGTTTCTGTCTATCAGGAAGAAGACCGGTAACATGAGATCATGTACCGACCACCGATATTTTGACAAGATCACCATTTTTAATCGATGTTCATTCCACGAATAGCAGGTTTATCTGATCTGCTATGACTTCTTATATATTTTCCAGAACAATTCACGATCATGTCACCATCAGTGGTGAGAGAAACATATTATAGACACTATAAAATTTTTGAATTATACTTTTGAGCTCCCTAATGCTCCAGCTATAGTATCAAATTTATGAATAAAATTTTTATGACTTCGCAGACAAAATCGTCAGTATGTTCTTCGATAACATTCTGATCTTCTCAATTCTAGAGAGGTACAAGATAATCATCTTCTCACAGTGGAATAGATTCTCCGATAGGAGAAAAATTATATACGCAGCTTTCTAGATATGAATCCCAGTAGAACAAGGTGGCATTTTTTTAACCACACTATTTCAGTAGAAAGGAATTTCAGATAATCCTGCGAAGGTGAAGGCCATCACTAGATGGTCACGACCGACGCCGGTGAATGAAGTACAATCTTCTAGAACTCAATTGACTACTACCGCAGAAATTGCCGATAGTTCTCACTAAAAATGTTTTATGACTATTCAACCAGATTTCCACCAGAATGTTCCATAATCCCAAACAAAACTTTAATAGAATCCGCATCACACCTTAATGCAGCTATGTTCATATCTAGATGCCTGACCTACCGCAGGTTCAAGATAGAACGCCGTCGTGTTAGTGAGTTACTACAACCCTTAGAAATTTCTAAACAGAAATGAGACGAAAATCCATGGAATTGTTATCAGCTACCACAGGCTCAGAGAAAGTATGATACTATCTAAGTTATCGTCAACCATGTAATCAGCCTGCGCGTTTCTTTCATCTGAAAGGATCACGCAGTAGCAGATCTGCAGAAAATTTTGAATCTCAGCAGTAAATCGTACGAATTCAAGGCATTCCATTGACCATCATATCAGACAGAATTCATGTTCACGATCAAGTGTAAGTTTACGCCCACTTTAATTTCATGTTTATTTTCACTTTCACGTTTACGTCTCATTCACAGTATGATGCTGTTTCAGTTCATCTTTATGCTATCTCTTGATTTAAGCTCACGTTTGTGTTCATAACATTGTTCACGTTCAAGTTCGTGTGCCATTTCACGATACACGTTCCTCAGTTTATTACCGAATACGGTTACAGAAAGCTTGAGAAATTAGACTCAAGTTTAGCACAACTATTCCATAACCAGGCAGACGTTTCACATCTCAGGCCGTATCGTTTGGCATTCATTCCTCAGTCAACATACGTTCATTATATGGGCTAGTATCACGTTCACAGTATGATTCACGTATCACATTCATGATATATTCCATGCCAGTGCTCCTCATATAATTATGAACCACGTTCACAATTGCTCACTTAGCACTTTCACAATTGTTCACGTAGTTCGTCCCTATATATTCTCAGCAGCTTGCTCAGAGTTATAAATGTGATCTTTTCAGGATAATGGTACGTACCGTTTCATGTATACTACATACTATAGCTTATTCATTCAGGTTCAGAAAATCCATCTTAAGTATGGAACCTGAAAATATTCAGCATCATCAGGACAAGGTCATCAGGACCAAGAAATTTTTTTTAATTATGTTTAGACCTTTGAAGGAATCGTTTCGAGCGGGAGGCCACTCGAAACGGAGGAGCCCATCCAGACCTCTCATCCCCTTTCCTTCAATAAATCCAATTAAGTTCTTTCAGTCATGTCACGTTCCATGTTCACTTCAGTCATGTCACGTTTATACCCTTTCAGCGGCATTATGTTCTAAATCAAGGACGAATGATCCTTCAGCTTATATGCCTTTTCAGCCTTCTTGCTCTTTCAGCATATGTGTTGTTTCAACTTTTATATCTTCATAAGCTAATTATCTTTAATTCGAGGACGAATTTCTCCTTCTTAGAGGGGAAGAATTGTAAAACCCAGTATAGTCGTATCCTTAATTCGAGGACGAATTATTTTTTTAGAGGAGAAGAATTGTAAAACCCGCTTTAAAAGTCCATGAACATTTATTATGAACAATCACAGCTTTAATTTAAGCGTTGCGTAATTATTTTTCAGATAATAAATAACAGTATAAATTCAGATATTACGCGAATATTATTTATTCAGGAATTAAATCATTCACGAGAATTAATATACTAACACGTGCGCAATGTTTAAAATCCACGAATATTAAATTCTCACGGTCTCAGTTTTAATTAAAATCGTGACGTAAATAATTATTCAGAAATAGTTAGTTAATATGTAAAACCCGCATGAAAATCCAGAACATATTAATTACAAGAAGTCACATATTAATTAAAAAAATCTATTAATAAATTCACGACAAGTATTCAAGTAAAATAAATGCAGTTGTTAAACCCAGATTTTGGTTTGTATTTTATTTAATTATTTTGAATATAACCTAATGTTTAAATAATTGGCTTTTGATATTAAAACCTTATGTTATTATTGTAATGTTAATTATTATAAATGAAGCAGCAATAGATAAGAAAATGATCATGCCATCTTTGGAAACAGATACACACGGTAAATAACAGATTTATATTAATTGTGACATGGTCTTATTTTGTAACTTTCGTCACATATTTGGTAACCATGATATACAATTCATTTGTAGATATTCTGTTTTGGCCTCAATCTCGTAATTCTCGGCTTATTATCAGTTTATTTCCATTGTCTCACAAACAGTTCATAATCTTTCAAAAAAAAAAAAAAAAAAAAGAACTCAAACTATAAGTCTCCTTTTACGATCAATCATGGCTTAAAGTTGCATTCGAGTGAGAGTTTGGGTTCGTGTTTGAGTTGAAGTTTGGTTCCTAATCGAGTTAGTGGTTTCCCATCGTTCTTGTTGGGTTCGAGTTATGATCCGGCATCGTTGGATTCACGTTCGCGGTTGGGTTTCGGTTTCCATCATGTCTCACTGAATCTTGTGTCCGTCTTGATCTCGAACTGTTTCGAAGGTATATTCGTGAACATGCATTCACGTTTTATTAATTGATATTGATAGCGAATATGATTCTCATCTAGTATAATTATATGTACTCACGTCTCAAATTATGTCATTTACATGACAATGAGATTTTACACATAAGTTTTAGTTGTTTCTTACAAGAGTGAATATGGCTTATGGTGTTCTTAATATGAAAACTGGAATGAGTTTGGTCATGTAATTGATAAAAAAAACGCATGCATGAGTTCTCTCCTACATAAAATATAGCCGAGTCTCGTCCTTATAATACAGTTTTCAAACGTGATCATTTTAGTAGCTAAGCTACTTGATATGCAGATAAAAAATTTCTACTGATCTCATCATATGTAATTGAAAGCACAACAAAATAATGTGTTTTTTTTATATAAAGTACTAGTTTAATATATCTTGTATCTTGTATATTAAAAATGATGCACACAAACCATTAAAATATATAGTCAAGAGGTGAAGGAATTGAATTACGACAAGAAAAATAATAAAAAAATGAAATGATAGAAAACTATTTGTGTAACTTATCATTATGCTTGTCTAACGTATATTATTTCAAGAAGATTTGACGTGGTCGTAAACGAGAAGCGAAGTAGAATTTTTTTTCTTTTTTTTACTCTCGTCATACTTAAATTTCAAAGTATTAATCAAAATAAAATTGACACATTATTATATAATAAGTAGTCATTAGCTATTTGCTAGACGATAAATGATTTCTTAATTAATGTAGATAAATTGAAACAGGAATAAGTTGAGCTGTTGGAAATACGTTTTTACGTATTTATGAAGGATCGGTCGCTCCAACGATATATTATTGTATTAGGCTCATGATCCAGTTTGTAGTAAATATAGTCCATATAGCCCACATGTAGGGTGGGCTATATATACCCCTCCTAGCATGTTAGGAGGGGTGGTTCTTTCACATTTCATCATTTCATTTAATCTAATCACTTTCTCTCTCTACTTTGTCTTTTCTCTCCTTTCTCTCTCTACACCTCATCTCCTTCTTCCCCATTTCCACCATCTAATCAATAGATCATCCATCATTTAACAAATCCTTAGATATCGTAGACCTTCAATTGGTATCAAGAGCCATGGTTGAATCTTAGGATTTGCATATTTTTTATCTTTTGATTTGGTGGTAAAAATCCTTTCTTTTCTAATTTTTTATCAATCTTTTCATCATTCGATCAACTTTTTATCAATTTTTATAAATTTTATCAATTTTTATTTTTTATTATCAGTGTTATTTTTTTCGTGTGTTTTTTATAATCAGTTTTTTATTATCAGTTTTTTTTTCAATTTTTAAATCATCTAGTTTTATTAATTTTTTTTTTAAAATAATCAAGTTTTTTAATCATTTTTTTATCAGTCATTTTTTTAATCAATTTTTTTTAATCAGTTTTTCTTCCTTCTTTTTCATATCAGTCCATCGGTCCAATCTGTTAACTCTGTCCAAACTGTCCAAAATTGTTCAATCAGTCCCAACCTGTCCAAAACTCAGTTTTCTCGATTATTCCGAATAAGTTTTCGGCATAGACACAGTTTTCCGAATAGACACATTTTTTCCGCATAGACACATTTTTTCCGCATAGACACATTTTTTCCGCATAGCGGTTATTCCGCATAGCGGTTATTCCGCATAGCGGTTATTCCGCATAGCGGTTATTCCGCATAGCGGTTATTCCGCATAGCGGTTATTCCGCATAGCGGGACCGGACTCGATCACAACTCTCAGCATTCAAAACCTCTCGTCTCACACCTACACCTCTCGACTACAAAGACTCGAAGAGCCTCGGACTCACTCACAACGAACTCGACTCATTTTTTTATTATACAACTCAAAACAAAATCTTGGATTTGACTGAGACTCGATTCAAAACCAAAACAAACCCACACAACACAAATCAACCCCTCGTCTCACCTTTCACTTGACTCCCTCTCTCACACCTCACAATACTCTCGACCCTCGACCAACACAACCCAAACCAAACATCCCCAGACTCGATTTATCAAAACTTTCATCATCTCTCGACAACAAAACCCACTCGCCACAGACACTCACACCAACACTCACCCTCGTCTGATTCAAACCCCACAAACACTCACCACTCTCGACTGACATTTAAACCCACAACTCACACCCTCAGCACCCATCTCACACAGACCCCAAACTCACCACGACTACACCAAACTCACCACGACGTCACCTCTCGTCTCCCTCACTCTCAACCGACATCAGACCCTCGACAACACCACTCTAGACTCAAAAAGATCTCAGTTTCAAAAAGAAAAACTTTCATAGATCCAAAACACAAACCCACACAAATATTTTACTCCCTCATCCCAACACTCAACCTACCAAACTGACACACACAAGAAAGACGCTACAGAAGAGAGAGACTCAACAAATCAAAAAATTAGAAAACCCTACCCGAGACCATTTGAATGATCTTGTTGACGAAATCTTGATTCTTCGTTATTAATGGGTTTAGAAAATCAAGTGTTGTGAATCTGGAAAGTAAAGGAGGTTGGGATTGATAGATGATGAAGATTAGGTTCTTGTGTTATTCAGATAAGAAGGGGGCGGAGTTTCGTAGATCTGTGTTTTCTTTTTGGAGATAGTTTGAGAGAACATAGAAGGAAGAGGCGGTTGAGTATAGATCTGTGAGAGAGAGAGAGATTAAGTTAGGGTCACGAGTCTTTATCTGGGGCGGAGTAAAATAGAGAGAGACTTTGATACTTTCGAGTGATTTAGTCAATAGGTATATAAATTGTTTAAAAATCAAGTATTTGGGACGGAGAAACCAAGAGAGACACGTGGGTGGTGTTATGACTGAGATGGGAAAATATATAATATCTTTGTGGTGAGTGGGACAAGGTAGCATATCCGATTTTTTAGAAAACAACACATATCCTATTGTTTTTTCCTATCTTTCAAACAAAACCGTTTCATTTTTATATCTTTAAAAGTTATTTTTTTTATTATTATTTTTATTTATTTTATTTCTCTAATTTTATTTTCTTCTTTTAACATATCACATTTTATTTTTCTATTATTTTTAGTTAAATTAAATTTTTGTATTTTGTCACTTTTATATTTCTAGTTTAGTATATTTTTGTTTATGAATCTTTTTTGGCAAAACGTGCTGAGGCGGGTATTTTTTTTAAAAAAGTATTAACGTGACAAAATATTTGACGGGTTAAAAGTGTTTGTGGCCGGATTTGACGACAAAGTGACGAGTCAACGTGACGGCATTTTTTTTTGATCGGGTTTAGTTCATAATCGTTTTAGCCGACAACATCTTTTGAGCCGAATCGAATTGTAAAATCCTGAAAACTACAACATCCACATCATTTTTCCTCGATTTTCAATGGCATCGTTAAATTCGACACTTAAAGAGGGAGACTTGCATCGAATGCACGACAAAGCTAGAGAAAATGGTATAAATTCATTTCAAATGCTTCAGTCTCATCTTGTCACTCTTTCGAGGATTCAAGGAGGGAGCGAATTTGTGACAATCTTTGGACAAGATCGTCATATATTCTTCGACTCAATTTTCACCACTTTGACCATACTCGCCGAGCAACTCAACCATAACAACTTTAATCACTCTGCATCGGCACTTGCATACAAGGCTCTTGTGACACACCTCACGCCTTTCCTCCAATTCAATATCATCATGCCTGAAAGTTCAGTGATTTGCCAATCATTTCTTCGAGATACACATACCGAGTTTAGAGCTTTCCGTGATACAATTTTGAAACTCATGACATCGGTCTCGTCTTCGATTTATCAAAGATCACAACTTCAGCAAGCGTATGATAAAGGAGTGCAAGAATCAATGACGCAGATGCAAGAGGAGAATGGTCATACGGTTGACAACTTGGAGCCTCACGATGACAAGAGCACGGAGTCAGGAGGACAACATGATACCAGTGGCACGTCAGGGAATGTTCACGCGATCTCTCTTGATGACTCCTTACCCGTTTATGACGAAGAGCCTGCAAACTTGGTACAATGTAATGTTGTTTATGAGGTCTATGCCGATGATATGCTGCATATTGAGCATTCTGAACCTAATTATGACAACCATGGGATGGAAAATAGTGATAGCAATACCACTTCTGATTCATCCGATGTAAGTCATAATGGGGGAGAAATTGTTCAGAATGCTAAACATCATGATAATTATCCTATAACTGCTTCATTGACTGCTTCTGATTCCAAGATTAAAGAGCTCGAAACGATAGTAGCTCGGCAATCCAAAGATCTTGAGGATGCTAAAATTGAATTTTCAAAGAAAACGAACAAATTTGAAACATATTTTGAAAAACTTGAAAAATCAAATGTTGTTCTTGAAAGAAAATTAGATCAAAAAGTTTTAGATTCTAAAGCTGAAAAGGAAAATCTTTTGAAACAAATTCAGTTACTAGAGTCTAAATTGGCATCCCAAGATAGAGTGCTCAAAGAGAATGAGACTTTAAAAGCCCAAGTACAGGAAAAGGTTTTTGCTATAGCTGCGTTGAAAAACGAGTTAAGGAAAACTAGAGGACCTAGTGTGGACACTAAGCTTGAAAAACCATCAATCTTGGGGAAACCGCCTACAAATCAGTTTGTCAGACAACTGATTGTCAGACAACCTACTGCATTTAGATCCGAGCGACCACTATCCTCGAGACCGCGGTTTGCCTCCCAAGTTGATTTGGGTCATATTTCTAGAACAGTCACTCCACCAACTAGGCCTAATGTGACTAAATCAGTTTTAGCAAGACCTCATCACATGATTGCCCCTAGTTTCTCTAAGAATAGTTCAATGAACACGTCTAGAACTAGTTCAACTGATGTGCGCCATGATTTTGGTCAAAGGGAAGCTATTCAAAAGACACATGTAAGAGATAGCAATGTCCAACCTAGTTACATGCCTTCTAGATTACCCAACACTGCTAACCGTAGCATGTCATCTCCTAGGAGCATCGATCAATCATCTAGGAATTACTCGGACATTAAATATGCTACCTGTAAAACATGTAGAAAATGTGTCTTTACGGCAAATCATGATTCTTGTATCAAGAAATTACTTAACGAGGTGAACTCCCGTGCTAGACTCAAATCCCAGTGGGTCGCTAAAATCAAACCCTTTGGTAAAATGTGGCGCCCCACTGGTAGAACTTTCACTCTTGTAGGAAACGAGTGCCCTTTAACTAGGATAGTCTCCGATTCTACTAAGTCTACTAGGGAGGTAACTGATAAAGATGATACTTCACTTACGCCTAAACTTAAGGTTTTCTATAAAAGGAAACGTTTGCCAGCCAAGACTAGTGAATCATCTACTCAGGTCGCCTCTGACACAAGTAAAGCCAACTGTGAACCCCCATGTGCTTCTATAATTGATATCGCTAACCCACGTCAAAGCATGCAAATTCCTAATGAGATTGCAGGTACCAAAGTTGATGTTCCAAAAGAACGAAGCGGTCCAATCGTTGTGTACCGTTCAACTAAGGACACTCTTAGAGTTTGGTTGCTGAAGAAGCAGATATCAGAGAAACAAATGTCTCAGGGGATTCATGGTTAAGCTGCAAACAAGGACTTATAGTCACATCACAGACTATAACTCGCTATTCAAAGAAAGGAAAGTTTATCGCCGATGGTAAACTTATCCTAACAACGAGAAATTAATTTTTCTCGGGCATGAGCTAATATTAAAAACATTCGAAGTTTTTAAGCTCATGCACAATGACTTACAGTTAAATGTCAGACTGTAACTCGAACTTAAAATAAAGGAAAGTTTATCGTTTATGATAACTTATCCTCTTAACGAGAAATTCACCTTTCTCGGTCATGAGCTTGTATTAAAACATTCGAAGTTTTAAGCTCAGAAAGGAAAGTGTATCTTTTAAATAAGAGAACTTTTCCTCGTAACGAGAAATTAACCTTTCTCGGTCATGAGCTTTCCGTTAAAACAGTCAAAGTTTTCAAGCTCATGAAAACGAATTCTAAGTAAATGTCAGCTTAGGACTCGTTCTTCAGATAAAAGGAAAGTTTATCGCCGATGATAA
Source organism: Glebionis coronaria (assembly GCA_025667525.1). Classification (NCBI taxonomy): domain Eukaryota; kingdom Viridiplantae; phylum Streptophyta; class Magnoliopsida; order Asterales; family Asteraceae; genus Glebionis; species Glebionis coronaria. Next base: position 519,622,577 of record CM046882.1, read on the forward strand.
ACTTATCCTTAACAACGGGAAGTTTACAACTTCTCGGACTTGAGCTCGTTTTATAAGATATTCAACATCTTAAGCTCAAGTAATTGGTTTTCAAAACTTTGAACACAATTTTTCGAGAATTTCTCAAAAGGTTTTTCTAAATCTTTCAAAATTGTGTGTTCCAAAATGTTTTGATAAAAAGAGCATGTCTTCTGGAATCGATAATATTTACGAACCTAGAAATGTCATTCAATAATGACACGGGGTTGTAAATAAAGTTCGAGCAGAAGTTCAAACTTTTAAAACATGCTCAAAATGGTTTGCTATTATTTCAGATAGCAACCCGCTTTTCATAATCAAGTCAAGCATTTCACCGGAAAGCTTTGACTCAACAACGGGAATTAATTTTCTCGGGGACGTGACGAGGTGACCAACATTCGTGAACAAGAACCATGTGCTTCTTTCATATGATGTTCTCCATTATTCAGGTCCATCCTCGTAAATTGCTAATCTTGTGAATACATTATCATATATGATCCTTGCACGTGATAAATACCTTACACTTGTGTTTAAAAGGTATTTAATTTACGTTTCAAGTACACCCTCATTAATTTGAGGGGGAGCTTGTTAAAATCATGAAGATAATTGGATTTGCATTTTTCTTCCCAAATTTTCTTAAAAGGCTATTAAATCAATTGATATTAAAAACATCGACTGGGTTAATATTTTTAATATGGGGGAGAAAATGTGATTTAATATGGGAAATGATTAATCACAAATGGTTTGACTTAACGTGTTAGCTCATCCCGACATGTGCGAAATGTTTTCGAATATCGTAGCATATGTTAAGGGGGAGCAAAATGGATTTGCACTTCAAAATGGATTTCATGGTGATTTATACTTACCCGCAACCCATTTATTTCACGACGATGAAGATTGTGGTGACATAAGGATGGTAGGATAGGTTAAAGTCCAATGATTTCTCTAGAACCGGAGGAATCTTCCCAAGGACATTCCATAGCTAGAAATAGTAGTCCTTAGGAAAGATGGAGAAAGATTGTGAACGTAGCTGAATGCCGACCAAGTACTTAAGTTAGCACTGGAACAATCACAACAAGGTGCTAGTGATGATGTATTGGTAAGCATTAAAGGGGTTGAAGAATGAAAAAGAATTGTAAAGATAAAGGGTGTAAAGAAAGAAGCCCTCCTTACAACCTTAGGCAGAAACCGGGTCAATTCATATGCTATTGAGATCATTTATGATTCTCGATATTGAAGATAGACATCATGTACCCAGTGATGCAAGGCACAACCCATCCCAGCTAACTCAGATATCTCTCAAAATATATTTGTTTTAATCACACGGAGATCAACACATTATCTATTGATTTATTCACTCCGAATAAATTGGTATTGAAAAGGTGGCACTCCTCTCCAGCCTCCGATCACTAAAAATCCAAAATGCACGATCGAGTCTAGAGCCATTTGAGATCATCAAATATCTCATTAGGACACACTTTCATTATTCCTTGCTTGTTCACACAATGTGAAAAGTAAGAAAGATATTAAGTGTCCTACGCAAAATCTTCATGATCTTGCCTGAACATCCGAGTAATACGAAAGTATTTACAATGAAGATGGAAATCCTTCTTGAGCGAATATCAAAAAGCTCATGGTAGGTGACTTGTGCGATTCTTTATGAATCAAACTTGTGTTAACTGGAAAGCAACAGTGGTTTAATTCTTAAATGAATTTAAACACGTTCCAGGCCTCTACGCATTATCATATGATCTTGCCAGAACACTCAGAGTGACTCTTTATTGATCACAGTGACGAGTGGAAATCCTTCTAGTGTTAACATCAAACAGCACTTGGTAGGTAACTTGCAAGATTCTATATGAATCAAGCTAGTGACAACTGGAAAGCAACGATGGTGCGGTTCTTAATTGAACTTCACTTGTTCCAGGAACATGAATTGATGGCTTCAAATCATGCGGATAATATTATCCAAATGATTCACTCTTTACGTTCGCAGTCAGCTTTGGACGGTCGAGTAAAGAGAACGGGTTTACCCGCGAAATCTTGTCAAGGAGGTTCTTTATTGAAACTATCTGTCACAAGTACGATATTTAATATCGTCCAACGGTCTTCACCGACCGGAGGTAAAATGCTACCGAATTAGAATGAAATGTTCAAGGCCATTTCATCCGTGTATATGGTTTGTTGCTAACTGTCTTATGCAGCGTAACAAGAAGGTGGCATTGCGGTGTATAATCCAGAAGAAGTCGTCACCACATGCTTATACTACATACACTTAGTACTTCAACAAATTCAAGAAAGTCTGAAGGTCAAGTCTTCCGCTGTATCAAACTCTGAAGCTTTCAAGAATTTAAAGGTATAAGTATGTGGAACATGAAGTCACGAAGAGGCAAATTTCACAAGTGATGAATGCACAAGGTCAAGGCAAGGAAACATGCTCAAGACTAAAGTCAAAGATCACATCAAGCATATTCACAAGAACAAGATCGCAGACTCAAGCATAGATGCTAGGTTTAAGATTTTGTAAAATGGTGTGACCTCCCTTAGGGGGAGATTGTTGGAAATATGTTTTTCCAAAGAAAGTCTCGGTCACATCATTATTAGCATAGATCACGAGCTATAGAATATTTAGAACTTTGTAACTTGGAGCGACCTCCCTTAGGGGGAGATTGTTGGAAATACGTTTTTACGTATTTATGAAGGATCGGTCGCTCCAACGATATATTATTGTATTAGGCTCGTGATCCAGTTTGTAGTAAATATAGTCCATATAGCCCACATGTAGGGTGGGCTATATATACCCCTCCTAGCATGTTAGGAGGGGTGGTTCTTTCACATTTCATCATTTCATTTAATCTAATCACTTTCTCTCTCTACTTTGTCTTTTCTCTCCTTTCTCTCTCTACACCTCATCTCCTTCTTCCCCATTTCCACCATCTAATCAATAGATCATCCATCATTTAACAAATCCTTAGATATCGTAGACCTTCATGAGCTATCAAGTAAACGTTGGACATAAGGTACGGATTTTCCGTCCTTTCAGTAAGGACTTCCTTTCTATGCATGATTAGGATTCCCCGTCTTCAGCCAAATGTTTTTCCCCAGTATATGTTTAAGTTTATCAGTAATCATGTTAATAACTAAATAAATTGCCTGAGCATTATATACAAGCACGACCAGTTTATGTACTAGTTACGGAGGTACCGTAACCACGACACTAGAGGCACCGGTGTCGTGACTCACATGCAGGAGAGTGATATCCTGCATCGTCCCACTCAGCTCAGCTTGGCCATTTTATCAGTATTATTAGTGGGGCGTATGGATGCATCCTAGGCTTATATGTGTTACAAGTTATCAGGGTGAATGTGGTGTGTGCTCTACATCCTTCATATTGGAGCTGATCCCTCCACCCAGCACAGTTATTTAGAGGTCACCCCTCTACAGCATGACGAGGTCACCCCTCCAGTTATTCATGCAACGTTGTTACAGCACGTGACCTATATAAGCTCTGGCAAATAAAATACAGTAAATGCATGTTTTCAGAATTAATAGTTATATTTCAGTATCAGTATATATGAACCAGGTTTCTCAGATTTTATGCAGAGTTATACCCCATGTTACATATCATTCTTACAGCTTCAGTATTCTATCGCCTATTTCATTCAGTATATTCTTATCATGTTTTATATCCGTTCACTGAGCGTTATGCTCAGCCGTAGTTCCTTTCATGTTCTAACGGCAGGTACACCGGGACGCTCTTAGGTTTCTGAGAGCACGTGCATTTGGGATGGAAGCTGTCCAGACTTCTTATTTTATGCACTTACATTATTCTGCTTATTTGGACAGTGTTTAGTCCTCTCTTTCAGTATTTTATTTTTCATGTTTTGAGCTTAGGTTGGATTACCGATGTTTGATTCCGGTATTTCCGTTATGGTCATTTAATGTTTTAGTACATTTACCTTATGCTTTGATGACACGCCATAAATACACGTAACGGTCCACTTATCCAAGTGGGGTGTTACACCCACCCTCACGTACTACCGCTTTGCGGAATGAAATCATTACTTTTGAACAAAAGTGCGGTGAGACATTTAGTGAATCTTGGGACCGCTTTAAGGAACTTTTAAGAAAGTGTCCACAACATGGTTTAACAAAAGTACATCAAATCAATACTTTTTACAATGGTTTAAGCATGAATGACCAAGATTCACTAAATAGTGCCTCGGGGGGTAACATTTTGGTTAAGTCTGCTAATGCCGCTTGGGATATTATTGAGAACAAATCTAGAGTGCAAACCAAGAGTGTTCGGACCAATGTGGCTAGTGCTAGCACTAATGAGAGCGACAAGAGAATTGATAAGCTTACTTCGCTTGTTGAATCACTTGCTCTCCAAGCCGCAAACAATACCAAAGCTATCACTGCCCAAGCTAGTGCTTTGAGTTAATCATTTGAAATTTGCAGGGGATCTCACTCATACACCGATTGTCCTTCGACTCATGACAATCTGGAAAATGTGTATGCCGCCAACGGTACCTATTCTACAGGAGGCTATCAAGCACGTCCTCAAGGTGACCGCAATTTGCTCAGCTATCGCTCAAACAACTTTCTTTCACCACCCGGTTTCCCACCTCAAAACCCAAACAACCTTAATCGCAACAATCAAAACCAACCTCGTGCTCTAAATCAATATCCAAACCAAAGAAACCCATATCCACCTCAAAGAAGCAACCAAGTTTACCAACAACCTGCTTATCAACCACCCACCTACAATGCTCCTCCCAACCAACCCACCGCATTACACCAAGATGTTGAAACCTACATGAGGACTAATGATGCGATAGTGCAAAATCTTCAGCGGGAAATGCTCAACTTGAAAGCAGATATGGTGAAACAAGGAAACGATCTTCGAGCCGATATGCGTAACACTTTGGCAAGCCAAACGAATGATTTAAGGAACATGATGGCTAGTTTCTTCCTAAGTAATCAAGCCTCTAGATCGGGTTCTCTTCCGAGTAACACCGTTGCTAATCCAAGAGGGGAGATGAAAGAAACCACCACTCGCAGTGGAAAAGGTTTAAAGGAACCCGAGCTTCCTACACCTACACCGGTGATTGTGACAAAGGAAAACGAGTCTCCTTCTCCAATTCCTCCAACTTCTACTCCTCCACCTTCTATTTCTCCAAATTATCCACCTTCTACTTCCACCCCTCCACCACCCAAGGATGTGAGTGAGAATTCTATCCCAAAGCCTTCATCTCAACCCAATATACCTTATCCTTCGAGGTTGAGGAAAGAGAAATTGAAGAACAAGGATGATATTCATGTTTCTAACTTTCTCAAAATGTTTAAACAACTGAATTTCAATATCTCCTTTGTTGAGGCTCTCGCTCACATGCCGAAATATGCTAAAATGTTTAAAGATCTTCTCATTGATAAGGAGAAACTTTTCGATATTGCTCAGACCCAACTTAATGAGAATTGCTCCGCAGTGCTCTTAAGGAAATTACCAACCAAACTTTGTGATCCGGGTCGTTTCTTGATTCCTTGCAACTTCCCTGGGGTAGAGAATTATATGGCCCTAGCCGATCTAGATGCTAGTATCAAGTTAATGCCTTTAAGCGTTTGGAAACAATTGTCTCTACCCGAGCTAGTCCCCACACGAATGACTTTGGAATTAGCTAACCGTACGGTTGCTTATTCAGTGGGGATAGCCGAAGACGTCTTTGTTGGCGTCGACAAATTCACCTTTCTGGTGGATTTTGTTGTCATTGACTACGAGATGGACCCCTGTGTTCCATTAATCGTTGGACGTGCATTCTTGAGGACCGGTCGCACTCTCATTGATGTAGCCGCGGGCGAATTAATCATGAGAGTTGGTGACGATAAAGTCGTCTTCAACATGGGTAAACTTTCTAAGCAGCCTTCTGAAAACGAGAGTGTTAATTTCATTGACGTTCTTGATGAGGCTTGTGAAGAACATTTCAAAGACGCTTGTAAAAGTGGTTCTTTTTCTCTACCCATTGTTGAGACCGTTGCATCTATTGCTCCATCACTAACTCCATTTGGAGAAAGTGATTTCATCTTGAAAGAATTTGAAGCGACTTTGGGAGATGTGGACTTGCAATATGACGATTCTCCCTCCAGTTGGGATGAAGACATTCGTACCATTGAGAAACTTCTCAATGAGGACCATATTTCTCCACCATCTTCTAAGGACATCTCTATCGATGAACCGAATTTGACTACGCCTTCCATCGAAAATCCTCTGGATTTAGAGCTTAAGGACCTACCGTCTCATCTCGAGTACGTTTTCCTTGAAGACAACAAGAAGTCACCCGTCATCATCGCTAAGGACTTGAAAGAGGAAGAAAAATCCCGACTTATCGCCGTGCTGAAGAATCACAAGAAAGCTATTGCATGGAAAATCTCCGATATTCGTGGAATTGGTCCTCACTTTTGCACACATAAAATTCTCATGGAGGACGACTTTAAACCCACTATTTAAAGCCAAAGAAGGGTGAATCCCAAGATCCATGACGTTATCAAAAAATAGGTTATCAAACTTCTTGATGCAGGAATGATCTATCCTATCTCGGATTCACCATGGGTTAGTCCAGTCCATTGTGTGCCTAAGAAAGGCGGAATCACCGTTGTGCCCAATGAAAACAACGAGTTGATTCCTACTCGTCTCGTTACAGGGTGGAGAGTTTGTATAGACTATCGCAAACTCAATGATGCTACGAGAAAGGATCATTTTCCCCTCCCTTTCATGGACCAAATGCTTGAACGTCTAGCGGGTAATGACTATTACTGCTTTTTAGACGGTTTCTCCGGGTATTTTCAAATTCCCATCGATCCCAAAGACCAAGAGAAAACCACATTCACTTGTCCTTACAGAACATTTGCTTATAAAAGAATGCCTTTCGGCTTATGCAATGCTCCTGGGACATTTCAAAGGTGTATGATGGCTATCTTCCATGACATGGTTGAAGAACTATGGAAGTCTTCATGGATGATTTCTCGGTTTATGGTGATTCTTTCTCTGCTTGCCTTGCCAATTTAGAACGTATGCTAAAGCGGTGTGAAGACACTCGCCTTGTTCTAAATTGGGAAAAATGCCATTTAATGGTAAAAGAAGGCATTGTGCTTGGACATAAAATCTCTAAAGCCGGTCTTGAAGTGGACCGTGCTAAAGTGGATGTCATAGCCAAATTACCTCCACCTTCAACCGTGAAGGGTGTGAGAAGTTTTCTTGGTCATGCGGGCTTCTATCGTCGATTCATTCAAGATTTTTCTAAAATCGCTCGCCCGATGACCCACCTCTTGGAAAAAGATACTCCTTTCCTCTTTTCCAAAGAGTGTCTTGAATCCTTCAATCTTCTTAAGGATAAGCTAACTAAGACACCGGTCTTCGTTACCCCCAACTGGGAGCTACCTTTTGAGTTGATGTGTGATGCTAGAGACTTTGCTATTGGAGCGGTTTTGGGCCAAAGAGTGAACAAACACTTCCAACCAATCCACTATGCTAGCAAGATAATGACGGGGGCTCAATTGCATTATACCACTACCGAAAAAGAGCTTTTAGCTGTAGTGTATGCTTTTGAAAAATTCCGCCCCTATCTTGTCCTTTCTACCACCATCGTGCATACCGATCATTCCGCGTTGAAGTACTTGTTGATTAAGCAAGATTCTAAGCCAAGACTTCTTCGTTGGGTTTTGCTCCTTCAAGAATTTAAAATCGAAATTCGTGACAAGAAGGGTGCCGAAAACCTAGCCGCGGATCATCTAAGTAGACTTGAGGATCCTTATCAAGGGGATCATCCGAATCAAGAGATCAATGACTCTTTTCCCCTTGAGGCCTTAATGTCTATCAATTCCAATCTTGATAACACCCCGTGGTTTGCGGACATTGCAAACTACTTAGCGGGTGGAATTCTCAAGGAAGGGTTAACGTCCCAACAAAAGAAAAAGTTCTTTAAAGATATTGAACATTATTTCTGGGACGACCCTTACCTCTTCAAATAATGTGCTGATTTGATTATTCGTCGATATGTTGATGGGCCGGCAGCAGTACAAATCCTTGATGCTTGCCATAAAGGACCCACTGGTGGTCACTTTGGTCCCAATTACACCGCGAAGAAAGTATTCGACTCTGGATTTTATTGGCCCACCATTTATCGTGACGCTCACGACATGGTTAAACATTGTGATGCTTGCCAAAGACAAGGCAAGGTCACACATAAAGATGAGATGCCTCAAAATTTCATACAAGAATGTGAAATCTTTGATGTATGGGGCATCGACTTTATGGGGCCATTTCCATCATCTAAAGGGAACAAGTACATCCTCGTAGCCGTTGACAACGTTTCTAAATGGGTTGAAGCCAAGGCTCTCCCTACGAACGATGTGAGGGTGGTTGTGAACTTTTTGAAGCAACTTTTTACTCGATTCGGTGTTCCTCGTGCTATAATCAGTGACCGTGGGACTCATTTTTGCAATGATCAATTCGCAAGAGTCATGGCTAAGTACGGTGTCAATCACCGTCTTTCCACCGCTTATCATCCCCAAACCAATGGTCAAGCCGAGATATCTAACCGCGGATTGAAGCGAATTCTGGAGCGTACTATGGGAGAGCATCGTGCCTCGTGGGCCGATAAGTTAGATGATGCTTTGTGGGCTTTTCGTACCGCCTATAAGACGCCGATCGGTTGTACACCTTATCGTCTTGTGTACGGGAAAGCATGCCACCTCCCTATCGAGATGGAACATAAGGCATACTGGGCCTTGAAGTGGGCTAACTTTGACATCAACAAAGCCGATGATCTTTGGAAGATTCAACTCAACGAGCTTAATGAACTGAGGAATGAAGCTTACGAGAACTCACTAATCTACAAGGAGAAGACCAAGATCATCCATGATGCAAGGATTAAGAACCGAGAGTTCCACGTTGGTGATCAAGTCTTACTTTTTAACTCTCGACTGAAGATCTTCTCGGGCAAGTTGAAGAGCCGCTGGTCTGGTCCATTCACCATCGCCAAAGTCTTTCCCTATGGCACCATTGAGCTTTATCAGCCAAATGGGCCCAATTTTAAGGTGAATGGCCAGCGTGTGAAGTTGTACTTTGGTGAGGACATCTCTCATGAGATGATTCCATCCCTCACCACGTTTCCCATGAACTAGTTTTGGGTCGAGTCAGGCTCGTGACTCGGTGAACAAAAACAAGCGCTTCTCGGGAGGCAACCCGTGATCTATCCTTTACCGTTTTTCAAAATAAGTGTAGTGGGAGCCCCATATGTGTTTGTTGTCTTGTTTCTTCTTCTGTGCAGGGATTAAAGCTTCAACGATCCATTCTCGATGACTTTTGACGAACCGTGATCCCGTGTACCCGTCTTCCCGGTTCTATCCTAAAACTGTCGTGATTCAATATTTCATATCTTATATGTTCACTTTGAAATCACCATAGTTGTCCTTTCCTTAGCAAGATTTAAATAAAGTGCACAATGTCCTAAGTGTAGGGGAGTTTACTCCCACATGCTTAAACATTGAGTACAATGTTTATATCAAGTGTAGGGGGGACTTCTATCGAAGTAAGTGGTCTTTTCCATGAATTTGTCCTCATTTTAAGCGGAAAATTTGATTTTTCGACATTTTTCAAAATTTTTAATCTATTTTGGCCTAGTTGTATAGTTGTATTTTCCGTTGTTATGGTTATTTTCTTTCCTTGCTAGAATAAATTTTCAATAAAGGTGGTTTTAAAATTTTTCAAAGTCGTGAATATTTTGACTCAACCCGAGTTTACTTATCTAAGTTTACTCTAGCTAGTATCCTTAACGTGTTTAAGTCAAGTTTTGCTAGGCTTTTATATAGGGAACTTTAAAACGCGAAAGTCTTAACTCTCACGGGTTAAGAACAAGAACTTTTCGCAAGTTCCTATAATTGATCCTAGAGAGTCGTTTATCAAGGGAACTTTAAAATGCGGATTCTAAACTTGAAAAAGTCTAAGAGTTTGCAAGATCCTATAGATGACTCGAAAACCCAAAACTTTGATTTAATTGGCTAAGCATCCACGAGTCTCATTCCTTGAGATTTTAAATTGTGGAGAATAAGAGATGATAGAGTCAATTATAAGTTTGGTATTCTTTCGTGAATTTATGTGAGTTGATTATAAGCCTATTCTTCCATCACTTGCTAATAAATTTATCTGCAATAAATAAGGTTGTACGATTTGAAAAGTTACTTAGCTTCTAGCACAAGATTGTTTAAAAGTTGCTCGATATTAATTAGAGTTCATAGCCAAGGCATAACTTATTGAAGCGGGATGCGAAGATTGGCGAGTTCGAAAAGGCCCTAACAAGGCATGAGGGCTACATTTTGTTGCTAAAGATCCAAAAGTGATGTGAAGAATCATTTATCGAATATCAATATGAAGGATCGAGACACACGACGAAAAGCAAGTACTCCCCAAAAGATCATGGAGAAGTCTATCCGAAAAGACCCTAGCAAGGTATGAGGATAAATAGATCCAAGTCCTAAAAGGAGGCGGATCGTTGTATATCAAAGTCCAAAATAAAGATTGGAGAAAAATGAAGAAGTCGTGGTCCAAGTATGAAGAATCTCTCAAAACTTCAAGTGAATAAATTCCTATTATGAAGAGAAGACCATAATTTCAAGAACGTCTCTCAAAGATTTTGTGGAAACCTTGGTTTCCGGATCTTTTAAGCTACTAGAAATGATCATTGTTCATATGATTAAATAATCAAAGCGGAATTAGAACAACAATCATTAACAAGGTGTTTGGACACAATAACATGAATTAAAAACAATTGGATTGTTCATTATATTAATAACAAACAATCACTAGACGTGTATACATTGAATCCCACGTCTAGTGCACACACGCTTTAGGTTTACATTGTGAATGAATTGATATATTAAAACCTAAGACCCTTGGTTCCTTTTATAGTGTAAGGATTAGGGTTTACAAGAGATAAAATCAAATAAACAAGTAAATCTTCTATTTAAATAAACTTATGCAGAATATATCTTGCATGTTTATCTAAATAGAAGCTTCCATAAGCTTCTTTATCTACGTTTTGTCAATGCTTGAATTGCATGTGACAATGCTTGGATTGCACATGACAATGCTTGAGCCATCAACAACGCTGGATATGTTCTTGTCAACACCTAAATTGCTCTTGACAACGCTTAGACAATATCTTCATGTTTTCTTCGTTTTTGAGTTTCTGCCACATCAACTTTTTGATCTAACAATCTTCCCCTAGTTGATATCGGCAAAACTCTATGTGTATATCTTGTAAGTTGTACATGATCTTCAAATTGCTTCCCCTCAAGTGTAGCATGTATTTCTTCCCTTTTTGTCACATCAACAGGGAAGTAAACAATGTATGCAATCTTTGAAGATTCTCCAAATGTAGCTCTATGTAATGAGCTTGAAGAAAAATAAATAAAGTATTCTTGATGTAGAAGTAGAATAACCCAACCTTGTGTTCCATGTCTTGCACTATCCACGTGATGAAGAACTTATACCTATAGCAAATTATAAGTAGACCTCGATCCCTTGTCAATATTCTCATCCTTTGTGAGACACTGAGCACGATAATGTAACTCCTTCAAGTGTTATGACAAGCCTTCATCACCAACCATGTAAAGCACGAACAAGTTACCTTAAAAGTCAATGACTGGGAGTGCATGACTTTAAGATATGATAGAACACAAACTCGCGAAAATATTCTTCAAGCATCAAACTTACCATAAGAATTCTTCCCCTTAAGCCAACACCTCTTCATGACGAAACTTATTCTTCATATCATATGTAAAAGCTCTTAGACGGATAACTCTTTTACAAGGCTACCCCGATTACATAATCAAATCCAATAAATTACCTCACGAATTGTTGCTAACTCGCATTAAAATCATTAATCCCTTTTAAAAGTATCCGAGCCATAAATATCACCATGATATTCTGAATAAAAACAGAGATTCCATGTACCTTCGTGTGTATAATCCTCCTTTTTGTGTGCTCAAAACGTACTAATTTTCTCAAACAGCAGCCTTCCTTGTGTTGTCCAATATCCTCTTTATCCAAGATCTTTATCAGTTGTATTGTCCGATATCGGACAATACCTATCAGCGTTTGAATGATCATATATCGGACAACACTGTCAACCTGTCAGCTTTGACTTATTCTGTCAGCGTCAAAAGTACACTCGTCAGCGTCTATTCTCAAACTTGTCAGCGTAAATTCTTGTCAGCGGCTGACTTACTTTTGTCAACGGCTTGGCTCAACCGCTGACGTCATCTGCATCTTACAACAGCTATAATACTTGCCTTATGTCCTAATAATTTTCAAACATAAAGCCAGGAATACGTGTGACCTTAATTATCACCTAATCAAGTATAAACAAGATATATTTATATCTAAAAAAGGTAGACAATATTGCTGACCAATATACCTCAATCCCTAAGTTGTAGGGATTTACTCAGCCACACCCTTTTTGTCAAAGATAATCCCTGAAAAATAGCAAACATTGTTGTATCCTCGAATAGTGGTATATAGTGAAATCTTAACCCATGCTTTGTGAAGATTCACATGTCTTTAATAAGACTGCTCAAAAATAGGGTAGGATTACTTTTGAAACACGTACTGCTCTCCTTCTTCAGGCACATAGACATAGATCATGTCTCACTTTACAAATATAAGGTTTTTAAATAAGTCAAAACAGAATCACTTCTGTTGACAGAGTTCAACGTGAAAACCTGGTCCCATATTCACATCACGTTTTGTTTTCCTAAAAGTTAGGCAAAGTTCACGTGACCTTCCTTTTGTTATTTTCGTGGGACCCACAGCTTTATCAATACCTTATTATTTGATCAGTAAAGACCTATTGAACGTGAATGTAAAGAAACACAACAGTAACCTGTTTTCTTTTCTTGGTATGACCACCATTTGTATCTGCTACACTTTTCGTAAGCTCATAATATGTCATCAAACAGTATTGAACCCAGCTGTCATCATCTTGAATTCGAAACCCTAATATCTAGGATATATAACCATGCGGATTTAGGGTTTATGAGTTAAACCTTATAGAATCGAAAAGCATTATAGCAGCTACCACACAAATCCTCATCATACTAGGGTTCATTGTGGATCTATGAATCCACTCACCAAAGCTAGTATGACCCATAATAATCAGCAGCAACAACTAACAAATCTAGAGTTTATGTAAACCCTAAAAACGTATATCACTACTGCGGCCAACTTCGACGCCTAATAACTTTTGAATGAGGACTAATCAGAACAATCCCTCTGGTGGATATTTAGATATATGTATGTAGAACACACATATAAAATTTCGTGACGATCCGGTTCAATCGAAAGTTATGACCTTCTGAATACTGTTGCGCACACAAAAACGTCTAGAAAAACCCTAGACGGATTTTTCTTCTTTTCACCATACACGAACACCTTGTTGGTCCTAGCATCACGAGCCACGAGGCTCTGATACCAATTGTGGAAACCTTGGTTTCCAGATCTTTTAAGCTACTAGGAATGATCATTGTTCATATGATTAAATAATCAAAGCGGAATTAGAACAACAATCATTAACAAGGTGTTTGGACACAATAACATGAATTAAAAACAATTGGATTGTTCATTATATTAATAACAAACAATCACTAGACGTGTATACATTGAATCCCACGTCTAGTGCACACACGCTTTAGGTTTACATTGTGATGAATTGATATATTAAAACCTAAGACCCTTGGTTCCTTTTATAGTGTAAGGATTAGGGTTTACAAGAGATAAAATCAAATAAACAAGTAAATATTCTATTTAAATAAACTTATGCAGAATATATCTTGCATGTTTATCTAAATAGAAGCTTCCATAAGCTTCTTTGTCTACGTTTTGTCAATGCTTGAATTGCATGTGACAATGCTTGGATTGCACATGACAATGCTTGAGCCATCAACAACGCTGGATTTGTTCTTGTCAACGCCTAAATTGCTCTTGACAACGCTTAGACAATATCTTCATGTTTTCTTCGTTTTTGAGTTTCTGCCACATCAACTTTTTGACCCAACAGATTTGAAGTATGAAGTCGCTGCCAAATATCGGTCCGAGAAAGGTCTCAAATCGTGAAACGAGTTATGCCAAGATATGAACTTTTTGAGGTCCCGAGAAGCAGTTTTAAAAGGTTTTATCCTTTGGCTAACTATTGATTAAATCGTCCCACTTTATTTTCAGCCTAAATAACTATCAAAATAAGTCAAACAATGCATCTTCGTGATCATTCAAGACAAAAATAAAATATAAGAGATACACCTAGGAATAAGGGAATCTAAGTGAATAATTGGGCCACATGAGTTCGTGTTAGTTTGCTAACTTATAATAACAATGATCTCGTTTTTAAGCTTGGTATGGGGAACGTGAAACTTGAGAATGATGAACATTCATGACAACCAAAAACCCCAATGTAAGTCTTTGATTTCTTACTTATTTTGTTCTTTTAGTGTTTAGTATTTAATAAAGGCCAAAGTGGGTTATCTATGATAAAAGAATGTAAACCGTGCTTTGAAATTAGTGCATTGTATGAGGACATTGCAATGGTCAAGTGTAGGGGATTTAATAAGTGTGAAAACACTTATCCTTTTACCACTTATTGTCAATAATAACAAGACCAAAACGTGTATTTTATGTCGTAAAAGTCGGAATTATGCGTGGTTTGTGTTTTTATTATGTTTTAGGACCAAAAGATGCAAAAGGAAGAAAACATGGGCTATCACGGGCTTTTATCAAATAAAAAGACTAAAGACGAAGTCGAAAGATCGATAATGCAAAAAGAACGGAAGTCCAAGGCCAATTCTGAAGATTTATCGAAGAAAAAGTCTAAAGACGGAAGTTTAATGAAGTCGAAGAACTCAAGTCTAATTATAGAAGAAAATTATAAGACAAGTTCAACTTATATCGACAAATCCCGAGACGACATCGAGAAAGACAAAGAAATTAAGTCGAGTCGAGACGAGAAGAAAGAAATTAGATAGCTTAAGCATGTAATCTCCCCACCTCCTATAAATACCCTCCTAATATGTCATTAGGATGGTGTTAGGTGTTTTAGTTTTAAATAGTTGTAGTTTAATTTTTAAGTGTGTTTATTTTCTTTCTCTACTTTTTCTTTCAAACTTATTAATCTTTACATTAATCTTGTAATCCTTGGATATTAATCTTTAATCAATCAAGCTTATTTTCTTAATTCTCATTCTACCTTTCTTAATCTTTTATTTAATACTGATAATCTTGTAGTTTTATTTTAATCTTGTTGATGGTTTGATTGTTTAGCTTATTTGGTTGTGCTTATTAAATTGGTGATCTTAAAAGTTTTTATAAAAAGTGCTTTTTGATTTCTAGCTTATTTAATGTTTTAAAAGTTTTTAAATTTTAGCTTATTCATCTGTTTCTAAAAATCTTTTGGTTTAACTTTTTGCAAAGTGCTTATTGGGATATAGCTTATTTTTCCAAGTCTCGAATTCTTAAAACCCTCTTATTCCGGATAAGGAAATTAATTCCTTATTCTGGATAAGAATCGTTGTAGTCTATTTTTGCGGATAAGCAGTTTAACACCTTCGTATTCCGGATAAGGGATTAAGGCCCTTATTCCGGATATAGCTACATTTCAAGTTATTCAGGATAAGCCTCAGTTAAGTTTTCCGGATATGCACATTATCCAGTTATTCCGGATAAGCCCCACTTAATTATTCCGAATAGAGCTTCAAAATCATTTATTCCGGATAGTGTAGTATTCCGGATAGAAGTTGGATTAGATATTCCGGATAAGGAGCTCAACAGTTATTCCGAATAGTGGATTCTTCATTTATTCCGGATATCGTCAGAAAGTTATTCCGGATAGTGGTCATCTGCATATTCCGGATAAGCAATCGAAATTTATTCCGGATAAGGTTCAACATAGAAGGATTCCGGATAAAGCCACGAGTTAGTCTTTTTCTGGATAAGGGCTCGAAGATTATTCCGGATAAAGGGTCGAGTATTATTCCGGATAAGCTACACTTCAGATATTCCGAATAAGCTTCCTGTCCCCTATTCCGGATTTCATTCCGGATAAGCCTCCTTTCTACAATCCGGATATTATTCCGGATTAGGGTTTATTTCTACAGTTTTTTGAATTTTACTTTTCCCGCCTTTTTACTTAGCTTATTTCTAACTTGTCTTATTTTAGTTTAAATCTTTAAAGTTTACATTTTTATAAGTTTTAATCATTTGCTTTTCAATTCAAAAGTCTTCATTTTTAGCTTTCATCTTTATTTACTCAACGATATTTTCATTTTTAGTTTAAAATAGATAACCAAACCATTTTATTTTCCACCAAGAACAATTGAGTCGCACTTCCTTCCAATAATCAATTCGAAAATATCGGACGATAACTCTTTCATAACTAAGTGAAAACCTAGTTATTACATGCCGTCTACACGAGACTACTTTTGGTTCAACCCGAAGGTCACTATCGAGAACCGTAGACGAGGTCGAACTGACCCGCTAGACCTCGTAACACTCGAAACAGTTTCATGACCCTTACTTCGAACCCAATTTTATCCTATCAAACGACATTGATTTATAAAACTTAAAACACCTACTTATTAACCACCCGACTAGCTACCCAACGATACTTGCAGTTTACCTCGCGAGCTACTATTGAACCCGTTAACTCCGCCGCAAAACTATCGAAATTACCCCTTTTCGTGCATGTTTTCAAAGTGATTTCTGACTACATTTTCTATGTTCTATGTTTCCTCTAACACGACACATATGTTTCCTTAAAAGAGATGGTAATTTTCATTTCAAAACAATTTAATTTATGATTAATACATTTACTAAGTTTGTTTAGTTTACTTAATTAATATAATTCTTTTCTAATAAAAATATAATGTGTATTTAGGATATTTGACCCATCAAATGATCTAACAAAATAAACTGTCTTGACTGCGATGTGTCCAATATTGCTAAATATATCCTGATTAAATGACTACGTTATTATAAAACGTTAAATGTTTACAAAAGGTTAAAATCGTTGATTCCTTTTTAAAAAAAAACTTCAAGCACATACTAGGGGACTAAATGCTACGATTATTTCCGTGTTACATGTAGTAATACATATCTTATTTAACTTAGGTCACGAATTGTTTCGGGCTATTATTTCTTCACGTCTATGTTGTGCTATTTTACCGTTGCTATTGCTTCGAGGTGATTTCATAGCCCCTTTTTTTACTACTTATGTTTTGTTTCTAAACACGGGGTGAGATTTTATATGGTGGAACACATTCATTTAAAATTGTATGCAATCCAGAACTTGTATGCTATCCAGAACTTGTATGCTATCCAGATCTTGTATGCTTTCCAAAACTTGATGATTTCCAACAGTTTTTCATTATTATTATTGCTTTTAGTCTATAGCCCTTAAGTTTCCTCTCCTGATCATGAACCATTAATTTACTTCTGTTGCTAAGCGCGAATGTTGTGGGTGGATCCATCGGGACTGACAATCCCCGTCCCATGTTGCGGTTGTTTAACCATTGACGCATTACATTTGTTTTGTTACTTGAGTATTTAGGTTGAATACTCACTAGAGGAACTTACATTGAGTTAAGCTTCGGTTCATGAACTAAATAGAAATAATAATGGTTTCGGACTATGGTTATCGTACGTAACCATTTTCTCTATTTCTTATTTTACAAATGAATACTTGTGTTCCACACCTTTACTGCTACACCTATGAATATTACTTAACTTTGTATTGACGATTTTACATGTTTAATATCAGGTATTAATACTTAGCTTTGCTTGGATGGGAGCCCGCAAGATATTATCGTAGCTTGGAGATTTCTGTGTATGTTTAAACTTCGGTTTCGGTAAAAACTATCAGAAGTTTATCATATATTCTTGGTAACTATATGTTACAAAACGATAATTAAATAATATATTTTTCCACTTATAAAAATAAGGGACCCTTTGTTTAAAACTTTGATCTTTTATGATGTAATGTAAATGTCTTTTATTACGTCATTTTCAGGGCATTTTATAATTTATTGTTACTTGTACCATGACGTGTTACCCCCTTGCTACCTAGTTGTTCCCTTGTCTGATTTTGGGGGTCTCACAGATTGGTATCAGAGCAATGGTTATAGGGAACTGAGTCATTTTTAAAACTTAGTCTATAACCGAAAGTTCAAATATTTCATGTTTCTAAGTGTCAAACACAGAATCTGCCATTGTTCTTCGATATCTACGCGATAACTCTCTAATCCTTATTATTTACTTTTAATTATCGTTGTAGTATTTCATATCTTGATTACATTTTGAAATATTACATTGCCCTAATGACGATAATTACTATCTCTTTTCAAAGACTACGTGCTTCATGAATTTTCATTAGATACTTGATTACATATGCCCTTATTGTATTTCTTAAATTCTTGTTCATGTAAACTTGATCTTGTTACCATGACTTTATATTGTTATGATATTACATACTTGTATTCGGAGCGAGTGTGCTGCCGACTTTTCATACTCACTTTTCTGAGTGCTATTGCTATTTCGTCTATGTGTGGTACGACTGACCTCATATACTCGTTCGTTTTGAACCACTTGTTTTTCTTGACTCACTGTTACATGTTGTGTATACTATCGTGATACCATTGTTCGGGATTAAAAAAGTGTTGCTTTCAATGAAACTTTGGACTTTCATTTTCTACCCTGTGCATTACTTCCATTGTTAGACCCCTTTAAGATATCTATTTAGATATCCAAATTGTTTTCCGACCATCTGTGATTGGATGCTTTGAAAATTAGTCTGTAGATCATTGTGTAGCTCAATGTGTCTCCGAAAAAGACTAAACAATAGCGTGTGAGTCACACATCTCGAAGCATTCCTTGAAATCCGTGTCGAATGATATTGTGGGTTTTCGTAACCTTGATTGACCTTTACGTCACTATTTTACACGACACTCGTATATCGATTAAATTTCTTATTTCATTGACCATTCTACGTTTCGACTTCGAATTACAACGTCCGTTTGTATCTTAAAAACACCATCGTCATCTTGTAATTCATCCTCTATTATGTGGCGATTGTTTGGAATAGGATTCTACTTCTATAAACTTGTACCCTCCTCTTTCATTAAACCTCTTCGCTCCAGGAGTACGACTTGTTAATGTTCCATTTCTTTCTTGGTATGTCTTGTGATTTTGAAAAATCATACCGCCAAAAGACTTTCTTGCATTGCATCTTGAAATCGAAGGCACGAATGTCATGCGCGATTTTTGATTTCTTAGATTATCGTTGGTATTCTTAAACCGTTTTTATACTATGTTTTCTTTATACGCTTAATTATACAAACTATTTATTTTTGTATGGAATCCACAAATCATGTGTGTATATAAACTCCGGGTCGTTATGAAGTTTGATTAAAAATATACTTTGTGCAGAAACATTACATGTAATTTAACGATGTCGAGAAAATATTTTTATAAACTTTAGACATAAAATTTGACCCGTAAATCTTAAAAACGAGCAAGTTACACTTATTTGAAATTGTAAAATTTAAGAACTTATTTTTGCGTATTTTTAAAATATCATTTTGTTGATAGATTTGATGCGAGGGCATTTTCGTCTATTTTTGACCTGTTTCAATTCCCGAGTAAAACTGGAAAGTTGTTCAAAACATCGTTTTACACCCAACTGCTATAGACTTCGAGTCTTGACAATGTCATTTAGTGATACAACTGGTCAGGTCAGACCCCAAAAAGTCAAACTTAAAGGTCAAAACTGATAGAATCTAAAAAATATGGTTCGAAACGTTTTTGAGTTCATGTGAGCTCGTAAAACTTTAACTAATGATATTTTACCACTAAAAACATTCTTTGCATTAAACGTTTAAAAATAGTAACTCTGAGTTCGGTCATACATACATATATCTTGAACTTTTGGAACCAAGTGATTTGATAAACCGATAATGAACTATATGTTTCGAAAAATGTGTACATTTTTATGCATCACTATTTACGTGTTAAATTCCTATAAATAGAAACTTTTCGGAGTAGTTGTATCATTCGAAACTGATGATCTAGTTTTCTAAAAAACATATTTATGTCAAATAAATTACAATGTGAGCATATATGAATTTCCTTTATCTTTTATTTTATGCATGACATATTTGTCATTATATATTATCCTTCTTTTCTTCCATCGTACCACTGATTTGGGCCAAGATTTGAAGTTCTTGCTTTCATGTCGTTCGTTATCATTTTGGCGCGTGTCTCATGACGACTCCAACTAAACCTTTTAAAACCATATCACCTTGTAACCATGTTGCAGATTTTCTTATCAATTACTCTTTATTACTCTCGTGTAACCCACTCGCTATTTTTTATTATGATGTTATCATGTCACCATGTAAATTGGACTGGTATTGTTTGCGAACCGTTTTACAAAATGTTCTACATTGGTCATTGTTTTACGATGAATTTTCACAAATTGTTCAACATAGATATTATAAAAGAATTTTTATTACATCAAAGGTGTTGATTTAAATATCAAGCCGGCGAAGAGTTTCATAAATTATTTTGATTCATGCTTTTATAAATGGCATTATATACATATTTTAAATCATATGACATGTAATACTGGTTTGACGAAGCTGAGCATCGCAGTGCTAGTCCTAAATTATGCATGGCCTGATCACCTATGCGTAATTTAGAAGGAGCCATACAAGGCCAAATAGTAGTCACCTTAAATATTTGACCAAGAATCAACTTTTTACTTATGTTCTTTAAAAAGTTAGATAAAATAAAGTTTTGAAAACATTTACATCTTATGCGAGTAGCACCAGTTCGCGACATACACATATGAACCCTTATCTTTTCTTGAATGAATTACGTGCCTGCAAGTACATGTTCTTTACTCAACGATCTTTGTTCTACTTATTACCTCATTTTCTCTGATAATACAATTTTATTTACAGTTCGTCAAATTACCGACCATTGATACCAGACTTGGAAGTTTCAATGTTTTTATGCTTCTTCATCGACCAACCTTCTTTATCTATTTTGGTAGACCTTCGAAACGTCTCTGGACGCTAATAACGATTTTATGACTAAACGTGGATAATGATTTTCTATATCCGTCATAATGTGTGTCAGACTCTATCGTCTCTAAATTTGTTCCTGTGAACCATGCGTTGTCTTTGATCTCTAATTACTTATGTTCATTTTACTGGAATTACTCACAAGTGACCTCTTAAGAATTTTCGTTGATTCAAAAATTGTTGTGTGGCTTTTCTCTTTCAATCGTGTATCGACCACCGAGAAATTGATAATCCGTTGTTGGTGACACCAACCACACTCGTGAATTAATCACTCGCTAAATCCATTGTTTCTTATTGTCTTTATCATCGATGCATCTATTCTATCATGTTCGTTAAGAAATGGTACGAATTTCGTTTTATTCCCTCCTGATTTTGTTTGCATACTAATCATTGACTATTATTTACTTCATATTCGTTTTCAATCTCGTCACCTTTTGAAAACCCGAATATGTCCCATGTTTACCATTTGATGCATTAAACGCCTTTATAGAATTCTGTAGATTATTATAAATTTCTAAGAAAATTTTACACATTTTACCAAGTGTTTAAATTACCAAAATAACCATGACAAAAAAAGGTCGAATCTATATATCCTCATTTATATAATTATAACTATTGTTTAAAAGAACACCGTGCCTTATCTTTTAAACTATTTGATTTTATCATATCGATTTAATTTACATTTCTATTAATAATTCTAAATAATTTGGAAATTTTATTTTCTCTAATCGTAACAATAAACCCGAGTTTTAACAATAATTTCATACAGTCATCCAAAAGCTCTTAAGTCGATCAAAATAATTATTTTGAACTATTTTACTTGTACTTTGAAATCCTTATCAAGAACAAGATTTAGCGTTTATCATGTTTATTCTATTTCTAAATACCCTCTCGTATTTAAAGACCAGTTCAAAGCAAAGTATCCTTATTTGTTCCCGTCTCTTTCCATCTTCAGTTGAACTCTGAGGGACCAGAGTTCCTTTAGGGGGGTCGACTATGAGAACTAGTATTTTTCTCGGTAATTAAATTATTCTTTTATTCGTACTTCTCGATTTTATAATGTTTTACTTGTTCCTCGTTACTTTTTCATACGTAAATCCTAGGATCTCGAGAATTTTAATTAAATTATATTTTAATTATTTTCTTATCATTGATAATATTTTATTCGGAATTATAAAAAAAATAAAATTATTTTTCCATATTTATTTACTGTAGTAACCCAAAATTTAAAATCAACATTTAGACTGAGCTCTAATTCTATTCCTAATATCCGGACAATATTTATTACCCGACTTTTAAATGTCATGTTCGTTCTATAAATAATATGAAATTCTTGACTAAACGGCAAGGTTAAGTTTTTAACGTATGGAATACGTGTCAATTATTATTTATCGACAAGGTCTACGCCCGTTAACAACCGTAAATATTCTCGTTATGACATAGAAATATTTTCTATTCTCGTCATTTTTTTCTTCTTTTTTCTCGTTTTACGGGCATTCTTCGTAATTTACGTTAAGCCTTTAAGCATCATTCGTTTATCCAAGCGTTAACGTTTATTTTATAAGCCTCGTTTAATTATCAAAATATCAGTGTTATCCGAATGTCGATGTTTTTATTTTATATTGAGCATTTATTTTTCGTGTTTAACGCGTATCTCTCAAATTTTGTAACGTTTAAAACATCGGGTTTCGAGAGTACCCGCTTTAATATATTGTGGGACAAAATTTATATAAATTTCATCCCACATCTACTTTCCTCACGCCACATATGTATCTGCATTTGAGATTTGTCAAGTTGTTTTGACAGGTGTCTATAGTTGGTATCTTAGAACCAATAGATATTTGCTTATCTAGTAAGAAAATAACCGACAATTTCTTTTGTTCTTTTAATTTTCTGCCATTAACCTCAACACAACTCAACACATCTTTTTTTTCTTTGTCTTCTCCATTGTGCGCCAGAAGATAAACCACATCAACATAAAAAATCCATTCATTCTCCCTTGTGGGTTCCCATCTCTGTTGAGCTCGATGTGGGCAAGTCGAAGCAACAAATTAAACAACCCTTTGTTGATTTGTACGTGACCACAAGATTAACGACAAGAAGTCGTGCGTTGTTTGATTTGGTTGTGAGCGGTATTTGAAGCTTCTTGGTCGTAGGAGTGGCTTGGTTCGTCGATGGTGCTGAAGCGAAACAAGGGTTTCGTTGTGTCTAGCGTCAAGCCACGTACGCCATAGTTCCAAGCTTTGTGAGTTGAATACCCATGTTCTTTATTTATCTTATGCATGTGAGTCCCATTAGTTATCGTGCTTGAGCAAACTAAAAGATTTAAAAAGTTAACATAATAACATGTAACTTCTTATGAGAAAACAATTTTATTTTGTATACTTACTAGTCGGTGATGAAAACGAAAACTTGGCTTTCCTCGCTGCGTTGTGAGTGTGATTTTGGATTTTGGTTGTATCATGTTAAGGAAAGGCTTGTGAACCTTGAAAAATAGGAAGTAAAAGCGTTTCACAGTAAAGAGAACTTATGCACAAAAACACTTTTATTTCCGTAGTTCGTAGTAGTCACTTTGACCCTCGATTTGACCCATGAAATCTGACCCGTAATATTAGAGCTCAAAAGCACCTTCCAGCAGACCTGCCAACGTTCTTTTGCCCTTGAATCACTTAATTTCACCAAGTATTGAATGAAATATCACCCTTTGAAACAGTTGCAACTCGCCACCTTTCGACCCATATTTTACCCTCGAAACGACCTTGCCCCGAGACCGTCACATGACGAAAGTTGTAGATGGCCATGCCGTCTACACGAGACTAGTTTTGGTTCAACCCGAAGGTCACTATCGAGAACCATAGACGAGGTCGAAACTGACCCGCTAGACCTCGTAACACTCAAAACAGTTTCATGACCCTTACTTCGAACCCAATTTTAACCTATCAAACGACATCGATTTATAAAACTTAAAACACCTCGCGAGCTACTATTGAACCCGGTATCTCCGCCGTAAAACAGTCGAACCAACCTTTTTTATCTATTTTGGTAGACCTTCGAAACGTCTCTGGACGCTAATAACGATTTTATGACTAGACGTGGATAATGATTTTCTATATCCGTCATAATGTGTGTCAGACTCTATCGTCTCTAAATTTGTTCCTTTGAACCATGCGTTGTCTCCGCTCTCTAATTACTTATGTTCATTTTACTGGAATTACTCACAAGTGACTTCTTAAGAATTTTCGTTGATTCGAAAATTGTTGTGTGGCCTTTCTCTTTCAATCGTGTATCGACCACCGAGAAATTGATAATCCGTTGTTGGTGACACCAACCACACTCGTAAATTAATCACTCGCTAAATCCATTGTTTCTTATTGTCTTTATCATCGATGCATCTATTCTATCATGTTCATTAAGAAATGGTACGAAGTTCGTTTTATTCCCTCCTGATTTTGTTTGCATACTAATCATTGGCTATTATTTACTTCATATTCGTTTTCAATCTCATCACCTTTTGAAAACCCGAATATGTCCCATGTTTACCATTTGATGCATTAAACGCCTTTATAGAATTCTGTAGATTATTATAAATTTCTAAGAAAATTTTACACATTTTACCAAGTGTTTAAATTACCAAAATAACCATGACAAAAAAGGTCGAATCTATATATCCTCATTTATTTAATTATAACTAGTGTTTAAAAGAACACCGTGCCTTATCTTTTAAACTATTTGATTTTATCATATCGATTTAATTTACATTTCTATTAATAATTATAAATAATTTGGAAATTTTATTTTCTCTAATCGTAACAATAAACCCGAGTTTTAACAATAATTTCATACAGTCATCCAAAAGCTCTTAAGTCGATCAAAATAATTATTTTGAACTATTTTCCTTGTACTTTGAAATGCTTATCAAGAACAAGATTTAGCGTTTATCATGTTTATTCTATTTCTAAATACCCTCTCGTATTTAAAGACCAGTTCAAAACAAAGTATCCTTATTTGTTCCCGTCTCTTTCCATCTTCAGTTGAACTCTGAGGGACCAGAGTTCCTTTAGGGGGGTCGACTATGAGAACTCATATTTTTCCCGGTAATTAAATTATTCTTTTATTCGTACTTCTCGATTTTATAATGTTTTACTTGTTCCTCGTTACTTTTTCATACGTAAATCCTAAGATCTCGAGAATTTTAATTAAATTATATTTTAATTATTTTCTTATCATTGATAATATTTTATTAGGAATTATAAAAAAAATATTTTTATTTTTCCATATTTATTTACTGTAGTAACCCGAAATTAAAAATCAACATTTAGAACGAGCTCTAATTCTATTCCTAATATCCGGACAATATTTATTACCCGACTTTTAAATGTCATGCTCGTTCTATAAATAATATGAAATTTTTTACTAACCGACAAGGTTAAGTTTTTAACGTATGGAATACGTGTAAATTGTTATTTATCGACAAGGTCTACGCCCGTTACCAACCGTAAATATTTTCGTTATGACATATAAATATTTTCTATTCTCGTCATTTTTTTCTTTTTTTTCTCGTTTTACGGGCATTCTTCGTAATTTACGTTAAGCCTTTAAGCATCATTCGTTTATTCGAGCGTTAACGTTTATTTTATAAGCCTCATTTAATTATCGAAATATCAATGTTATCCGAATGTCGATGTTTTTATTTTATATTGAGCGTTTATTTTTCGTGTTTAACGCGTATCTCTCAAATTTTGTAACGTTTAAAACATCGGGTTTCGAGAGTACCCGCTTTAATATATTGTGGGACAAAATTTATATAAATCTTCATCCCACATCTACTTGCCTCATGCCACATATGTATCTACATTTGAGATTTGTCAAGTTGCTTTGACAGGTGTCTATAGCTGGTATCTTAGAACCAATAGATGTTTGCTTATCTAGTAAGAAAATAACCGACAATTTCTTTTGTTCTTTAATTTTCTGCCGTTAACCTCAACACAACTTAACACATCTTTTTTTTCTTTGTCTTCTCCATTGTGCGCCACAAGATAAACCACATCAACATAAAAAAATCCATTCATTCTCCCTTGTGGGTTCCCATCTCTGTTGAGTTTGATGTGGGCAAGTCGAAGCAACAAATTAAACAACCCTTTGTTGATTTGTACGTGACCACAAGATTAACGACAAGAAGTCGTGCATTGTTTGATTTGGTTGTGAGCGGTATTTGAAGCTTCTTGGTCGTAGGAGTGGCTTGGTTCGTCGATGGTACTGAAGCGAAACAAGGGTTTCGTTGTGTCTAGCGTCAAGCCACGTACGCCATAGTTCCAAGCTTTGTGAGTTGAATACCCCATGTTCTTTATGTATCTTATGCATGTGAGTCCCATTAGTTAGCGTGCTTGAGCAAACTAAAAGATTTAAAAAGTTAACATATTAACATGTAACTTCTTATGAGAAAACAATTTTATTTTGTAAAATTACTAGTCAGTGATGAAAACGAAAATATGGATTTCCTCGCTGCGTTGTGAGTGTGATTTCGGATTTTGGTTGTATCATGTTAAGGAAAGGCTAATGAACCTTGAAAAATAGGAAGTAAACGCGTTTCACAGTAAAGAGAACTTATGAACAAAAACGCTTTTATTTCCGTAGTTCGTAATAGTCACTTTGACCCTCGATTTGACCCATGAAATCTGACCCGTAATATCAGAGCTCAAAAGCACCTTCCAGCAGACCTACCAACGTTCTTTTGCCCTTGAATCACTTAATTTCACCAATTATTGAATGAAATATCACCCTTTGAAACAGTTGCAACTCGCCACCTTTCGACCCATATTTTACCCTCGAAACGACATTCCCCCGAGACCGTCACATGACGAAAGTTGTAGATGGCCATGCCGTCTACACGAGACTACTTTTGGTTCAACCCGAAGGTCACTATCGAGAACCGTAGAAGAGGTCGAAACTGACCCGCTAGACCTCGTAACACTTGAAATAGTTACATGACCCTTACTTCGAACCCAATTTTAACCTATCAAACGACATCGATTTATAAAACTTAGAACACCTACTTATTAACCACCCGACTAGCTACCCATCAATACTTGCAGTTTACCTCGCGAGCTACTATTGAACCCGTTATCTCCGCCGCAAAACTGTCGAAATTACCCCTTTTACGTCAAGAGTAAAGACGAGGTGCATGTTTTCAAAGTGATTTATGACTGCATTTTGTATGTTCTATGTTTCCTCTAACACGACACATATGTTTCCTTAAAAGAGACGGTAATTTTCTTTTCAAAACAATTTAATTTATGATTAATACATTTACTAAGTTTATTTAGTTTACTTAATTAATATAATTCTTTTCTAATAAAAATATAATGTATATTTAGGATATTTGACCCATCAAATAATCTAACAAAATAAACTGTCTTGACTGTGAAGTGTCCAATATTGCTAAATATATCCTGATTAAATGACTACGTTATTATTAAACGTTAAATGTTTACAAAATGTTAAAATCGTTGATTCCTTTTAAAAAAACTCAAGCATATACTAGGGGACTAAATGCTACGATTATTTCCGTGTTGCATGTATAGTAATACATATCTTATTTAACTTAGGTTACGAATTGTTTCGAGCTATTTTTTCTTCACGTCTACATTGTGTTATTTTACCGTTGCTATTGCTTCGAGGTGAGTTCATAGCCCCTTTTATTTACTACTTATGTTTTGTTTCTAAACACGGGGTGAGATTTTATATGGTGGAACACACTCATTTAAAACTGTATACTGTCCAGAACTTATATGCTATCCAGAACTTGTATGCTATCCAGATCTTGTATGCTTTCCAAAACTTGATGATTTTCAACAGTTTTTCATTAATATTATTGCTTTTAGTCTATAGCCCTTATGTTTCCTCTCCTGATCATGAACAGTTAATTTACTTGTGTTGCTAAGCGTGAATGTTGTGGGTGGATCCATCGGGACTGACAATCCCCGTCCCATGTTGCGGTTGTTTAACCATTGACGCTTTACATTTGTTTTGTTACTTGAGTATTTAGGCTGAATACTCACTAGAGGAACTTACATTGAGTTAAGCTTCGGTTCATGAACTAAATAGCAATAATAATGGTTTCGGACTATGGTTATCGTACGTAACCATTTTATCTATTTCTTATTTTACAAATGAATGCTTGTGTTCCACACCTTTACTGCTAAACCTATGAATATCACTCAACTTCGTGTTGACGATTTTACATGTTTAATCTCAGGTATTAATACTTAGCTTTGCTTGGATGGGAGCCCGCAAGATATTATCGCGGCTTGGAGATTTCTGTGTTTGTTTAAACTTCGGTTTTGGTAAAAAACTATCAGAAGTTTATCATATATTCTTGGTAACTATATGTTACAAAACGATAATTAAATAATATATTTTTCCGCTTATAAAAATCTAGGACCCTTTGTTTAAAACTCTGATCTTTTATGATGTAATGTAAATGTCTTTTATTACGTCATTTTCAGGGCATTTTATAATTTATTGTTACTTGTACCATGACGTGTTACCCCCTTGCTGCCTAGTTGTTCCCTTGCCTGATTTTGGGGGTCTCACATTGCATAAGTCGAAATAATGAATCTATATCTAAGTCGGGATAAGGGTTTTAAAATCCGGATAAGGAACAAAATTAAGCAAAAATGAAAATAAGCTAAAATCTAATAAGCACTTAATCAAAAATCTAACCAAACTAATTTTAAGAAAAAGCTAATAAGCCACAAATTAAAAACTTTAAAAACTCTAAATAATCAAAAAATTAAAAATGAACTTTTAAAAGATTAAACTATTTAAAACACTTTATTAAAAATAAGAAAATCACACAATAAGCAAATAAGCACAATAATCTAAAACATCAAACATATGAAAATCAATAAGCACAATCAAACAAACACATCAATCAAACAATCAACAAGATTAACAAACTACATGATTATCTAAATCAAACAAAAGATTAAAAAGAAGAAAGGTAGAATGAGAATGATTTATGAAAAGCTTGAAATTAAGATAAAGATTAAAGATTCAAATACAAGATTAATATGAAAAGCTTGAAAACTAGAAAGTAATTTAATCTACTCCTAAAACATAAAATAAAACTATCTAAAATTAACGAACTAACACCTCTTAATGAAGGATTAGGAGGGTATTTATAGGAGGAGGGGAGGAGTGTTTTTTTCTTCTCTCTTTGTTTTTTCGTCTTTTAATTTCTTCGTCTTCTCGACTTTGTCTCGGGATTTGTCGAATGATAAAATGAACTTGTCTTCTAATTTTCTTCTATTATTAGACTTGGTTCTTCGACTTCGTCAAACTTCCGTCTTTAGACTTTTTCTTCGATAAATCTTCAGAATAGGCCTTTGGCTTCCTTTCTTTTTGCACTCTTGATCTTTTGACTTCGTCTTTTGTCTTTTTCTTTGATAAAAGCCCGTGAAAGCCCGTGTTTTCTTCCTTTTTCATATTTTGGTCCTAAAACACAACAAAAACACAAACCACGCATAATTCCGATTTTTACGACATCAAATACACGTTTTGGTCTTGTTTTTATTATAATTAAGTGGTAAAAGGATAAGTGTTTTCACACTTATTAAATCCCCAACACTTGACCATTGCAATGCCCTCATGCAATGCATTAATTACAAAGCAAGATTTACATTTCCCATCATAATTAACCCACCTTGGCCTTTATTAAACACAAGACATTAAGGAAACTTAAAAAGATAGAAGATCACAAAATGTTTGAAGTAAGAAAACAAGTAAAGAGATCAAAGACTTACATTAGAGCTTTGGTGTCATGAATGTTTATCACCCTCAAGTTTCACGTTCCCTATACTAAGCTTAAAAACGAGATCATTGTTATTATAAGTTATTAAATCTAACACTTACTCATGTGGCTCAATTATTTACTTAGACTCCCTTATTCCTAGGTGTATCTCTTATATTTTATTGTTGTCTTGAATGATCACGAGGATGCATTGTTGACTTATTTCGATAATTTATTTAGGCTAAAAATAAAGTAGGACGATTTAATCAATAGTTAGCCAAAGGATAAAATCTTTTAAAACTGCTTCTCGAAACCTCAAAAAGTTCATATCTTGGCATAACTCGTTTCATGATTTGAGACCTTTCTCGGATTGATATTTGGCATTGACTTCATACTTCGAATCTTAAGAGATGATCTTGAAATAATGGTCTTCTCTTCATAATAGGGATTTCTTCACTTAAAGTTTTTGTGAGATTCTTCATACTTGGACCACGACTTCTTCATTTTTCTCCAATCTTTATTTGGGATTTTGATATACAACGATCCGCCTCCTTTTAGGACTTGGATCTATTTATCCTCATACCTTGATAGGGTCTTTTCGGATAGACTTATCCATGATCTTTAGGGGAGTACTTGCTTTTCTTCGTGTGTCTTGATCCTTCATATTGATTTTTGATAAATGATTCTTCACATCACTTTGGATCTTTAGCAACAAAATGTAGCCCTCATGCCTCGTTAGGGCCTTTTTGGACTCGCCAATCTTCGCATCCCGCTTCAATAAGTTATGCCTTGGCTATGAACTCTAATTAATACCGAGCAACTTTTAAACGATCTTGTGCTAGAAGCTAAGTAACTTTTCAAATCGTACGACCTTATTTATTGCAATTATTTATTTAACAAGCGATGGGAGAAAAAGCTCATAATTAACTCACATAAATTCATGAAAGAATACCAAACTTATAATGGACTCTATCATCTCTCGTTCTCCATAATTTAAAATCTCAAGGGATGAGATTCGTGGATGCTTAGCCTATTAAATCAAAGTTTTGGGTTTTCAAGTCATCTATAGGATCTTGCAACTTTTTAGACTTTTTCAAGTTTAGAATTTGCATTTTAAAGTTCCCTTGATAAACGAATTTCTAGGATCAATTATAGGAACTTGCAAAAAGTTATTGTTCTTAACCTATATGAGTTAAGACTTTCACATTTTAAAGTTCCTTATATGAAAGTCCAGCGAAACTTGATTTAAACACGTTAAGGATACTTGCTAGAGTAAACTCAAATAAGTAAACTCGGGTAGAGTCAAAAGATTCATGACGAGCCTAATATATCAAAGATATCGAAACTCATTAAAACAATTTATTAAAATTTATTCTAATGAAAGAAAATAACGATAACAAAGGAAAATACAACTAGGCCAAAATAGATTAAAAATTTTGAAAAATGTCGAAAAATCAATTTTCCGGTTAAAATGAGGACATATTTATGGAAAAGCCCACTTAACTTCGATAGAAGTCCCCCTACACTTAAGATAAACATTGTCCTCAATGTTTAAGCATGTGGAAGTAAACTCCCCTACACTTAGGACATTGTGCACGTTGTTTAAATCTTGCTAAGGAAAGGACAACTAAAGTGATTCCTATTTTAATATTGAAGAATATAAAATAGTGAATCAAAAGAGTTTAGGATAGATCTGGGAAGACGGGTACACGGAATCACGGGTCGTCAAAAGTCATCAAAGGTGGATTTTTGAAAGCTCGAATCCCTGCACATCATAAGAAAGAAAACAACAAACACATACTAGGGTCTCCCCCTACACTTACTATAAAAAACAGAGAAAAAGGATAGATCATCGGGTTGCCTCCCGAGAAGCGCTTGTTTTTGTTCACCGAGTCGTGAGCCTGACTCGAACTTGATTACAATGGTAAGAAGCTTGAAGAACATCCATCGGGGTCAAATACATGGTTTTCATCCATCAAATAGCACAAGCTTAAGGTGAAGAGTACAAGCCAAAGAAGAGTAGGCGAGGTTCCCTTAAGCAATTGTTGAGCACGGTGGTATATGATATGATGAGGTGAAAGCATAGCTCCATAGTTTCCAAAAGTCTTTCCTTTTATTTCATCAGATGGATACTGAGATGGCTTAAAAATTGTGATACCCGGATCGAACACCTTTTCCTTTAGGGAAAATAAGACTTAGACTCAGTAGACCTTGAAGATTCGCCCATAAACCGCATAATCTCATCCGAAGAAGGTGGAAAGAGAGGTGTCAAGACATAGGTACTACAGATATTGGTGTCGTCCGGTTTCTTCTCCTTTGAAACGGGTTTCTTAACATCCGAAAGAGGATAAAGACCATAATCAAAGTCCAAAGGAGGAGAATCATGTTCATTCGGAAAGTAGGTGTTGAGAAAGGTGGCGAAATCTTCCTCAAATGAGTAATCACCCAAAGTAGTATCAAGAGTTGGTGGTGGAGGATCCTCATCAAAAATTGGAGCAAAATCATCCTTAGAAGACATATCATTTGAAGAACCACTCGAAAGAGTGTCAACATCATCAAAGTCATCATAAGTCGGTATGACTTCATACTCGGAAGAAAAATCATCATAATCATCTAAATCAGAACTAGAATCATCATCATATTCATCATAAATTGGTGGGGAATCATAAATTGGTGGGAATCCAAATTGGAGAGAGAATCATCATCATATTCGTCCACATGGTCTTGAAAAAGTGGATTATCATACCAAGTATCAAAAAAAGGATGGTCATGTAGCACAAAATCATCAAGCTTTGTACTTTCCAAAGGAGTTGTAACAAGCTCGTCTTGAAGCACATCAATCATTTTCGCCGATTCTTTTCCATTGGATTTGTTTGTAATCTTCCCCATCTTAAAAACTTGTTGATCATTCCCGAACCTTAGAATTATCTCACCTTCGACAACATTGACTAAAGCTTTTACGGTTCTCAAGAATGGTTGTCCAAGTATTTATGGAATACGAGGGTCAATTTCATAATCAACAACAACAAAATCAACCGGAAAAGTGAAGGTACCAACTTTAACAAAAACATCTTCGGCAATACCAACAGGGTAAGCGAGAGTTCGATTTGATAACTCAAGAGTCATCCGTGTTGGTGTACGGTCGGGTAATGATAACTTCTTCCAAACACTTAATGGAATTAAATTTATACTTTCCCCGAGATCAGCTAAGGCAGTAAATTCTTCAACTTTTTTAAATGCACAAGGTAGCACAAAATGACCGGGATCTCCAAGTTTTTCCGGAAGTTCTTTAAGAAGGACTGCAGAACAATTTTCATTTAAGTGTGTGTTGACAACTCAGCCATCTTCTCCTTCTTACTAAGCAAATCCTTGAATGCTTTAACAAATTTCGGCATTTGGACAAGTGCTTCAACAAGGCTAATGTTGAAATTAATTTGGGAGATCATCTTCAAATAAGAAGTAACTTGAGCATCCTCTATAGTGAGAAATTTGCACTTGTCTAACCGAGAAGGATAAGGGGTATTAGGTTTAGGTGGCGTAGGTGTAGAAGGTAAAGGTTGAGATGTTGATGGTTGAGAGGGTGAAGGGTTTTTCTTTGGTACTTCTTCAGTAAGAGGTGGAGACGGTAATGGAGAACTAGTACTAGGTGTGGTAGTAGGAGGGATAAATAGGGTGGAAGAGGTGTAGATGGAGTAACTGGGGAAAGGATAGATGGTCCCACTAGAGTTGCTCCAATGCGTGTAGTAATAGCACTCACATTAGCTCTAGGGTTTGTTTCGGTTGTAGAAGGAAGAGCACCTTGGGGACGAAGGGTTTAAAACATTTGAACGAATTTCCTATCCGTGGACTCTTGCATTTCTTTCATGGTTTGCTCATGATCGGTTAATTTTTGTAGAATCAAGTCCATGTTCGGAGTAGGTAAATTGAACCCTTGTTGTTGAAAACCTTGGTTTGGGTATTGGTTATATGGTTGAAAACCTTGAGGATTGAAACCTTGGTTTTGAAAGCATTGATTTTGCATTTGATAATTGCCTTGGTTTGCATTGTAGCCTCTCACATTTGTAGTTTGTTGAACATTTGCTCTTGGTGGCCCTTGGTTGTTATGGGTGGGTGGTGTGGTCTTTGTTGAAAACCGGGTGGAGCCAAGTAATTCGTCGAGGTTTAGGACAAGTGATTAACATCGACATTAGGCTTGAAATGAACTCTCTCCGTGTTGTTGTAGGCATACACTTCCCCGTGAGATTGATCATATGCCTTATCACAATTAGCAAAAGAGTGTGTTCCACCACAAGTTTCACAAGTAATATTGAGAGCATGGGCATGGTGATTAGGAGGGTTATCTCTTAAAACAAGTTGTTTTACTGCTGAAGTAAGTTCCTTAAGATGATTGGTCAACTCACTCTCACTGGCACTAGCCATAGTAGCCCTAACACTCTTGGTTTGGACTTTGGATTTGTTTTCAATGATAGCCCAAGCGTCATTCATAGATTTAACAAGAATATTACCCCCCCCCCCCCCCCCCCCCGAAGCACTATTTAGTGAATCTTGGTCATTCAAACTTAATCCATTGTAAAAAGTATTAATTTGATGTACCTTTGTAAAACCATGTTGTGTACACTTTCGTAAAATTTCCTTAAAACGATCTCAAGATTCACTAAACGTCTCACCGTACTTTTGTTCAAAGTTAATGATGTCATTCCGCAAAGCGGTAGTACGTGAGGGTGGGAAAAAGTAATTGATAAACTTGGTCTCTAGGTCCGCCCATGTTGTAATACTTTGGGGTGGTTCCTTATCAAGCCAAGTCCGGGCTTGTCCCTCGAGGGAGAAAGGAAAGAGGAGCAAACGAATTGCCTCTTGTGAAACCCCATTGTATTTCACGGTATTGATTAAGTGAACAAACCTTTTGATGTGATCGTGCGGATCATCATGAGTGCGGCCTAAGAAAGGTGTTGCGGAAACCATTTGTATAAAACCGGTCTTGAGCTCGAAGTTATTTGCATCAATACCGGAATCACAATCGCATCTTCATTGCCTTCAACATGCGATTGCAAGAGCTTGATCATTGGACGGTTATCTATTGTGTTAACAACAGGAGGCTCGATGATAGCGGCTTGAATGGACTTCCTTTTGCGTGAACGGGTACGCATATACCTACAAAAGAAAAGAATAGCAAAGAAATTGAAGAAATAAAGTTAACGTGAAAAGAAAATATTTATGGTGCAAAACTTTTTGAAAAATAAATGCTTTTTATGATTTCTTAAACGTTTTTGAATTTTTGAAATTTTTAATTTTTATGGATTTTTGAAAATTTTGAAAATTTTCCAAGAAAAATAACGTTCAAAAGAGAACGGGTTCTAAAATCCAACGCGTCTCTCACAAAAAACCGTTAATCTTCACGAAAAGAGCCGGCAGCGGCGCCATTTTAATATCTATTTATTTTATTAAAGTGAAAATTTGTCTCGACTCAATTCAAATCGACCCAGTTTAACGTGCGACTCAGTCGTTCTTGGTGTAAAAAGCAAATATCGTTGAGTAACTAAATAAAAAATGGAAGCTTGAAAAGATTAAACTAAACATAAAGACTTTAAAAGAAATTAAGTAAATTTAGAATAAAGATGAAAACTTTAAAAATTAAAACTTTATAAAAAAGTAAACTTGAAAAGTTAAACACTTTGGAAATAAACTAAGACAAGATAATTTAAAATAAAGCTTAAGAAAAATGGCGGGAAAAATAAAATTTAAAAACAAATCGGGAAACTAAAACTACACTTAAGTTGGAATACCAAAACAACACATAATCCGGAATCAAGCAATGACCACAATCCAGAATCCTACTCCCAAGTGTAATCCAGAATCTCACATTCTCACCTTATTCGGAATTCATGCCATTCACACAATTCGGAATGTGCATGTTGATACTAATCCGGAATATGGTTCAATCTAAGTCTAATCCGGAATGTGCCAATTCTATGCTAATTCGGAATGAACCTATGTACATGCAATCCGGAATACGTATTAAGAACGTAATCCAGAATATATGCTTTAGGTCTAATCCGGAATGCCAAGATTAAAACAATCTGGAATTCTTGTAATTCACACTTAATTCGGAATAAACAAGAATTGCACAAGTCGGAATAATCAATCTATATCTAAGTCGGGATAAGGGTTTTAAAATCCGGATAAGGAATAAAAATTAAGCAA
Organism: Glebionis coronaria; assembly: GCA_025667525.1. Taxonomy (NCBI): domain Eukaryota; kingdom Viridiplantae; phylum Streptophyta; class Magnoliopsida; order Asterales; family Asteraceae; genus Glebionis; species Glebionis coronaria. The sequence continues at coordinate 519,658,767 of CM046882.1, forward strand.
AAATGAAAATAAGCTAAAATCTAATAACACTTAATTAAAAATCGAACCAAACTAATTTTAAGAAAAAGCTAATAAGCCATAAATTAAAAACTTTAAAAACTCTAAATAATCAAAATATTAAAAATGAACTTTTAAAAGATTAAACTATTTAAAACACTTAATTAAAAATAAGAAAAGCACACAATAAGCAAATAAGCATAATAATCTAAAACATCAAACACATGAAAATCAATAAGCACAATCAAACAAACACATCAATCAAACAATCAACAAGATTAACAAACTACATGATTATCTAAATCAAACAAAAGATTAAAAAGAAGAAAGGTAGAATGAGAATGATTTATGAAAAGCTTGAAATTAAGATGAAGATTAAAGATTCAAATACAAGATTAATATGAAAAGCTTGAAAACTTGAAAGTAAATCTAGAGAGAGAAAGTAATTTAATCTACTCCTAAAACATAAAATAAAACTATCTAAAATTAACTAACTAACACCTCCAAATGAAGGATTAGGAGGGTATTTATAGGAGGAGGGGAGGAGTGTTTTTTTTCTCTCTTTGTCTTTTCGTCTTTTAATTTCTTCGTCTTCTCGACTTTGTCTCGGGATTTGTCGAATGATAAAATGAACTTGTCTTCTAATTTTCTTCTATTATTAGACTTGGTTCTTCGACTTCGTCAAACTTCCGTCTTTAGACTTTTTATTCGATAAATCTTCAGAATAGGCCTTTGACTTCCGTTCTTTTTGCACTCTTCATCTTTTGACTTCGTCTTTTGTCTTTTTCTTCGATAAAAGCCCGTGAAAGCCCGTGTTTTCTTCCTTTTTCATATTTTGGTCCTAAAACACAACAAAAACACAAACCACGCATAATTCCGACTTTTACGACATCAAATACACGTTTTGGTCTTGTTTTTATTATAATTAAGTGGTAAAAGGATTAGTGTTTTCACACTTATTAGTTTCCTGCCATTGATGATGTGGTAAGGTTTCTTTTCATGTCTAGGGATTATGAAAGAACGATTCTGACTATAACAGGCAGTTGCAATTGTTTCAGCCCAGAAGAATAGTGGTAGCTTTGATGCAGAAAGCATTGTTCGAGCTGTCTCAACCAAAGTATGGTTCCGTCTTTCGACAACACCGTTTTGTTCAGGAGTTCGAGCAATTGAAGTTTGATGTTCGATGCCTTCTTCTTGAAAGTAAGATTGCAAAGTCTTGTTCAAAAATTCGGTACCTCTATCCGTTCTTACGGATAATACTTGAGCTTGAAGATTGCGTTGTATCATCTTGAGAAATTTTTTGAGAACCTCTGGTGTTTCATCTTTGGACCTTAAGAAGAAAGTCCATGTGTATCTAGAGTAATCATCAACAATCACAAGAATATACTTTTTCCCGTTAATACTCTCTACACGCATGGGGCCACATAAATCCATATGTAGAAGTTCCAATCGTACTTTTGAGCTTAGGGTAGTCTTTGTTTTGAAAGACTTTCGTTTTGCTTTCCCCAACTCACAAGAAGAACAAAGATGGTCTTTGACGAATTTTAACTTAGGAAGACCAGTCACAATATCATTCTTCGAAAGCAATCGTTGATGCCATAACCATGCTTGAGATGATGAAGCTTTCGCCATTAAGCAAATTGGATTTGTTGAGGATGTGTCTTGAAGAGTTACTGTGTAGAGATCAGAACCACGAGAACATGTAAGAAGGTAATTCCCATCGTAGTCTCTAACATAGCAAGTAGTTTTCCGAAAAGCCACTTCCAAATCCGCATCACAAAATTGACCAACCGAGAATAAATTGTGATTCAGTCCCTTGATGTAATAAACCCTTTTGATAGTGAGATTTCCTTGAACCAAATCACCATAACCAAGTATCGGTGCAAACTGATCATTTCCAAACCGCACCGTACCTAGAAACTTCTCCACGAAGTTACTGAGAAGCTTGAGATTACCCGTCATATGCTTTGTACACCCGGAGTCCATTATGAATAGATGATTTTGATGAGCAGCATAAGAATTGAAAGACAATGTAGAGTTTGACAAATGGGAGCCCTTGATAGAAGTGGGTTCCAAAATATTAATAGGCCTAGATACAAATTCTAAAGGCAAGCTAACATTCATAGACCCAATTAGAATAGTGGTTGTCTTAGGTACCCATTTGTATCCGGGTGGTGTAAATCTTGAGTACCTACGTTTACATGTCCTACTCATGTTCTCATAAAGCTTCTTTAACATGTTTTGTTTACGCAGAGTAGTGGATTCTAACGCACTTAGTTTCTTAAGTGGTTGAGCAGTGGATTCGTTCAAAGTTCTTGTGGGTTTTCTAGTACTAGTGGGCACAAGAATAGGATTCGTAGTTCTAGCATTAAAGAGATTATGATTAAAAGCACAAGCATCATGATTGAATGACGAACACATTTTCCACATTTAACACAAACAAATTCAACATTCGAAGTCTTAGTATTCAAACTGTCATTACATGCAGTTACAGACGTTTTATTCTTAGAAAACTTAAAATTCCTACGGTGGTCTTCTACTTCCATCTTCTTCCCTTGAATATTGTTAGGCATGACTCTATCTTTCATTCTAGTGCTCTTAAGTTGTGGTTCGCTAACGCTAGTAGTGGGAGTTACTCCTATAGAAGAAGACACACGTTGATTAGTTTTCCTAGTATTCTGAGGTAACCGCGATGTTCCAGTTTGAGTGGATCTAGTGTTCATCTTATACAATCCAGGTGCTATCACATTTGTGCTCTTATCAGTTCCTAGCTTAGGCAAAGTCTGTGGGGGTTTTCCCAAAATAGATGATTTAGGGTATTTAACCGCATTCGATTGACGAACGGTGGATGGTTTATCCAGTTCAGACTTTCCTTTCATTTTCTCAATGAGTTTTTGTAACTCACTGATGGCTATGTCCCTTTCTTGTAGCTGAGCTTTCAAATCATGTATTTCGAAACCTTTTTCATTCAGTTGACGAACCGAAGAAGTTACAAGTTCTTGACACTTTTTATGATTATGAGATTTTTCACCTTTTTGTAAAGAAAGTTCAAGAGAAATGGAGTGTTTCTCAAGTTGGGAAAAACTTTTCGAAAGTTTGTTATATGACTGAATTTGTTTCGAAAGCTCAACTTCAAGATTTTGACATTTCTCGTCCGTTTCTGATACTAGACATGCTACATGACAATATTGATCAAGATCAGTATATACTCCAAGTATAGCATTTATATGGTCAGCATAAAAGTATTCCTTCGAAATTCGATCAATTTCGGTAGAAAGTTGGTGTTCTTGTGTCTTTAGTTTAGTTTGAAGAAAATCAACTTCATCTTCAAGATATTTAACATATCTAAAATCAGTTATCATTTCCTTAGTGAGAGCTTTATAAAACATTTCCACATTATTTGAAAGATCATCGATGGTTGGAACAATACACTGTTTAATGACGACTTCTACTTGTGGGTTAGGTTTAATATTCCAAACGGTATCTCTAGAAACTTTTTCATAATCGACGACACCTTTGTACAAATTTAAAACCCCTTGTTTTGTACATAGAGAGAAATAGATGAAGGTAAACAGAGAAAGTAGAGAGATAAACTAGAAAGGAGGTTGATTTCTAGAGAGAGAAAAGAATGGAACCAACACCCTCTTCCACACATGGAAGAGGGTATATATACCCATGAGCTTGGTGGGCTCATGGGCTTGTTTCTTGGGCCGGGCTTGGTTCTTTGGGCTTAGAGCCCCTAACTTATACAATATTAGCTTAAGTCCAAACCCGGTTAACCCGACTAACCTATTACATTACAAGACCATTAACGACTAAAATGACCTATTACATTCTTGTTTGACTATATACAATATAGGGCTAACACCCTATATCCAAGTTATGCGAGCATATAATGAAGAAATACTTTTTACACGTCGACATCAAATTAATCCATCACCATTCGTCTATTAATACACCATCACCTATATTTGAAAATTCAACTAAAAACACCTATGAGCAACGATTTAAAGATATCTTACACTATTTGAAAGAACTTCCTCCCAAGCGTATTGAAGATCTTGAAGATAAAGTTAAAGGACTTAGGAAAGGCCAAAGAATCATACAATAAGATTTTGAGAAGTTAGAAGAGGATTTTGAGAAGCCAAGGCCTAGTTGTAGAGAAGACAAGTGATACACGATGAAGAAATTGTTCAAGTTCGACTAAAGATTTCTACAATAGAGTTAACCATTGAGGACATTCAAATTAGACAGCGATCCAATTTACGAAGTCTTTTTAATGCCATCAAAGAACTTCAAAAGAAGAGATGAAGACATTAGACTAAAAGTTTTAAATATTTTCAGCTTTCTGTGTTTACTTTTATGTTAACAGTGAAGCTTGTTCTGTAAATATAAACAGACAAGTTGTTAATAAATAAAAGTTGTGTTTCTCATCAAATCTTGTCATTTCATACTTATTTCTAAGAAGTAAGAGATCCATATTTCTTGGTTTCCTCGCAAGTTTAAAGAAAGTCTTAAGAGGATATATGATATGTACAAAAAATCTTGCCTTATATAAGACAAGTTGTTGCAATATACTCTATATCATGGTTGCTTACTTGCTTATGTTACGATTATATATGAGTCATATCTTTATAAATCCATTGTAAACTTTGAAATTATGTTTCTCAGTTGGATTTATTATCATCAAATATGAATGATAATCAACATATTAGTTTCCTATATACCCTACCAAATAAACCCAAAAGATATACCTTATGTTCGATAAGCATTTATATGTATCCATATACATATGTGGAAGATGCTTTCGGATATGAGTATACCTTGATTTTGAATTATATCTCTTCTATCTATCACTCTAAACCCCCAAAGGTCTTCGACGAATGATTGGCGATGATGTGGCTGCAATCCTGTAATTACAATTTGTCAATGAGAATACAATTCAAAAGAAGATTTTCTAACTGGTTAGTTTTAATATCCAAGGAAGAAAATATGCTATTAGTATCAGCCATTAGATTGAAAGAGCCAAATCAGTTTTCTCTCGTGTTAATCGTATTGGGAATTATAAAGTGAAGCTTGCTACCAGAAGATAGCGTTTCGTCAGTTATCTTGGTGGATTCTTTATACTCAACCTATTGAGATAAAAGAAGTTCATGAGATCGCTTGATTAAATTTCAAATATCTCTTATAAAGATGATATTATTCTCTAATCGAAATCAATAAGGTGAAAGAAGAACTCTGTTATCTTATGATAAAAGAAATTAACCTCGAGACATACACGAGGAGATTTCAAGTGTTAGTAGAGTTCAGGGTCGGATCCATGTAGAGAATAAGGAGAAACTGCCCCCATGGATTCTTCAATAATCATACTTTTAAGGTTAATTTTAGGGCTTTAATCGTGATGCCCCTACTTAGAAACTGAGAATGCCCCCAATATAAAAGATGGTGGAGAAAAAGTGAAGAGAAAGGTGATTTAATGAAGGGGTTTTGGATGTTTTAGTGAAGTTTTTCCATGGGAGAAAGAAGAGGATAAAGGGGAGGATGATGACTTTTTTTTAAGTGATAAACAAAGTTTCGATACATGTGAAAGTGTGAAACAAATAAATGCATATTTAATTTCCTTTCTCTTTTAATTTTTTCAAACTATAAATTTTTGGTTACTTGGTAGGTCATGTAGCTCATAAAATGAACAAATTTTTGAAGAACTTCATTTAATTACTTAAATTATTTTTTTACATTCCTTTTAATATGAATAGTTTTTATTGATTGCTAATTTTTGTTGTAGTTTATTTTATTTCCTTTAAATTTTTGTCATAAGGTCTTAACACATTTAATTGAGAAATTGTCTATTTATTATCCTATAGCTAAAAAAAAATTTGCCCCCCATAGCGTAGTTTTTTAGTTCCGCCACTGGTAGAGTTGTATCCTATTACTAATACCCATAAAATAATGAATATCAAGGAATTTTATTGGAGATTTTGAAGAAAGATTACCACTTCCAAATCCCAAAATATTGGAAGAAGTCTTTAACTTAACCCAAAAAGTTAATGGACAAGGTAATTAAGCACAATCTTGTACAAAAATCAGAAAAATCTTAAGCGTAAATTAAGCAATGAAAGAACATCCACACATTCTAATAAACCAGAAACTACCATAACTTATGTTACTAATCCAATCTATGGTGAATATGATGGAAATTTTATTATGTGTAAGAAATGCACCCTGCATCACACAGGACTTTGCACCATCTGGTGTTGGATTTTCAATATACTAGGTTATTTGTAAGGACAAGTTGCCTTATGAGTCATATGTTTGGTAGAATTATTCTGTATTGTATATGAAATAAAATACCAACTTCTAATTAAGCGTCACCCGTCTCTAAGAAATAGTATTCTTAGCTTTTGTATGCAGGAACGTCTTATTTACGCGGAATTATGAAAAAGATTTGAATCTTATGTGAATTATGATAAGGATATCATGAATATGCCAAAATATTGGAATATTCGTCTTATCGTCGTTATGTTAAACGTAAGATTTGAAATTTGTGAATACTTGGATTTTGAAGTATTCCATTTAACTCGAAGAAACTTTAAAATCCTTATATTATGCTTTAAGAAATGAAGCAAAATGTTGGAAGTCATTCGACTTACTAGTTCAACTTGAATTTCCTACATAGAAATAGGAAAGAAAAATAAAGGATTTGTTACTTCAAGTAGACATGACACCATTCGAGTCATTGTCGATTGTCTCACTAAAGCTGCAGAATTTATTCCTATCAAGGAAATTGATAATATGTAAACTCTGAGAAGATTATACAAGAAATAATCTGTCGACATAGAGAATCAATATCTATTATCTAAGATCGTTACGAATGTTTCAGACCTGAATCTTGGAAATCACTACGAAACGTTTGAGGGTGATATGTTATACTTATGTCTCCCTTAAATAATGGACTAAATAGAAAAAATATCCAAATACTAAACTACATACTCCATGTATGTGTTATGAATTTTTGAAGGATACTTACCATTGGTAAAGTTTCTCGTATAGAAATAGGTATCATGCTAGAATTAAAGCAGTACTATTTGAAGCACTCTATGGAAAGAAGTGCCATTTACGTATATGATGGGCTAAAGTTGGTGATTTTTCAACTTTCAAGTCCCAAAATAGTTCATGAAACTATTGAGAAGATCACTTAAACCATATAAAGATTACGCGCTGCAAGGTGAAGTTACGATAATTTACAATATAAATCATTATGAATGAGAAATCGTGTCATATTATTATATATTAGCTTGAAAAGGTATTATCTGATTCGGAAAACAAAGCAAAAGTACATTGGACCATTCAAAGATTCTTGAATTGGCAGTGACCTATTAACTTGAGTTTCCTGAGGAAGTCAGTACGATAATTTTTGCGTTTCGAATATGAAGAAATGTTTATCTGACGAATCTCTTAATGAAAGAGTTTCCACTCAATGATAAACTAAATTACGTGGTGTAATATTGTATTTATAATTGTTAAAACGGAACCTTGAGAGATGGCCTGAATATACTTGGAAACGCGAGGATTATACTCGTCTCTGTTTTATCACATCACTCTTTATCTAAATCTTGGGACGGGAATTTTTTAAGGGGTGAAGAATGTGGCAATCCTCAAATTTCACATATGTGTTATTTGCTATGATTGTATGAATATGAAAATTCACTCGTAATTTCTGCTTCTGTGCATTACTTGGTAAGATGAATGGGTTCTCACAACCTAAACTGCCACTTCAACATATTCCTATATGTTGTAAATACAATATATATATCAAGTCTAAGTTCTAAAAGTAATCTTATAAGTACAATATTGATAAGAACATCTCAAATATAACTATGATGCCCTAAATTACCTTAGAAATCCTAGAAACCCTATAAATGGATGGTAAACTCAAGAATTATGAAGTATGAATGTACAAAATCTATGAGTAAGTAATCAAGGGTTATAAACAAGTCATAAACTATCATTTGGAAGTATAATTTCATACAAATAGTAAGTACAAACCATACAAGGCTAAGTACAAGTAAATGTACATAATAGTCTACATCACAACCTAAAATCCATTTCATATTGAATTAAGATCTCATATTTTGTAACTGATTATAAAACTCAACTAAGTATCATACTAAGACTATATTTTCACTTCAATAATGTACAAATAATAAAAGCATAAAGTACAGGTTTTTAAAGCATAAAATTCTAATTAAGCTTATTACATCCTAGACTATAATTACCCTATATAACTCATCAAAATAAGTGTGTAGAATCTATAGAAACCATATACACAATATATAATCCCTATAATAATCCTATATTAGAAGATAAACACAAATAACCCAAGGTACAAGTCACTTAGGCATAGTAACCTAAAAATCACTATATTACCCATCTCACTTAGAATCAATACATAGTCTTTTAGGACAAGTGTACGAAATTCATTAGCATTAGATTTAGGATATAACATTATCTTAAGATAAGGTATAAGTACCTAAATGCACAAGGTACAACATTTCAATGCATGACTTATAAAATAGGTCAAAATAGGTATTTTCACACTTTAAACATTTTTACTTAGAATAACTTAGTAAAACAAGTGTAGAGACTTCATGAACATATTAGAGACAATGTAGGATATATAAATTAAGTTTACATCAGTAGCTAAAGTAAGAATAATGACTTTAACAAGGATTGAACCCTAGATCACTAGAAACACTAATCCGGCTAGGTTTTCTTCCTAATTTCACTTTAAACCAAGGATCCAAACTTCTTAATTAAAATGTGTAAACCATAATTACACCCTAATCCATCCCTAATCACTTTTCTAAACTCTTAATTACAAGAATTACAAAGTTACAAAGTTACAAGCCTTATACTATGATCCGGCTAAGTTCTTCCCTCCAAAAATGATTAAAATGACTTTACCTCGCAAATTAAAACTAAGGATCAGATCTAATAGATATTTTGAGATATTTCTAAGTAGTTACATCATCTACTTGTAGCTTGCACATCTTCATTCATATCCTTAATAAGTCGTGACGTAGTATAGTCCTTAAACCATGGATTTGTTTGAATCTAGCTTGTATGAATCATCTCCTAGACCTCCTTGGTCATACCTATCATCCCTTAGTCACTAACTTGCTGTTTTTACAGCCTCATGTCCATATATTGGAGCTTAAGGATTGAAACCAATATAAATATGGGCGAATAGACATAAATTTTTTTCATCTCTTACTTTCACTTCTAAAAACCTATACATTTTGTTCCTATAACTCCATTGAAGTCCTAATAGGTACTTAATATCAGTAGCAATCTTAATAAGAAGTTCTACGAGTTCTTGAAGAGTTTGAAAGAAGATATAGTTCATATGCCCCATAAGAAGTCCTAGATTCCTGATTTTGTTGATTGTAAGTATCCACATTTTTCAATAAGTTCTTTTGATATTATAAGTCTTTAATAAGCTTATATATAATCTAAATAATCTATTCCAAAAAGTCTTGGTTTATATAATGATCTAAAATGGAAGTTATAAGTTAAAGATGTAATGAAACCCTAGTTTTGTAATTTACATGAAATAATAAGTTAAAATCTATTTCAAAAGCTATAGATCTGGAAAACTAATGTTATTATGATTCAAAATATTTTTATAAACTTTGTTTTAAGTTCCTAGATCATTTGGTATAAATTTGAGCTAGTTATGTAATTTTCTGCGAGTATAGGGACTAAAACTATCATTTTTGAAACTATAAACATTTTGGGCCAGAAGTGTCATTTTACTACACTTAAAACTATAAAGATTGATATTGTTAAGTTTGAAATCTGGAGATTAATATTAGAAGGTTGAAATTGTAAATACTTAAAGTACTTACTATAAGGTTAAAAGTGTAATTAAGCTAAACTTATAACTAAAAGGGTAATTTTGCCAACTTTGAAACTAAAGGATATAACGAATAAGTTATAAAAAGTATGAGATACTATAATAAACATATCATGTTAGTATGGAACTTTTTACTAAAGATGTTCCATCTCGATATTACATTATGACTGAGTGGTTGGGTTTACGATTTAAAGTGCTCTCGCTCCTCAAACGTTTATAGAATGGATTCTGAATTATGATGGCCCGAACAATGACGTGATATTTTAATAATCTATGAAACTTAGGAATTATCACAAATAAATACTTAAACTCGGAACTAAAGACAAAGACTTTATATATATACAATGTGTTGACCCAGGTTTGTGAGACCAAGTTGTTGTTTGTGAATGAAATATATCTGATGCAGCTCAGAATCTATGGACATAATATGAGTTCATAGCCTCACTAGCGCTGATTATTAAATGATTTAAACTCGTGAGGGGGATATATGCTAAATTGGAATACAAGCGTTTTTGGTATGCTTCCCAAGATATGTTTATTGACACTATGTTTACTGCTGCCTTAAAGTCCCTTTAAATTGTGAACCGCTAATCACTTATAGAAAATGAGCGCTAATATTGTGAATAGTACTTTTTAGGGTTTGACATCCCCTATCTAGGCAAGTCGCACTTGCTGGAAGCTAATGGTTCCAACCTAGGCTAAACAGATACACTATATTTTATAAAACTCATGTTAATTTGGCAGACTCCTACATAAGGGCAATTGTTGGTTACTGATTATGTCTAGCCGCGGTATTATAAGCTTAGTGCAGTAATAAGTTTATTATTATATGTGGGCGAAAAACAACGTAGCTCAGGAAGAGGATCTTGTATTCAAAATGGTTTTTAAACCTTTGAATTCACTCAACTTTTGTGTTGATTTTTTAGCATATATCTCAGGTATTTGTCGCTGATAGCATGGAGTAGCACAAGGATGGCATGAAGACACACGAGCTTGATATTATTGTTACAGATTTGTTGTAAAACTCTGATTTTGAATGAATAATAAATAAAGTTGATTTAAACACTCTTTTGATTTATTTTCTATTATTATGACTTGTGTTCTATGAAACAATACCCCAAATTAATGTTCCGCTGTGTTAAGATAAAAATGGGGGTGTTATAACGTATGATTACATAAGTTATCTACCATCCTTAACAGGGTGAAAGATCTATCTATAAGGGATCCAACATAAACCAATTCACCTCATTACCTCTCGGGAGAAACGCCTCCCACGCCATACTAACCAAGAAATCATGCAAGGTACCATCGACATCCCTATAGATATCCATATAGAGCTGATGTTGAACAAGAAAATGAGTTTGAATATTCCTAATATTTGGGGTTTAAGAAGCCAAGTTTGTGTCCAAGCCCATTGGGCATTAACAACCAGGTCCGCAACCTTGCAACTAAATAAAAATCCCTCTCTAGTGATATCACAGGCGTAAGAAGCCTACTAAGAGGACACTGAGAGTCCCAAGTATCAAACCAAACTGACATCATCTTACCATTACCAAGTTGGAACCATATAAACGGCCTAAATCATATCATGGAGCTGTAATAACTTTCGCCACCCCCAACTCATATCCGCTTTGATAGGTATATCTCGAAAGTGCGATTTTTAAGCTTATAAACATGAAACCTTCGCACCGATAACGATGCTTTATTAGATACGATATTCCAAATATGAGTAGACATAAGAGCAAAATTATAAACTTTAATATTTCTTAAGCCAAGACCCCCTTGCTACGTGGGAGGCAAGTAACATTTCACGCTACTTTGGCTTTAACACACTTTAACTCACCATTGCACCATAAACACCGCTAATAAGTTGTTGGTTATCATCAATGATGCTAGTCGGAATAATAAGCACTTACGTACAATAAATATGTATGGAAGACAACACCGACTTTCACAATTGAAGACGGCTCGCGAACGATAAAGATTTGTTTTTCCAATCCCCAATCTGGTTTTTGACCCGCTCAACAAGAACTTTATAATCTTTAACAAGAAACCGATAAGAAATGAGAGGCAACCCTAAGTACATAGCCGACAACGTACCCTCGAGGAAATACATAATATTAAGAATTTCCGTCTTAGAATTCTCATTCACGTTACAAAAGAAAACTATACTCTTAGGAATGCTTGGGGCAAGACCAGAAACCAATTTAAACTCAGCAAGAGTTGGCATAATGACTTGGATGGTAACTCTAATATATAGGTTGGAAGATGAGAACATAATGAGTAAATATTTTCATATTGAAAAAATATTATATCAAACAAAATATGTTTCTATAATTAATGCACATAAATTTTTAAGTAAAACATAGTTTTGATATATTTAATATAACAATTATGTAATAAACTTTCAATATTATTATTCCATCTTTACCAAATGTTTATGATAATTTTTTAAAGTCTTAATTGATCACTAAAAACATAAAAAATAATTAATTTGTAATATATTGTATGAGTTATTACACTATAATAAATTAAACTACTATATAAACAACATTACAACCATGACAGTGAAAGCATTGTATCTTAAAATTTCACATACATTCATACAAAAACGTTATCGACCGATCGTGTTGAATGGATTTTTCAAACAATGTTTCCCCAACTGCAGTAATTTTCGTTATGTTGTTTCTTTCCATGACATGTGTTGTGAATTCAGGTATAACTATTTGTCTATGTTTTTTATTTCGAGTGTGAGCGACAAAATCAACACTTGTCAATTCATGTTTTTTGTAACTAGTTGAATTGTTTTTAAAGATGTTATTGTACTATTTTAAGATTAATAATTATACGAGTATGTTTTTGTATTCTTATATTCTTTTTATGTTTTTTATTTAATTTTTCTTACTCCATATAGAACTGATAGAATTCATTATTCAATTTGTTTTTATATTATAGATGTTTCAAGAACACCGCTTTGTGCTAGATTGGATTGTACGTCTAAGGTGGAAGATGATGTTTGTAGATATCATTGTTCTTGGTTGGGTTACAATAGTTGGTTGTGCCAAAATTCTCAATGTTGTTGTCTTGATAAGTTTTAGCTTTTCATCTGTAACATAAAAAACTTTTATGGTATATGACTATAAGTTACTTATATTTTTTTGTGTTTGTTTTGCCACACCCTTCCTAGACGGAAACACAAGGCATAATGGAAAGGAATCTTCATAACACATTGATATAGAAATAGAGAATCACTAAATGAAATCAAAATCAAAACATCATGAAGACATCCACACAACTAGGTACTTGTATCGTCGTTAATCGTAACCATAACGATTCATAGTCATAGTAAGTAATATCACAAATCCAAACTGAAGCACCCCCAAATGTGGATAGCAGTGGAAGGGTCATTGTGGTGTTACTTCATAGCACAGAGTACAAGTGATAGAAAACGACCTCTAAATGAGACGTTTTGAAATATAATTACGCATTCAATTAATAAATATTAGAGTTTATAAGAGGTCCCAAAAGTATTACAATACATAAACGGTTTTAAAACATTTATCGAATGGTAACATGATATATTACCTTTCAAATATTCCTTGTGACTCCATATCAAGCTTACTTCTTATGGACCTAAGATAAAGATGATAAAAATGTCAACAAAACGTAGAGTAAATTCATATGTCTATAATAGAGATTTCAAGAACACCACCTTGTACTGAATGGCATTGTACGTCTAAAGTGAAAGATGATATTTGTATATATCTTTTTTATGATAGGTTACAATATTTGGTCGTGCCAAAATTCTCAATGTTGTTGTCTTCAATAAGTTTTAGTTTTTCATACCTAAAATATAAAAGTTTTATGTTATAATAATTTAAGAGTTTCATATGACTATAAGTTACTGGTATTTGTTTGTGTTTGTTTTGCCACATCCTTTCTAGACAGACACACGAGGCATAATGAAAAGAATCTCATACCACATTGATATAACAATAGAGAATCACTAAATGAAATAAAAATCAAACGTCGTGACGCCATTCGACACAAGTTGGGTACTTGTATCGTGGTTAATCGTAACTATAACAATTCATAGTCATAGTAAGTAATATCTCAAATCCAAACTGTAGCACCCTCAAATCTGGATCATATTGGAAGGATCATTGAGGTGTTACTTCATAACATAAAGTACAAGTGACAGCAAACGACCTCTAAATGAGACGTCTTGAAAAATAAGTTACGTCTTAGATTAATAAATATTATAGTTTACAAGAGGTCCCGGAAGAATTACAATACATAAACCATTTTAAAACATTTATCGAATCTCCTCTAAAAATCTCTTGAACGCACATCGGGGCGTCCCATGATTCCTATGATAATTAAGCATTAACTCTTGGGTAATAAGGATATTATTTGAAATATGTCTCCCAGGATAAACGTCGACTGATTATGGCTCACAACTTCCTTAATACCCAACATGATCAAGTTAGTAATAATCTTACTAATGCACTTATAAAGCACATTACAAAAAGAAATAGGCTGATAGTCATTGATGCACCCCGAAGTAGAAACCATAGGAATAAGCGCAAGAAATATATGGTTCACCTCTTTGATAAGTTTACTATTCGCAAAAATTTGCTTAATAGCCATGCACACATCCATACCACCAATATCCCAAGACCATTTAAAGAAAGCTAAAGTATAACCATCCGGACCCAGAGCCCAAGCATCTCCAATATTGTACATAGCTTCCTTTATCTCATCATCCATAATGACCCGAACTATGGACTCATACTAACACACCAAAACATGATTACAAAATAAATTGTTAGTGTATAAAACCCCACATTCGATGCTTGTGCCAATGAAAGTGGTGTAATGTTTCACAAATGCCTCATGAACTGTCGGACCAAAAAGCATAGTCCTCCAAATACCTAATGATTTCAATGTGGGTTTAGTGATTTTGGCTTTAAATGATTTTATGGAAATAGGTCATGTTCATATCCTCTCCTTAAGCCAATCCACCTTAGCTTTCTGCATCAAAAATCGCTCTTCGTCTGGTTTCGCTTTATTGGAAGCATGAACATAAATTGCTTCCTCCGCTCGTAAAATAGGATTATTAGGGTCACTATCCAACGCCTTATGGACCGTGTCCAGCTCTTCACGAAACTTAGCAACTCTCTCATGTAAATTCCCATGCTCAATGACAAGTTTTCTACGGGGTTTCTTTAACATCTTTAATTTCTTAGCGACACGAAACATAGCATAACCATCAACTGAATAGTCCCACTGACTAGCCACGAGCTTAAAAACTTCATTTTATGAATAAGGAAGTTAGACAACTTAAACGTCTTGGGCTTGGCATCTTGAATATTCGGCATTATCAAAACCACCAATGAGTTGTTAGAGATATGATACGGCTAAAAAATCACATCAGCCCTCGAATAAGTCAATAAAACCCATGTTTCCCATGAATCTGTCAAGTTTTTTCAAAAGCGTCGTATTACCTCGAGGTGTTTGGTTCAAAGTATAATGCAATCCCGACGCATTAATATCAACCACACCAATATTCGAAACACAATCTTTGAACTCCGTCATGTCCATAGTCATAGCAGAAGCACCTGAAAACGTATCTTCCACATTAAGCGCAACATTAAAGTCACCCATCATTACCCAAGGTCATCCAAAAGTCTTTGTAAAAATCTTTGATGCAATGCTCAAAACTCAATCCAAAAGCTTTTCAAAATTGCAAAAAATCATTCGCAACTTTTACTATTGTAGATGCTCTAATAAGATAAATAATTATCTAAGTCAATATAGTTTTTTTCTTTCTAAACACATTGAATATAAAAGTAGACAAAAGATACCCACAATCTCTACCTACTAAAGAAAAGAGTATTTAATATTTTTACTCTTTAACTTATTAAATATTGAGTAAAAATAGATTTTTAGTGGCCCTCTCTATTACTTACTATTTTTATTTTTAGTAGCACTTTTAGTAACTATTTTTATAAAGAATTGATAAAAATAGATTTTTAGTGATATTTTTATTACCTACTTTTTTTAAATTTAATTTAGTTATCAAATGTTAAATTTTATAGTAGACACACGGTAATAACATGGTGCTTTATATAATATAGGTTGATATATGTCGCTTGTTACTACACCATAATTAACCAAAATGTCTCCTTACACGTTTATTCTTGTAGGTGCAAGCCTTAGAGCCTTAGATATTCACATGTGTTTTCGTTTGTGTCGTGGATAAAAGCATTGTCAGATTATCACTTTTTCCATAACAATATAATCCACTATGAAAGTCCTCAATATACGACTGAAAAGATAAATAAGGATAAATAACACCGGGAATACTTTTAAAACGTGTAAGACTATATTGATCTAAATCAAAGTATTATAATATGTTATGGATCACACAAGTTGATTACAAAGTATATTATACCCTTTGGACAAGTAAACTTAATAAGAGTGTTAAGTTTACAAGTAAACTATAAGGGTCGGGCGTTCAAATCAAACGACTGACTCTATGTGAGTTTGAGAGAGTTAATGCAATGAAATAATATAAAGTGAACAATATTAACTCTTTTCAACGTTCTCTATTTATAGTGGTACGAGGTTGACTAAGTTGGTGGAGTAGGTAGCGACGTGTCAAAAATCTGGTGGAGTCGTACATCTGCATCAATGCACTTCTATTCTTTGAAACTACTACTTTGATTTCGGCAAACACTGCTGAAAATTGTTTGCCTCTTTTTCACAACTTTGTACTTTAGGCAGCTATAATTCAAAGCTACTATTTTTCCCGCTCAAATAGTTCCCGCCTAAACAATAAGAGATGCGCAAAGGGTACAGAGTGTTATCAGGGTATTGTCACCCCTGATAATAATCAACCACTAAGAGTCCCTGATACATCTCAGTTGTTACTCACCACAGCTGATGAGTATGTCTTCATGTAATCTCTGACTTCCTTGACGATGTCTCTGACTTGAACTTCTCTATGGTTGCTCACAAAGGTCAGGACCTCTGTGAGACTTTTAATACTTGCATGTCTCCTAGGCACATGCAAGGTTATAACACTTAATGTATTTATGGAATAAATCTATGTTTTAAGGGAAATCTAATAGCCTTAATTTCCCAACCAATTTTCCCTATATAAACATAAATACTACTAGGTCTTAAGGTGTTATTGTAAGTGAGTACACAACTTGTTGTTACACATAACACATGATAACTTAAACAACAAACAACATAATTTTATTAAACATGAAATATTGCAAGTACAAAAAGCTACGGATAAAATTATGTTGTCTTCAAAAGTGTCCCACTTATGTTGTCCCACCTCTAGGGTGTCGTGTACCACCTCAGCAAGATGTCTTCAGATCTTCACTAATCAGTTCCCAACCTGATTCTTTTTTCAGTTTCTTTGACGTAATATCTAGAGTTGAGAACTACTCGAATTTCATTATCCAGTTGTTTGGCTTATTAGAGTTCAACTTCAAGCATTTCTTCAGGTTAATCATTTGAACAATGGAAGCCAATATGACTTTGTTTTCCCTTTGAAAACAGTATTGGCATCCTCTACTCATGTATACCATTCTTCTTTATTTAGTATAGGAATGTCCATTAACAAGACCTATGATATCCTTAGGTAGGACAAGATTCCTGTACATTCCACATACAACGATGTCATCTGTAACAAAGGATTATAGAGAAATCCTTGAACCCTCTTTTTCTTATTATCAGCTTTTGTCTTTTCCTTTTCAAATAGTTGAGGAGGAGGATCAATTTTGAGTTTATCAGTTGTTTCCTATAACCAACTAAACTTGGCTTTTAGCGTTTTAAGCAACAAAAAATTGTTATCGCCTGTCTTCTTGGCTACCATTTGCTAAATTTCTAGCCATTCAGTTAACCTGAGCATCTTTATCTTGAAGTCATCATAGATCTTAATGTTGGTCAGCTGATTATTCCTCCAGATCACTATTTGAGCTTTATTGGATCTTTTGTCAAATGTATATTTAAACTTGGTGATTTCGTCTGGGTGAAGTCTATTTTACAAACAAGAATCATATTCAGCCTTGATTTTCTTCATTTGCTTTGTCCCCTTATGTTCAATCTTCTTCAAAGCGTTTCTCTGTTCTAGTCTCTATAGAGGGGTCATTTTCTTGATCTTTGCTTCATTCCGTTCTTTGGTTTTCTTAATATCTTCCAATCTCTTCATTTATTTGAGTTGAGTTTTGTTGTACCCATATATAACTCACTTCACCATGATAGATCTAAAGAAAATAGATGAAAAATAGAAGAAAACAGATGAAGTTTAGAGAGAGAAAGTAGAGAGAGAAAAGAGAGAGAATGGTTGGAAACTTTATGAATATTAGATTGAGAAGTGAAAGTTGAAATGAACCAACACCCTCCTAACATGCTAGGAGGTCCTATTTATAGCCAAGCCTACATGTGGTGTTTGGGATTAGACTAGATGGGTCGGGCTTTCCTTTTGGGCTTTAAGTCCTTAAACATGAACTTTATAGCTTAAAGTCAAGCCCGTAATACCCCGACTAACCTACTACCATATATGTACAAGTAGATGTTTGATATAGACAGATCAAGCAGGCAACTTTGCCAGAATCTCTAGTTCTGTTGGAGTCAAACATCTCATACCAATTTCCCTAACGAGATACTCAAACCTATCTTTCGACAAAGCTTTCGTAAACAAGTCAGCTAATTGGTAATTAGTTCCAACAAAGTATAATTCAACGATACCGCGTTCAACTTGTTCCTTTATGAAGTGATATATGACTTCATGTGCTTCGCGAGGGAATGCTGTACCGGATTGCAGGAGATGGCTATGGCCGACTTTGAGTCACAATGCATGGGTACTTTATCAAAGTGGAAGCCATAATCCGTGGGTTGTGTTCTCATCCAAAGGACTTGAGCACAACACGCAGATAGAGACACATACTCCACTTCGGCTGATGATAAAGACGTGCAATCCTGCTTCTTGGAAGACCATCCCACAAGCTTATCTTGTCCTAGAAATTGTGCACCACCAGAAGTACTTTTTCGAGTATAAAGACACCCTGCGTGATCAGAATCTGAATAGGCCGTTAAAAAGAAACCGGTTTCCTTCGGATACCAGAGTCCCAAGTGAATGGTATTATTGAGGTACCGAAAGATTCGTTTAACCTCCTTGATGTGCTTTTCAGTAGGTCGGGCTTGATATCTTGCACAATAGCATGTTGCATGTGCAATATCTGGTCTGCTTGTTGTCACGTACATGAGGGACCCGATCATGGAACGATTTTTCGTTTGATCTATGGGTAATCCCTCCAAGTTAGCATATAGGGATGTGGTTGATAATGGTGCCCCAACGGGATCACATGAGGTCATACCATGCTTTTTTTATTATCTATTGACAATACTCAGCTTGGTTAATAAAGATACCACTTAGGGATTGGTGAGCTTGAATTCCTAGAAAGAATTTTAGTTCGCCCATCATTGACATTTCAAGTTTGCTATGCATTAGTTTTTCAAACCATTTTGAAAGTTTTAGGTTTGTAGACCCAAAAATAATGTCATCAACGTAAGTTTGCACAAGCAAAATGTCATCCCCATATTCATATATGAACAAAGTTAGATCAATGGAACCTTTTGAGAAACCTTTGGATACCATAAATTTCGAGAGCTCATCATACCACGCCCTTGGATCTTGCTTTAGTCCATAAAGTGCTTTGTGGAGACGATACACCTTGTCAGGATAATGTGGATTAATGAATCCTTTCGGCTGTGTAACATAGACTTCTTCTTTCAAAGGACCGTTAAAAAATGCCGTCTTTACGTTCATTTGATAAACGATGAATCCATTATGTGTAACATAAGCAAGGAAAATCCTGACCGCTTCCATACGAGCCACTGGTGCAAATGATTCTTCAAAATCAATTCCCTCTTTCTGGACATACCCCTTATCCATTATCCTAGATTTGTTCTTGATGATCGTGTTTTCTTCATCCATCTTGTTTTTTCACATCCATCGAAGGTTTAATGGTGTTACATCGTATGGTCTGTCAACAAGTTACCAGAACTTAAGTCTTTCAAGTTGTTGAAGTTCATCCGTCATCGATTTAGCATGATAAACCATGGCTTCTTTGATGTTTTTCGGTTCAGATGTACTCACGGCGAGTGCGAACATACAAACATCGCCATCGGTTTTTAGTTGTCATCTTGTAAGAACGGGCTGTGAAGGGTTTCTGATTACCTGAACCAAAGGGTGATCTCGGGTCCAATGATGTGTTGAAGGATGTCGGTTGTAGAACGCATGCATATTTGACGGATCAACATGGCGAGTAGAAGACTCTCTAATTTTGTATACCGATGTACCAAATGGGTTGTGAAAATCGTCATCGTCAGATAATGCATTGTCTGCTTGATTTATGTTCTCTGGAGCAATGACAATAGTTGTGGATGTTGGAGGATCGATTGTGGATGTGATATTCTGAGGAGATAAATCTGCAGCAACCCGTGTTGAAGTAGATGAAGTTGTATCCTTTTGTTGATGATGATCGGTATCATAATTCTTATTATGAGTGACAACGAAAGACTTCGATACAACATGTTTTTCGGTGAAATATTCATCAAACATTGGTCCATATAACATTTACAACTCTTCAATTGTCATGACCAGTGTCATATCTGCTCGAGGAACATTTTCTTGAACCATCTTTGAACTAGAAGGATCATTGTTGTGGTTGTGAGTTCCGAGTTTCGTACGGTTGTTCACACAAGTCTTTTATCGTTGTATATCGAGACTTAAACTATTTTGTTCAAGTGCCATTTCTTGAAATTCATCGAATCTGATATGAATAGTCTCGACTATCAATTTTGTTCTCTTGTTGTAAACTCTATATCCCTTAGACTGAGTTGCATATCCTAGAATGCATGCATTACCTTTCTCTTTCATTTTATCAAGATTTTCACCATCTCGTATTATGTAACACGTACATCTAAAAACATGAAGGTGTTTGAGTGAAGGTTTTCGATCATGAATTATGTGATATGGTGTCTTTTCGTGTCTTGGCGGTTTTGTGTGTAGCATGCGGTTGACACGGCTTCGGCCTAAAAGAATAGTGGAGTTTTGAAGCGGATAACAATGTTTGAGCAGCCTCAACTAAAGTACGGTTTCGTCGTTCAACAACGTCGTTTTGTTCAGGTGTTCTAGCAATAAATGTTTCATGTTCAATCCCTTCGTCTTAAAAATATTTCTTCAGAGTTGAATTCTAAAATTCTGTTCCTCTGTTGGTATGAACTACTCTTACTTGAGCTTGAAGACCAAGTTGTATCTGCTTTAGGAAGTTAATGAGAACTTCAGGTATTTCATCCTTTGACCTCAAGAAGTAAGTCCACGTGTACCTTGAGTAGTCATCAACAATTACCAAAATGTATTTCTTCCCATTGATACTTTGAACATGCATGGGACCACACAAATCCATATGAAGAGGATCTAACCGTCCTTTAGAGCTTAGTGTAGTCTTGGTTTTGAAACTAATCTGTTTAGCTTTACAAAGCTCACAAGAAAAACAAAGATGATCTTTGATGAATTTCAAGTTTGGAAGGCCTCTCACAATATCTTTATTGGAAAGAAAGTTGATGGTATCAAGGTTGAGATGAGATAGACGTTGATGGCGTATAGCATGATACGGCCCATTGGGCATAAAACCATACACCAAACCTTGGGCCAAGACCCAAGTACACAAAATCCCATCACGGTGGCAAAAGCTCCAAGCGGATCCGCTTCCAGCAAGCGGAGCCGTGACACAATGACCAGACATACTTATTTCCGAGACCCCTGCGGACAAGTCTTCTAAAGAATAATCCGCAGGGCACGATTAGTTCACAAACAGACAAATGGGCCTCTGGACCACAAAGGCCCACTCCCGAGTACTATCCGAAAAATGGGGAAATGCACATTACTTTCTCCTATAAATAGTATCCACTTGCACTCCAAATGAGGTACCATTTTCTCACTCACCTTTACACTTATATATATCTCGGACGATATGAATACTTACTCTCACGTTGGAGTCTAATCATGGGGTCCGTACCCACGGTAAGGACTAACAGTATTACTCTACGTGTGTAAGAAATCGTCAACCACATCTCTTGATAGTACAAGATCCCTTTACAACACAAAGCATCTAAGGACCTCCCGGTGAGTACTTAGATCTACTATCGACCCTAACCGATCACTGTACTAACAAGTTGAGCCATCCATGGGACCTGGTACACAACAGCGTCTCATAAAAATCTCGTTCCAAAATGGGCGATAGAACACCTAAATTACCCCGGGAGCACACGCCCAGTGCATATTACACAACGGCGGAAAGACCAAACCAGAGCGAAAGCAACCGTAACAAGCAAGCATCCGATGTCGAGATAAGGGAATTTTGCGACACACATTATGACCAATTGGTACCACACATATTTGGAAAACTATGCAAAGAAAAACAACACTCTCCGGAGTGGGCATCCTCTGAGAAGCACTTATCCCAAAACATAAGTACAGAGGAGAAATCCCCCGACACGTGGTACAAGGAGCTCCCACACCCAGACCAACTAGTAAGTCAAACGTCAGCTCAGAATGTCTTCTCAAGGATAGGGTGGCATGCCCCAGACCAAAAAGACAGAAGCAAAAGCTCTGTCTTCGCAAGGCTAGGATCACGGAGCGCAGGGGTGTTCGGTAGATTAGGAGAGAAGAAGGAAAAACCTTCCGAGTAAAGACAAAAAGACCAACCACCGCGTCGCTTGAGCTCCGAGATACACAGAGACTCAGGCAGGATCTTGGTTTAAGAATACAAAAAGCAATTCAGCCCCGAGCAAGAGAAAATTCAAGAGCCTCGAACATACCGAGACGTTGACCCGTTCACGTCCCCGATAAGGAACTTCAGCCCCCAAAGAAAATACGAAAAGCAGAACAAACTATAGAATACGACGGCTCCGGAAATCCTGAAGAACACTTGATGATCTTCCAAGCACGAGCCTCAGTACAAAGATGGGTTATGCCAACATAGTGTCACATGTTTAAGGGAACACTGATCGACAACACCAGATTATGGTTCGAAACCTCCGCCCCGAAAGGATAGACAGCTATGAGGAGCTAATAACCAAATTCTTAGCCAGCTTCTGAAACGACACCAAAGGTAATTCAAAATACCATCATGTCGAGTAGAAAGAAAGAGAACCGATCATGGATTTCGTCGAAAGATTCAGAATGCGGAACGAGCATGTCGAACCTGTCTCAAACGCTATATTAATTTCAAGATTTATGAATTGAATAAAACATCAGGGACTAATAAAATATATAGTTGACAGAAATCCTAATACAATAAACGAAACAATGAAAGTAACAGAAGACTTCCTAAGAGGAGAAGCAACAATAGCTGCAAGATGCCAAAGAGAACTAAAATCCAAAACGAAGAAAACCCACGGGTAATGGCCAAACAAAAGATCTGGCCTTCGAAACCATAAGAAGTCGTGACACATAACAAGCCAGCTCTAAATCTTGAAAACACCCACGTATATCCTGCACCCGAAAAAGGAAAGAATCAGAACACCCCCCCCCCCCCCCCCATGACCACCCCACTAGAGAAAAGAAAAGGAAATGGTTTTTGTGAGTTTCAAAATGAAATCGGACATAGCACCGACGAGTGCACACACCTAAAAAGAGAAATTAATGAACTAGCTAGGAGCAGAAGACCATTATCATGGGTAAGAGACAACAGGGAACCTCATGAAGATAATCATAGGGATGTCTTCATGATACGGTTAGATGGCGAGACCAGAAGATAAAGAAAAGGCAAAAGCTTCTCACCAAGCCCAGAAATATCATTTCCTTCATTAGACAAATCAGAGGCGAAAGAGGATCCAATGATAATCGAGGCGAAAATAGAAGGACACCAAGTACACAGAATACACATAGATGGAGGGTCAGCCTCTGAAATAATGTACGAACACTGCTTCAACGACCTCCGGCCAGAAATAAAAAATGAAAATGATCCTAGCCAAAACCTCCTTGATACGGTTCAATGGTGAAACCGTGTGGCCAATGGGGCAAATAGAAATACAAGTAACAGTCGGCGATGAGAATCATTCATTAACAACACAAATAAACTTCATGAGTAAGATCATATTCACCATACAACATTATCATCGGAAGACTAGGAATTCGCCAAACAAAAGAAATACCATCAACCGCACACGGAATGATCAAATTCCCAATAGATGGAGGTGTGCTCACACTTCACAATAAGACAAAGGCACCTAACGAGTGCGCAATGGTGGAAAAACAAAATAAACAACAGATCGCACCCAAGGAAAGACGACAAAAAGTGGCAATCCACCCAGGATATCCAGAGCAGATGATAACGATAGGAGAAACTCTATCGGAAAAAGCAAAAAGAGACATATGTAATCTACTCAGGAAAAACCTCGATATGTTAGTATGGGAGCCAAAAGACACAACGGGTATCCCAAGAAGCGTAGGAGAGCATCATCTTAAAGTCATGGAGGGATAGCCCCAATAAGACAAAAGAAGAAAGGCCAGACCTCCATAAGAAATGAAGCAATCCATAGGGAAGTGGCAATGCTACTAGAAGCAGGAATCATAAGATAAGTACACTACCATAACTAGCTATCAACCCCGGTAATAATAAAGGAAAGCGATGACAGCCGGAGAATGTACATTGATTTCACAAACCTTAACAAAGCATCTTCAAGAGAATGCTACAAGCTACCAGAAGACGACCAAAAGATAGAATCATTATGCGGGTACCCCTTCAAGTGCTTTCTAGACGCCCAAGAAGGGCGCCACCAAATAAAGGTAGCAGAAGAAGATAAGGAAAAACAACATTTATGACAAGCCAAGGTATTTTTTTGTTACAAACGACTACCCCCTGGATTAAAAAATGTTGGAGGCACATACCAAAAAATGATAGGAAGAGTTTTCAAAAAACAAAAAAAGACGTAACCTGGAGGTCTACACAGATGATATAATCATTAAAAGCAAGACAGGGGAGGAAATCCTCAAATACATCGAAGAAACATTCCAAACTCTAAGGAATGCAAGTATAAAACTTAACCCATGAAAATGCACCTTCGGAGTAGAAGAAGGAGAATCCCTGGGCCATATGATCAATGCGGAAGGTATAAAACCATCCCCAAAAAGAATAGAAGCAGTCATAAACTTACCCTCACCCAAAAAAAAATAAGTTTAGGAACTAAACAAAAAGCTCACGAGCCTAAGCAGATTCATGTCAAGACCAGCAAAAAAGTCTTTACCACTATTCAAAGCCTTGAAAGGATGCATAAAGAAAAATGAACCCCACTGGACAGAGGAAGCCGACGTAACATTCCAGGACATCAAAATACAGATTGCAGAGCTACCAGTGTTAGCTACCCCAACCCAGGGAGAGGAGTTAATAGTATACCTATCTGCTTCAAAAAGCGCGGTAAGTGCAGCACTACTAACAGAAAGAAACTCAAAGCAACTCCAATCTACTTCATAAACAAAACCCAGATAGGGCCAGAGAAAAACTACTCTCCCATGAAGAAAGTGATCCTAGCTCTAATCCATACAACCAAAAAGCTTAAACGGTACTTCCAAGTACACCTGGTAACAGTGGTCACAGACCAACCAATAAAACATGTGATGTCAAACCCAGACACAGCTGGACGAATGCAGATGTGGAGAGTTGCTCTGCACATATACGGAATTAACTACAAACCGCGGAATGCAATAAAAGGGCAAATGCTGGCGGACTTCATAGCCGAAATACACGACGAAGACACCCCCAAGAAAGAAGCCGAAAGCCAACAACCAAAAACATGGACACTGTTCACAGACGGTTCCTCATGCATAGAAGGTTCGAGAGCAGGACTCATACTAATTCACCCAGAGGGAACATATTCACCTATGCATTAAGATTCAAATTTGAAACTTCAAACAACGAAGCAGAATATGAAGCATTAATTGCTAGACTAAGAATAGCTAAAGAAATGGGGGTGAAAAACCTATAAGCAAACGCGGATTCTAGGTTAGTATCTAACCAAATAAACGGATCATACACAGCTAAATAAGAAAGCATGAAGAAATACTTAGAAAAACAAAAGCAATAATCAACGATTTTGAAGAATTCAAAATCAAACAGATACTTGAAGTGAAAACAAAAAAGTTGATGCGCTTAGCAAAATAGCCTCAACAAGCTTCCCACACCTAGCTAAAGAAGTCCTTGTGCAAACACTAACCAAGAAGTCAACGGAAGAAACAGAAATCCTCGCGGTAGTAGAAGAAACAGAGCATAATTGGATGACTCCAATACACGACTTCTTATCAAAAGGGACACTACTAGAAGAAAGGAGACAAGCAAGAAAATTAAAAACCAAAGCAAAAAAGTACTAAATCATAAACGGAACGATGTACAAGAAATCATTTCTTGAACCATGGCGACGGTGCGTAGGACCAAAACAAGCCAACTACATCATACAAGAAATCCACGAAGGAACATGTAGCATGCACTCCGGACCCAGGTCCGTAGCAAAAGCTATAAGGATAGGATACTACTGGCCAACAATGCACGAGGACGCTAAAGAAATAATAAATAAATTCCAGAGCTGACAGGTACACAGGCCAGTCCCAAAGTACCCCCAATAAAGCCTCACACCAATAACCGCACCATGACCATTCCATAAATGGTGAATAGACATAGTCGGACCCGTCCTAGAAGGACGCGGCAAATTCAAATTCCTAATTGTTGCAATCGACTACTTCACTAAGTGGATATAAGCAAAACTAGTAGCAACAATAATAGGGACGCAGATAAAAAACTTCGTATGTGATAACATCATGTGTAGGTTCGAACTACCTGGAGAAATAGTATCCGACAATGGAAAACAATTCTGAGATAAGCCATTCAAAGATTGGTGCAAAGAAAAAGGCATCATACAACATTTTGCTTCCGTCAAACACCCACAAACAAATGGACTCGTCGAAAGGGCAAATAAACGTTTAGGGGAAGGAATCAAATCAAGACTTGAAGGAAGCAAAAACTGGGTAGAGGAAGTCCCACATGTCCTATGGGCACACAGAAAAAAGACGATTAATAGGGAAACTCCATTCTCCTTTACATATGGCGCAGAGGATGTAATACCATCCGAAATAGGAATTCCAACAATCCGCACAATGGAAGTTGATGAAGCAACGAACAAAGAAAAGCTAAGAATAAACCTAGAACTTCTAGAGGAAAAAAGAATACACACTGCACTCGAAGAAGCAAGAAGCAACGCAAAAATGAAAAAATACTACGACTCAAGAGTCCGTGGAAAAACATTCAAACCAGGAGAATTCGTTTACATGAGTAATGATGCAAGTCACGCAGAAGACATAGGCAAACTGGGCCCAAAATGGGAAGGACCGTATGAAGTCATAGAAGCCTTCTGAAACGGAGCATACAAACTCAGAAATAAAGAAGGAAACACATTGCAAAGAACATGGAACGTTTTCAGTTTGAAGAAATGCTACACCTAGCTCCATGCTTCCTTCCAAAACTAACTAGGTAAACACAAGACCTCGGATAAAGTTCACGGACCAGCTATCGACCGCCGACTAGAGGCAGTCTGTTCTATCTTTTCGAGAGCTCATTACTATGTAAACAACCCTTTATGTATTAAAAGTTCCTACTTCCTTTTTGTATATATAAAAACATGCGGAGCTTAGCTACCTCCGCATCCTTTACTTTTTAAACGCCAACCATTATAAATTGTCCAAAAAAAGAAAAAGCTAAAGACACGTGCACGCGATGTTATCTCCGTGATAGAAAAACAAAAATTGAGTAATCCAAGTGAATAAACAAAGAAATCATATAAGTGGCATTCGAAGCCCAGTGCTAGGGGGCACCCCCACAACAGTAAGATCTCCGTGATAAGTAGCTGCGGACTCCGAGCTGAGATCAAACAAAGTACATAAGAGGCATTGCAAGTCCAGTACTAGGGGTTTCCCCTAAAATACGATCAATGGAGCACATAAACACCACAAAAGATAGCATACATAAAAAGCCAAACCCACTAAGCATTGTGCAAAATAGGTGTAGCCTTTGCAAAGATAAACCGCACCCACTAGACAGTGCGCAAAATAAAAGCCACAAGAGCCAGCATAACAAGGTTAAATAACAAGATAAACATAACCAAAGATAGAATGGAGCACACAAGCCGCACCCACGAAGCAGTGCGCAAACACAAAGCCTAAAACAAGCATTCTAACGGGGTAAGATACAAAGCCATATATTGGCGAACATAAACAGAAACATACACGACAAATATGGAACAACAAAAAATACCCTACAAACTAGCAATAAAAAAACAAACAAAATGAGAACATCCTCCCCATGAACCCCTACAAACAACTACTACCAAAATGGAAACCCTCATCATCCCCAAAAATGCTAGCAGAGCAGCCAGGAACCAAAGGCACAGTAGATGACGATGAAGGGACGACCCAAGAAGACCACGGTTCGACTGAACCTAAGACCCCCAAGTCACACGAATGGGGAACATCAAGATCACCAAGAAGACAAAAATATCATCCTCGGGAACAACACTGTCTCCCCCCAAACCAAAAGACACAAACGCTTCAGACGTGCCAAGTGAACCAACCTTCGGGTATCCCAAACAAAAAGACTGAGCGTCTGACACATAACCAGCAAGCTGGCCAGACAAAGATGGGGAAGGCACTTGCAATGGAGAACCCAAATCAATCCTAAAATCGGGACCTAAAAGTCACAAATCATTAAACGGACCAACATCAGATGAAGATGGAGCAACGGAGGAAACAAACATCGAACCTGAAAAAGAAGATACCAAGCATCAAAAAGGAAAGAAAAAAGGAACACTAACATCATCACTAGCCAACAAAAAAAAGAGAAAAAAATAAGCGGGGAAAGAAAATTACAAACCATTATCAACCCCAATAGCAGAAGCAGAAACAGCAGCCACAGGATAACGATCCACACAAACGTTGATTGAGTCACCACGAACCCTCTTCTTATTCACCCGGGTAGGAGGCAACAAGCCAACACCCAAATCTGTTATCAAGTCAACCGGATCGAAAAAACCTTCCAAAGGTGTAGTCATACCACGAGTGCGCACAAGAAGATGAAGTTCGCCAATACCTAAACGCTGTGCACAAAAACTCACATGGTGAGGTTTCATATATGATGCCACATCAAAAAGAGAAATATCTACAAAAAAAGAGAAAAAGAATCATATATGTACATAAGCCTAACGCAATGACGAAATGAACTCAAATACGTTTTCCGTTGGAGTCAACAAAAACAGGATAAAAATCCCTCCCAAGAGAATGATAACGGTTGATGCCAACATTACACAAAAGGCCTCCGAGTGCTTGGAAGCAGGTGCAACACGATGCATCAATAAACGACTCACATCACCTACACTGAAATCACAGTGCAAAAGGGGCACGAGATCCTTACCAAAACCCCAATCAGCCCAAGACATAGAAAAAGGAATAACCGGCGCATCAACATAGAAAAAATGGTCAGGCCGATCAACAGGTGGACGAATATTATCAGAAAGAGTAATGTAAAAAGAACGTCGGTGAAATGATATCCACCCATTCTTGAAAGTATCCGTGTAAAAACACGAAACAAACCAACAGTAGGAATGATGTCCAATCCATGACATAAAATCTCAAAATGAGAAACCTTAAGAGCAGCCAAAGGACTCACCTGAGAAATATGAAAGCGAAAATACCTCAAAACATCAAGAAAGAAACAGGAAAAAGGGATTCGATAAGAGGCAAAATCAAAAAGCTTAGTATAGATAACAACTTGCCCAAGAGGGGCACCACAAACACGGCAATCCGGACCAGCCAAGATAGGATTAACACATGAAGGAATATGATACTTCCTACAAAAATCATCTAAGTAACGCTCAGTAAGAACCGACCTATGCGAATCTATCACCAACATTGCAAAATACAAGAGAAGGGACAACACCCCAAAGAGTAGAAAGTCAAAAGCATAAAATATATGTAAAAGGAAAAACAAGAAAGGAAGCAGTAAAATTTAATAGGAGGGAGACAATAACTTTAAATATATCGGTGCAACAAACAAGACACGTACACATGGAACACACTTACAAAAACGAACGGCCAAGATCAACGCAACCAAAGGTCGTCGTGAGCTGCATAAATCAACTTGGTTGACGACCATCATTTCAAGCATTAAATGGAAATTAGTGGCTAACTGTAGCATGCAAGATTTTATTGGAATAAAAAATAACTACGGATACAAAACCCGAGTAAAAGAGACTACCGGCCAGAACGTAAAAGAGAAAAAGCAATACCAAACAGAAGCCCAACAATCTGTCTGTAACCGCAAAAGGAATGGAAGTGCAACAAAATACAACGTATTTGACAAAATAATCAACAATAAAAGAAGAGAGATGAAGTTGAGGGGCCCAAGAAAGAAAAAAGAGTGACAGGCGCCTTGAGAAAATAAAACAATAAGTACGGATGCAAGCCCCAAGAACGAAGTCAAAAAGTCCAGCAGCCCATCCGTATCCGCAAGAACTACTGGACTGGGGGGACTTGATGGCGTATAGCATGGATACGGCCCATTGGGCCTAAAACCATACACCAAACCTTGGGCCTAGACCCAAGTACACAAAATCCCACCACGATGGCAAAAGCTCCAAGCGGAGCCGTGACGCAGTGCCCGGACATACTTATGTCCGAGATCCCTGCGGACAAGTCTTCTAAAGAATAATCCACAGGGCACGATTAGTTCACAAACAGACAAATAGGCCTTTGGACCATAAAGTCCCACTCCTGAGTACTATTCGAGAAACCGGGAAAGGCTCAGTACTTTCTCCTATAAATAGTACCCACTTGCACTCCAAACGAGGTACTATTTTCTCACTTATCTTTACACACATATATATCTTGGATGATATGAATACTTACTCTCACGCCAGAGTCTAATCGTGGAATCCGTCCTCACGGTAAGGACTAACGGTATTACTTTACGTGTGCTGAAAATCGTCAACCACATCTCTTGATAGTACAAGATCCCTTCACAACACAAAGCATCTAAGGACCTCCCGACGAGTACTTTGATCTACTTTCGACCCTGACCGATCACTGTACTGACAGACGTTGATGTCATAACCATGCTTGAGTCGTTGAAGCTTTATCCGTGATGCAAATTGGAGTTGTGGAAGTTGTGTATTGAAGTGAAATTGTGTAGAGATCTATACTCGGTGAACCGGTGAGTAAATCATTCCCATCATAATCACGAACAAAAGATGACTTCTTTCTAAAAGCAACCTCCAAATCCGCATCACGGAATTGACCAACCGAGAAAAGTTTGTGATTGAGCCCTTCGATGTAGTATACCCTTTTGATTGTAATATTCCCCTGAACCAAATCTTCATATCCTAGGATTTGTACAAATTGGTCATTTACGAATCGAACCGTACCCAGGAACTTCTCCATGAAGTTAATTGAAAGCTTGAGATTCCCCGTAATGTGCTTCGTGCATCCGCAGTCCAGTATGAAGAGGATTTTTTCTATCACATGCAGAAGATTTAGAACACGATGGATCATTTGCTAAATTGGATTCCATGTTAGTTGTGATTTGCGAATCATTAGTTTTCCTAGTTTCGACATTTAAAGGCACACTAACGCTCGTTGTCACATTTTCATTCCTAACCTTAGGCGTCTATTTATCTTGGAGGACATTGATTAGCAAACCACCATTTCCAAGACTTGCTAGCAGACTCATATAATTCCCTAATTCTGCTTCTAGTGTTCTCGGTAGTGGAGTTTGATGCAATACTTTTCTTAGGGGGGTTGCACCTGAATGGTTGACTTTGCTTTTCGGTATACTAGCACTAATATGCATCGTAATTTGCTTCTTAGTTCTAGTATCTACGCCTTTGACATTATTCGAAGCACACATAGCATGATTAACATTAGCACATTTTCCACATTTCACACAAATAAACTTAACATTCAAAGCATTCAAAGCAGTCGAATCATTTAAATCGTCATTACATGCGATTACAAATGTTTTACTCTTAGAAACATTCAAATTCCTAGGGTGGTCTTTAATAACTGAATTTTTATTCTTTTGAAATTGGTCTATTCGAATTGATCACGATTTAACGTGTGACTTAGTTGTTCTTGGTGACAAAATAAAGGAAGTTAAACTAATTTAAAATTTGATTAAAAGTAAAATAAAATAAGACAATTTAAAATAAAGCTTAATAAAATTGGCGTGAAAAAAGTTTTTGAAAACAATTTAAAATTAAAAGCTAATTCGGAATAAAAATAAAGATCTAATTCGGAATGCAAGTTCTGTCACACAATTCGAAATCCCACAAAAAACCTAATCTGGATCTGCTATGATGTTAGTTCGGAATAAGCCACAATGAGTAATTCGGAATCCAGGTGTGAAGTAGTTCGGAATACAATCAATCCGGATAGTAATCCGGAATCTATGTTACACATGTAAACAATTCAGAATAATAGTGAAAACTATAATCTGGAATAACCTTCTAACACACAATTCGGAAAACAAAAGGAAAGAGCTAATCCGGAATCTATATTC
The DNA here is from genome assembly GCA_025667525.1 of Glebionis coronaria. Taxonomy (NCBI): domain Eukaryota; kingdom Viridiplantae; phylum Streptophyta; class Magnoliopsida; order Asterales; family Asteraceae; genus Glebionis; species Glebionis coronaria. Next base: position 519,691,362 of record CM046882.1, read on the forward strand.
CGGATAGGAATCCGGAATGTATAGGTACCAAATAATTCGGAATAACCACTAAGACACAATTCGGAAAACATATTTCCTATCTAATTCGGAATATGAGTTGTTGAATGCTAATTCGGGAAAAAAGAAATGTATCTAGTTTGGAATTTAAGGGTTTAGTAATCCGGATAAAAACAAAAATAAGCTAAATTCTAATAAGAACTTAACCAAAACTTAAACCAAACTAATTTTAAGAAAAACTAAATAAGCCACAAATCAATAACTATAAAAACACCAAATAAGCAAAATATTAAAAATCAACTTTTAAAAGATTAAACTATTAAAACCACTTAATTAAAAATAAGAAAATCACAAATTAATCAATAAGCACAATAAGCAATAACAATCAAACACATGAAAAATAGTAAGAACCATGGAATAAGCACTCAAATAAGTAATAACATCAAACAAACTACATGATTAATCAAACCAAACAAAAGATTAAAAACAAGAAAGGTAGAATGAGAATGATTATAAAAAGCTTGAAATTAAGATGAAGATTAAAGATTCAAATACAAGATTAAAGATTAAAAGCTTGAAAACATTAAAGAAAAGTTAGAGAGAGAAAGTAATTAACCTACTCCTAAAACTTAATAAAACTAACTAATGATACAAAATGAAGGAATAAAAGACTATTTATAGGAGGAGGGGATGTGATGTGTTGCTTCTTTCTTTTCTTCGTCTTCTCGTCTTTAAATGATTCTTGTTCCTAGACTTTGTCTCGGGATTTGTCGATAGATAAAATGAACTCATCTTCTAATTTTCTTCTTTTATTAGACTTGGTTCTTCGACTTTGTTAAACTTTTGTCTTTAGACTTTTTCTTTGATAAATCTTCAAAATAGGCCTTTGACTTTCGTTCTTTTTCCACTCTTGATCTTTTGACTTCGTCTTTTGTCTTTTTCTTCGATAAAAGCCCGTGAAAACCCGTGTTTTCTTCCTTTTTTATATTTTGGTCCTAAAACACAATAAAAACATAAACCACGTAAAATTCTGACTTTTACGACATTCAGTACACATTTTGGTCTCGTTTTTAATTGTTTTAAGTGGTAAAAGGATAAGTGTTTTCACACTTATTAGTCTTCTACTTTCTTCATATTCCCTTGACTCTTGTTTTGCCAAACCTTGTCATTCCTTTGAGTGCTCTTAAGCTGAGGTCGGCTAACACTAGCAGTGGGGACTACTCCCGTAGTAAAAGACACACGTCTATTAGTGTTTCTAGAAGTCTGAGGCAATTGACTAGTTTTGTTTAGTGTGGGTCTAGTGGCCAATATATACATCTCTGGTTTAATCACATTTGTTTTCTTAATGCTTTGTGCTCAAATATCCGTTTTGGGACTAATATGAGGTAACCTATCCATCTCATCCATCTTGGGGGCAAACCCAAATTTTGCAAATAAAGAATTTGAGAAAGCAGATGGTTTTCCCAAGACAGAGGGCTTAGTCACTTTGTACGCATTAGGTTGTCTCGCAAAGGTTTTCTTAACTCTAGGTTCCACAATTTTCCCACCCATCTTAGCAACGAGTTTCTTCAACTCTTCTATCGCTATGTCCTTGTCTTGTAATTGAGCTTTCAAATCCGTAATTTCTAAACTCTTTTCATTCATTTCTCGACACGATGCGGATAGTTTTACTTACAAGTTATTATCATTTGGAAGACTAACTATTTTGTTTTGCAAAGAAAGTTCAAGAGAATGACAATGTTCTTGAAGGAAATCACATCAGTGTTGAATTAACGTAAACGCCTTTTTATCAACATTTTCTTTATGTTTCGAAATCTCAGTTTCAAGACGTTCACATTCTTTGATCTTATCAAGATATTTGCATGCAACATCAGAATTTTCATCTATAGCAGCACAAGATTTAACAGCAACGCACACAATATCTTTGGAGAGACATTCTTGTAAGAGTAGATCATATTCGTTTGAAAACTTTGATTTTTCAGTTTGAAGTTCATAAATTTCTTCTTCAAGAGACTCAACGTATTTCAAATCATCAAACATTTCTTCCCGTATTAATCTTTCAAACTCAAGAACATTAATTTTCGTTTTTGCCGCAATTGGTATTAAAAGATTTTTCACAAGCACAGTTATATCGTGAGGAATCTCTTTTTTTCACTTATCATTTTCACGTTTTTCAAGTCTCTTTCAACAATTGATTAAAAATTATCAATGTTAGGTTTAATAATACCAAGTGCTTGCCTACTCTTACTTTTAGAAGCATCAAGAGGCAGGTACCCAATATATTTAGAAACTTTAGATTTATTAGTGGAAAAAATTCTTTTCCATTGAATTATTCTTTGTTTACTTTCATAAAACAACTGCTCACGAGACTTCTATGTTTGTGGAGTGAAAAGAACATAAAGACTGTTTTCATAAGCATAATTATATGGTTTCATAAAATCTTTATTTACCGGTGATCTACTTTCCTCTTCCCAAAGGGTTGACTCTTCATTATCAGACCTAACGAGAGGACAGTCATGATCGGTCCATTCGGACTCATCAACATATAGGCGCGGGTTCTCAGCTTGAGCTTGGTCGAGCTACTTAGGACTTACAAAACTAGATTTTCCATTAAAAAACGACCGTGGTGCTATCATTCTCATATTTTGAATAGATTGATTCGTTTTATAAACAATTTTTTTCAAAAAGTAGACTTGTTCTTCAAATTCCATTACTTTTTCAGTATCTTTTCCTTTTCTATTTTTGAATCTTGTTTTAAATTTTCTTCCTCTTCTTTCTTAACCTCAAGAATTTTAGCAGAATCGGTGGTATTCATATAAAGCTTTTGTTCCAGTTCTTTTACTTTAGTTGTTGCAAGGTACTTTTTTGACGTTCATCACTTAAAAAGCATTACATTGGCTTTTTCTGTAGCTAACAAACCAAGAGATTCATTGTATTTATTTTCAAAATCGCCCTTTTTAGTGTTAATTAAAAGATGTTTGTATCCCTCAAGCTCTTTGGTCTTTTGAAGAAGCTCAACTCTATAACTATAAATAGTCTCACTAGATTTTATAAGGGCAGCTTTGCTTTCTTCAAAGTTTTGAGTGAGCGTCACGTTTGCCGTGTTTAATTGCTTTTGACTCTTTCTAGTTTCATTGACATCTGTTTGTAAACTTGAAATTAAATTAGCAAGCACGACACGCTCCTCATCATCATACTCATTTGCATCTTGATCATCCTCAGACTCATTATTGCACATGTTTGATGAATCGGGTGTGGTATTGCTATCAACCATTTCCATCATACATGTGTCAGTAATGGTTGTTGGTAGATCACTATGCTCATGCGTATTGCCAAACATATTATATTCATCATCAGGTTGTACCTTATCAATTGGCTCGGTATCAAAGATAGGACCATTGTCATCTTTAGTGACATTGAGGACCTCTTAAATCTTTGCCATGTACGAATAATGTGCCTCGAGTTCTTGGTTGGAGAGTTCATTATCGGTGTCGTCAAGCATTTCTCCTTCCTTAGTTGATAACTTGATCCCAGCATCCATCTTCTTGCATAGCAGCATCTATTCCTTATGATAAGTATAAGCCTTAACCCTTTTCGGCTGCCTGCATTCCTTTGCCATATGCCCAAATCCTTTGTAGTTAAAGCACTAAATCCTACTTTGTTGCACAACTTGAGTACCAACCGTTTCCCTATTTCCAACAACAGTAGCAACCCTCTAATTATCATACTTAGCAGTTTATCGATCATATCTTGTAGAACCCTCCACGTGTGTTGGTTTACGACGATCATACTTTGGAGGACTCTCAACACGCCTACGTGTGTCATACCTTAGAGGACTTTGAACATAGTTGTTCCTCGTGTTTGATGATGTTCTAAGGTTGTTGTTGGTAGGTTTGCAGATTTTCTTGTAGGACTTCATGATGAAAGTCATTTGTTGTTTGAACTCCCTATCCTTTTGAGCTTGTTCTTCGTCACTGTCTTCTTCAGACGATTGCTCAGGTGGTGGTGATGATGCTCTTGCAACTTCTTTGCCTTTTGATCTTGTTGGAGCATGTGACTTAGAGACAATAGAAGATCGTGGTGATGATGATTGAGTAGAGTAGGATTTTGGAGAACGAGAGCGGTGATCTGGGTAATGTTGAGTAGTAGACATCAAAGCAAGTGGATTTGCAACCTTTTCAACCCGTTCAGGTCAAAGTTCGTTTGCCTCATTCTGAAATTATTTCAAAATGTCAAAGAGCGTGTGATATGAGACCACGTCTAACTTTTGTTGCTGTTTTACCAAAGTGATAAACCGTGTCCACTATGGTTGAAGTTGTTGTAGAAATTGGACATTGACTTGCATGGTGGAGACTTGTAAGTTGTTTCGTGTCATGTCATTCATCCTTTTGTAGAATCTGGAGTAATATGAATCAATTGATTCCCCATCCAATGATGTAAACTTGGCAAAGTTCCAAAATAGGTTTGTTATCACATCTTGCTTTTTTAGTGATTCAACTTGTTGCAATCGTTCAATAGCCTTCCACATTTCTTTAGAAGTAGGACATGCATCAACCGTGGAGTAAATATAATCTCTAATCCCACTTAGAATCAAGTAAATTGCTTCCTTCTCTGCATTAAGCCAAGCACCCCTCTCATGTGTGAGGTCGAATCTCGTTTCACCACGTTCATGTGCGGGTTCCTCGTCACTTGTTTATGTGGTTGGTACAGCAAGAACGATGACCTTTGAAAACACATATGGTCCATAAAAAATGCATTGCCTTAAAGCATCACCGTTAGGTCTTATAACAAGATATCATAGAAAACATAATTGCCATTGATCATATCGACCAGACACAAGCATTGGTGGTCTTTCTTTGTTACCCGCCACCATGATGTTGTTATTAGTCACACAATACTCTACAGCAGAATCCATCTCAATGATTTCTGAAATGATGAAGTGAATTCGGATCTTAAGTAGATGTGTTGTGATTATGTTGTGGTTGAAATTCTGAAAATTCCGATTTTTTATTCAATCCGACAATAAATTCTTCAATCCGATATAACGTAGACCGAAAATTTTTGTAATAGCTAAATTTTGAAATCGAGGTAGGAATAGCCTAAATCTAGTATGGAAAAAAATTGAACTAAGGTGACCTAAAAAATTTAACTTTTTTTTTCTTTTTTTTTTGGTAAACTATGCTACGGAACTAGTCTACATGTTGGCTAAGTCAAAAAATTTGTCGAACTAAAATTTGGAAAATCATGATCTCGGAATATTGCTTAGTTCCACCAATTCAGAATAATTGCTCAAATCCACCAATTCAGAATAATTGCTCAAATCCCCCAATTCGGAATAACTTTGCAATCTCAGAATAGAGGAAAATTTTACCAATTCGGAATAATTTTGCAATCTCAGAATATTGGAAAGTTTCACCAATTCTGGATAATTGATGAACACCAATTCGGAATAATTTATTTATGCTTTCATGATTTCGGAATATCTCAAATGTGGTGATTTCGAAATATCTCAAATGTGGTGATTTCAGAATAGCTATGGTTTTGTTATTTCGAAATAATTAAGGTTTTCACTCAAAAATTCCGAAATTAGCAAATAAGGCAATAATCTTGATAAAGGCAACGATTTCAAGGTTTTCTGACAAATCTATTTGTACTTCCTCGATTTATAGCATCATAGGGACCATAAAAACGCAAACTTTTTTATTTTTAAGCCAAAAAGTATAAAAACTAATTTTTGTTCAAAAAACCTTAAAAAGATGATGATTTTGAAAGAAACCAAAGGTTTTTCTTGTACTTCTAGCTTATTCAAGATGAAATAAACTAGAAAGTATTAAACTTTTTCAAATCAAAACCTAAAAAAAATTTGTGTGGTGTTTTATTGATTAAAAACCCACGAAATTTTTTATAAGAACCACAAACAATCACTAATCTACCCCATGGTGAATGATACCAAATTGTTGTACCCATATAACTCACTTCACCATGATAGGTCTAAAGAAAATAGATGAAAAAGAGAATAAAATAGATGAAGTTTATAGAGAGAAAGTCGAGAGAGAAAAGAAAGAGAATGGTTGGAAACTTTGTGAATATTAGATTGAGAAGTGAAAAATGAAATGAACCAACACCCTCTTAACATGCTGGAAGGGTCCTATTTATAGTCAAGTCTACATGTGGCGTTTGGGCTTAGACTAGATGGGTCGGGCTTTCCTTTTAGGCTTTAAGTCCTTAAACATGAACTTTATAGCTTAAAGTCAAGCCTCTAATACCCGACTAACCTACTACCTATTACAACGTTCAAATATATGATACATAATAAACCTATGACCGAACATTCTAGTTTGAATCAATATTTTGAGGCTAACAAGTTTGGATTTCCTCTTCAGTCATAGGTTTTCACTAGTAGCTCTGAAGGTTGAGAAATTTAATGCATCAGCCTTGGGACCTCCCACTTTTATTATAGAGGAAATTTTCTTCAATCTTTATTCATTGTCAATCACGACAATTTGTTTGCATTTGTCTTGCTTCTTTGAAGAGATAGGTTAGAAGATTAATTCAGTTCCTATGAAAAGAGTGTTAGATAATTGAGCGTATGACATATGTTGATGTTGTTGTACGACTTTGGGTATATGTACAAGAACAACCCTTAGTCGTTTTTATTGTAGTTGTTTAGACTCCTTAGGATTTTCATGAGTTTCCACCAGTGTTAAGGTGATTAAGTTGTCTCCAACTTCGGTTATTTCAGCATCTGTGTTATCAACATCATTTTCTTCAATCAAGGCCACTTCTAGTGTACATGTGTAAGCAAATGTGTTGACAGTTGGTTTCTCCCCCCGAGTTTCTGAGTGTGTTGCCTGAGGAGAGGGTGATATGGTTGATAGAGAAGATGGTGTGATGAGTGTTGTTTCATCAAAGATATATTCAAACACATGTGAACCACTCCTCTTCTCAGTGACAAGCGAGGTAGTAGTAAGACTCTTCTCCCTTTCCCTATCAGCATACTTGGCCTTTCTTTTAGCTGATAGTGCTTTGGTGCCTGTTTCTTGACTTCTCCATAGTTACTTGAGCATCCTTAGTACCTGTGTTTGGTACATGTGCATCAATTCTTAGTGGAGATGGAGGATCAGGGATACATTCATCTTTCGAGGCATCTAATCCTTTTTCGTCATCCATATCATCGCCAGATAGAAAATTGTCATCATGCATTGATTATGGGTCAGATAACATGTCAATGCTCCTAAGAAACACTTTAATTCTGGATGCATCTAAGGTCTAGATGTATTGATGCCATCTTCTTGATGAGCTTCTTCATATGTCATCTATGTGTCCTCACCAGCTGGTTGTTCATCATTAGACACAGACTTGACATCAATCAACTTATTAGCTTCAAAAGTAGGCTTTACAGCCGCTGTTGACACATTTGATGCATGTAAAGTTTGAGTTAGTAATAATTGTGAAAATAATAGGGGAATGGTCATCGTTTCGTTGTCTCATAGAAGCTGAGGGTGATTATTCAGCCACTCCAAAGGATAAATCCTTGGGATTATTTTACTTGTGAAAGTTATGAGGTACATGGTCACCATTCGCTGCCCTACGAAGGTTTAGGGTGTTTATTCAACCCCCAAAGGATAAATTCTTTGGACTCTTGTAATTGTGAAATAGATGATGTTGATGATCGCTTATTATGCTGCCCTAATAAGGCTAAGGGTGATTATTCAGCCTTGTTGGAAATACGTTTTTACGTATTTAGGAAGATTCGGTCACTCCGACAATATATTAAGTAGTAGCTCGTAGTCTAGATATCTTTATATATATCAAACAAGGAAAAGCCCGGTCCATGCTTGTATGGCCGGCCCAATTATAAGCCCAAGCCCATCTTATGGGTTTGGTATATAAACCTTCTCCTTAGATGGAGAGGGTGGTGGTTTCATTATAATTTTACACATAGTTCTTTCTTTTCTCTCTCTAGAAGTGTGTGAAATCCACCAAGTTTCTATCTCTTTCTCTCTCTAAAACATAAGCTAGATTTACAATATCCTACAAAAGCGAAAGAATAGTGGTGGTAAACTATTCTCCGTATCCTTGGTGATCATCTGTATATATTGTTTATATTTTTATCCATAAAAGCAAAATACAAATATATAAAATCATATAAAAACCATAAAAATTGAAAATTTTCATAAAAATCCAAAAATATTTTTTACTTTATTTTTCAAAGGCATGTCTTTTGGTAGGATAATATTTACGGCCTTAGAAATGTCGATTAATATTGACACGGCGCCATAAATAGAGTTCGTACAAAAGTTGTAAATATTTCATAAAACATGCCCATATGGCTTGTAGTTATTTCAGACTGCAACCCGTTTGCCATTAAAGTCAAGTATTTCTTATGAAATCTTTGGCTCACAATGAGAATTAATTTTCTCGGGCAAGGTTTACTTTAAAACCTTGTAATGGATCAAGTTTACTTTATAACTTGGTCTAACACAAATCTATGTACGCTTCAGTGCATTTATTTGTTAAAACAAGAGAAGTCTTGTTTTTATGAAGTTATCATCTCTACAACCATAGCTATCTACATTTGGTATCTACATACTCGACGATGCGACTACTCAAACAACGACTACAACTCTTTCAATAGAACACGGGTCAACAATTGAGGGGGACCAGTTGTCAAGCATTCAGAATCTTTGATGTCGAACGTGCCAAGTTCACAAATTGGTGTCAAGACAACAATACCAATCGTACATGTGGTGTCAAGAGATGACTTCTGACGTGACGAAGCGACCAACATTTGCCGACAAGAACCATGTGAACTTATCGTATGATGTTCTCATCAATCAGGTCCAACGTTGTCAATTTATTCTAATATGATGAATATGTGATCATGTTACAAATCGGTATCATTTCTCACAAATTGGTCTCATAAAGATTAAAAGGACTTGCATTTCCCTTCCCAAAACCTTTGTTAAAACTTCCTTAAATCAATTGATATTAAAAAACATCGATTGGGTTAATATTTTTAATATGGGGGAGAAAATGTGATTTAATATGGGAAATTATCACGAATGGTTTGACTTAACGTGATGGCTCATCCCGACATGTGCAAAATGTTTTCGAATATCGTGGCATATGTTAAGGGGGAGCAAAGTGGATTTGCTATATCAAAATGGATTTCATGGTGACATATACTTACCCTAAACCCATTTATTTCATGACGATGAATATTGTGGTGACATAAGGATGGTAGGATAGGTTAAGTCCAATGATTCTTCTAGAACCGGAGGAATCTTCCCAAGGACATTCCATAGCTAGAAATAGTAGTCCTTAGAAAAGATGGGGAAAGATTGTCAACGTAGCTGAATGCCGACCAAGTACTTAAGTTAGCACTGGAACAATCACAACAAGGTGCTAGTTATGACGTATTGGTAAGCATTGAATGGGTTGAAGAATGAAAAAGAATTGTAAAGATAAAGGGTCTAAAGAAAGAAGCCCTCCTTACAACCTTAGGCAGAAACCGGGTCAACGCATACGCTATTAAGATCATTTTAATGATGCTCGATATTGAAGATAGACATCATGGACCCAGTGATGCAGTGCAAAACCCAACCCAGCTAACTCAGATATCTCTCAAAAGGTATTTGTTTTAATCACACGGAGACAACACATTATCTATTGATTTATTCACTCCGAATAAATTGGTATTGAAATGGTGGCGCTCCTCTCCAGCCTCCGATCACTAAAATCCAAAATGCATGATCGAGTCTAGAGCCATTTGAGATCATCAAATATCTCATTAGGACACACTTTCATAATTCCTTGCTTCTTCACACACTGTGAAAAGTAAGAAAGATCTCAAGCGTCCTACGCAAAATCTTCATGATCTTGCCTGAACATCCGTAATACGAAAGTATTTACAATGAAGATGGAAATCCTTCTTGAGCGAATATCAAAAAGCTCATGGTAGGTGACTTGTGCGATTCTTTATGAATCAAGCTTGTGATAACTGGAAAGCAACAGTGGTTTAATTCTTAACTGAATTTAAACACGTTCCAGGACTCTACGCAATATCTTAGTGATCTTGCCAGAACACTCAGAGTGATACCTTAGTGTTCACAGTGATGAGTGGAAATCCTTCTAGTGTTAACCTTAAACAACACTTGGTAGGTAACTTGCAAGACTCAATATGAATCAAGCTCGTGACAACTGGAAAGCAACGATGGTGCGATTCTTTAATGAATCAAACTTGTTCCAGGAATCAAAATTGACGGCTTCAATCATGCGGATAATTTTATCCAAATGATTCACTCTTTACGTTCGTAGTCAGCTTTGGACGGTCGAGTAAAGAGAACGGGTTTACCCGTGAAATCTTGTCAAGGAGATTTTTAATTAAATCTACTTGTCACAAGTACGATATTTTATATCGTCCAACGGTCTTCACCGACCAGAGGTAAAATGCTACCGAATTAGAATGAAATGTTCAAAGCCATTTCGTTCGTGTCTACTTATGTTGCGGCATTTAAAGACGGTGGCGTTGCGGAATCCGAGAAGAAGTCGTCCCCGCATGCTTATACTTTATGCACTTAATACTTCATCTAATTCAAGAAAGCATAAAAGTCAAAGTCTTCCGTTGTATCGAACTCTAAAGCTTTCAAGAATTACGAAGGTATAAGTATGTGGGACATGAAGTCACGAAGAGGCGAATATCACAAGTGATGGATGCACAAGATCAAGGCAAGAGATTAATGCTCAAGATTGATATCAATGATCACATCAGCATGTTCAGCTGGAAAGAAAAAGAAAAGAAAGACGAAGACTACGAGCTCAAGACAAGCATAGTATGCTAGGTTTATTTTGTTATTGTAACTTAGGTAACGCCTTTGTTTGGAGTGACCTCCCTTAGGGGGAGATTGTTGGAAATACGTTTTTACGTATTTAGGAAGATTCGGTCACTCCGACAATATATTAAGTAGTAGCTCGTAGTCTAGATATCTTTATATATATCAAACAAGGAAAAGCCCGGTCCATGCTTGTATGGCCGGCCCAATTGTAAGCCCAAGCCCATCTTATGGGCTTGGTATATAAACCCTCTCCTTAGATGGAGAGGGTGGTGGTTTCATTATAATTTTACATATAGTTCTTTCTTTTCTCTCTCTAGAAGTGTGTGAAATCCACCAAGTTTCTATCTCTTTCTCTCTCTAAAACATAAGCTAGATTTACAATATCCTACAAGCCTCCTAAAGGATAAATCTTCGGGAGTCTTTTAATGATGGAACCCAGAAATTGAGTGACGTTCAGACACTCTGGGTTGAGACATATATACCCAGGTTGTTGTTTTCCTGAGTACTTTCTAGAGGGGTTAGGGTCATCGGGGTGCTTTATAAACATAAATGAATCACTCCATGGTGCTAAGACATAGTATACAAAAGGATAAGGAATTCTAAGTGCAGACACGGATACTCTAATTGGTCGAGGATATCCCAAGACTTCATCACTCTCTCCTAGAGACGTTTATGAGTAGCTGCTTGTGGAACCTCTAAAATTAAAAATTGTTGTATACATGTGCGATAACAGTGTCTCAGGCTGGGTTCCTGCCTCTTTTGCTGACTTAGAGGAAGTAGACAAAATTTGATTGTCAGTTGGGACCTCTGCTTTTACATCATGTTGACGAACAAAGGTTGTCTTTCTTGTCTTCTTCTTTACCCTTATAACATGTGGGATTTTGTGTTAGGAAGAAGCAGGGATTTACTTCTCCTTCAGTCTCATATGCGTTGTTGATTTGTGTTACGTAGAGCTTTGCACAGTAGTCAAGGACCTTGACTTATCAGATACTCCAACAACATTCACCTTCTCATAGGAAGGGATCAAAGACTTAGACCTAGAGGTCGAGTTACTTGCAACATTCAGCATATGAGACGTCAATGGAACATCTTTGGGTCCAGGCACCTTGTAGACGACAACAGTAATGTGATAGGGATTAAGAGAGTGAAAATCAGAGTTGATGTACTTATCTCCTAGGAGATTTTCAATGATTATAGAGAGAAAACGTGAGTAACATATGTTCTTTTCCTTTCACCGTCCTTGTTTCTTTTAGTCCTTTCAACCAAGTTCCCAAACAAAATGCTTCTAGCATATACATTAGCTCCCCATATGAATCCATAGGCAACCTGCTACTGAATAAAGTTTAGTTGATCTTGGGATCCCTTCATACCTCTCAGACTCTTGATGATATGAATCAATATAACTCTCTACACATGTGAGAAATATTTAATTTTCAAAGGAGATCTCTCCACACATGATGAAGGTTATTAAGGTTTGGTGAAAGTAGAGATATGAAACATTTTGAGAGAGATGAATTTGTGAAAAATTTGGTGACGGGTGATAAGTTTAATCCCAAAGTTATTATATATTCACTTTTGTAAGAGTTTGAGATCTATATTTAATGCATAGTGGTAAAAGTGTCAAAAATCGTGGGGTCCCATTGTGGAAACCAAAAATCTTTAGACTCAATGATCTAAACCATTATCTAGGATTATCAATTTTACATATGTGATGAACACACAACGGAATAGAACAATTGATATGAACAAGATGTTTAACAAGATGATTATTCCCAATGTTATTTGTATTAAACATTAACACAAATAACCTAGCATGTATACATTGAATCTCATGCTTAGAACACACACTTTTTCTGTAGGTTACATTTTGAATAATGAAGTTATGTAAAACCTACAGCTGATGGTTTCTTTATATACTAGAAACCATAGTTGTTACAAAAGATAATAATAATAACCAAATCTCCTATATAATTAACATATGTTTTGAATTCTTCTCTTGATATTTTGTCCACCAACTTGAAGAATTCGTCATTGGCAGATTTAGTCCTCGTCTTTATGTTTTGACTTATCGACTTATATTTTTCGACCCAACAATCTTCCCCTAGTTGATGATGTCAAAACACTTCCCCTTAAACACATATCGTTTGTAAAACATATAACATCAAGGATCAACATATTACGTTAGTCTTTGTAGCCTTCTTCCCCTTTTTGACATGATCCAAATATGGGTCTTGTATATAAGCAACATTGATATCGACCACTACTAACCAATATCACACACTTCTAATCCAAGTGTTCTACGTCTCAAATTACCCTCTATGAAGCACGTTAGATAGGATGATAAAAATGAATTTGAGCAGTAGAAACTCATATTAGTTGTACGAATACTAATGAGCGGTAGTAAATACCTTCACCTCAGTTTCACGTGTAAATGATTTGCACTTGGAATAATTTAGCTTCCCCTTAACTTGTGTTAATCATTCTTTTAATTTAGTAGGCTATATGTAATGATCACACATGAAGAAATATAATTATAACTTACTTGATGACGAAGTGGAATAACCCGAACTTGTGTTTTATATCTTGCACTAACCACGAAATCTTCGTCAAAATCCTCATCTTATAATGTGACACTAAGCACAAATAACGTAACTCCTTCAAGTGATAACAACCAAAGAAATTGCTAGATATGACAAGTCTTCGTCAACCATAAGCGAACAAGCAAGTTATCTATAAATTCAATGTATCACTACACGACTTTAAGATATGATAAAACACGCACCCGAAAAATCTAATTTCATCTTCAAATAAATGATAAAAAAATTCTTCGTGATCAATAAAAATAAAACGAGCCTTTATACCTTTAAGACTAGTTGATGTGAATGAATGAAACTCCAAAAACAAAACAACAGCAAATCCTTATTCGTCTGATATCCTTTGGTATATGATATTTGATTGCTACGTGTTGTCTGATATTAGACAACATTAGCAAGGGGATTATATGAAGATCTCGAACAACAAAGACAGGGGGATTAATCTACAACAGAGGGAAAAACAACAAAAACAGGGAACACAATATAACCTATTTGTCTTTCTTTCTACTCAATCTCGTGCATCCACTGAAACCCTGGCTATTTCCAAATCCTTCATCATATGACAATAGTAAACATAATGAAATCATAAACAACAATATCTGAAACATTATTGGGACCACACAAAGTTATCACATTGAAGAGTATTAACCTTGTCCTTGGATTAATTCCACTTTGAACGTAAGAAACATTCCTCACGCGAAAGACTTACATCAATTTACAGACTTCCTTTATCAATATGTTGCTTTTTCCTCTTACAAAACCATCATGTGATCCATATTAAACGGTAAGTTTTATTTTTAACAAAAGCAATTGGATTACCTTAAAGTAATATATGCTGGGAATAAAATGAAGCCAAGATACTTAGATGCTGACAAGAGGAAATTGGACGTTGATAGGAAGAAATCAAGCGTTGTCAGATCAAGCGTTGACAAGAAGAAGTCAAGCGTTGATGAAAAGAAGTCAAGCACTGATAGGATACTTAGTCTACACGTTTTAAGTTTCTAGTAAAGATATGTTCTACAATGTATTTTCTATGTTTATCTTTACCTAAATAGCTGATACGTAGAATCTTGTACAAGGTTCCTTAATCTCTAAATGGAGGCCTTTAGGTTTAGTTCAATATAGTTTTATATACTTTCATTGTACGCAAGTTCGATTAATCAATCAAAGTGAAAGTTTGATTTATTCTGTTTGTTTGTTCTTGTTCTAAGTATTAATTTCGCATAATACTTAGATTGTTTCATATACAAACAAAGTTTCTCTAAGTGTTTAACTTGATTCATTCTCGTTTACACAAATCTAAATCGATCTAAGTTTGGGATCAACAAGTGGTATCAGAGCTTGTTGAGGAACTTTGATCTAAATAGCACAAAACCCTAAAAACCCTAAATCGCCAAAAACACTAATTTTTCAAGAAACCCTAAAAACCAGACAATATGCCTACTCCAGAGTTGACCTCCTCTTCAAGCCATAACCTAAAAATCCCCATGCTAGACCTTGACAACTTTGAGCTATGGAAGTTAAATTTTGAGCATTATCTTCAAATCCATGATCACACCCTATGGGAAATTATTGAATATGGAAACACATTCGATATGGCTGCCAAGATTCATGTTGCTATTACTTTAAGACCAAGTTCAGGCTCAAGTGAAGTGGATCAAAAAGAACAACCTACAGATGGGAGAGTTGTCTCAACTGAGGACATTGCAAAGAGAAGGAACGACATGAAAACTCTAAGCATTCTCAAACTTTCTTTGGGACCAGCCAATCAGCATAAGTATAGAGGGTTTGAGTCTGCCAAAGAGCTTTGGGCAGCCCTTCAAGTCACTTATGGTGATAATGATGATACTGCCTCAGAGAAAAAGAAGCAACTCTTGCATGAGTATGTTGTGTTCAAAGCTCTTCCCAATGAAAAACTAAGTTTGGGATCAATAAGTGGGGTGAGAAGCAGTCTTCTTGACATCACAAGCAAATTGTCATTTATGGGAACAGTGCATGATGATGCTGATATCATTAGCACTTTCCTTAAAAGTCTTGGTGATGCATGGAAGATTTAAGCAAGGTCTATAATTGCTACCAATGCTCACAAAAGTTCCACTTTTGATGACGTCTACAATAAAATGAAGATTGTATAGAATGAAATCCTTTCGGATCAAGGAAGCAAGTCTACCAATAGAAACATGGCCTTCTTCTCACATAGTGAAGGTCAATTTGATCAAAGGGAGTCATACGTGCACCCCGTTACTGGATCACCTTGTGTCAACGTTGGATCAAGCTTTGTCAGCGCCCCACATTCAGATGTTGACACATACAATGTTGACTCACCAAGGATTAAGCATGTTGATATTGATCTAGATACAGTGTGTGCATACATTGCTTCATTGCCCAATGGTTCAGTGATTACATATGAGGACCTTGAGCAAATTAGTGATGAGAATTTGGAGGAGATGGACATAAAGTGGAATATGGCACTTGCAAGCATAAGGCCCAATAGATGGAATAAGAGATTCAGGAAGAAGATGACCTTTAATGCAAAAGACACTGCTGGGTTTGATAAATCCAAGGTTGAGTGTTACAATTACCATAGAATAGGTCACTTTATGAGAGAATGCAGATCTCCAAGAAGATCTGATGCTGGAAAGCCGTCAAGCCAAATCATCAAGGTTGAAGATACAAAAGTTATGGTTGCCATGCAAGAGATTGATGGTGTTGGTTGGGACTGGAGCTTTTTGGCCAAAGATGTGGAAGAGAACAAAGCCTAAGTTGCAGAGAAGGAAGAAGAAGAGCATGTTCACTATGCTCTCATGGCACATTCTTCATCTTCATCAGATAATGAGGTATATGATGATGCATTTTGTAGTAAAGGTTGTCGCTTAAACACTGGAAAACTTAACAAAGAAATTTTAAAGCTAAAATCAGAAATTTTTTTTATGAAAAATGCAAGTTATCTAATTATCAACTTGCACTTGTTCAAACTGAGAAGACTGTGGCTGAATATAAGAAAATGGAGCTTGACCTAAAAGATCAAATCAATGTTTTGACTCATGACCTCAATGCTAGTATTGAGATTAGGGACATCTTAGAGAGATCCAAAGGTGTTATACAAGCTGAGTTGGATGAGGCCATTAAAAACAAAGATAATGTAGGGCTTAAAATTCAGAGATTTGATAAAGCTTCTCAAACCCTAGAAAAATGTGTTAGTGAGCAAAGAGATTCTAGGGATATGACTAGGATTGGAATGAAAGAGTATGCTGGTGTTCCACCACCTGCCGGGAACTTCTATGGTGTCCTTAGAAAGGATTTGTCTTAGACTGGTATACCAGAACTCCAAGAAAAGGAATTTATTCCTCCACCAAGGGTTCTTACTCCAGTAGAGGAATATAAGTAGAAATTGACTGACTTGGACCAATGGAAAAATGCCAATCCCAGCTTGTTTGTTAAAGGTGTCATGCTTAGTGAAAGCCTAAATGAGTCCACACCTATAAAAGTGACCAACCCTACTACTAGAAAGACTGTTGACCTTGGCTTAAACGTTGATAGAAAACCTAGTATTAAATATGCAGAAATGAATAGAAAACCTAGGTCACCAAAGAGTCAAGTTAGTGATAATGGAACAGGGTTCTTTTCTTCTAGACACAGGGTTATGTCTAGAAAAGCTTGTTAAACTTGTGGGAGTTTTTCACATTTGGCTTATAAGTGTGTCAATGCTTCAAAAGTCAACGCTGATAGAAAGTCAACCATGGTCAAACCCAAACCTTTTGTCCAGCAAAGTCCACAAGTCATTAGACCAGCTCCATTCTTTACTAAAGGGTCTAATACTTATGGACAAAGGCCTTTTCAAAAGACTAATACATGGTCTAACAGACAATGGGTTCCTGTAGCAAACCCTAGGTTTGACGCTGATAAGAGTAATTTCAGCGTTGTCAAGAACAATTTTAACATTGACAGGAATGTTTCCAACGCTGTTAGACCAAGCAATAACAAATACTTGCAACCAAAGGGAAAGGGGTCTAAAGCTTCTTCTAGCTTAACTTGGAGACCCAAACAAGACCAAAACCCTAATTCAGATGGAATTTCTATGACCTGCAATAGGTTTCATTTTATTTCAAAGGTCATAACTAAACCAATTGGGGTTAACTAGGTGTTTAATCCTAAAAGGGATGAACAAGGGGTTGTTATAAGGACTAGGTATGTTCTTGTTGAACAACCAAATGAATCCAAGTCTGCTCAGGCTTGGGTTCCCAAAGAAAACTAATTTGTTTTCTTTATGTGCAGGGCATTCAAAAGCAGGTTAATGATCATGGCTATTAGGATAGTGGATGCTCTAGGCACATGACGGGGAAGGAAGACTATTTGACAAACTTTACCCCCATTAAAGATGGTGACAAAGTGTACTTTGGAGGAGGATATGGAACAATTACTGGCAAAGGCACTCTTATCACCAACAATTTGCGTTTTGAAAACGTATTTCTGGTAAAAGAACTTGATTATAATCTGTTTAGTGTATCACAAGTTTGTGATAACAAAAATAAGGTTCTTTTCACTGATACTGAATGCTTGGTGTTAAGCAAAGATTTTAAATTACCTGATGAGAAATTCATTGATTATAGAACACCTAGGCATAAGGACATTTATAATGTGAATCTTAATGGAATTAGGATGAATAATAATTTATCATGTCTATATGCTAAGGCTTTAGTTGATGAGAGTAATCTTTGGCACAGAAGGTTAGGGCACATAAACTTTAAGAACATAAATAGACTTGTGAGACATGGTTTAGTTGATGGTTTGCCTGAAAAGGCCTTCCACAATGACCATTCTTGTGTTGCATGCCTTAAAGGCAAGCAACACAAAGTCTCTTTTAAGTCTAAGCTGATGCATTCTAGTTCTAAACCACTTCACTTGCTGCATATGGACTTGTTTGTTCCAACAAATATAGAAAGCTTAAATGGTAAATCTTTTTGTTTTGTCATAACTGATGATTTTTCTAGATTTACTTGGACTTTCTTTTTGGCTTTGAAAAGTGAAACTGCTACTGTTTTGATTAACTTTATTACCCAAATAGAGAAAAAGATTGGGAATGAGGTTAAAATTCTCAGAAGTGATAATGGTGGTGAGTTTAGAAATAAGTTGTTAGATGACTTCTGTGTCAATAAAGGGATTACTAGGTAGTTTAGTGTAGCTAGAACTCCACAACAAAATGGGGTGGCTGAAAGGAAGAATAGAACACTCATAGAAGCAGCTAGGACAATGTCGGCTGATGCTCACTTTCCCACTGCATTTTGGGCTGAGGCTGTGAATACAGCATGCTATGTTCAGAATAGGGCATTGATCAACAAAATCCATAACAAGACATCTTATGAGCTATTTTGGAATAGGAAACCTAATTTTGGTTTTCTTATGCCCTTTGGATGTCATGTAGTTGTTCTTGATACTAGTGATGCCTTAGGAAAATTAATGCTAAGGGTGATGAAGGCTACTTTATGGGCTATTCAGTGCAGAGTAGAGGATATAGGGTTTACCTTAAGAAGGAAAAACGTATACTTTAAAAGGTACATGTTAGGTTTTTAGAAAGTAAACCTAGTGATCCTGAGAGTGGACCAAATTGGTTATTTGACTTAGAACCTTTATCCAGAACCTTGAATTATATGCCTGTTACTAATCCAGACATTGTGAAAGTGAATTCAAATGTTGTGGAAGAACCAGTTGTTGAAATTTCAGGTATACAGGTTGATTAGGAAGTAGGATCACATGCAGACAAATCAGCACCCATACTTGAGTATGTCACCATTCCTATTTGGACAGATGGATTTGTTGTTGTTGTTGATGGAAAGGCAAAGGATGGTCCACAAGAGAAACCAATTGATGAAAACATGCATGAATCTTCAATCGCTGACAAAGGAAAATCTGGAGCTGACAAGCCAAATTCCGGTATTGATGGCTCAAACGTTGACAGCCCTATTTCAGACGTTGACAAATCTTTTGACCATTTATTCTCTTCCAGTGTTCTTGAACAAGGTGAACTTTCCACTATACATGAAGAGGTTCATTCAGGTGATGATGGAGGAGAATTTGAAGATGATATTGGCAACTTGGAGACTGAAATTGATGACAACACAATTATTGAAGGATGTGTACTTACATCTACTATCAAGAATAATCCTTCTTCTCTAATCATTGGTGATGTGATGTCTCCTGTACAAACTAGAAGGTCTCATCAGAATCATGGAGGATTTATTGCCAATATCCACAAGAAGGTTGATACCCCTCTTGTTCAGGCATGTTTGTTTGCTTGTTTTCTGTCACAACACGAACCAAAGAAGATATTTGATGCTCTCAAAGAACCAAGTTGGGTGGAAGCAATGCAGGATGAGCTTCACCAATTTGCTATTCAAGATGTGTGGAAGTTGTTTGATTGTTCCAGATATGTCAGACCTATAGGGACAAGATGGGTTCTTAGAAACAAAAAGGATGAGAAAGGGATTGTGGTCAGAAACAAGGCACGTTTAGTTGCTTAAGGCTATACACAAGAGGAAGGGATAGACTAAGAAGATGTTTTTGCACCTGTTGCAAGGATTAAAACAATAAGGATTTTCCTAGCATATGCCTCTTGCATGGGCTTCACAGTTTATCAAATAGATGCGAAGAGTACTTTTCTTTATGGCACAATTGCGGAGGAGGTTTATGTAAAGCAGCCTCCTGGCTTTGAAGATTCAAAACATCCAGACAAGGTGTATAGAGTGAAGAAAGCAATGTATGGACTTCATCAAGCCCCAAGAGCATGGTATGGCACATTGTCCACCTATCTGGTGGAAAATGGATTCAAGAGGGGCACCGTAGATCAGAATTTGTTTACCAAGAAGATTGGTAAGGACTTTTTACTTGTTCAGGGCTATGTGGGTGATATCATCTTTAGCTCTTCCAGTCCAAAGATGAGTGAAGACTTTTCCAAGCTCATGACAGACAAATTCAAAATGAGTGCAATGGGAGAGATGAACTTCTTTCTAGGGTTACAAGTTCAGTAGAAAGAAGATGGTATCTTCATCTCTCAAGACAAATATGTAGCAGAGATCTTGAAGAAGTTTGGTTTTTCTCCACATGAAAAACGGGCTAGCACACCCATGGATAGGGAACACCCTTGGGGAAAGATTGGAGATGGAAAATAGGTGGATGTCAGGCATTATAGGTCAATGATTGGATCATTGATGTATCTTACAGCTTCTAGACCTGACATTATGTTTGTTGTGTGTGCATGTGCACGCCATCAAGTGACTCCCAAAGAATTTCATCTTCATGTTGTCAAGAGGATTTTTAGATACCTTAGGTGCTATCCCACCTTGGGAGTATGGTATCCAAAGGATTCTTCATTGGAGCTTATTGCTTATTCAGACAGTGATTATGGAGGTGACAAGTTTGATAGAAAATCCACAACTAGTGGATGCCAGTTTCTTGGGAGTAGGTTGATATCTTGGCAATGCAAGAAACAAACAGTGGTGGCCAACTCTACAACTGAAGCAGAATATGTAGCAGCAGCTGCTTGTTGTAGACAAGTCTTATGGATTCAGAATCAGCTATTTGATTATGGGTATAATTTCATGCATACCAAGATTTTTGTAGACAATAACAGTACTTTATGCATTATTAAGAATCATGAACATCATTCTAAAACAAAACACATAGAAATTAGACATCATTTTATAAGAGATTGTTTTGAGAATGGTTTAATACAACCAGATAGGGTTGACACAGAAGAAAATGTAGCAGATTTATTAACTAAACCTTTTGATACTAGGAGATTTCAATACTTGGTAACAAGTATTGGAATGATCAATCTTACCTAATATGTGTTTTTGGGACTTATTGTAAAAGTATGTACAGGATATGCATTGTTATTGGTCTTTGTACAAAACTAGGTTTTCCACTTTATTTGTCTAACGCTGACAAGTGTTAAAATGAACGTTGTCAGCAACATGTTAGTTTTGTGTTTTTTGATCTAATTATGCAGGCATTCTGGGCATTGTAAAAATGGATACAGAGTTACTTATGGATCCTTGGAGCTTACTTGGAGCATGTTCAAGTTTATGGATGATGGTTGGAATGTTTACATTCCTATCTTGACATAAAAAAATTTTATTGCATGTATTTTATTTGGCAACTTGTATATCATATTTTAAGGGGAGGTTTAGAAAACCTTTAGGACTTTTTGGGTATTCATATAATACTCTTATCACAATTCTAGATTGTGTCCACTGGTGAGTACGAGTTAGTTTACTAAATCATGAGGCACTGTAGCATGCAAAATTGATATACTTTGCATGCTGCCAAGACTTTTTGACCTAGAATTGGATGTGGTCTGTTGGGAGACTTGGGTACGATTTTTATTGGTCTTACCTGGGAAGTTACAAAGGATTTTATAAGATAACTTCATTGTTAAGAACTTTGGTTAGCAAGGGACACTTGAGGACAATTATGTCTATCTTGCTTAAGCAAGTGTGAATGATTGGACAGTGCTTGCCACCCTATGGTGATTTTCAGTCTATCAGTTATCTTCACTAGGATAAATTACTTTGTTAAGGTCCTTTTTCTTTTATATTATTTTTTATTTTTGGACGCTGACAGTTTTATTTCCAAACGTTGTTAAGACCAATTTTGACGTTGACATGGCAAAATCCATCGTTGACAAGAATATAGCCGTTGGGCGTTGTTAAGTTATTTTTTACCGTTGATAAACATTGGGTCCTACCCAGTGTTATTTTTGACAAAAATTTGGGTCGTAATGTTAGGAGTTGGTAACTTTTTATTAATGCACAAGATAAGTTATATATTTTCAAGATTTTAATCCTTATATTTTGAATATAACTGCCTCATCTTTGACCAATCACATGTTTTCACCTCTACTATATATTTGGCTCATTCCTTTGAAACAGGGTAACTGTTTATTCTTGTCTAACTACATTTTCACAAACCTTCATCTTTCATAACATTTATCATAGTTTTCTACATCAATGGCACCTAAGTTTAAACCAAGAGATTTGGAATTGGGGTTCAAAAGTCAGCATAACATGGTTGCTTATTTAGAAGCTAATGATGCTCTGTTTCCCCAATATACTCAGATGGTGAAGTATTTAAATGCATCCCCATTAAGGTATGCACTTTCTCATGCTCTTCTTATCCCTGTCACACATATTAAACAGATTTGGAATACTGTTAGTTCCTCAACAGTTAATAATGTGACTACACTGACTGCTACTGTCCATGGGCTTCCATGGGTGGTTACTAAAGCTTTGGTTCGCCAAGCTTTGCATCTTAATGATGCAGATGGTATAACCACCCTACCCATTGGTGAGCTTGAACAAGGACTCCAAGCTTTGGTTATCCTTTGCCAAAAGATGGCCATTTAAATAAATATACAAAACAGGAATTTCCCCCAGCTTGGAAGTACTTGATACATGTCATTCTTCAATGTTTGAGTCCCAACTGCACATAATGAAATTAACTGTTCAATTGGGAGTGTCATTGTGTGTATTGCTACTGGGCAAATATATAATTTTTCAAAAATGATTTTTGATGGCATGTATCATAACAAGGGTAGCAAGATGACTCTTGCTTACCCAATGTTTTTACAAATGGTGTTTGATGAACAAAGATACTGCAATAAGGATCACACTGATTTTTATACGATCCTTGTTCAAAAGAAACCACTTTTTGGGAAAATAGATTCACCACCTCATAGAGATTTACCCCTTACCCAAGCCTTGTTTGCTGTTATTGCAGCAGCACAACCACAACATGAACCACAACCTCAAACAGACCCACTACCACAACCAGACCCATCGCCTGAACAACCACCATCACCCCAGCAAATGGAAGTTGACCAAGAATTCTTCAATGCTGACACGTTAAATGTTGGCGTTGACAATCCAAATCCAAACGCTGACACCCTTTTACAACAAACCCAAACACCCCTTAACCTTCAAACAGACACCCAATCCACTTCATCCTCTACACCCCATGACTTTAGGATGGAAAAACGCCAAAGGACTACTGGGAGTGTTCTCCTCTAGTGGTCCTAGCCATGTTGCAGAGAGAACCACCACCACAAGTGTGGTTGGTGACATGGGTGGGGCTAGGACTATTGGTTCTAGCTTAGATGCAGGCCAAGCCAGTCCAAACATCATTCAGACCCCATCCATGCCCTATGAATCTACTTTGGGAGGTCAAACTCCCATTCTAGAGGAGGGCAGATTGGAACCTTACACATTGTTGGAATTGACGGCTGTCTGCATTAGCTTGCAAAAGCAAAATGCAGACCTTGTTCATACTGTCTCTACACAAGGCCTTGAACTCAAGCAATTAAGGGAGAGGATTGTTGTTTTGGAAGTTGCTGAGACTAGGAGAAGGCAGACAAGAGTCTTTTCATCAGAGGAGGATTCTTACAAAGGGGAGGAAGCTGCTACTGGGCCATTTAATTTAAGTGACAAAGGCTCAGGTGGTTCTATTGGTGTAGAGATGGCTGAAGCTTTGACCAGCTTGAAGGAGAGGCCAGTTCTTGATGTTTCACTAGCAACTCCAACAAAGATATCATTTATGGAGATGCTGGAACAGGTTTCTAAGCCAAGCGCTGACAAGAGTAAGATGCGCGTGGACACTTGACAAGCAAGTTTTGGACGTTGATAGACCTGCAGGTATGGTTGATGTATCCCAGTCATCAGCTATCATCAAGGATGTGTCTACACATGTATCATCAATCTCTTTACCCACCATTAATGTATTAGATAAAGGTAAAGGGATTATGGTAGAAACAATAGTTCCCAAGGATGCAGCCCAAGTAAAGTTTGATTCTATGTTGGCTGCACAACTTGAGAAAGAGGAGAGGATGAAGGAGACTGCTATTGAGAGTAAGGAAGGCAGTGATGATGAGAGTACAGATTCAAGTGTGATGATTATTGAAGAACCAGAAAGGATTGAATATGGTGATGAGTTGGCAAAGGAAAGATTTGCAGAGTTGAAAAATCAGGTGGATTATGAGATGCCTGAAGTAGCTCAGATGTACTTTGCATGGGAAAATAAGGTAATGGAGAATCCAGACATGACACTTTCAGATCAAATTTGGGGTTTGGAGATTCTACTAAGAGTTCAAAGAGATTGCAAGGTTATTCTAAAGTATAAGGCTAGCAAAGTTCTTTCACAGACTAAGAAGGATAAAATGGAGCTCTACTACATGCTTCTCAGATGTCATCAAGGAGGTTGTACTTTTAAGAAGTTACAGGGTTTGTCCTTTGATAAGTTAGAATATAAAGCTTATCCTATATGGGCAAGTGTTCAAGAGCAGAACACTCTCAGACTTCTTTCAGATGAAAGAAAGGAAGAACTTGCAGAAGAAATGCAGATCCAATAGGCTTTAATTGCACCAAGACCTTTGAAGAAGGGAGTTCTACTTAAGTTCCCAGAAAATTTGGATAGAGTGAATCCTAGTGAAGCTGTTATTAGAAGTAGTATTAAGCTTTCACCCTTGGAAGCTTCACATATGGTAGAAGTGTTACCTCATGATTCCAGAAACCCTATAGTTCACTATGAGGAAGATGCAAGTGGGTTTTGGATGGTTGGCAGATATGGGAAGAAGGTACACACTTTTACTACTCTTATGTATTTGTTTGCAAGCCTGGATAGGGAAGACTTGACAGACCTTTGGAGTTTGATGAAGGCCAAGTATGAGACTGAAACACCTACTTCAGTAAGTGGAATAAAGATTTGGTCAACATTCAAAAGAATGTGTGAGCCAAATGATGAAGATCCAGTATGGAAGGATCTTGATGATGATATCAGTGGACTTCAATGGCGTCTACATTCAGCAGCTGGTGTGTATCATTTGAGTACTACAAAGTTTTCTGAATATCTTCTTGTGGATGCTGAGTATCCCATGTCCAAGGAAGTTATGAAGAAAATGGTGTCAACACAACTGGAGATGGATTATACAAGTGACGTTGGCAAAGATTTAATTAGGTTTATTTATTTCCAACTTAATAAGTAATTTGTATTTGTAAGAATCCTCCTTATTTAGTTTTTATTCAGAAACTTGATTACTAGAATATATATCAAGTTTAGGGGAGCATTGTTGGGAATAAAATGAAGCCAAGATACTTAGACGCTGACAAGAGGAAATTGGACGTTGATAGGAAGAAATCAAGCGTTGTCAGATCAAGCGTTGACAAGAAGAAGTCAAGCGTTGATGAAAAGAAGTCAAGCACTGATAGGATACTTAGTCTACATGTTTTATGTTTCTAGTAAAGATATGTTCGACAATGTATTTTCTATGTTTATCTTTACCTAAAATAGCTGATACGTAGACTCTTGTACAAGGTTCCTTAATCTATAAAAGGAGGCCTTTAGGTTTAGTTCAATATAGTTTTATATACTTTCATTGTACGCAAGTTCGATTAATCAATCAAAGTGAAAGTTTGATTTATTCTGTTTGTGGGTTCTTGTTCTAAGTATTAATTCCGCATAATATTTAGATTGTTTCATATACAAACAAATTTTCTCTAAGTGTTTAACTTGATTCATTCTCGTTTACACAAAGCTAAATCGATCTAAGTTTGTGATCAACAATATAAACAAAGATACTCACACATTTGTAAACCCCTTGGATTGTTGTTACACATCCGCGTCATCCTCGCTTTTTTATTCACTTGGACCATGATAGCAACAAAGCTTTGTAATTGTTAACAATCCCACGTGGACTGATGCATATCGTAGCATTCAGTATTCACGTCTTTGCTTTCGCTGCTACTTTACTCAATTAGAATAGTACTCCAACATGAAACGTGGAACATAAAATAAGCTTTAAACAAATTCCGATTCTTGTTAACCACGACTAAACATTCTTCAATTCTCGTGAATACCAATCACAACTTTAAAGAATCATAAATAATTTTAGGGCTTTGAGGAATTAACCCTCTCAATAAACCCTAAACATAACAATCATCTTCACAACAACAAAAATTGAAATACCTAGGGTTTTTCAAGAACATAAACCAGAACCCTAGATAACATAGAACATGAACACGAAAACATATTGTATTTCTTAGATATCGAGAGCCACCCGCTCTGATACCAATTGTGGAAACCAAGAATCTTTAGGCTCAATGCTCTAAACCATTATCTAGGATTATCAATTGTACATATGTGATGAACACACAACGTAATAGCACAACTTACATGAACAATATGTTTAACAAGATGATTATTCCCAATATTATTTGTATTAAACATTAACACAAATAAACTAGGCATGTATACATTGAGTCCCATGCATAGAACACACACTTTTCGTGTAGGTTACATTTTGAATGACGAAGTTATTAAAACCTACGGCTGATGGTTTCTTTATATACTAGAAACCACAACTGTTACAAAAGATAATAATAAAAACCAAATCTCCTATATAATTGACATATATTTCTGAATTCTTATCTTGATATTTTGTCCACCAGCTTGAAGAAATCGTCATTGGCATATTTAGTCCTCATTTTTGTGTTTTGACTTATCAACTCATATTTTTCGACCCAACACCCATGACTTTTCGAAAAATAGTTTTCTCCTTGATATTCAGAAAAGTACACCATTTAATGTTAAGAATGTTTGTCATACACTTTGGACGTAACTACCTAGTACATTATAAAAATATCTAATATTACATCATGCATCATTTAAAGCATTTGACCTATTAGATATTGTTTTGTCAATGTTGAGCAGGCCTAGCTCTGCAACTACTATAGTAAAAGTAGGTTCAACCAAAGTCTTAGTAAAAAGGTCAGCTAGTTTCATCTCTGTGGATACAAAATAAAGCTCAATATTACCTTTTAAAATGTGATATCTAATGAAGTGATACTTGATATCAATGTGTTTTGTCCTAAAGTGAAGCAAAGGGTTGTTTAAAATTGTTATGGCACGTGTATAATCATACAGTATGGGCACCTCCTAATAGTGAATTTCATAGTCAACAAATTGGCTCTTCATCCAGAGCACCCGAGCACAACAACCAGCTACAATATACTCTGCTTCAGCTGATGACATAACCACATAGTTTGTTTCTTTGCACTCCAACATACCAACTTTTCTCCAAAGATTTGACAACTTCCAGACGTGTTTTTTATATCAAGACAACATCATGCATAGTTTGAGTCTGAATATGCTTTAAGATCAAAGCCTGATTCCTTTGGATACCACAGACCTAGAGTTGGAGTTCCTTTGAGATACCTGAAAATTTTCTTAACAACCACAAGATGGGATTCCTTAGGGTTAGTTTGGTACCTTGCACAAAGACATGTAGAATATATGGTCTATTAGTTGTGAGGTACATCAGTGGCCTAATCATGCCTCTAAACATGGTCTCATTAACAGAGACCCTTGACTCCTCATGGTTAGCTTGGTATCTTAGTCATCATAAAATGTTTGCTAAGATTAACATTTTTTGACCCAAAAATGATATCATCCACATATATCCATACAATAATAAAATCACCCTTATCCTTGAAGGTAAATCATGTTTTATCAATGGAAACCCTAATGAACTTATTCTCAAGGAGAAATATTGAGAGAGTGTCATATCAGTCTCTGTGTGCTTGTTTCAACCCATTATTAGAGCTTTTTGTAACTTACATACATGGTTAGAAAATTCGCTGCTCTCAAACCCCGGTGGCTATTTAACGTACACCTCTTTAGACGACTTTCCATTTAGGAGGCACTTTTTCACAGCCATATGATACGTACCCATATATACAGCGTATGCTAGGAAAATTCTGATGGCTTTAAGTCTTGCAACATGTGCAAATGTTTCATCATAGTCTATCCCTTCTGACTGTGTTTACCCATGTGCAACCAATCTTGTTTTGTTCCTTATGATCCTTCCAACCTCATCCATCTTATTCATGTAGATCCACCTTGTACCCATGATTGTTTTCCTAGGCGGAACTGGTACCAATGTCCATACTTTGTTCCTTTTGAACTGATTAATCTCTTCTTGCATAGTAGCTACCCAACCTTCTTCAAGAAGTACTTCAGCTACTATTTTTGGTTCAGTTTGAGAGAGAAATTATACAAAGAGACACTCATTGGCTGAAACTGCCTCAATGTCCTGAACTCTATTTCTAGTAGTAATTCTAGTTGTTGGTTCTCCTATGATGTTAACTAGGAGAATATGTTGGTCTCTTGACCATTTTATTTGAGGAGTATGTGCTACACTAACAGAGACATGTATGGTTGGTAGAGGGTCTGTTTGACTAACAGACTATTCCTTAGGTGGATTTTCTTCAAAGACTACTTTAGTGTCAAACTCTTCAGTAGATTTGTTGGTCCTTGGTGAAGAATCGGGACATGAAGAGGGTTCCTCATAAGGTGTGAGGATAGGTGAACAATCATTAGGTGTTGAATTGCAAGGACTATTAATGTCTTGAGTTTCCTCTGACATAAGCAATGGTTCAGAGGGAAGGCCAAGGTTATAGGTTGAGAGAGGATCATATGATGATACATAAGAGTAAGGGCATCTATGTATGAATGGTAATTGATGGTAGGTCTTGGATCAGAGAATTCATCTTCTAAATATGACCTGTTTCCATTAAAATTAATTTCATCCCCTTTTGAGCTTGACCTTTATATGTCATCATCATCTTCATTAAAGGTGACATGAAAGGTTTCTTTTAGTTATTGTCTTCTGATGTTGAATACTCTGAAGGCTCTAGCTGTAGGAAAGTATCCTAGGAAGAACCCATCATCAGTATTTTCATCAAACTTATCAAGATGGTCCCTATAGTTGTAAATGAATAGAGGCCAACCAAACACATAGGAGTAACTAACATCAGGTACCCTTTTTCTGAACACTTCATAAGAGTTTTTTCCATGTATCTTAACTATGATTAACCTGTTGTGAGTATAACATGCAGTGTGAACAGCTTCTCCCCAAAATTGCTTTGGCATAGATGTACCATTTAACATTGTTCTAGCTGCTTCAATCAGGGTTATGTTTCTTCTCTATGCAACACCATTTTGTTCAAGGGTGCCTGCAGAGGAGAAGTTCTATGATATTCCCTTTTCATCACATAAGGTTTCAACCTGATGATTCTTGAATTTTGTTTCATTGTAAATTTTCAAATCCTTTACTCTAATTTCATTCATATTTTCAACATGTCTTATAAAATTCATGATTGCATCAGCTGCTACACTTTTTCTTTTGAGAAAGAACACCCTTGTGTATCTTCAATACTCATCTACAATGACCAGTGTGTACCTATTGTGATTGATGGTTTGTCGTTTAACAGGTCCAAACAAATCCATGTGAATGGGATGTAGGCACTTGTTAATTGGGAAATGACTGATTGGTTTTGAATGATGCTTTGTGATATTTTCCCTTTACAACAAGTAGAGCATGTTTTAACTTTGGTGAAGATAATAGATGGTAGACCCACAACCATGTCTTGTGTGGCTAATTTGTTCTGGTTCTTGAATTTGAGATGAGATAGTCTCTTATGCCACAACAGTTAACACTATTAGAGGCTTTGGCATTTAAACAGTTAGAACTCCATTCAAAGCTAGAAAACATATCAATCACATACACATCTCTTAATCTGGTTGCAATCAAAACCACATCATTGTTCTCGTTAAAAATGGTTCCCTAAGTTATTGTAAGCAACACCTTGAAATAAGTATCACATAACTGACTAATGCTAATAAGGTTATGCTTAAGACCATTCACATATGCAACCCTTACGAAAGTTATCCCATTGCAGTTAACAAAGCCATATCCTTCTGTGTCGCCTGAAAAGTTATCCCCGACACCATTTTAGGACCATGCTCTTTTGAATATCTTTGCAGGTATTGTTGAACTCCCGTCATGTGTCTAGAGTGGCCAATATCTAGATACCATACCAATTCCTTTAGATGTTTCTGCACATATATTTAAAAACAGATTAGTTTCTAAAGTGAACCCACTTTCTAGTGGGTTCCTTTGATTGTTGATGGGAAATCCTTAGGTTCTTGTTGTATTTGCGGCCTTGTGATGAATAATCAATAGTCTCATTAGTGAAACTTCCACATATGTCACACTTAGGATAGTATTCACAATCATCAGAGTGATGATTATTGAAACCATAATATTTGCATGGTGGGAAAGGTCTGGGTATACCAGTTGAACTTTTGCTCGTCTAAGGAATTTGTGGTCTAGATCTTAGCTGAGCTACAGATCTCTTAATAGCCATTTGTTCAACATGGTCCTTTGTCATGTGATGAGTGTTTTTACACACTATACAATGAGGCTTAACCTTCTTATCTGTTTTAGGCCTTGCGGCATTGGACTTTGATTCAAAGGAGGAACATTCAGTATGAGGCTTAATTTGCTCTATTAGACTTTCCACTTCTTTCATTAAATTCAACACGCGTTCCTCAGTAGAGGAGTAAGATGTGGTCATGGGTTATGACACCTCAGCTACAACATGCTTATAGATAGGTTTCTTAGTGTTGGATTTAACAGGCACAGAGAAGGACTTAGCATATTCACCAACAGGCTTAGATCCCTTGGACGTACCAATAGGATCAATTCCAGAGAGTTTCATCAGAGGAGGCAAGGGTACTTGGTTTTCTTCTATAGAATTGAAGTCAAGTGAAGATTCTAGAGGCATGTTAGAGACAATGGTCTGAGTTTCAAATATGATTACTTTGTCAGCTTTGGTCTTTTTCCCCTTTCCTCCTAAGGGACGAGTAATATTGGTAGGGACTTTCTAAGAGATTAGCTCATCAAGTGTGAATTTACTACATGTCTATTTTTCAATGACATTTTGTAGTTCAACCACTTTTTTGAGTTAAAGTTTCATTACACATAGTTAATCTGGTAACTTCATTCTGAAGAGCAATTTCTGATAGGTAACATGTTTAAAGTTTTCAAGGTCAGACTTACATGTTAACAGTTCTTGCTTGGCAAAGTGAAATTTGTTTAACAAATTCTTCCTTTGTTCTTCCACAAAGTGGAGATTTATAATAGTGTAGTCAAGAACATGTTTTCTTTCATCACACTCAGACATAGAGAGAAGTCTGTGTACCTTTTTCATTGTGTGTCAACCCATTGTCAAGACCTTGCATCACTTTTCCCCACACCTGGTTCATCCTCAACAATTTACATAAATGCCCTAACCCTTGTAGTACCATATTCATCAAAGGACAATGGTCTATCATTCCAATCATAAGCTCAACTATCAACCTGTAACACCTCAAAACCAGATTTTATTTATGTAATTATGAGAATGCCATCAGATGAGTTTGACTACGACTTTCTAAGTTTGAATGTCTTACATGATTGGTTAATCAACTCCTTTAGTCAAACTATAAGTCAATCTTATGTAAATTGTTTTACAAAGTTTATTATGTTACAGTTAATAGAGAATTAGACATAAAGGGTTATTCTTGACATATGTCAATACTTGTACGTAACAAGTATATTTGGATACTTACTTGACATTTTACACACTTCAAAATTATGCTATGTGTGTGTAGTGTCGGCCTAGAGAAAAGATAAAAGAGGGAATACAAATAATTGATGATCCATGATGAAGAAGATTAGTGTTTTCAACTTAAGGGTTAAGTCTATTATTGATCCTATGCAAGTAAGTAATAAGTAATTATTTAATTTATGAATTCGATATTAGGGTTCATGTATCTAAAATTAGGGTTTTTAGGTAATTGATGTTCTGACACATATAATGAAGTATTTATGATAAGGGGTTGGTGTTATTTAATGAATTAAGAACGAATTGGTGATTTTGGGTTATGATCATGGTATGATCATATGATAATTAAATGTTTTGATTATGATTAAAAATGGTTAGGTATAGGATTATGTTCCTTTAGTAGTTTATATCAAATTTATGTAATTAGGACTTCATCGTATGACCAAGTTATGATTATAAGACGGTTTGAGATAATGAAGATTAAGGGTGTGTAATGGTTTATGTAAAGCTTTGTTATTGATGTTGATTTTGTATGAAATAGGTTTTAATGGCTATTTGACTAGAGGTCAAAGAGTGATGATGATAAGGCTGACGATTCCTTGTTTGTATTTACCGTGGATTCATGGTAAGTAAACTAGTTATAATGTGTTATTATATGGAGTGTCATGTCATGTGTTATGTGGCTTGATTATTATGTTCATTAATGGTTAATCTCAATGTGCCTCAATGTTTTAGTAGATAATGCATAAAGTTAGTTTGACATAACTAACTATGGAAGCGATATTAAAGTGAGTATTAAGTAGATTTTGTAACTAACAGTAGAACTATCCTTGTGAATGAATGTTAACAAATAATGTTGCTTACATGTGATAACAAATTATGGTGACATGTTATTACCGTCTACTTACTAAGCCTTGTGCTTACGATTTAGTCGTTTAATGTTTTGTAGGTTCAATATGAAGAGAGTAAGTCCTAGTTAAAGGGATTAAGAATTGAATGAATGGATTAGAAGTTGTTCGGTTATGTGTATGAGCTTAGTATCGATACCGAGCTTGAATCAAGGTTGAACCCCCAAGTGAAGTAAATGGTTAGTCAACCTCAAGTCAAGTGTTAAAGTATTTGTAAATGTTGAAGTTAATTATGTTGAAGTCAAGTATGTTGAAGTCATTGGTTATAGTATGGGTTAAATTATAAGTAAACGGGTTGCAATGGATGTTTGGCATAAAGCCTATTTTAACCATTTTGAGTCAAACGGGTCGAGACCGTATAATATGTATACAAAAGTGTATTTTTGTTATATGCGATGAATATGAGGTTTGGTACATTTATAAAGCTTTGGCTTCTCTTTAAATGTGTTTTGGATTGTTTGTAAAATAGTGGATTGGAGGTCTATTTTAGTGTACTTGAGTTATGTAGGAAAATAGTGCATTCAAGCGCTGCTTTTGTGCACTAGAATGATTTTTTAGAAAATAGTGCAAGTGAGGGGTCCTTTAGTGCATTAGAGAGTTTTTCTAGAAAATAGTAAGACAATGTCCTTTAATGCACTAGAATGGTTTTTCAAAAAATAGTGCACATGTAGGTCTTTTAGTACACAAAAGGGTTTGTCGGATTGTGGTTGTATTCATTATTTTGTATAAAATAAACCGTAAGTCGTTGGTAGTCATGCCATATATCATTGGAGAGGTATTTGAGTCTAGTTCATATATACATAACATCAAAGACTAATTGGTACTATATTGGTGCTAGTTTTTGAAAGAGTAACAGTATGTCATATTTGAAATATGTTGTTTCCATAAAAAGATTTAATTTTTAGTATTTTTGGTCTAACGAAAAGGGGTGTTTCACAACCCCTTATTAGCCTTTTTCTTGGACATAGCTTCAAGCTTCAAATTCATTTGCTCCAACTCAGCTTTCAAGGCCTTGTACTTGTTCTTGTAATCCTTTTTCTCATGATCAGAAGAGTTAGATTGTTGAAATGAATTTTCTGTTAAGGTTTGAACTTGTAGGAATTGGATGATGATGGATAGGATGGTAATGATGACTTAGTAGATCGACAATCTTTTTTAAAATGCCTTGTCTTACCACAAGCGAAGCATGTTTCCGTAGACTCGTCAATAGATCTACCAGTTGTTCCAACTCTCCCTTACCTTTTATAATACCTTCTCTAATTAGCCACTGGAGCTCGTTCATGATATTCAACGTTTAGATCAGACATGAAATCTTGACTACTTCTAGTATCTTCTTCAACGTCAGAGTCGTTGTCTTGACAACTTGTGTTTGAGACCAGGGCTTTTCAACTTGGCCCTTGAACTGTGAATCTTTTAGTATGAGATTTGTAAATAACATCAATCAGACCTGCTTCATAGTTGTATTACCATACAACTGAGTCAACGTGTCAATTTTTTAATTGAGTTGTTTGTCCTATGTATCTGATTCATACTCAACCCTTTCTAGGTAAAGCTGTTGACAAACGTGACATTTACTTCAGCTTGAGGGATGATGACTTTATTCATGGCAAGATCATTTAAAAGTATTTACACCAAAAATACTTTTCAAACGTGTAAGACTTTATAGATCTAAATCAAAGTATTTGTGTTATGGATCACTCAAGTTGAATAACAATGTATGTTATGCCCTTTGAACAAGAAAACTTAACAAGAGTGTTAAGTTTACAAGCAAACTCTAAGGGCCAGGCGTTCAAATCAAACGGCTGACTCTGTGTGAGTTTGAGAGATTTAATGCAATGAAATAATACAAACTGAATGATATTAACTCTTTACAACATTCTCTATTTGTAGTGGTACGAGTTTGACTAAGTTCGTGGAGTAGGCAGCGACGTGTCAAGAATTTGATGGACTTGTACATCTGCATCGATGCACTTCTATTCTTGGAAACTGCTATGCTTTTGGCTAACAGTGCTGACAACGTTTTGCCTTTTTTTCACAACTTCGTACTTTAGACAACTTTAATTCAAAACTACTATTTGTCCCGCTCAAATAGTTCCTGCCTACACACTAAGAGATGCCCAAAGGGCACAGAGTGTTATCAGGGTATTTCCACCCCTGTTAACACTCAAACAATGAGTACCCTAATACATCTCAGCTGTTATCCATCACAATTAATGAGTATGTCTTCAAGTAATCTTCGAATTCCTTGACGGTGTCTCTGACTTGAACTTCTCTATGCTTGCTCATAGAGTCAGAACCTCTGTGAGACTTTCAATACTTTCCTGTCTCCTAGGCACAAGCAATGTTATAACACAATGTATTTATGGAATAAATAATATCTTCAAGGAAATCTAATAGCCTCAATTTCCCAACACACTATATCACTAAAAATGCTCATATTTTCTTATTAAAACATATCAATAAAATTTAATATTAACATTTTATAAAATACATTTTATATAAATAATTACATACTTCCTCTCTCATATCAAATCTTTATCCAAACCCAAATCATAATCTTGTTCCAAATCCATCAACAAATTCAAACCCAGGGGACTAAATCTGGAACATGTAATAGTTCAATGGTCTATACCAAAAATAAAAAAAGTTGATATCATTTCAACTGAGATCACAGTTTCGAAACAAACAAAGAAAGAAACCCTTGGCCGGAAAACATGTCATCTAAAACCCTAATTCGAACCGGAGCATCATTTCTAACCCGTTTCACAAATCCGGTTCTTCATCAAGACCCGATTCACAAGCTCATTCCCATGATCTCAACCTCACCATCATATGCATCTCTTTTGAAGCCGGTTCAAAACCCTGTGAATGTGGCCCAGTTTGAAAAAGAGACGTTGATTAGGGTTCAGTCTGAAGGGTTTTTGTATCCCTGTGGTTTACCTTCTCTCAGATTCTTCTTACCTGATGGTATTTCATTTTTTATAAGATGTTCATATGTTTTTAGTTATGGTTTTTAAAGGGGTTCTTTGTTTCGGCTTATTTGTGGGCTTATGGGCTTATTTCATTTCGCCTTATATTTCTAAAGCCCTAATTTTCCAGCTTATTTTGAGACTTGTTGGATTATATATAAACTTATATAAGCCCATAAATTAAGAAATAAGCCAGAAGATTGAGGCTTAAGAAATATAAGCCGAAATCAAATAAGCTCATAAGCCCACATATAAGCCGAAACAAACACGAAACTACTTTATGAATTACTTTACTTAGGGGTGCTTAGATTAGCTTACTTTACAGCCTTATCAACTTATCAAAATTTGGAAAAGCCGATAAGGTCACTTTTTCAAGCTTATGAGTTTGAGCTTATGGACTAAGCCGTAAGCTTGAGTTTATAAGGTCATAAGCTGGAAAATATGACCTTACCGCTTTTCCAAATTTTGATAAGTTGATAAAGCCGTTAAGTTAGCTAATCTAAGTACCCTTTAAGCAGGGCCGTCTCATGGTTTTCGGAGGCCCTAGGCAATAATAAAAACAAAGGTCCTGTTCCACTTGTAAATTAAGGAGAAATTGCATGTAAACTTGAATTATATGATGCATATATGTTTAATATATAACGTATTTATGTATAAGACTAATAAAGATGAAGCCCTTTTATAATCGGAGGCTCAGTGCAACGGCACCACTTGCACATCCCTTGAGCCACCTCTGCCTTTAAGGACTCTATCCTTCAGAGGTGGCTTCGATCATAAGCTCAAACTCCTAAGCCAGAAAAACTGACCTTATCTGCTTTTTCATATTTTGATAAGGCCGCAAAGTAAGCTAACCTAAGTACCTTTTAAGACACTGTCTTAGAAGGTGGTTTAATGTGTAACGTCGAAAGTGGAGTCCTTTTTGGTGAAATGAGTTATGATATGGAGACTTGTAGAAGTTAAATTGTAAGGAATGCAGTGGTGTTCGGTATCGTGGTTTGACTTATCGCATTTACGAGTTGTAGATGAGCATTTCATGGGATTTGGATATAGTGAAATTGATTTGAGACTATAGGGGTAAAATAGATGTTCGTGCAAATAAGCATTTCTCTTATTTGTTTATTGTGGAGTAGCTGCAATGAAACTGATTTTGATAGTTAGATTGTTTAGGGGTCATTTTTACGTTGTCCGTGGTCATCCTTTAAATTATGTACCTAAGACCTGCTGATCATAATAATGAATGCAGTAGAAGCACGTCCAAATACGGTCTGTTAAAAACCTGTTTGGTTATACTTACAACTTACTCTCTACCAAAATAGGATGTTCACTCTGAACATGCAAACAGTTTTAGGTATGTCAAATGATTACACTGCTCATTAAACACTTTTTGATTGTTTGTTTTCAAAAGTGGATACTTTTTGGCACAACCGAAATGAGAAATGTGGACACTTAAATTGGGACGGAGGGAGTAGTTGTTTATGTTATCTTGACTATTCACAAGTTAACTTCTAAAACACAACGCCAAATGCCCCTTGTTTAATTTTGATTATTGATTGTCTATCTTTCAAGTTGGAACAAGCTCAATTTGCTAGAATGTAACTGTTTGATGGTTTTACGTTTTTTACTATCAAGCTACTTTCTCATAAACTAATTCACATATTGTATCTACGCCAATTGAAGAAAAGAAACAGATATATATTCAAGGTTTGGAGTTGGGATATCAGGCTATCAGCAATCTATGTATACAATAATATATCCAGAATTTTAAAGAATCCCATAAAGGTTAAATTTGGACACGTTATAATTGCTTGAGCAGCATGTCTAGGATCAGCTTAACAAACATAAATACTAAACAAAACCAACCCTAGAATTCTGTTAGGACTTAGGACCAAAGTGACATTGTGTTTATAGTACGAACAAATTACAATCTCTGGCCTGATTTCAGGTGACCGCAATTTGATCTGAAGCCAACATCAAATCAAGCATATTAGACCACACTATCTCGTAATCACTTTTTTAATTTTTTTTATGAACTCGTTTAATTGTGGATTTGGTATAGTTGTACAATGTTTTCGCGATACTATTGCCATGCGTTCTAACTTATCTACTTATGTGCTCATTGTTGCTGTGTGTGGGTCTAACAAACTGTCATTTGTTATTGTTGAGGTCTACTGTATCGTTAGTTGTGATATTTGGATCAATATCCTTGTTGTAATTTCTCTATTTTTATAAGCATCTTTGCTGACAAGATGTTACAGCAATAAGAAATCAGTCATTCGCTTGGCATTTTATAATGCTACGTTCTTACCTTTTTCTTGTATTTTTTTTTCAGGAGATGATACATCCTCGAGTGAGCCGATGCTGTGCATCAAGAGAACTTACCAGCCTAGCAACCTCAGGCGGAAAAGGGTTCATGGTTTCTTGGCTCGGTAGGTCAATTTCTAGTAGAGGTAGCAAGATGGCCGGGTTGGGTCCGGGCTGTAACATGTCAATTTATAGTACTAGTCGATACTGACAAGCTTTGGTTGGGTTGACCCATAGACAATCCGCTTTTAGTAACTTTACATTGCATTAGTTACTTCTTCATATTTCTAAAAGGAGTGATTATAACAGCGATATAAATATCTGAATAGAACGGGTTAGGAGGTTATATGCATTGAAATTAGACTGTGGGCAACTGTCAACCCGTTCAACCCATTAGAGATATTCCCTTTTAAGTTTTAACTATCTTATTTCACTCGTTCAAGATAAAACAACTCCAACTCTCCAAGTTTAGTTGTTAATAAGTAATGTAAATGAATGAATTGCCCACCTCTAACTTTTAGTTTGCAGGAGCTGTAATTTACTGTGAAGAACGCTGTAGGAATATAAGATGTGTGTGTTAGAAATAGACTTAGAGGCGGTTTTTGACTTGTTTCTTTTTAGTTAACTCTTTAATTAGCTCGCTTGAGATACCCAAACTTACCCCCTAATAAGTGAATGCAATGAATGAAACTGCCAGTCTGCCACCTCTAGTTTATAGTTCGCATGCGCTTGTAGCTTATTTTGACCAAGTAGGTTAAGAATGTTGTATGCATTAAACATAGGTTTTGGGAGACTATTAAACCTGGTTGATCTTTTCAACTAGGGGTGTCATTCGGTTCGGTTATCGGGTTGTTCGGTTTATTCGGTTCGGGTTATTCGGTTAATTTTTTTTTCTGAGTCAACCCGAAAACCGAACCGAACCGAAATAGATTTCAACCGAACCGAACCGAAAACCGAATTTGAATTCGGTTCGGTTTTCGGGTTGACCCGAATAACCCGAATTTTCTGAATTTTTCAAAAAAAATATATAATTAAATAAATATTTTGAAAAAAAGGTTATTTCAAGTATAAAATGATATTTTTATATCAAAATTATGTTTTAATAACTAGTTTGCATATATTAGGATTAAATTAAATTTTAATAACTATTATATATATATAAATTTATAAAAAATATATATATATTTATAAAATTTCGGTTTTCGGTTCGGTTCTCGGGTCCGACGGCCAAACCCATACCCAACCCGAAAACCGTATTTGTAGTTCGGTTCGGTTCGGTTATGACCCAAAACCCGAATTCTATTTTCGGTTCGGTTCTAGTTCGGGTTCGGTTCGGTTTTCGGTTTTTGTGGGTCAAACCCGAATTATGGACACCC
This sequence comes from Glebionis coronaria, assembly GCA_025667525.1. NCBI lineage: Eukaryota > Viridiplantae > Streptophyta > Magnoliopsida > Asterales > Asteraceae > Glebionis > Glebionis coronaria. The sequence goes on from CM046882.1 coordinate 519,730,839, forward strand.
CTATTTTCAACCCAGCTTTTACCTTTAAGGGTGCAATATCATATTACCCCTCCTTTCAAATGGCATGAAGTTAATATGATGATTTTGTCACCTCTAATTTATAATTGGTATAAACTTGTAACTTACAGTTGTGTGATTGTAAACCTACTTTTGAATGTGGTTATGTTCGATGCTAACAACATTGTTGAATTTTATGCAGAAAAGCAACCAAAGGAGGTAGACGAGTTATCGCTAGGAGGGTCGCCAAGGGTCGCTACAGAATCACAGCTTAATTATATTTATGCTTTTAAAAGGTTCATGCAAATTATATTATTCGTAGAATTTGGTTTAGCCTGAATTTTGAACTTCTAAATCAAAGAAATTGTAGAAGTGATATGATGACTTTGCAACCAAGTTATTTGATATTTTGACATCTGATGCACCTTGTTGTATTTAGAAGTTTTGGAATAATTGCAGAAATTTCCTCTGGTTTTCTGTTTTCATAACTTTGGCGATCTACTGTTTCTATGAATGTTTTATATATGGATTTCAGTCCAACTCGTATGTGATGTTTTTTTTTTTTTTTTTTTTTTTTTTTTTTTTTTTTTTTTTGCTATTGTTCCCATTGTACTTAAGTACTGAGGTCTCTTCTACGCGTGGTTGGTTACCTGAAGAAAGGGTGACCAGACAAACTAGACCACGGTCCTATCCCGGAATTATTTAAGAAATCAAGATCGGATTAAGGTACTTTAGGAATGCCGAGAAATTAAAAGTAGAGTTCTGAATATAACCTTAGATTCAAAGGTATGAACTGCATTTCACCTTTGACTCGTTGAGGTGTTACAAGAATGAAATGGATAAGAAAATTCTGTAACATTCAGAAAAGAAATGACATTCCTACAAAGTACAAACTACTGTATGTATTTATGGCCTAAGCTAATGGAGACCGACTAATTTTCCGTTCTATGCACAGCTTCCACACGAGCTGCCCACGCGACTTTCAGAAATGGGTAACTATTGGGACTTCGGTGGTGTTTTTGCGTGACACAAAAATAAAATGCTCAGAGAAAAATGTGTGTAAAATAAACACACCAACAAAAAAAAATGTTACACGCTAGAAGGAGGGCTTGAACCTCCGACCTTGTGGTTAACAGCCACACGCTCTAACCAACTGAGCTATTCCAGCAACTTGCTTAATTCTGTTCAACGGATTTACTTGTACAAAGTTTAATAAGAGTATAGTATCCGATGTTGGATGTAACATGTGAGGTTGTTAAGTACGATTAGTATAAGGAAAATCATTTGCGTGTTTAAAAAATGTGACTAATATTGTGATATATGTGGTAATGAATTATTGGTTTGTAAAAAACGTATTTGTATGTTGTTTTCAATATGATATTAACACATATAATTAGACACATCGGTTAGACATCCCAATCAATGCTCATAATATATTATCAATGGTAGTTATCTACTGAACAATTGTGTTGTGTTTATTTCACGGCTTATTAGATTGACATATTTTTGGCAAAAATTTAGCTACGCGACGTTCTTATCATAGTTTAATTCACATTTGAATAGGCTTTTGTGGGAATCAATGGGGGACTCATTTGGACTTGTATTGTAGGTCCGACCAAGCATGGGATTCCTGTCTTGGTATTGCATTTTGGTGCCTTTGCATATAAGTTTCCAAGTTATTAGCTTGAGTTCATATTAGGACATGTAGGTGGTAGGCCTTAATGGCTCTTAGCTTGTAGTGACCATAGAAACTCGACATTTTTAGTTTCAAAACTTTTTTTAATCAATAGTTATGTGTAATATGGACATATGGTGTTATATCATGTAGATCTTACATGTCTACGAGAATATATTAATCATCGGTATTATTTTACAGTAACACTAAAACCTTCAAATAAAATCACCATATCAGCGTCACACTCAAATAACACGAACCCTCTAATCATAACATCTTCGTCTGATAATTATACTCGGACAATGTTCATTAAAGGAAATATTTGAATAGGATTGTATGAATTATAAACTTTGTTTCATTAGTTTTTGCAAGATATTTGGTGAGCAGTTACCCAAAAAAATTGTTATACGCTAGAAGGAGGGCTTGAACCTCCGACCTTGTGGTTAACAGCCACACGCTCTAACCAACTGAGTTATTCCAGCTTGTTGTTTTGGTTGGTCTACTTTTCTTTAATATGTTTAATAAGACAAATATTTAGCCAAAAAAAACATTGACTAACAAGGTTTTATGGATTCAGGCTAAAGTCTAATCTTCTTCAACCATAATTAGAAATATTAAATCATTTAATGTATTTTGTTCTTAAACTACTGTCATTTTTTTAATTTATGACGAAGTAAAAAAACCAAGAGTTTTAAAAAACAATAAAAGAGAAAAAAAAAAAGTATAAAGTTGCCATGTCTAGTTAACCAATTGACAAAATGAGGCCGAGATCTAAATGACATATAACGAACGGAGTACTTTCTAGTGATACAATGAAACAATGAGACACTAAAACAGTCATAAAAGAAGCGACACGTTGAAGCAAATGCCGAAGTGCCGCTAAAGAAACGCCAGTGATATAATGATGTAAGATACGTTTAATGGACACTAATTATATTACACAACCTTTGGTTTGACTTATTCACATTAAAGCAAAATTTTCATAAAATTGAGTAACTTAAAAAAAACTGACAGATGAAACATCATTGCTTTGTCGCAAAAACTGATCGTAACATGATTTATGTATAAACTTCGTTTAGCATTGTGCTTAACCTTATTACACGGGCAAAAAATCATCGTAAAACTCGATATTTACGTAACTTATTTAAGTTACCGATGAGAGTAGATGCTTATGTGACGTTGAGGTGACATAAGACCACACCAACCAACGTCACGACATACCATTATTTACGGTCTTAGTTAGAATAGAGCAAATATGCAACAATCTTAATCTTAATCTCAAGTTCATATCTTTCAATTTTGGTGTCACTATTACATGATGAAGAAATGATTTCATAATTATCTTTTGGAAACAGTAGATGGTGTAATGTATAAACCAACATGTAAAAGAATAATGCTAACTTTTGTATACTATTTGACATGGATTATTTTAACTTTGGAAAGGATGATTTTTGAATTATAAAATTTCTGATAAGTACTTTTTCTTTAATTATTATTAATATAGCTATAACTAAATGGCTAATAAAATAAAATAAAATGGCTAATAAAGCTTTGACAATACTTGACTCCATCAAACAGTATGTGGGGGCTGGCTTAGTACAACTGTGAGAAACACAGGAAAACAGACCAACTATCAATGGTCTTCCTATGAGTTGTCACTAATTTTTAAAAGAAGCTATTGATTTAACTATTTAATGGTTAATATTTATTTTTATATATACATTTTTTGTATTGCTTTGATATTATTTTAAAAAAATTTAGTCACTATGTACCAGGTTTAAACAGCTTTAATCATGAACTGTAAAAAGAGAGAAGTAAATATTTTTAAATGATGTCACTCATTCACTTTTTACATAAAATGGTGATTACATCATCTTTCTAATTTCAAACTTGAAAATTCAGATGTTAGAGAGTTACGTGTAGAGAACAAGTGGTTAACAAATTTATCTCGGATATAATAAATGAGGTTTTTTCTGTTGAGATTACCCGTTAGTATGAGTTTTTCACTGAGATATACAGTGAGGTGTATCTCGTGACCGTTTAACATAGTTTATTTGATCACTCCGGAAATATGTAATTAGTGAAGTTTGAAGTTAGTTTTGTAACTACTAGGCAATATTCGTGGTTGACTGGTTGTTTCTGTTTTAACATAGATGTCCTCAATAAATTGATGATATACGACCACATAATGATAGTCTGCAATTATTAGTAGGGCACAAAGATGCGAAAAATAATTGTAGTAATGATATTAGTCTTGATATGTAACAAATCACAAATGGTCAAATTAGGGATGGCACCCGTGGGTAATGGGTACAGGTATATAAAATCCGTCATCCACCCATATAGATTTTTTTAAACCTATTACCCACCCGTCACTCACTAGTGGGTATAAAATTCTACCCATATTCATACCCATGGGTATTTGTTACCCGTGGGTAAACCCATGGGTTAATGAATTAAAACAAAATCACAAAACCTTGATATGTATGTAAACTAGCTAATAAAATGAGTAATAAGACACCAATCATTTTTTCACGTATCAAGTTCACAAAAGATTTAAACATATGTCTCAAGTTCAAAAAAGACTTAAACATATGTCTCAAGTTCACAAAAGACTTAATAAGTATATGTGAATCGTGTATGACTTTCGAAGAACTGCTATTTCTTAACACAAAAGAGGAACTAGGAAGTGTGGATTAGACATAAATATATTTTTTATTGTTGGATCCTTCATATTCTCTTTTTATTCTCGAGACACCAACAAACTTTTAGGCCGCGTTTAGTTGGAAAACATTTTCTATCATTTTCTATTTTTTGTTTTGTAGAAAAAGAGAAGGGATTTCTATCTCCACAAAACACTTGAAAATTTACAAAACGCGTTTAGTTAGAGAAATATGTGTTTGTGTTTTCTATTTATCAAAACTAGAAAACATGTTCAAGTGTTTTTGTTTTAGGTTTTCGTCAGTGAATTTACGTTTTCTTCGGTAAATTCACGTTTTCGTCATTAAATTTACGTTTTCGTCAGTAATTTTACGTTTTCATCAGTAATATTACGTTTTCGTCAGCAATTTTACGTTCTCGTCAGTAAATCTGACGAAAACGTAGATTTACTGACGTAAACGTTAAAATAATGACAAAACCGTAAATTTACTGACAAAAACGTAAAATTTCTGACGAAAACGTAAAATTTACTGACGAAAACGTTAAAATAATGACAAAAACGTAAATTTACTGACGAAAACGTAAATTGCTGACGAAAACGTAAAATTACTGATGAAAACGTAAGTTTACTGATGAAAACGTAAATTTTCTGACGTAAACATTAAAATCATTATGAAAACGTAAATTTACTGACGAAAACGTAAAAATACTGACGAAAATATAAAATATTTACAAAAACGTTAAATATTGATGAAAAAGCAAAATTTCCAACGCAAACGTAAAAATAAAGAGAAAATTAGATATTTTGTGTAAAAGGAAAACATGGAAAACAAAAAAAAGTTGTTTTCTTGTTTTGTGTATAAAAGGGGAAAATAGGAATTTTGTGTTTTGTAGAGATATTTTCTGGAAAATGGTGATTTGAACGCGTTTTCTATTTTCCTTGTTTTCTAGAAAACATTTTGTGGAAAACAAGGTGTTTTCCATCCAACTAAACGCACCCTTAGTTTCTTGTGTTTTTCATTGAAATTCAAAAACTATTATATATACATTTATAACATCATAAGTATTGTTTAATTTTAGATGAGTTAATGAATACACATAAGGTATTTTAATAGGTATACCTACGGGTATTTTGACGGGTCTACCCGTGGGTATTTTAAATGGGTATCATGGGTTTACCCATGATGGGTATACTTTACCCGTCATCCACCCGCCACCTACCAATAGGTATAAGTTTTCACACATACCCATACCCGTAGGTACAAATCGACGAAATTACCCACCCAATTTTATGTGGGTACCCGTGGGTTGTAGGTTTTTTTACACCCACTGCCATCCTTAGGTCCAATAAGCCTAAATTCAAATAGAGTTCAGCAATCAGCACTACATGCCTAAAGTGGTCCTGTACTGCAATTTCAAGTTTTGAACATGAAATGACTAGTTAGAACTGGGCTCGATCAAGAAGTATTTTGACGTTGTTCCAACACGTTTACTAAACGACGTGTACATTCACAGGGTATGTATATGCATACGTGAATAAGCGTAGGTCACCAAACATTTATGTTACTATATTTTGTTTTAACTTCTAGAGGCCATCTCCAACTATGAGCCAAATCATCTTCCACCATGCTTCATATTCGTTCAATGGAGGTAACTTATACATGGACCTCATTTGTAATGACTAGAACACAACACTTTATTATCAACTTCTGCCTAGCAAGTTGGTATCATTCCTCCTCCCTAAATGCCCAGTTGACCGATCATAAAAAGTCTTTGAAGAAAATAATTTAGGTTTAATCCAACTCTTGATTAATTAGGTCGTTGCAGGAGTTTATTGCCCGGAGCCGAGTCTTTTAGAAAATGTCTGTTATCAAAAGATGCATGAGATTAGACTCTTTCCACTGATTTACACCTTTTGATAACACAACACTTTATTTTATTGACTTTAGCACTTCACTTGCACAACTTGGCTTAATAAATTGACTTGAAACATTTCACAAAACTTGAGATAACTAATGTAGCAATGTGCCAAACTATCAAAATCCATGTTGATATGAAGGGGTCCCACAATATTACTAACCAGTTATGCATCTGTTGTTGGGTAATAGTATCACTTGTACTACAAGCAATAGCCCATATAGCTGCAAACCTGATCACTCACCATCACCATTCAGTCATTCACTATTCCAAATCAAGCCATTACTCTACTTTTCTGTCACATTAAATCTTCACTATTCTTCTGTCACACACTACATTTTGTACATTTTATTTGCTTTGTAGGGGTCCTTCAATCCTAGCAATATATATACATGCATCCAAATATATCCATGTTCATTCATAAAGAACCTTGCTTTCTAATTCTAAACCAAAAATCATTCACCATTATATTGCCATCATAAACAGTTTCCTCTCAAAAGGAATGACATCAAGATTATTCTTTAGTTTTGTGATGATCTTGGTCCATGTTTTGAGTGTGTCTTGTAGGCATTTGGCTCCAACTGATGCCATCTTTACTCCAAAGTCTCCACCTCAAGGTCAGTATCTAGTGACATATACAAGATTTTGAGTAAGCTTATATGTTTACAAGAAGTTACACAAAAAACATTTTTGTGTATAGGTTTTTTTAGTCTCTTCTTATGTTGTATATGACAATTTGTTTGTCATGCATGAATCACTTTTTCACTTCCTTGTACATATACAAAACTCAAAACTGTTCTAATAAGATTTAGGGGTCCGACTTTTTTCAAATGGACCCATCTATTCTTTTAAGCCAACAAAAGTCCAGCATCAAACTTTCATAATCTTATGAATCTTGTGATCACCAGGCATTGAAGAACCTAGTCCTAATCCTAAGTTGGAACAATTGACAATGTCCTCAGAACAGGTATGTAATTGACTTTTGCTGTTTTGCATGATGGGTGTGTTTCATGATATCATAAGTTTAAATGTTGGATTATTTTTTTTAGGTTAGTAAGAGAATGGGATCAAGGCCACCAAGGTGTGAACATAAGTGCTATGGATGCAGCCCATGTGAAGCTACACAAGTGCCAACCACTAGAGATGTTAGAATCCAGTACTCAAACTATGAGCCAGAGGGCTGGAAATGCAAGTGTGGGCCAGCCTTCTATAGCCCATGAGACTTTTGGTTCTTATTGACTATTATTAGACTGAATATTTTTAGTGTAGGTAGTAGAAATGCAGGATATTGGTATTTCCTAGAGTTTGAGAGTCGCCATATATATGTGTAAACTTGGTACATTTATGAGGTAATGTATCAATGGAATTTTGTTTTAGTGGGTGTATGTATATTCTAATTGTTTACTCAGTATTTAGTGGAGGCATTTGAATTTTTTTCAGAAAGACCATATATATACACAAAGAAATAAACGACAAAGCTATATACACATAAAAAACACTAAGCACAATAGACACCATAATTCAAAATCAAACACGTTACTGAGCAGTTTAGAGTCAACAATGAACCTGGCCATGTTTCAATATTTTTGCCAAACAGCTGTTAAGAAATTAAACACTACACTAAGGAAGGGAGGTCCTTTTATTAGGCTGGCGGGAGTGGGAGGTATCCTACTCGTGACTTGGCTAAAGTCACGTGTAGCCCCCACCCCACCTAGACCCACCCGCGCGCGAGTTGTTCCTCAACCAAAAAAAAAAAATAGGCAAACTCACCCAGGTGAGCTTTATACCATTGGGCCCCATCAGTAAATATAACCGTTTCTTTTTTAAATTAAAAAAAAAAAAATTACCGAAAATTTACTAATAAATTTTCTTCATTTTTCACAAAAAAAAAATCAAACATTTCATCTTCATCTCCATCTTCATCTCAATCAAAAATGGCATGTTCATTCCCACATACCGAAGTCGAGATTAAGGCTATGATTCAGAAACAACAACGTCGTTACGATGAGCTTACGAAGTTAGGTGATGATTTCGATGCTGCGTCCGAAGAAAATACGAAATTGCGCACGAAATGTGGGAAATGCCGTGATCTCTCCCCACAAAAGCGTTAGTTACTCGACACGTATTTTAGAGATCAATCTGATATCGATTTCACCTTCCGGAGATCTATGTTTAGAAAGTCGATTTCAGTTTTCGGATTCAGATCAGGGAATTGACTAATCACATTATGTATTTTTAAATTTATGTTTTTTTTAAATGTTGTTTTTAAATTTCCTATGTATCGTCTTTTAATTTCGTATTGTGTTTTAATTTTCTATGTACCCGTGTTTTAATAAAATGTATGAATACAAAATATTTAATAAAAAGATGGGGTGATGTGGAGTGAGTTTGGGTGAGTGCCATTACCTCCTGTGGTGAGTTTGGGTGAGTTTTGGTGAGTTTGGTAAAAACCTGACGTGGCGCTGAGGTGGAGGTGAGTGGGTTTCACCCCACTCCCACTAGTCTAATGTACATACAAGTTTTGTGGCGTATTGTACAAATTGCTTTTTGTTTTTGTCTTTTGTGGTTCTTGTGATCCAATAATGGAGTGCCAAACAGCTATTAAGAAATTAAACACTATCCTATGGAAGAAGCGTCCTTCTATTAATACCTTCTTTAAGTACAAAAATTACTTAACTTTTGTACTTTTTGTCTTAGGTAAACTGCAAAAAAAAGTTTTTGAACTTTTCTATTTTCGTAAATTTGCTACTAAGAGCAAACTACAAGCAATTTTACCATTATACTTGAAAATCTCGTGCAATTTTGTCACTGAGTTGACGATTTTTCAATTTTCGCCGTTTTCTTCCGTCAAGTCCCACACGTGCCTGGCACGTGAGGGTATAGTCGTCTTTTCCTGTGCCACCCCATCTCGTTACCTAGTATCCACCTTTCTCTTATGCAATTTTCATCCCCGAATCCTTTTAGCCACTAAATTGTCCAATCATACACGTGTGGATTCGATATTGTATAAGCAAATAAACTCTTGGTTTCCAAAACCCATCGAAACAGTACTTTAATTTTTTCTCAAATCGTGTATCGAGTACGCAATGATTATCTAACGCAAATTAGAGACCCAAAATTGAGAGTTACAGAGAAGATAATGCACAGATCCCCCTTTCTACGTGTTTAAATGGTTAGGTTATCCTTAATTTGCTTTTGTAGATGTTTACATCATGCGTATACTGTGTTGAATGTAGTTAATTTTGTAATTGTAGATGATAGTGTTTAATTGTGTGGTTATGGTGGTTGTTGATTTTTTATGTGTTGCTTGTTTTCACAAACAATAATCCGAACTTATTTACCCTAAATATCAATCATAGTGGAACTTTTTCACCAAAGCCTGGAAGGACATATGAGTTTCCAACAATAGCTTCGTATGATTTAGTAGATGTGGATCGATTTTCGCTTGTTCATTACCATTCGTTCTTATGTGATTTAGGTTTCAATGATGTTAGGATTGTCCACTCTTATTTTAGGATACCAGGACAATCCTTAGATGAGGGATTGGTACCCTTAGATTCTGAGGAAAATGTAACAAAACTAAAGAACTACGTGACCACATTCAAAGAGATAGAGGTTTACCTTGGGACGACAAATGCAGATGGTTTAGCAACTGTTGATCTGGATACGCAGGATGAAGTGTTCATTCCAGGTGCATCCTTTGTTGGTCACGATGATGTGGGGATGAGTGGATATAATGAAAGTCAAGCATCAACCGGGGCATTTAGTTATACAAGAATGATGCAAAAAAATTTATTCGAGAAATCCAGGTGGTGTTTGTGGGGATGAGTGGATTGAGCCTGTGCACCTTTATGGGAATGAGCCTTTGGACGGCCTAAAAGACTTTGCTGGAATTGTAGAACAAGACGCAAATTTGGATCAACAGCCGGCTCCTGATGATCCCTCCGTACATAATAAATAGGAGTTCACGGTGGACGATATTTGGATGGAACAGCCTGATAAACCCGTAAATGCAATGAAGAGGTCGATGAAGAGGTTTTTGATGAGGAACGGGATGTTGAAGATGAGGAGGATGTAGACTATTTGAAGGAGACTGATGAAAGTGATTTTGAACAAGAAGATACAGCCCCCATGGAGCAAGAGGTGGACATACACAATTTTGATTTTGATCTTGATATACACGTTCAAAATACACAAAAACAAGTTATGAATTATGACTTTGAATATGACACTATGGTTGAAAACTTCGACATGGACGATTTTGGTAGTTATGGTCCAAGTGAGAATGAACAGTTTGGTAAAAGGAAGAGAAGGCTGAAAGTACTTAACGCAGACTACCACGGCAAGGACGATGTAACTGTGAAGTTATACGCAAACAATGATATACATCTAGAAAGCAGATACATGAAGACATAAAAAGGTATTCCATCGAGAGTAGAAGAATGGTTACAGTCAAGAAGTGCGATAAAACTAGGATTAGAGTTGTTTATCATGGTATTGTGTTATGTCCTAGCAATACGATGGGTGTTGGTCAAGATGATGCATGCCATTTGATGGATGTTGGTCAAGATGATTCAGGGCCTTCTATGGATGCTGGTCAAGATGATTCAGGCCCTTTGATGGATGCTGGTCAAGATGATTCAGGCCCTTCGGATAATCCTTGTAGTTCAAAGTTGAAGGGAAAAAATGCAGAAACAACAAACTTGTGTGGTCAAAAGTTCTGGTAGAAACACATGTGTAAATGGTCCCTACACGCTTCCAAAACCCCAAACGATAAATCATGGACTATCAAAACATTCACCGACGATCATCAATGGATTCAATCAAGAAAAATTCCGCTTTGTAATTCACGATTCCTATCTAAAGAGGTAACCAAATTCCTTGTATCAAACCGTAATATCCCAATCCATACTCTACATGGTCTTTTAGAGCAAAAATACGATCTCAAACTCTCCGTTGATAAGGCCTCCAGAGCAAGACGAATGGCCATGAAAACCTTAGAGGGTGATTATGAAGAGCAATATATATAACTGAGGGATTATGCGATGGAGTTAAAGCGAAAAAATCCAGATACGACTGTCAAGATCCAGGTTGAAACCGACACCGATTTAACCCTTGATTCAAAGGTTTTTAAACGAATTTATATATGTCTTGGTCCACTGAAAGCAGGCGTCAGAGCAACTAAAAGAGTAATTTTGGGTTTGGATGGAGCATTTATTAAAGGTCCATATACTGGTCAAATCTTATTGGTTGTTGGTGTGGATGGCAAAAATGATGTGTACCCGGTAGCTTATGCAATTGTTGAATATGAGTGCAAGAGTTCATGGTTATGGTTCATGACCTGCTTAGGAGGTGGCCTTAATTTTCAATCTAATTTAAACTTCACATTCATCTTCGACAGACAAAAGGTATAATCCTTAAGTATTAATTAAGTATGTATATTGTTAGTGCCACCAAACGTAAATATTTTTTCTTGATTTAGAGGATATTACCAGCCATTGTAGAACTGTTTCCAGCAGCTGAGCATAGATTCTATGTTAGACACATTTATGAAAATATGAAAAAGGAACTCAAAGACAAGAAATTTAAGGATTGTATTTGGAAGTGTGCAAGGGCATCAACAATACCTCAGTTGGAGGCAACAATGGATCAAGTAAAAGTAGTTTACCCTAAAGCTTGTGAGTGGTTAAAAAAGATTCATCCAACATCATGGTGCAAGGCACATTTCTCAGGTATGTTTGTTTGATTGGTTTCATATGCAATTCCCAATGTTATTACTTGACTGCTTATAATATATGTCACATTTAAGGAGGGCTAAGTGTGATAACCTGCTGAACAACATATGTGAAGCTTTTAACAATAAGTTGGTGGATGACCGAGATATGCTAATCATTGGGTGTTTGGAATATATAAGAGAGTATCTTATGAAGAGAATTATAAATGTTCAGCAAGTGATAGATAAAAATACTAGTTTGCTAACCCCAATTGCAACGCGTATTTTTAACTATATTAAGACCTCTGCCTATGATTAGAGTGTTCTTTATAATGGGGGGAATCATACCAGTGTAAGGGACCTAATGACCAATGTGTTTTGAAGCTCAACCTTAAGCAATGTGATTGTATGAGATGGGAGTTAACTAGCATACCATGTAGGCATGCCGTTGCAGCATTGAACAATAGGGCAACTCATAGAGAATCTGTTGGGATACCAGAGGAATGGGTGGCACCTTGTTATTGGTTAAAGACATGGAAGGAGATGTATAAGGTTGAACCTGTTAGTGGTTGAAGGCTCTGGCCAAAATGCAGGTTCCCGATTGTGTTACTACCTCCTCACCACCATGTTCCTATAGGTAGACCAAAGAAGAAGAGAAGAATTTCCCAGGATGAAGCTGTTGAGTTGGCTATAAAGAAAATGGCTAAGACAGGAAAGCTGACTAGGCAGGGCATCTGGATGACTTGCAGCAAGTGTAAAGGACAGGTGGAAGTTCAGGCCAATGAGAAACAAACAGTCAAAGAGCAAGCCAAGGATTCCTGGATAGTCAGCCAATGGAATCACAAACAACTTAAGCATCAACTGGAACAACTCCAGCTAGTAAGGGTCCAAGAAAGAGGTCCAAGAAAGAAGAGACAAAACCAGAAAGTGGATGGTGGTTCTACAAAGCAGAAGAATCGAGGATGGAGCTGTGAGTTTCCATAAGTGAATTTGCACCAGTGAGAATTGATGGTGCAAAATGTTCAATTTTTTTTTTCCGAATAACATGTGTGTTTAAGGACAAATGTGATTCTTATAATTTTAAACAGTGTGTGTTGTAGACAGTAGAAACAATGGCTGTTTAGGGTCTGACTGGCAATGGTTGTTGTTTAATTCAAGGGTTCTACTGAACTTGTGTAATTCACTATATACATTCTAAATTTCTTTTTTTGACATACTGTTGATTTCTTTAATTGATTCAGTCAAACCTTCCCATATCAGATAGGATTTAGATTAACATATTAGGCATACGATAGAGATACTTCCAACAAATGGTAACTTATCAGATAGGATGCAGACTAACATATAGTGCCAAACAACCAAAAAAAATACATGTTTGTTGACTAATTAAAGTCAAACCTGAAGACCTATTCCCAAACACCCCCTATGTTGACTAATGAAAGTCAAGATTGAATAGCTCAACCAAAACACCTGGAAAAAAGCAGGTTCTTGACTCATTAACGGCCGAGTTGAAAAGCACCCTATATCCAAAAATCCATCACAAGTCACAATAATCAGCAACCACCAACACCCGTTTGATTGATTCATAAATCATGGATTATGATATAACACAGATTTTATTTAACATGAAAAAGGTCAATACAACCAGGGATGACCTTATTCCCTGAAACATGAAATTAAGCACAAACTAAGTTTTCAGACAATAAAAACTTGTATGCAATGAACATAAAAATCTAGGATAAAAGAAGCATTTTCTTCAGTTTCTTCACAAGAACTTCCTTCTTAGCCAACAACATCAGTTACTCATTCATATCTTCTTTGAGCTCATTTCGGGCCCTCAAGAGCCCAGGAATCACATCAACTGCTCGATAACACATTGGCGGGTCATTCCAACCAATAAAACCACAACCAAGACAATAGTAGAACCATCGTCCGGGGTTCCTGTCAGTCTATGAAGTTTTGATTGTTGCGGGTTTGTCACATTCACATATGATCACCATGACTACAGTCGTGATGTGTTAAAGAAGATATATGACTAAAGATGAATGTTTCGATGTATCTATATATGCAAGCTTCCAACCACACGTGTTAGTAATGGCGGAAAATGGATTTGGGGACGAAAATTGCATAAGAGAAAGGTGGATACTGGATAACGAGATGGGGTGGCACGGGAAAAGACGAATATAAACTCACGTTCCAGGCACGTGTGAGACTTAACCGAAGAAAACGGCGAAAATTAAAAAATGTCAACCCAGTGGCAAAATTGTACGAGATTTTGAAGTATAGTGTCAAAATTGCTTGTAGTTTGCTCTCGGTGGCAAATTTGCGAAAATGAGAAAGTTTGTGGACGTTTTTTGCAGTTTACCCTTTTGTCTTTTTGTCTCCTACAGTTTACAGTCCATCACAGTTTTTTATCAGTTTCGGTTACGTATTTTAATATGTTTATTACTTTTGACCTGTTAAACTATATAATTTTCATTCCTTATTTTCAGGATCTCATTTTTGTAACATATATAAAATTAAAAAAAATGGAAAAAAGAGGGGTAGCAAACTTTTTTAGGGAGGTACTTATAACATTGGTTTAAGTCCATATATTAGCAATGTACTCTCCATCATTTACAACATCTAGGTAATCAACTAATTTTATTATCACGTTAGGTATCGAATAATTTGAAAATGATCACATGTTACCAATTTGGTAACCGGGTACTCGATGAACCGGTAACTATGCTTATTTGGCATTTTGTATTTATTTTTTTACGCTTATGTGGGAGTACATTTTAGCATTTTGATGCTTAGGTGTATGCTTACTTGTCAATTTTCATTGTTACTACATCATCTTCATCAACACCCGGTAACCACCATCTTCTCTGATAACTTTTTTCGACGATCTTATTTTTTCTGCTAACTCATAGTTTCTGCATAAATCAAAATATTCATCACCTTTTTCCTTCCTTGATTTTTTTAATCTATTAAATTACAAAAAATATCTTTATACTTTACATTCTAAGAAAATAGTATGTAACATGTTAATGCGGTAATGCCTAAAAACGTTACTTGCATTTTTCGGTCTCGCTTAGTTTTGATTACGACAATATGTAAAAACAAGCATTTACGAAAACAACGAAAAACGAATTCTTGAGTTCAAGTATTTTTTATTTTACCTATTTTCACTTAAGGTATGAATAAACAAGTACTAACCTTAATCAAGTGATCAAGTGATTTAATCTTTTCTTAAAACTCACTTTTTATTAAGTGTGACAAGTTTTTAATTAAACTTTCTTTTTAAGAAAATGTTTTATTAAATTAAATATTTGAAAATTTGAAAATGACATATTCCCTTTTGATTTGGAATATCCTTTCAGGATATTTTAATAATCAGATAAGACCTCCATCACTAAAGGACAAAAAGGGAGCGGAGTCTAGTCCGGCGGTTCTCTAGCGCCTAGGCGGTTCCTTATCGATAAGGTACTGCCGGCTGAGATAAGGAACAGCGGGCAGATATAGCCGTTGGCCCTTTGTCCTTCAAATAGTGGACCTTTCTCAGATTTTCAATCCACCTCTTTTGCACACAAATTTCCAAATTCAAACATACTTCTTAAATCAATCAAATCCTTGATCATTTGATTGATTACTACTTGTTTAGAAGTGAATCTATCTCATCCATCTCTTCCTCTTCTAGTGCAAAGAGAAGAACACTATCATTGTGAAGTTTTGAGTCCACCACCAAAGATCCTTTGAAGATCAGATCTTATACATTTTTTGTTGTGTAATAGTTGTGAAAATCCAAGTAGTTGTGTCTATTTGGAAGTTGTGTATGTACTAAGTATAGTTGTGTAGATTGGTCCTAGCTACGATTAGGGCTCGACTTTTAGCTTATAGTCGGAAATTGGTTAAGCGACGTGTACGGTTTTCTCCACCACAAGGAGCTTGTTGTGTAGTGAACTCTCGAGTAAGGAGTACTCGGGGAGTGGAGTAGGAACGAGGAGTGAGCTTCGTTGCCGAACCACTATAAATCCTTGGTGTTTGGTTTGATCTTTCTTTACCCTTAACTCTTTACATTCTTTATTCTTTGTGCATATATATATATATATATTAGTTAGTATTAGTTTAGTTTCACTATCATTGTTCATATTGTGCATAAGAAGATTTCACTTATTTCCTCAAGTCTAAGTTTTTGAGAAAAATGATTTTTTTGAAAACCATCATTTAACAAGTAAATATAAGAAACTATTCAACCCCCCTTCTAGTTTCTACATAACACATTTATCATCCATCACCAAATTCACAAACCCAGAAAATATTATCATCAATTTTAAAATTTTCAAAAAATAAAGAAAAGAACATTCATTCTTAATCATCATCCTCATCTTCAACCAAATCGCGTTCAATTCCATAAAAACATCGTTCATTTCAATAAGAACATGTTAATGCATTGATGCCTAAAAACGTTACTTGTATTTTTCGGTGAGAGATTTCAAGAGGTTCTTCAAAAGACGAGGTCAACACGTGAGGCAACCCAACAATGACAAGAAACCATTCTCAAAGAATTGGTTTGCCAAGAACGAAAAAGGTGATAGGAGTTGCTTTAGATGTGGTGATCCAAATCATTTCATTAGTGAGTGTCCAAAGCCTTCACGCGATAAGAATCAAACGGCATCCGTTAGTGGTTCTTGGAGCGATAGCGGTGAAGATGTTGATGACAACCCCAAAGAGGAGAAATGTCTCATGGCTCACACTTCTAAAGAGGTACATTCCGAAACCGAATATTATAGCAATGATAGCTCCACCTTAGATGATATTGAATTAGAAGGCCAATATGATAATTTACACAAATTTAGCCTTAAATTCATAAAAAAGAACAAAACCTTAAAATCAACTAAAACTAAGCTTGAAAATGAGATTAATGAACTTAGGGAAAAATTAGCCAAGCTTTAGAAAAATAAAGAAGTTGATGTAGGTTGCGTAAGTTGTGAGAAACTTAGATTAGAGAATGAAAATCTCAAGAGCACCTCTATTAAACTGGAAAAGTTCATGAAAGGTACTAGTGATCTTGATGATATGTTAAACAAACAAATTCATTCTAAGGAAAGACTTGGTGTAGGTTTTAACTCAAATGAAGCATCAACCAGTGAACCTAAACAAGTCAGATTTTCAGAAAAATCATCTGCTGTACGCGGTCCCCGATTGTATGGGGCGGTTCCTTATCACTGTGGAACCGCCGCCATAGATAAGGAACCGCGGACAGAATGTGTTTTTGATGAAAATCTTGAACTTTCTGTAAAGTCAAATTTAAGTGAACATCCTAAGCATCTTATTGTTAACAAAGTGAAATTACCCATACTTGACGACAATGCCATTGATAAGTTCTATAAGCCTTTGAGTAAACCTCTAATGGGAAATAGAAGTTTATCAAGACCATCTTCTACTCCACCAAGAGTACGGAATGAGTCTAGGCCTAGAAGTAGAACGACAACACCTAGAAGAGATAGTCAAAACAATTCACGACCTAGAAGTAAAACTCCAACACCTAGAAGGAATGACAACAACTCTAAACCAAGATCAAATACACCTAGGAGAAATAATAAACAACAAAATGGTTATATGAATTATTATCCTCCTCCCTTTTGTTCCCCATGGGGAACCCCTCCTCCATTCATGCATCCCAACCAAATGCAAGGGATGTTTGGAACTAACAATTTTGGACCCATGAGATATTGGGGACCAAATGTTTGATCGTGTGTGTTGTTACCTAGATATGCTTGGGAATCGATTTGGAGCCCGACGAGTGGATTAAGGATAGTGGTTGTTCTAAACATATGACGGGTAATCGAAGTTTGTTCTCGCGCTACAAAGCATATGATGGAGGTAACGTCACATTCGCTAGTAGTCTACGTGGTAATATCATTGGCAAAGGTACGGTTTCTCTTGACTCCATGACTATTGGAAATGTTGAGCACGTAGATAATTTAGGGTTTAACCTTTTAAGCATAGGTCAAATTTGTGACAATAAGTGTAAGGTCATCTTTTCCGAAAATGATAGTGAAATCGTAAGAGATGGAAAGGTCATTGGAAAAGGTGTTAGAAAGCATGGGCTTTATGTCATGAAGGTAAATAAGAAGTCAAAAGACAACATATGTATTACGACTATAGATGATAGTTCTACTCTTTGGCATAGGAGATTAGGTCACGCTAATATGCGTCTAATTCAATCTTTAGTCTCTAAGGAGTTGGTGAGACACCTCCCCAAGATGAAGTTTGATAGTCACTTTTGTGATGCATGCAAAGTTGGAAAGCAAGTTCACTCAAGTCACAAAGCCAAGAATTTGGTTTTAACCTCTCGGTGCTTAGAACTCCTACATATGGATCTCTTTGGACCTACCGTCATACGGAGTTATGGAGGTAACCTTTATACCCTAGTTATAGTTGATGACTACTCTAGATTCACTTGGACTAGATTTTTGGCATCTAAGAATGAAGCTTTCGATCATTTCGAAATCTTTAGTCGAAGAATTCAAAATCAACTAGGATGTCCAATTGTCTCTATTAGGACGGATCATGGTAGGGAATTTGATAATGAAGTGCAATTTGGTGCCTTTTGTGAAGCTCATGGTATTACCCATAACTTCTCGGCTCCTCGCACTCCACAATCAAATGGGTTAGTTGAAAGGAAGAATAGGACCATCCAAGAGATGAGTAGGACGATGTTAAACGAGCAATCTTTGCCTCAAAAGTTTTGGTGCAATGCCGTGGACACATCGACTTATATTCTCGACCGAATTCTTATTCGACCTTTCCTAGGAAAGACCCCCTATGAGATTCTTAAAGGTAAGAAACCCTCATTGGAATACTTTAGGGTATTTGGAAGCAAGTGCTTTATCCTCAAAACCAAAGACTACCTTACCAAGTTCGACCCAAAGTCTTACGAAGGTATCTTTTTAGGTTATTCCCAAACTAGCAAAGCCTACATAGTCCTCAATAGAACCTCAGGCGTAATTGAAGAATCACTTAACGTGAATTTTGATGAAACCCCTCCCTTAACCAAGACACCACCATTGGTTGATGATGACTTGGATGAAGTAGAAGTAGTTAGAGCCAAAGAGGTTAGAAAAATAGGAGTTGAAGACCTTAGTGTTGAAAAGGAAGTAAACATTAAGGAGTCTAAGGATCATACTCTCAATAATATCATTGGTGACTTAAATCAAAGGACCCTAAGATCTCAAGTCCAAAACCAAAGTAACTTCTTTTGTTGCGTCTCCTTGATTGAACCAAAGAATGTTAAAGAAGCTTTGACGAATGAAAGTTGGGTCATTGCGATGTAAGAAGAATTGAATCAATTCATTGCTAATGATGTTTGGGAACTTGTTCCTCCACCTAGAAGCTCTACCATTATACGAACCAAATGGGTATATAGGAATAAGCTAGATGAGAATGGTGTTGTGTCTCGTAACAAAGCTAGACTTGTAGCACAAGGCTATAATCAACAAGAAGGGATTGATTATGACGAGACATATGCACCGGTAGCAAGATTAGAATCCATTAGAATCCTTTTAGCCTACGCTTGTGCCTTAGATATTAAGCTTCAACAAATGGATGTAAAGAGTGCGTTTCTTAACGGTTTGATCAATGAGGAGGTATTTGTGGCTCAACCTCCCGACTTCATTGATTTTTAGAAATCGGATCATGTTTACAAGCTTAATAAGGCACTTTATGGTCTTAAACAAGAACCCAAAGCTTGGTATGATAGAGTTAAAGCATTTCTTGTTAAACATGAGTATACCATGGGAATGGTATACAACACTCTCTTTACAAAGAAGAAAGGTTCTCACCTCATAATCGTGCAAATATATGTTGATGACATTATATTTGGCTCAACTTGTCAAGAATTGTGTGATGACTTTGCCAAAATCATGCATGATGAGTTTGAAATGAGTATGATGGGAGAACTTAACTTCTTTTTAGGACTACAAATTAAACAAATGGACGATGTTATTTTCTTTAGTCAATCTAAGTATGCTAAAGAAATGCTAAAGAAATTTGGATTAGAAGAATCTAGACCAATGAAGACCCCAATGGCCTCGGATACTAAACTCACCGTAGATGATGATTGTGAGTCGGTAGACGACACCAAATATAGAGGTATGATTGGTAGTTTGTTGTACCTAACGGCAAGTCGACCGGATATCATGTTTAGTGTTTGCCTTTGTGCTCGCTTCCAAGAGGCTCCCAAAACCTCTCACCTTGAAGCGCTTAAGCGTATCTTCCGATACATTAAGGGCACTATACATTTAGGATTATGTTATCCTAAAGGGACCGGCGTAGAAACCATTGTCTACGCGGACTCGGATCATGCGGGAGACTATGTGGACCGGAAAAGCACTAGTGGAGTTTGTATCTTCATGGGTTGTTGTTTAACTTCTTGGTTCTCCAAGAAACAAACCACTCTTGCGATATCCACCACGGAAGCCGAGTATGTGAGTGCCGGAAAAGCATGACAACAAGCTCTATGGATGAAGCAAGCGCTTGTTGATTACGGGATTTTTCTTGATGATGTTCCCATCATGTGCGACAATAAAGGTGCTATAGACCTTAGCAAGAATCCCGTGCAACATTCGCGAACCAAGCACATAGAAATTCGTCACCATTTTCTTAGGGATAATGTTCAAAAGGGGAACATTTCAATTGAGAAGGTACCCTCCGAGGATAACTTAGCCGACATCTTCACTAAGCCACTTAAGAGGGAAACTTTTAATTACTTGCGTCTAGGTCTAGGATTAATGGAACATATTCCTTAATTACTTTCCTTTTATTGAGTCTCTTACTTTCTTTTGAGTCTTTTATCACTTTGAGTCATTGAGTCTCCTAAACTCTTCTTGAAAATCTTCTCTTCTCCTTTTCAAAATCCTCAAAGTTCTTTCGAAAATGGTCAAGAAATGTTTTGACATTGTTAATTCAATCTAAAAACCGTTTTTCATATATTCTTGCTATTAATCTCGAGCTTACATAATTCATATGTATGGTTCTCTCAAACATAACAAGAACAAGATAGAATCATGGAGGATCTTGCTATGGTACACATCTATGAGGAGTTGAGCTACATCAAGAGTCTCTTAATCAAGCCTCCTCTTCACTTTGATTATGAGATCTCCACCAAGCCACCACCACCACATTTCGCCACTACCTTGTCTTTCATATAAGCATTGGTTGCTTATCCACAAGACACCTTATTCAAGCAAATCTTAGAATTCTAGATTAACTAGGATTAGATTTATGCTTTTGGCTTGTCTCCTCTTTCATACATCTTTGTATGACTCTTTTTATTTTATATGACTTCACTTGGATCTTAGTCTTTGTGTTTTCTTCTCTTTTTTTGTGACCTATAGCTATCTCCTGTTGGTTGTCTATTTTGTTCAACTAACCCTTCTATGTAGCTTGTCACCATATCTCGATTCCTCGGTGCCCCAAGCAAGGGGGAGTCTTTGCAAAGTCCGCCTCTTCAACACCGACTTGTGCAACCTTTTTGCTTCGACAAAGGGGGAGAAATGAATAAACTCGTCTTCGAAAATCTTGTTTTTGTGTGATTGAGTTTATGCATTGTCGGAATCAAAAAGGGGGAGATTGTTAATGCAGTAATGCCTAAAAACGTTACTTGTATTTTTCGGTCTCACTTAGTTTTGATTACGAAAATATATAAAAACAAGCATTTACGAAAACAACGAAAAACAAATTCTTGAGTTCAAGTATTTTTCATTTTACCCATTTTCACTTAAGGTATGAATAAACAAGTACTAACCTTAATCAAGTGATCAAGTGATTTAATCTTTTCTTAAAACTCACTTTTTATTAAGTGTGACAAGTTTTTAATTAAACTTTATTTTTAAGAAAATGTTTTATTAAATTAAATATTTAAAAATTTGAAAATGGCATATTCCCTTTTTATTTGGAATATCCTTTCAGGATATTTTAATAATCAGATAAGACCTCCACCACTAAAGGACAAAAAAGGAGCGAAGTCTAGTCCGGCGGTTCCCTAGCGCCTAGGCGGTTCCTTATCGATAAGGTACCGCCGGCTGAGATAAGGAACCGCGGGCAGATATAGCCGTTGGCCCTTTGTCCTATAAATAGTGGACCTTTCTCAGATTTTCAATCCACCTCTTTTGCACACAAATTTCTAGATTCAAACATACTTCTTAAATCACTCAAATCCTTGATCATTTGATTGATTACTACTTGTTTATAAGTGAATCTATCTCATCCATCTCTTCCTCTTCAAGTGCAAAGAGAAGAACACTATCATTGTGAAGTGTTGAGTCCACCACCAAAGATCCTTTGAAGATCAAATCTTATACATTTGTTGTTGTGTAATAGTTGTGAAGATCCAAGTAGTTGTGCCTATTTGGAAGTTGTGTATGTACTAAGTATAGTTGTGTAGATTGGTCATAGCTACGATTAGGGCTCGACTTTTAGCTTAGAGTCGGAAATTGGTTAAGCAACGTGTACGGTTTTCTCCACCACAAGGAGCTCGTTGTGTAGTGAACTCTCGAGTAAGGAGTACTCGAGGAGTGGAGTAGGAACGAGGAGTGAGCTTCGTTGCCGAACCACTATAAATCCTTGGTGTTTGGTTTGATCTTTCTTTACCCTTAACTCTTTACATTCTTTATTATTTGTGCATATATATATTAGTTAGTATTAGTTTAGTTTCACTATCATTGTTCATATTGTGCATAAGAAGATTTCACTTATTTCCTCAAGTCTAAGTTTTTGAGAAAAATGATTTTTTGAAAACCATCATTTAACAAGTAAATATAAGAAACTATTCAACCCCCCCTTCTAGTTTATGCATAACACATTCATCATCCATCACCAAATTCACAAACCCAGAAAATATTATCATCAATTTTTAAATTTTCAAAAAATAAAGAAAAGAACATTCATTCTTAATCATCATCTTCATCTTCAACCAAATCGCGTTCAATTCCATAAAACCATCGTTCATTTCAATAAGAACATGTTAATGCATTGATGCCTAAAAACGTTACTTGTATTTTTCGGTGAGAGATTTCAAGAGGTTCTTCAAAAGACGAGGTCAACACGTGAGGCAACCCAACAATGACAAGAAACCATTCTCAAAGAATCGGTTTGCCAAGAACGAAAAAGGTGATAGGAATTGCTTTAGATGTGGTGATCCAAATCATTTCATTAGTGAGTGTCCAAAGCCTTCACGCGATAAGAATCAAACGGCATTCGTTAGTGGTTCTTGGAGCGATAGTGGTGAAGATGTTGATGACAACCCCAAAGAGGAGAAATGTCTCATGGCTCACACTTCTAAAGAGGTACATTCCGAAACCGAATATTATAGCAATGATAGCTCCACCTTAGATGATATTGAATTAGAAGGCCAATATGATAATTTACACAAACTTAGCCTTAAATTCATAGAAAAGAACAAAACCTTAAAATCAACTAAAACTAAGCTTGAAAATGAGATTAATGAACTTAGGGAAAAATTAGCCAAGCTTGAGAAAAATAAAGAAGTTGATGTAGGTTGCGTAAGTTGTGAGAAACTTAGATTAGAGAATGAGGATCTCAAGAGCACCTCCATTAAACTAGAAAAGTTCATGAAAGGTACTAGTGCTCTTGATGATATGTTAAACAAACAAATTCATTCTAAGGAAAGACTTGGTGTAGGTTTTAACTCAAATGAAGCATCAATCAGTGAACCTAAACAAGTCAGATTTTCAGAAAAACCATCTGCTGTACGCGGTCCCCGATTGTATGGGGCGGTTCCTTATCACTATGGAACCGCCACCATAGATTAGGAACCGCAGACAGAAAGTGTTTTTGATGAAAATATTGAACTTTCTGAAAAGTCAAATTTAAGGGAACATCCTAAGCATCTTATTGTTAACAAAGTGAAATTACCCATACTTGACGACAATGCCATTGATAAGTTCTATAAGCCTTTGAGTAAACCTATAATGGGAAATAGAAGTTTATCAAGACCATCTTCTACTCCACCAAGAGTACGGAATGAGTCTAGGCCTAGAAGTAGAACGACAACACCTAGAAGAGATAGTCAAAACAATTCACGACCTAGAAGTAAAACTCCAACACCTAGAAGGAATGACCACAACTCTAAACCAAGATCAAATACACCTAGGAGAAATAATAAACAACAAAATGGTTATATGAATTATTATCCTCCTCCCTTTTGTTCCCCATGGGGAACCCCTCCTCCATTCATGCATCCCAACCAAATGCAAGGGATGTTTGGAACTAACAATTATGGACAAACAAGTTTAAACCTAACTAAGTGATCAAGGATTTAATTTTTCTTAAAACTAACCTTTTATTAAATGTGACAAAAGTTTTTGTTAAACTTTATTTTTAAGAAAATGTTTTATTAAATTATATATTTGAAAATTTAAAAATGGCATATTCCATATGGGTTAGGAATATCCTTTGAGGATAAATATTCCACCAGATGTGACTGTACCACTAAAAGACAAAAGGGAGCAGAGCCTACTCTGGTGGTTCCTGATTGTAGTAAAATACAACTCTTGTTTAGGAAAATAAAGAGCGTAAAATAGGGAAAGTATTAAGCACGACGGTTTAGGAAAACCGTGTACAAATGACCCTTACGATATGAAAGTTCGTTTCCCAAGGAGGTGTATGTGTGAATAATTCGTAATTGGTTTGAGATTAATATTGGTTAGAAAGGGATGAGAAAAGAGGATGACGAAGACGTGAAATTAATTACTACTACGACTTAACGTAAAACCGTAAAAGGTACAAAAATAAAAATTAATTCTAAATATTACCAAAAATTCACAAAAAATCAAAATAAATAAACTAAGAGTTTACCAATGATCAAAACTTTTTCAAACCTTTTAATTAATTAAATATTTAATTTTTAAATACTAATTAAAGCCCTAAAAATCAAATTAATTATCAAAAAGCCCAAATAAAGATTTTTCAATTGGTAAACCTCTAAAATGACCTAAAAAGATTAAAAACAATTTTTAGAAATTTTTAAACTAATAAAAACTATTTAAAATGATTTAAAAACTATTAAAACTTAAAATAATTATAAAAATTAATCTAAAGATGATAAAATTAATCTAAGAGTTGCAAAAATCCTATTTTAATGTATTTAAGCTAAGAAAAATATAAAAAGTGCAAAAATGTGAAATTTGAAAAATAATATTAAAATAATATTAAAAATCCAAAAATTATAAAAAATTTAAAAACTTGCAAACTAGTTTATTTTGACCTAATTAAACAGAAAATGAAAGTGAATTGACCAGAATACCCCTATTGGGCCCCCAAATGGGCCAAAACCCAAAACAGTCAAGCTTATTGGGCTTTTTAGCCCAAAAAGTCAAAATAAGCTCAAAAGACTTGGAAAAGCACTATCTGACTCAAAATTCAATTCTAAACACAAAACTTTGAAGGCCCAAAAGCTGAAAGTGAGCTTATCACAGCTTAATGATCAAACAGCTTATACTTATTGGGCCATTAAGCCCATTAAGCAATAAGCTAATGCCATAAGCTCTAATTTGACACACAACCTTATTTTGGGATACTAAAGAGATCTGTAAAAAGAAATTTTGAAAAAGCACACTCAATAAGCCAGAAATAAGCAAAGTACAAATCCACTAAAAGACAAAATAGTCGGGTTTTAGTTCTAGGGCACCTCAGGACTTGATTCAACTTGCAAAATGTCACAAATGACTTCAATAAGCCTAATCAATCAACAAAAATCCAATAAGCAACACCAATAAGCCAGAATAAGCCAATAAGCACTTATGAAAAAGTCAATTAAGTTGGTTTTCTAGTCAAACCCTAAAGTCAACCCACCAATTGCTCCAGTACGAACAAATGGGTCAAATAATGAGCACCTATTACAAAATCCAAGTTGTTGCTGGTTAAAATAAGCTAGAATAGCTTATTGATAAGCTGAACACAAAAATACACTAGCAGTGGCTAACAACAGGGGAAAGGAGTTCCCACTGCTTTGACTATTTGACCAAGCTTTTTAGAGAGATTATGTATGTTATATTGGAAGACAAGGGCACCCAAGTGATCAGTTAACCACAAGGAGTCACAATCAAGCACAAAAACACACTTTGGTTCACTCAATAAGCACATAAAGATCAAACAATGCTCAGATCTAGCACAGACATGGATTATAAGCTGTTATGAACACTTAAGCAGTTTTAAGCTAGAATAAGCACTCCAAATTCAACAAGATACATACACAAGCTATATAAACTATGATTAAGCACAAACAAACTTAAATCAATCACTGAAACAAGGTATTGAACAAAATCAAAGCAGATTATACTTGCTGTTATGAACTTCAAATACACATGCACACTTTGCTGATATAATTGACCAAAGATCCAATTTCAACACTCAAATCCTACTTCCCTGGTGGTATTAACTAGGTTTAATCACTTGTTAGCCCTAGTCTATGGTTAGATCTAGGTGTCCCTTAAACCACAGCCAATTTCAACAAGTATTCAAGATTTTAGAGCCTATTTTAAGATCTAGGTGTTTATAGGCACAAAGCTTGCAGATAAATAACACTTATCACTTATGAAACAAGTTCCAACACAAAGCAACACAAAGTATCAACTCAAAATACCACAAATCCAAATCAAGCTGTTATCCCAAACAACCCTTAATCTACCATTTTTCAAAGCAACTTGTGATTTTAACTAATAACCTACTGCTTTTATGAATCAAAAACACTTCCTAGGTGACAACTAACAGAATCAAACACAGAAATCACAACCTCAAACACAAGAACACAAAATCAAAGCACCAAATCCAAAACAGGCAGTAACATGAAATATTTAGAGGAAACTTAAACAAGGGATTATACCTGTCCTCCACAACATCCTAGGAGGACCAGCTATGCTCCTTGGACCCTGTTCAACAACTAGAACAAGACCAAGGTTCTTTAAAAAGGAAGATCAAAACCTTCTGATGTTCAAAGTAGAACAATTTTTGATTATGATATATCTTCAACACAAATGATCAAACAACTCAACCAAGAGCTCAAAACTCTTCTCAGGCTTGGTGTCAACAAGCTTGAAGGAGCTTAAGGCCTTTGGCTAAGGGTTAGTACACAATAATAACCAAAACAGAACCTAGGATTTCAAGGTTTTTGAACCTTTGAAAACCTTCAAACAAAGACGTGCCTTAACCACAAGATTAAGGAAGGTCTTAATGATCAAATGGAACTCAGATTTTAGCTATTCCAACACCAACTTTTAATAAACACAAAAGAGATTTCAAAAATTTTCAGAAATTCAAATTTTATTTAACTAAAAAGGAATTACAAAGATTGATAGCCAAAATCTGGAACAAAGGGACTCTCACAGGTTGAGGTCTCCTTTTATAGGCAAATGCTAGCCTAACACTATTCATAAACCTTAGATGTGAATTCCCAAAAGTGCCCTTGAGTACTTGATGCCGTTTGTTGTTGGTGAGCTGTCTAAAGTGATCAAAATCGTTCATTTTAGCTTACTAGTTAAGTAGAGAGTCTAGGCTGTTGATCTTGACACGTGGCTTTTCTTGGAGAGAAAGTTGTGATGTGATAGGTGGACGAGGTTGAGTGTGGGACCCTTTGGTGAGTGGAAGTGAAGGTTTTATTGTTAGGATGGGTTTCTGCATGTGTGAATCACACATGTGCCAAGGTAATTGAAGTTTACCCTTTGTTTTAAGTAGGGTAAATTTTGGGTTCATAAGGGTGAATAGTGGTAAGTTTTGATCCGAAAATGGGGGATTGTGTTTGTTTGGTGCGTGTTTGTGTGTTTAAAGTTTGAGAATGGCAATATGAGTCCTTGGTTTTTGGCAAAACATGCATAATAAGAATTTCAGCCACAAAAACGTGTTCCCTTCATTAATAAACTTTGTATTTTCACACTTTTGCCCTAAAACTTTGGCAAAAGGTTTTAAAGGGTTGTTTTTGCCATTTTTCCATAATTGAAGGGCTGATATTGGACATTCTTGATCTTCAAAGGTCTTCAATGTATCTTTGACTTTATGAGGGACCATAATTGACAAATTAGAATTGATGAGGGACTAATATTACCAATTCTTCAAAGTTAAAGGACCATTTGTGTAATTTTGACAAACTTAAGGGACCAAACTTGTAATTATGATTTCACAAGGGTTTTAAGTGTCATTTCTTCATTCATTGAGGATCAATCTTGCATATCTTCAAGTCTTCAAGGGTAAATGTTGGATAATTAATGAACTAGGGCCCGGTTCTTTGTACGGCTTCGTTTCTCGTGTCCGTTTGTCCTTGTTTCTTGTGATCTTTTGTCTTTTTCACGATATCCATACCTAAGATACACAAGTAAACAAACACAAGCATATATATGGTATTTTATGACATTTTTATGCATTTAAAGCCCGAAAAGAACGATGAGATCATGTATAAATGCCATCTCATCACTCCCCCATACTAAGCCATTGCCGTGCCCTCACGCAATGCTAGAATAAAGTATCTAAGCATCACCAAAATTCAATTTTATTATCCTTTATTAAAAAGTGAAAGACTTGCAACAATACTACGAAGATGTGTAAAGACATAATGTATGATTTTCATCACGAGTGTGACTTTTAGTGTCAATGAATAGAAACAAGTAAATGTCCCTTAGAGTAAACTTCGTCATCCTTGATTGTCATACATTCCATGCTAAGTGCAAAAACGAGATCATTGTTGGTACAAGTCATAATGCTAACACTACTCATACGTCCAAATTGTGTAATACTTTTTCTCCCCGCAATCCTAGTTATTATAAAAGGAAATGGGTTACTAGCAGTTTTTAACTATTTGTCATGGATCAAAAGTGATTCATATTGACTTATTTGAGTAGTGAT
This sequence comes from Glebionis coronaria, assembly GCA_025667525.1. Classification (NCBI taxonomy): domain Eukaryota; kingdom Viridiplantae; phylum Streptophyta; class Magnoliopsida; order Asterales; family Asteraceae; genus Glebionis; species Glebionis coronaria. Next base: position 519,759,701 of record CM046882.1, read on the forward strand.
TAGTCCGAAAGTAAAGTAGCACGATTTAATCGATAGTTAGCCGAAGGACAAAATCTTTTAAAACGGCTTCTCGTGTATCTCCTTAAGTTCATATCTTGGCATAACTTGTTTCACGATTTGAGACCTTTCTCGGACCGATATTTGGCATGTACTTCATACTTCAAATCTTGGGAAGACGTTCTTGAAATTATGGTCTTCTCTTCATATATTTGGAATTTCTTCACTTGACGTTTTTGAGAGATTCTTCATATTTGGACCACGACTTCATCATTTTTCTTCAATCTTTATTTTGGACTTTGATATACAACGATCCGCCTCCTTTTCGGACTTGGATATATTTATCCTCATACCTTGTAATGGTCTTTTTGGATAGACTTTCTCCATGATCTTTAGGGGAGTAATTGCTTTTCGTCGTGTGTCTCGATCCTTCATATTGATTTAGGAATAATGATACTTCACATCATCTTGGATCTTTAGCAACAAAATAGAGCTCCTCATGCCTTGTTAGGGCCTTTTTGGATAGACACCAATCTTCGCGTCCTGCTTCAATAAGTTATGCCTTGGCTATGAACTCTATTCAACCCCGAGCAACTTTTAAACGATCTTGTGCTAGAGGCTAAGTAACCTTTCAAATCGTACGACCTTACTTATTGCAATTATTTTTATTCCTAATGCATTGATCTTATGGGAAGAAAAAGCCACAATTAAAAACATATGAGTTTTTGAAAGAACATTTTCATGTTCTACGTTTAGCATGATCACTTGTCTAACTCTATCATCTCTCGTTCTTCACTATATAAAGACCTCTAATTAAAGAGACTCGTGAATACTTAGCCATGCAAGTCAAAATTAAGCCAAATTTGGATAAGCTTTCATTAAGACTATATCAAATCAAAGTTTTGGGTTTTCAAGCCACCTATAAGATCTTGCACTTTCTTGGACTTTTTCAAGTTTAGAGAATGCATTTTATAGTTCCCTTGATAAGTGACTTTCTAGGATCAATTATAGGAACTTGCGAAAAGTTCTTGTTCTTAACCCGAATGAGCTAAGACTTTCGCGTTTTAAAGCTCCCTATATAAAAGTCTAGCAAAACTTGAATTGAGCGGGTAAGGAATTTAAATGGCTCCAAATGCCTATAAAGTCAAAAATTAGCTCTTATTCTACCCATCGTAAAATATACATTCGTGTCTTAAAAACACTTATGAAAACTAAGAAATATTTTAAAATTTGGCCATATTTAGCCTTATTTAGCAACAAAACAAAACATTGAAAGTTGGAAAACGTGAGGGCGTAGCAAAGCAAGTATCTATTCACCCCCATACTAAAAGTAAACATTGTCCTCAATGTTTCGAGTCTAAAGGTGGAGCACCCCCATACTAGAGACGAAGAATCGAATGCTTAGGATCTAGCATGGAAAGGGTGATCAACAATATATCTAAAGCCGTTTATTAATTATGCTAAAAGATAATTGTTAGAACAATAAAGGATATGTCAATGGATTCGTGAAAAACTTCTTCAAGCAAACGGCGGAGGCTCACGTAAACGAACACGAGAGTCTTCAATCGTAGATGATGATGATGATCTAGATAACACAATCACAAACAACCACGAGACAACGAGTTGGAAGGGCACAGATCCCCTCATTAGTTATTAGTAAGCATAAAAGGATAAGCATGGGATCTCCCCCACGAGGCACCTCGTTTTTGATTACCGAGTCATGAGCTCGACTCGATCCCCTCAATGCTAATTATCATTGGGGAAGGTGACTTGGTCGAGGTCAACCATTGAAGGAATTTCCCACCAAAGTAGTGCTTAAGCCTATGTCCATTCACCTTGAAGTTAGGACCATCATCTTGAGCTAGCTCGATGGTCCCATAAGGAAACACTTGTGTCACGGTGAAAGGACCCGACCAACGAGATTTCAATTTCCCGGAAAATATCTTAAGTCTAGAGTTAAAAAGTAACACTTGATCACCAACGTTAAAAACCCGGTTTTTAATCTTTGCATCATGAAACTTTTTAGTCTTTTCTTTGAAAATCAATGAATTTTCATAAGCATTGTCTCTTAATTCATCCAATTCATTCAATTGTATTTTTCGGTGATCTCCCACGGTCTTTAAGTCAAAGTTTGCATGCTTAAGGGCCCAATATGCCTTGTGCTCCAATTCAATGGGCAAATGACAATTCTTCCCATAGACTAACTTATAAGGAGTGAAACCGATAGGTGTCTTATAAGCGGTCCTAAAGGCCCATAAAGCGTCATCGAGTTTGTCGGACCATGAAGCACGGTTTTCTCCAATCGACCTCTCTAAAATCCTCTTCAAAGCTCGGTTCGAAACCTCGACTTGCCCACTCGTTTGCGGGTGATAAGCCGTAGAAAGACGATGAGTAACTCCATATTTCTTTAAGACCTTCTCAAATTGGTCATTACAAAAATGGGTTCCACGATCGCTTATAATAGCACAAGGGGTTCCGAACCGAGAGAATAGTTGCTTCAAAAACTTCACTACCACACGAGCATCATTAGTAGGTAAAGCCTTAGCTTCCACCCACTTAGAAAGGTATTCCACCGCGACGAGGATATACTTGTTACCATGAGACGATGGGAACGACCCCATAAAGTCTATGCCCCAAATGTCGAAAATCTCACACACTTGAATTATGTTTTGCGGCATTTCATCACGTTGAGACGATTTTCCTTGACGTTGGCACGAATCACACGACTTCACAAGTGCGTGTGCATCACGATAGATAGAAGGCCAAAAGAAGCCGGCATCAAACACTTTCTTAGCCGTGAGATTAGCACCGTGGTGACCACCCGTGGGTCCCTCGTGACAAGCTCTAAGGATATTAGAAGCTTCGGCACCAAAAACACAACGTCGAACGAGTTGATCCGCACAAACCCGAAAGAGATAAGGGTCGTCCCAAAAATAGAACTTGACGTCACGAAAGAATTTTCGCTTTTGTTGTGTCGTCATACCCTTGATTATGAAATTGCCCGCATGGTAATTTGCAATGTCGGCAAACCATGGGGTGGTGTCTTTAGAATTCACTACACCGAGAGTCTCGAGAGGAAATGTTTCGGTGATTTCCTTGTTCTCGAAAACATCTTTGTGAGGATCTTCTAGACGAGAGAGATGATCGGCCGCTAGATTCTCGGCTCCTTTTTTGTCAAGCACGGTGACATCAAATTCGTGGAGGAGGAGCATCCAACGAAGCAATCTCGGCTTAGCATCTTGCTTAGCTAAGAGATACTTGATAGCCGAATGGTCGGTATACACGATGCTTTTAGTTAAGACGAGATAAGGTCGGAATTTCTCAAAAGCATAGACCACGGCAAGGAATTCCTTTTCCGTTGTGGTGTACTTTAATTGAGCCTCGGTCATCGTCTTACTAGCATAATGGATAGGACGGAAATGCTTTTCATAGTGTTGCCCTAAGACGGCCCCTATAGCATAATCACTTGCATCGCACATGATTTCAAAGGGTAATTCCCAATTAGGAGCAACAAGAATGAGAGCTTCGGTAAGTTTCCTTTTAAGAGTTTCGAAAGCTCTAACACAATCCTCGTTGAAATTAAAAGGAGCATCCTTCTCGAGAAGGTGTGTCATAGGTCGAGAGATTTTCGAAAAGTCTTTGATGAAATGACGATAAAAGCCCGCGTGGCCTAGGAAACTCCTAACTCCCTTAGCGGTTTTTGGATGAGGTAACTTGGCGATAACGTCTACCTTAGCTTTATCGACCTCAATCCCCGCTTTCGAGACCTTATGTCCTAAGACGATTCCTTGTTTACACATAAAATGACATTTTTCCCAATTAAGCAAAAGATTGGTTTCTTCACAACGTTTTAACATTTGCTCGAGATTAGATAAACACGACGTGAACGAATTGCCAAACACCAAAAAGTCATCCATAAACACTTCCATCGACTTCTCGATCATATCGTGAAAAATTGCCATCATAGACCGTTGAAACGTACCCGGTGCATTACAAAGTCCGAAAGGCATCCTACGATAACAAAACGTTCCATATGGACACGTAAACGTAGTCTTCTCTTGATCACGAGGGTCGATAGGGATTTGAAAGTAACCGGAAAAACCATCTAAAAAGCAATAGAATTGATTTCTCGCGAGTCGCTCCAACATTTGATCCATGAAGGACAAAGGAAAGTGGTCTTTACGAGTGGCGTCATTTAACTTTCGGTAGTCAATACACACCCTCCAACCGGTCACAACACGAGTGGGAATTAACTCGTTGTTTTCATTAGGCACAACGGTCATTCCTCCCTTTTTAGGGACACAATGGATTGGGCTCACCCATGGGCTATCAGAGATAGGATAAATCACTCCCGCGTCAAGGAGTTTTAACACTTCCTTCTTAATGACATCGTGAATTTTGGGGTTTACCCTTCTTTGACTTTGAATTGCGGGTTTGTAGTCCTCCTTCATTAAAATCTTGTGAGTACAAAATTCTGGGTCGATACCCTTAATGTCAGAAATTTTCCACGCAATTGCCCCTTTATGAGCCTTAAGAACTTTCAAGATCTCGGTTTTTTCATCATTAGCAAGATCTCTTGCAATAATAACCGGAAACTTGTCATCACCTTCTAAGAATGCGTATTCAAGGTGAGAAGGAAGATCTTTCAATTAAAGGATAGGTGGTTCCTCGATTGAAGATTTTGGTTCAACACTCATAACTTCCATCGGCGGAAGAAATGGTGGAATAGAAGTATCATCACTAATCAACACCTCATCTTCATTGTCGATTTTATTTGAAGTGAAATCGCCTCCTTGGAATGGAGTGAGATTTGGTGTAGAATTAGCAAGAATCGGATCCAAAATAGTGGGATTGCCACTTGACGAGCTATCGGAAAAACCTAACGCTTCTTGTGAAAACTCATCGCAAACCACATCAAATAAGTCAATGTGATTGATGGTAGCGATTGCATAAACATGAGAAGGTTTCGAGTTTTGAGTAGCGTTTATAACAAGTTCCTCTTCGTTGAATCTCAAAGTGATAGTTCTTGCATGAACGTCGATAAGCGATCTCGAGGTGTCTAAAAATGAACGACCTAAAATTAGAGGAACTTGAGGATCCGCGGGGATGTCAACTACTATAAAATCAACGGGATATTAGAACTTCCCCACTTTCATGAAAACATCTTCGGCTACTCCACATTCTAAAATCGTAGAATGATCGGCCATCTCGATAGACATGTTCGAAGGAATAAGAGCCAGAAGCGAAAGCGATTTCCATATGGAAAATGGCATCAAATTAATGCTCTCACCAAGATCGGCCAAGGCGAGGCATTCTTTCATATCTTTTATGTCACAAGGAATGAGAAACTTTCCGGGGTCACCAACTTTTTCCGGTATGCGGTTAAGATAAACCGAAGAACAATTAGCAAGCTTTGAAAGCTTTTCCTTATCGCTCATCATACTTTTAAAAGTGGAAGCGAAACGAGGCATATACAACAACGCGTCGGCTAAACTCACATCAAAATGCACTTGTTGAAACATTTTTATAAAAAGCTCGATTTGTTGTTTGTTACGTTCTTGCAATTTCTCTTTGTTTCGTCTCGAAGGGTAAGGTAAGGGTGGTGTAGGTTGGACATTAGGCAACGGCCTTGGAATCTCGGGTTCCACAATTGGTATTCGTTCAACTATAGGTGTGGTATGAGCGGTACTTCGTGGGATTGTAATGTGCTCATTTTCGACCATCACCTCGGGTTCTTTCTCGATTTCCTTCTCCGTAGAAGTACTTGGACGAGAAATGGGTTCTTTGAAAGTTTTACCACTTCGTGTAGTAATAACCTTCATTTCTCCCTTCGGGTTTGCAATGGTATCACTAGGAAGACCACCCGAGGAAGAGGGTTTACACATGATTGCTTCAAACATTTTTGCCATACGGTCTTCAAATTTTGATTGCCTAGCATCCGCTTTTAACAATTCTTGCTTAATCTCATGTTGTCCTTGTTCCATCTTTTGTTGATTTTGTTGAAGACGTTGGACATTTCCTTCCATTTTATTTGCATGAGTTTTAAGTTCATTAGCGAGTTCATTTTTAAGCTCGTTTTTCAACTCGGATATTAAGCTAATCATCTCACGTTGCATGTTATCAAACTTAGCATCATTTGCTTTAGCATAATCCAAAAATTCTCCTTGAAGATTTTTAGTGTGAGCATTTTGAAAACCTTGTGTAGTGTTTTGAAAATCACGGTTTTGGTTTTGATTAGTCACTTGTCCATTCCCACTTTGATAATTCCCTTTGTTTTAGTTACGTGAATTGCCTTGATAATTACCACCTTGATTGTTGTTTCGATAGTTATTAGCATTTTGATTTGGTAGAGCTTGATTTGGGCGGGAACCTTGGTCGTTTTGGTTATAAGTTCCCGTTGCTACATAAGCACTTGAAGTGTTACCATCGGCGGTAATGCACTCGGAAAGATCATGAGCTCCACCACAAGACAAACAACTCTTAGCAACCGCTTTAACCGAAGCGGAATTCAAAGCTTCTTGAGCCTTCCAATGAGTCATAAGATTAGCAAATCTATCGAAAAACCAATTTTCCTCATTAGCTTCATCATGTAAGGCATTAATGCTACGAGACGATGACGACGATGACGAACCCAAATTGGCAACACTCAGTGTGCTACGAGGGCTATAAACCTTAGATCTATTCTCGATAATCTTTAAAGCTTCATCGGTCGTTTTGCACAAAAAATTACCACCCCCGGCGGCATTCAAGTAATCTTGTTCATGATCATTAAGCCCATTATAAAAAGTATCAATTTGATGCAACTCCGAAAAATCATGGTGTGGACATTCATGTAACATTTCTTTAAATCGTTCCCATGCCATTGAAAAACTTTCATTATTTCTTTGAACAAATCTTGAAATCTCATTTTTCAAATGTGTTGTTTTAGATGGTGGAAAAAATTTGTTCACAAACTTAGAAACGAGATCACCCCATGTCAAAATTGAATTTGGCGGTTCTTTCTCAAGCCAAATTTTAGCGGGTCCATCTAACGAGTATGGAAACAACATCATCTTAATGGCATCATGTGGAACATCCTTAAACTTGCTAGTGGCGGTGAGATGATTAAAATTCCTTATGTGGTAATGCGGGTTGTCTTTCTCATGACCTCTAAACTTGTTAGCTTGCAACATCGACATTAAACCCGTCTTAATTTCGAAATTCTCCGCAAGGATAGCGGGAATCACAATGGCCTCTCCAAAACCCTCGGTGGGTGCTTGTAGCAACTCCATTATAGTACGATTAGCCATGACGTCTTCTTGTTCTACAATAGGTTCAACAATTGGAGTTTGTTCTTCAATCAACGTCTCTTGATTTGCTTGCTTTTGAAGACGTTTACGAGCTCGTTTTGCTTGATTACGAGTGATCATAAACTTCATGAAGAATGGGAGGTGAACAAAGAAGATTCTTTTTGGGTGTTTTGTGAATTTTCAATTTTTTTGTGTTTTTGATTGTTTTTAATTTTTTTTGGATTTTGGTGTATCTTCGTAGACAACAATCTACCAAATCTCTCCTCGAATCAAACTCTTGATTAAAGAAGCCTCAAAGGAATGAAAACGATCACGTGGAGTGAACGCCTTCGAATGACTTTAGAACTTTGGTGAAAACCAAATTGTTCAAGAGGGTTTAATCACAAAGAAAACCAAGCAAATATATTATACGTAATAATACTTTGGGCGGAAAAACCCTCGATTAGCCTTCAATCTCAAAATACTCACAAGCAAGCGGGGAAACGAGGCGGCGCGAAGCACTTAAGAGCCTTTTTCCTTAGGGTATATTTCATAATACCCGCCTTATACCCACCTTATAGTTCGTATTTTTCAAAATCGAGCTTCACGAAAGTATTTATCTATTTTTGCTTTTTTTCTTTTGTTTGAGATTCGAATACAATAATTAGGGTTGTGTTTTCACACTTTTGGAGATATTTTGTATTGATTGTGATACTTAATACAATATAGTAATAATAATTTCACAAGAAAAACAAAAAAACCGATAATACGTATTAGTAGATTTCTACTAATACAAATACTATTTATGGTTAATATTAAAAACCACAAGACAAATTAATCACGACACACCTCCCCGGCAGCGGCGCCAAAATGATTGTAGTAAAATACAACTCTTGTTTAGGAAAACAAAGAGCGTAAAATAGGGAAAGTATTAAGCACGACGGTTTAGGAAAACCGTGTACAAATGACCCTTACGATGTGAAAGTTCGTTTCCCAAGGAGGTATATGTGTGAATAATTCGTAATTGGTTTGAGATTAATATTGGTTAGAAGGGGATGAGAAAAGAGGATGACGAAGACGTGAAATTAATTACTACTACGACTTAACGTAAACCCGTAAAAGGTACAAAAATAAAAATTAATTCTACATATTACCAAAAATTCACCAAATATCAAAATAAATAAACTACGAGTTTACCAATGATCAAAACTTTTTCAAACCTTTTAATTAATTAAATATTTATTTTTTAAATGCTAATTAAAGCCCTAAAAATCAAATTAATTATCAAAAAGCCCAAATAAAGATTTTTCAATTGGTAAACCTCTAAAATGACCTAAAAATATTAAAAACAATTTTTAGAAATTTTTAAACTAATAAAAACTATTTAAAATGATTTAAAAACTATTAAAACTTAAAATAATTATAAAAATTAATCTAAAGATGATAAAATTAATCTAAGAGTTGCAAAAATCCTATTTTAATGTATTTAAGCTAAGAAAAATATAAAAAGTGCAAAATGTGAAATTTGAAAAATAATAATAAAATAATATTAAAATAATATTAAAAATCCAAAAATTATAAAAAATCCTAAAAACTTGAAAACTAGTTTATTTTGACCTAATTAAACAGAAAATGAAAGTAAATTGACCAGAATACTCCTATTGGGCCCCCAAATGGGCCAAATCCCAAAACAGTCAAGCTTATTGGGCTTTTTAGCCCAAAAAGTCAATATAAGCTCAAAAGACTTGGAAAAGCACTATCTGACTCAAAATTCAATTCTAAACACAAAACTCTGAAGGTCCAAAAGCTGAAAGTGAGCTTATCACAACTTAATGATCAAACAGCTTATCCTTATTGGGCCATTAAGCCCATTAAGCAATAAGCTAATGCCATAACCTCTAATTTGACACACAACCTTATTTTGGGATACTAAAGAGATCTGTAAAAAGAAATTTTGAAAAAGCACACTCAATAAGCCAGAAATAAGCAAAGTACAAATCCACTAAAAGACAAAATAGTCGGGTTTTAGTTCTAGGGCACCTCAGGACTTGATTCAACTTGCAAAATGTCACAAATGACTTCAATAAGCCTAATCAATCAACAAAAATCCAATAAGCAACACCAATAAGCCAGAATAAGCCAATAAGCACTTATGAAAAAGTCAATTAAGTTGGTTTTCTAGTCAAACCCTAAAGTCAACCCACCAATTGCTCCAGTACGAACAAATGGGTCAAATAATGAGCACCTATTACAAAATCCAAGTTGTTGCTGGTTAAAATAAGCTAGAATAGCTTATTGATAAGCTGAACACAAAAATACACTAGCAGTGGCTAGCAGCAGGGGAAAGGAGTTCCCACTGCTTTGACTATTTGACCAAGCTTTTTAGAGAGATTATGTATGTTATATTGGAAGACAAGGGCACCCAAGTGATCAGTTAACCACAAGGAGTCACAATCAAGCACAAAAACACACTTTGGTTACTCAATAAGCACAGAAAGATCAAACAATGCTCAGATCTAGCACAAACATGGATTATAAGCTGTTATGAACACTTAAGCAGTTTTAAGCTAGAATAAGCACTCCAAATTCAACAAGATATATAAACTATGATTAAGCACAAACAAACTTAAATCAATCGCTGAAGCAAGGTATTGAACAAAATCAAAGCAGATTATACTTGCTGTTATGAACTTCAAATACACATGCACACTTTGCTGATATAATTGACCAAAGATCCAATTTCAACACTCAAATCCTACTTCCCTGGTGGTATTAACTAGGTTTAATCACTTGTTAGCCCTAGTCTATGATTAGATCTAGGTGTCCCTTAAACCACAGCCAATTTCAACAAGTATTCAAGATTTTAGAGCCTATTTTAAGATCTAGGTGTTTATAGGCACAAAGCTTGCAGATAAATAACACTTATCACTTATGAAACAAGTTCCAACACAAAGTATCAACTCAAAATACCACAAATCCAAATCAAGCTGTTATCCCAAACAACCCTTAATCTACCATTTTTCAAAGCAACTTGTGATTTTAACTAATAACCTACTGATTTTATGAATCAAAAACACTTCCTAGGTGACAACTAATAGAATCAAACACATAAATCACAACCTCAAACACAAGAACACAAAATCAAAGCACCAAATCCAAAACAGGCAGTAACATGAAATATTTAGAGGAAACTTAAACAAGGGATTATACCTGTCCTCCACAACATCCTAGGATGACCAGCTATGCTCCTTGGACCCTGTTCAACAACTAGAACAAGACCAAGGTTCTTCAAAAAGGAAGATCAAAACCTTTTGATGTTCAAAGTAGAACAGGTTTTGATTATGATATATCTTCAACACAAATGAGCAAACAACTCAACCAAGAGCTCAAAACTCTTCTCAGGCTTGGTGTCAACAAGCTTGAAGGAGCTTAAGGCCTTTGGCTAAGGGTTAGTACACAATAATAACCAAAACAGAACCTAGGATTTCAAGGTTTTTGAACCTTTGAAAACCTTCAAACAAAGACGTGCCTTAACCACAAGATTAAGGAAGGTCTTAATGATCAAATGGAACTCAGATTTTAGCTATTCCAACACCAACTTTTAATAAACACAAAAGAGATTTCAAAAATTTTTAGAAATTCAAATTTTATTTAACTATAAAGGAATTACAAAGATTGATAGCCAAAATCTGGAACAAAGGGACTCTCACAGGTTGAGGTCTCCTTTTATAAGCAAATGCTAGCCTAACACTATTCATAAACCCTAGATGTGAATTCCCAAAAGTGCCCTTGAGTACTTGATGCCGTTTGTTGTTGGTGAGCTGTCCAAAGTGATCAAAACCGTCCATTTTAGCTTACTAGTTAAGCAGAGAGTCTAGGCTGTTGGTCTTGACACGTGGCTTTTCTTGGAGAGAAAGTTGTGATGTGATAGGTGGACGAGGTTGAGTGTGGGACCCTTTGGTGAGTGGAAGTGAAGGTTTTATTGTTGGGATGGGTTTCTACATGTGTGAATCACACATGTGCCAAGGTAATTGAAGTTTACCCTTTGTTTTAAGTAGGGTAAATTCTGGGTTCATAAGGGTGAATAGTGGTAAGTTTTGATCCGAAAATGGGGGATTGTGTTTGTTTGGCGCGTGTTTGTGTGTTTAAAGTTTGAGAATGGCAATATGAGTCCTTGGTTTTTGGCAAAACATGCATAATAAGAATTTCAGCCACAAAATCGTGTTCCCTTCATTAATAAACTTTGTATTTTCACAGTTTTGCCCCAAAACTTTGGCAAAAGGTTTTAAAGGGTTGTTTTTGCCATTTTTCCATAATTCAAGGGCTGATTAATACTCGGTCTTTACACCAAATATAAAATCTTATCGTCCGAATTCTTTTCGAATTGAAAACCGGTCTTAAGTGCGACTCAATCGTCTTTTGGTGAATCAAGAGTTTGGGTGATTTGTTTTAAACTATTTGCAAGTAATTAAAGTGTCGTTTAGTAAAATGGAAGTTAAAAGATTAATTTGAATGACGAGTAAAAATAAATGCATAGAAACTTAAAGGTGGTAATGGAAAAGTTCTAACTTACTAAATAAAACTAACACTTTGAAAATTTTCAGAAAATAAAAAGTACTATAAGAAAGTGATATCGAAGGAAACCAAAACAAACCAAAAAGGGGACCCGATCGGAATGTTTTCCGATCGGATGGTCGGAATATTGCAAAGGTGTAGTGATCGGAATATTTAGACAAAAAGGGGTCAATCGGAAAACAGCCAACAATCTCAATCGGAATACTTATTAAAGGACACCAATCGGAATATGGGAGTGGGTCAATGATCGGAATGCAGCAAACAATGGACCAATCGGAAAGTGAAATGGGGTACCGTCGGAATGTAGACCAATCGGAAAGGGGTTCCACCACCCTTTCCGAAAATAATGGGGATTGGTTAGATGGTGCACCGGTCGGAATATAGGGGCCGATCGGAAAGGGGATATAAATCCCTTCCGAAAATAATGGGATTCTAGCAAAAAGCTAGGAAATAAGCTATAAGATCGAGCTTATTCCCAAAACTAAATCGAATCAACTAAATGGAATCAAATAAGCACTCTAATCAACTTATCTAACTCGAAATCAAGCAACTTTTTAGATCAAACGATAAAAACATAAACTTTTTAATAAAACTTTTTAATGATAAAAATAAGCTAATCATAAAAGTAAGCCAATAAGCACAAAAGTCTTAAAGCTTAATCAAATTAAAACTTATAAAATGATCAAAAGATTAACTTTTTAGCATGAAATCAATTAGAACAACACTGATCACATGATAATCACACCAAAATCAATCTTAAATCAAAGAAAAGTAGAATGAGATTAAGAAATAAAAGCTTAAAATAGAACTTTGATTAATGAAATAAGCAATACAAAAGAGTTAATCTTGAAAGATTAAAAGAAAAAGATGAACTAGTGAGAGAAAGTTTAAGACTTTCTCTCTCTAAAAACTAAAAAGTGAAAAATTAACTAAAAATCTAACCACCCTCCTAATGACTATTAGGAGGGTATTTATAGGGAAGGTGGAAGGAGTGCATGTGTTGCATCTTCTTTCTTGCTTTCTTCACGTTTTCTCGACTCGACTTTAATTCTTCGTCTTCGTCGTCTCGGGATTTGAACTTGCCTTTTAATTTTCTTCTTCTATTAGACTTAAGTTCTTCGACTTCGTTAAACTTCCGTCTTTTGACTTTTTCTTCGATAAATCTTCAGAATAGGCCTTGGACTTCCGTTCTTTTTGCACTCTTGATCTTTTGACTTCGACTTTTTCCCGTTATCTTCAATAAAAGCCCGTGAAAGCCCGTGTTTTCTTCCTTTTTCATATTTAGGTCCTAAAACACAATAAAAACACAAACCACGCATAATTCCAACTTTTACGACATAAATCACACGTTTTGGTCTTGTTATTATTGGAAATAAGTGGTAAAAGGATAAGTGTTTTCACACTTATTAAATCCCCTACACTTGACCATTGCAATGCCCTCATGCAATGCATTAATTTTAAGGCACGATTTACATTTTCCATCATAAATAACCCACCTTGGCTTTTATTAAATACTAAACATAAAAGATAGAAATAAGTAAAGAAATTAAAAACTTACATTGGGTTTTGGCGGTCATGACGTTTATCATCCTCAAGTTTCACGTTCCCCATACCAAGCTTAAAAACGAGATCATTGTTATTATAAGTTAGCAAACTATCACGAACTCATGTGGGCCAATTATTCACTTAGACTCCCTTATTCCTAGGTGTATCTCTTATATTTTATTTTTGTCTTGAATGATCACGAGGATGCATTGTTTGACTTATTTCGATAGTTATTTAGTCCGAAAATAAGGTGCACGATTTAATCAATAGTTAGCTAAAGGACCAAATCTTTTAAAACTGCTTCTCGGGATATCAGAAAGTTCATATCTTGGCATAACTCGGTTCACGATTTGAGACCTTTCTCGGGCCGATATTTGGCATGTACTTCATACTTCATATCTTCGAGAGACGTTCTTGAGATAATGGTCTTCTCATCATAATAGAGTTTCTTCACTTTGGAGACTTTTGAGGGGTACTCCAACTTTGTTGACCACGACTTCATGATTATTTCTTCAATCTCTAATTGGGATTTTGAGATACAACGATCCGCCTCCTTTTCGGACTTGGATCTATTTATCCTCATACCTTGTTAGGGTCTTTTCGGATAGACTTCTCCATCATCTTTGTGGGAGTTGATTGCTTTTCGTCGTGAGTCTTGATCCTTCATATTGATTTTGGGAATAATGCTTTTCACATCACTTTTGGATCTTCAACAATAAAATTGAATCCTCATGCCTTGTTAGGGCCTTTTCGGACTCGCCAATCTTCGCGCCCCGCTTCATAAGTTATGCCTTGGCTATGAACTCTCGTCATTACCGAGCAACTTTTAAACGATCTGGGGCTAGAAGCTAAGTAACCTTTTAAATTGTACAACCTTATTTATTAGCAAATTAATTTATTAACAAGCGGAGGGAGAATAGGCTCATAATTAACTCACATAAATTCACGAAAGAATACCAAACTTATAATTTGACTCTATCATCTCTCGTTCTCCACAGTTTAAAATCTCAAGGAATGAGACTCGTGGATGCTTAGCCAATTAAATCAAAGTTTTGGGTTTTCGAGTCGCCTATAGGATCTTGCAAATTCTTAGACTTTTTCAAGTTTAGAATTCGCGTTTTAACGTTCCCTTGATAAACGACTCTCTAGGATCAATTATAGGAACTTGCGAAAAGTTCTTGTTCTTAACCCGTGAGAGTTAAGACTTTCGCGTTTTATAGCTCCCTATATAAAAGCCTAGCAAAACTTGACTTAAACACGTTAAGGATACTAGCTAGAGTAAACTTAGGCAAGTAAACTCGGGTTGAGTCAAAAATGTTCACGACTAAGAAAAATCTAAAACCACTTTATTAAAAATTTATTCTAGCAAAGGAAACATAACAAAGGCAAATACAACTATACAACTAAGCCAAAATAGATTAAAATTTTTGAAAAATGTCGAAAAATCAAATTTTCCGGTTAAAATGAGGGCAAATTCATGGAAAAGACCACTTACTTCGATAGAAGTCCCCCCTACACTTGAGATAAACATTGTCCTCAATGTTTAAGCATGTGGGAGTAAACTCCCCTACACTTAGGACATTGTGCACTTTGTTTAAATCTTGCTAAGGAAAAGACAACTAAAGTGAATTCAATGTGAACATATAGAATATGAAATATTGAATCACAAGAGTTTAAGATAGAACCGGGAAGATGGAAAACACGGTATCACGGTTCGGCAAAAGTCATCAAGATGCTCTCTGAAGCTTTTAATCCTTGCACATCACAAGAAACAAGACAACAAACATATGCGGGGCTCCCCTACACTTATTATGAAAGCAGTAAAGGATAGAACACGGGTTGCCTCCCGAGAAGCGCTTGTTTTTGTTCACCGAGTCATGAGCCTGACTCGACCCAATTTTAGTGCATGGGGAACGTGGTGAGGGATGGAATCATCTCTTGGGAGATGTCCTCACCAAAGTACAACTTCAGACGTTGGCCATTCACCTTGAAATTGGGCCCATTCGTCTGAGAAAGCTCAATGGTCCCATACGGAAAGACTTTGGCGACGGTGAAAGGACCAGTCCAGCGGCTCTTCAACTTGCCAGAGAAGATCTTCAACCGAGAGTTAAAGAGTAAGACTTGATCACCAACGTGGAACTCTCGGTTCTTGATTTTAGCATCGTGGATCATCTTCGTCTTCTCCTTGTAGATCAGCGAGTTCTCATAAGCTTCATTCCTCAGTTCATTTAGCTCGTTGAGTTGAACCTTGCGATGATCACCGGCTTTTATGATGTCGAAGTTCGCCCACTTCAAGGCCCAGTGCGCCTTGTGTTCCAGCTCGATGGGTAGGTGGCAGGCTTTCCCGTACACAAGACGATAAGGTGTACAACCGATCGGGGTCTTGTAAGCAGTACGGAAAGCCCACAGAGCATCATCTAACTTATCGGCCCACGCGGCGCGATGCTCTCCCACAGTACGCTCCAAAATTCTCTTCAAGCCACGATTGGAAATTTTGGCTTGCCCATTGGTTTGGGGATGATAGGCGGTGGAAAGACGGTGAGTGACACCATACTTTGCCATGACTCTTGCAAATTGATCGTTGCAAAAATGAGTCCCGCGGTCACTGATGATAGCACGAGGAACGCCAAATCGAGCGAAAAGCTGCTTCAAAAAGTTCACAACCACCCTCGCATCATTCGTAGGAAGAGCCTTAGCTTCAACCCATTTAGAGACGTAGTCGACGGCGACGAGGATGTACTTGTTCCCTTTGGATGATGGAAATGGCCCCATAAAGTCGATGCCCCATACATCAAAGATTTCACATTCCTGTATGAAATTTTGAGGCATCTCATCCTTATGTGTGATCTTGCCTTGACGTTGGCAAGCATCACAATGCTTAACCATTTCGTGAGCGACACGATAAATGGTGGGCCAATAGAATCCGGAATCAAACACTTTCTTAGCGGTGTAGTTGGGACCAAAGTGACCACCGGTGGGTCCTTTGTGGCAAGCTTGGAGGATATCGAAAGCTGCCGGTCCGTCAACACATCGACGAATAATCAGATCAGCACACTGTTTGAATAGATAAGGGTCATCCCAAAAGTAAGTCTTAACATCATTCAAGAACTTCTTCTTTTGTTGGGATGTTAACCCTTGGATGAGAATACCACCCGCTAAGTAGTTTGCAATGTCCGCAAACCACGGGGTGCCATCAAGGTTGAGATGTATAGACATTAGAGTCTCCAGGGGAAAAGAGTCATTGATCTCTTTGTTCGGATGATCCCCCTGATATGGATCCTCAAGTCGACTCAAATGATCCGCGGCCAGGTTTTCGGCTCCCTTCTTATCACGAATTTCAATGTTAAATTCTTGAAGGAGCAAAACCCAGCGAAGAAGTCTTGGCTTAGAATCGTTCTTTGTCATCAAGTACTTCAACGCGGAATGGTCCGTGTATACGATGGTGGTGGATAAAACAAGATAGGGGCGAAATTTCTCAAAAGCATAGACAACAGCTAAAAGCTCTTTTTCGGTTGTCGTATAATGCAATTGAGCCCCCGTCATTGTTTTGCTAGCATAGTGGATTGGTTGGAAGTGTTTATTCACTCTTTGGCCCAAAACCGCACCAATAGCAAAGTCGCTAGCATCGCACATCAATTCAAAGGGCAGCTCCCAATTAGGGGTAACCAAGACCGGTGCCTTAGTTAGCTTGTCCTTAAGAAGATTGAAGGCTTCGAGACACTCTTTAGAAAAGATAAAGGGAGTATCTTTTTCCAAGAGGTGGGTCATCGGGCGAGCGATTTTAGAGAAATCCTGAATGAATCTACGATAGAAGCCCGCATGACCCAGAAAACTTCTCACACCCTTCACGGTTGAAGGTGGAGGTAATTTGGCTATGACATCAACTTTAGCACGGTCGACTTCAAGACCGGCTTTAGAGATTTTGTGTCCTAGCACAATGCCTTCTTTTACCATAAAATGGCATTTTTCCCAATTCAGAACAAGGCGAGTGTCTTCGCACCGCTTAAGCATACGTTCCAAATTGGCAAGGCAAGCAGAGAAGGAATCCCCAAAGACCGAGAAATCATCCATGAAGACTTCCATGGTTTGCTCAACCATGTCATGGAAGATAGCCAACATGCATCTTTGGAAAGTCCCGGGGGCATTGCATAAGCCAAAAGGCATTCTTTTATAAGCAAAGGTGCCATAGGGACAAGTGAATGTTGTCTTCTCTTGATCTTGGGGATCGATGGGTATTTGAAAATAACCCGATAAACCATCAAGAAAGCAGTAATATTCATTACCAGCTAAACGTTCAAGCATTTGGTCCATAAAAGGTAGAGGGAAATGATCCTTTCTCGTGGCATCATTGAGTTTGCGGTAGTCTATACAAACTCTCCACCCAGTAACGAGACGGGTAGGAATTAACTCGTTGTTTGTGTTAGGCACAACGGCGATTCCGCCTTTCTTAGGCACACAATGGACTGGACTAACCCACGGTGAATCCGAAATAGGGTAAATCATACCCGCATCAAGAAGTTTGATAACCTCTTTTTTGATGACTTCATGGATTTTAGGATTCACCCTTCGTTGACTTTGAATTGTGGGCTTAAAGTCGTCCTCCATGAGAATTTTATGTGTGCAAAAGTGAGGATCAATTCCACGGATGTCGGAGATTTTCCAAGCGATAGCGCGTTTATGCTTCTTCAACACAGCGACAAGTCGGGCTTTTTCGTCTTCTTTCAGATCCTTTGCGATGATAACCGGTAACTTCTCGTCGTCTTCTAAGAAAACGTACTCAAGATGAGGCGGTAGGTCCTTAAGCTCGAGAGTAGGAGGATCCTCTTTAGGAGTAGGAGGAGACAATGGGTCCTCATGGAGAAGTCTCTCAATAGTACGAATATCTTCATCCCAATTGGTGGACGAATTATCATACTTAATGTCGAGAGGACCTAAGCTAGCTTCGAACTCATCCAAGTCACTTTCTCCAAAAGGAGTAAATGCCGGAGCAATTGAGGCAACGGTCTCAACAGTGGGTAGAGAAGAGAGAGTACTTTTGCAAGCATCATGAAAATGTTCTTCACAAGCCTCATCGAGAACATCAATAGCATTAACACTCTCATATGAATAAGGTTGCTGAGAAATCTTACCCATGTTGAAGACAATTTGATCGTCACCAACTCTCATGATTAATTCGCCTGCGGCTACATCAATGAGAGTGCGACCGGTCCTCAGAAATGGACGTCCGACGATTAATGGAACACGGGGATCCATCTCGTAGTCAACGACAACAAAATCCGCCGGGAAGGTGAATTTGTCGACGCCAACAAAGACATCTTCGGCTATCCCCACTGGATAAGCAACCGTACGGTTGGCTAATTCCAAAGTCATTTTGGTGGGGACTAGCTCGGGGAGAGATAATTGCTTCCAAACACTTAAAGGCATTAAGTTTATACTGGCACCTAGATCGGCTAGGGCATGCAATTCTCTACTCCCGGGAAGTTGCAAGGAATCAAGAAGCGACCCGGATCACCAAGTTTGGTGGGCAATTTCCTTAAGAGCACTGCGGAGCAGTTCTCATTAAGTTGGGTCTGAGCAATGTCAAGGAGCTTTTCTTTATCACTTAGAAGATCTTTAAACATCTTAGCGTATTTGGGCATGTGAGCGAGAGCCTCGGCAAAGGAGATGTTAAAATTCAGTTGTTTAAACATTTTAAGAAAGTTTGAAACTTGAATATCATCCTTGCTCTTTTGCTTCTCTTTCCTCAACCTTGAAGGATAAGGTATATTGGATGAAGAAGAAGGCTTTAAGGGAATAGGATCACTCACAACCACGGGTGGTGGGGAAATGGGGATAGAAGGTGAAGGAGGTGAAGAAAGTTGCTCTTTTTCCTTGTTCATAATCACGGGTGGAGGTGTAGGAAGCTCGGGTTCCATATAACCTTTTCCACTACGAGTGGTGATTGCTTTCATCTCCCCCCTTGGATTCGCAACGGTATTACTCGGAAGAGTACCCGAAGCAGAGGGTTGATTACTTTGGATGAGCGAACCAATCATATCACGAAGGTGAAGAGCTTGATTGTTAAAAGAGTTTTGCATGTTGGCATTAATATCATTGCTGTGTTTGGCCATGTCATTCCGTAGCTCGGATCGAATATCGCTCCCTTGTTTCACCATGTCATTCTTCAAGTTGACAAATTGACTCTGAAGATTCGTCACCATCTCACGATTAGTCTTCATGAACGTCTCGACGTCTTGGTTTACTGCCATCGGTTGATTGAGAGGTGGAGCTTGGTAAGCTTGAGAATTTCCTTGAGTTGGGTATGGGTTTATTTGGGATTGATACTGATTGTTTGCACGAGGTTGGGATTGATTGTTCCGGTTAAAGCTTTGTTGTGGATTTTGGTTTGCAGGAGGGAAACCGGGAGGAGCAAGATAATTGTTGGAACGATAACTTAGCAAGCCACGGTCTCCTTGAGGGCGAGCTTGATAGCCTCCCGTAGGATAAGTACCATAAGCTGCGTTAACGTCTTCAGAATAATTGCCGTGAGTAGAAGGACACTCATTGTAGGAATGAGGACCACCACATGTGTCACAAGAGATAACAACGGCTTTAGCTTGTTGAGTTTGGTTAGAAGTCAAAATTTGGAGACTTTTGTTAATATCAAGAATAGCACGTTCCAAAATAGACGGGTTGGTGGTGGAAGAAGTAGACGAAACATTGACTCTCTGATTAGATCTTGAGGATGCGGAAGAATCCTAATTCTTGTGGTGAGGAGTCATGTTTTCAATCAACTCTCGACACTCCTCCGGTCTCCTTTTCATAAAAGTACCACCGGCGGCGGCATTGATCGTGTCACGATCACGAAAAGTGAGACCATTGTAGAAGGTGTCAATGAGAGTGACAGGGAGCATATTGTGATTAGGACAGCGGTCGATCAAATCATTGTAACGTTCCCAAGCATCGAAAAGCGATTCATCATTCTCTTGCATAAATCCACTGATTTGGTTACGAAGGCTAGTGACCATGGATGGGGGAAAATAGCGCGATAAAAAGCGTTGAGTCATGTCGTTCCACGTGTGAATAGAATTCTTAGGAAGACGGTCAAACCATTTTTCGGCATGGTGGGAAAGCGAGTGTGGAAAAAGTTGAAGGCGAAGGTCATCCATAGAAACACCGGGGCACTTCATGCTTTGGGTAATGGTAATAAATTTGTCGAGGTGTTTGTTGGCATCATCATCCGGAATTCCACGAAACGGGTTTGTTTGCACTTGTTGTATCATATGATGCTTCAACGAAAACTCCTGAGCCGTGACGTGCATTGGCGCAATCGGGCCTCCGCGTCCGTTCATGGTGGGTTGGCATAATTCCTCCATGGTTCGTAAATCAGGTAGAAGGACATTGTTGTTGTTGTTGTTATTGTTATTGTTATTCAAATTATTTTGAGGTGGGTGATTATTGTTGTTGTTAGCCATATCTAAATCTTCACGATTCTCGGGTTCAGAATAGTTTGTAGATCCAGTACGCATGCACCTGCAGAAGAAAAATATACACAAGGAATATCTATATAATATTTTTGGTTTTTATATGTTTTTTAATGTTTTTGTATTTTTGAAGAGTTTTATATTTTTTATGGATTTTTGGAAATTTTTATAGCAATGAAAATAACGTTCAAAGAACGGATCCCAAAATTCAATGCGTCTCTCACGAGAAACCGTTTATCTTAACGAAAAGAGCCGGCAGCGGCGCCATTTAATACTCGGTCTTTACACCAAATATAAAATCTTATCGTCCGAATTCTTTTCGAATTGAAAACCGGTCTTAAGTGCGACTCAATCGTCTTTTGGTGAATCAAGAGTTTGGGTGATTTGTTTTAAACTATTTGCAAGTAATTAAAGTGTCGTTTAGTAAAATGAAAGTTAAAAGATTAATTTGAATGACGAGTAAAAATAAATGCATAGAAACTTAAAGGTGGTAATGGAAAAGTTCTAACTTACTAAATAAAACTAACACTTTGAAAATTTTCAGAAAATAAAAAGTACTATAAGAAAGTGATATCGAAGGAAACCAAAACAAACCAAAAAGGGGACCCGATCGGAATGTTTTCCGATCGGATGGTCGGAATATTGCAAAGGTGTAGTGATCGGAATATTTAGACAAAAAGGGGTCAATCGGAAAACAGCCAACAATCTCAATCGGAATACTTATTAAAGGACACCAATCGGAATATGGGAGTGGGTCAATGATCGGAATGCAGCAAACAATGGACCAATCGGAAAGTGAAATGGGGTACCGTCGGAATGTAGACCAATCGGAAAGGGGTTCCACCACCCTTTCCGAAAATAATGGGGATTGGTTAGATGGTGCACCGGTCGGAATATAGGGGCCGATCGGAAAGGGGATATAAATCCCTTCCGAAAATAATGGGATTCTAGCAAAAAGCTAGGAAATAAGCTATAAGATCGAGCTTATTCCCAAAACTAAATCGAATCAACTAAATGGAATCAAATAAGCACTCTAATCAACTTATCTAACTCGAAATCAAGCAACTTTTTAGATCAAACGATAAAAACATAAACTTTTTAATAAAACTTTTTAATGATAAAAATAAGCTAATCATAAAAGTAAGCCAATAAGCACAAAAGTCTTAAAGCTTAATCAAATTAAAACTTATAAAATGATCAAAAGATTAACTTTTTAGCATGAAATCAATTAGAACAACACGGATCACATGATAATCACACCAAAATCAATCTTAAATCAAAGAAAAGTAGAATGAGATTAAGAAATAAAAGCTTAAAATAGAACTTTGATTAATGAAATAAGCAATACAAAAGAGTTAATCTTGAAAGATTAAAAGAAAAAGATGAACTAGTGAGAGAAAGTTTAAGACTTTCTCTCTCTAAAAACTAAAAAGTGAAAAATTAACTAAAAATCTAACCACCCTCCTAATGACTATTAGGAGGGTATTTATAGGGAAGGTGGAAGGAGTGCATGTGTTGCATCTTCTTTCTTGCTTTCTTCACGTTTTCTCGACTCGACTTTAATTCTTCGTCTTCGTCGTCTCGGGATTTGAACTTGCCTTTTAATTTTCTTCTTCTATTAGACTTAAGTTCTTCGACTTCGTTAAACTTCCGTCTTTTGACTTTTTCTTCGATAAATCTTCAGAATAGGCCTTGGACTTCCGTTCTTTTTGCACTCTTGATCTTTTGACTTCGACTTTTTCCCGTTATCTTCAATAAAAGCCCGTGAAAGCCCGTGTTTTCTTACTTTTTCATATTTAGGTCCTAAAACACAATAAAAACACAAACCACGCATAATTCCGACTTTTACGACATAAATCACACGTTTTGGTCTTGTTATTATTGGAAATAAGTGGTAAAAGGATAAGTGTTTTCACACTTATTACTGATCTTAGACATTCTTGATCTTCAAAGGTCTTCAATGTATCTTTGACTTTATGAGGGACCATAATTGACAAATTAGAATTAATGAGGGACTAATCTTGCCAATTCTTCAAAGTTGAAGGACCATTTGTGTAATTTTGACAAACTTAAGGGACCAAACTTGTAATTATGATTTCACAAGGTTTTTAAGTGTCATTTATTCATTCATTGAGGATCAATCTTGCATATCTTCAAGTCTTCAAGGGTAAATCTTGGATAATTAATGAACTAGGACCCGGTTCTTTGTACGGCTTCGTTTCTCGTGTCCGTTTTCCTTGTTTCTTGTGATCTTTTGTCTTTTTCACGATATCCATACCTAAAATACACAAGTAAACAAACACAAGCATATATATATGGTATTTTATGACATTTTTATGCATTTAAAGCCCGAAAAGAACGATGAGATCATGTATAAATGCCATCTCATCAGTTACTTAAATAGGTGTGTGGTTCCTTATCAATAAGGAACCACGGACACCTTTAAGGAACCGCGCCCAGAAAGAGCCGTTGGAGCTTTGTCTTATAAATAGTGGACAATTCTCAGATTTTCTCTTCACCTATTTTGCACACAAATTTCCAAATTCAATCCACCTTCTTAAATCATTCAAATCCTTGGTTATTTGGTTGATTACTTGTTTAGAAGTGAATCTTTCTCCTCCCATCTCTTCCTCTCAAGTGCAAAGAGAAGAACACTTTCATTCTTGAAGTGTTGTGTCTACCTCAAAGTTCCCTTGAAGATCAAACATTTATTTTTCATTCTTGTGTTGTTGTTGTGAAGATCCAAGTAGTTGTGTCTATTTGGAAGTTGTGTATGTTGTGAGGTTAATACTTAGTCCTTAAGTATATTGGTGTAGATTGGTCCTAGCTAAGATTAGGGCTTGGCTTTTAGATTAGAGTCGTAAATTAGTTAAGCGACGTGTACCATTTCTTCACCTTAAGTAGCTTGTTGATTAGTGAACTCTCGAGTAAATGTAGATTTGCTAAATAGGATCCGGTGGTCTAATATGGTGGTAGATGGTGGTGGAAGCCATTGTTGAAAGAGAGAGAGAAGAGAGGTTGAATGTGTGAAATGAAAAATGTATTCAAATGATAAAAAGACAAGCAACACCCCTCCTTGGAAGCTAAGGAGGGGTATATATAGTCACACACACAACATAAACTATACATCGAACCTAGTCTAGTCTAAACGTGTGTGACTATGATAACTAATGGGAATTCTTAAATGTCGTCACATAAAGTGAGTTTCCAACAATCTTCCCTATAGGACGACGTGTAGAATTCCTTACAATATTTTTCCTAACAAGTACATAATGATAAGAACAAGAGCTTTCATTAAGCGTCCATGCTGATGATGTCTTCTGAGGCCTTTGACTTCAAAACGACTCATCTTTAAGGTAACTTGTAGAAGAAATACTGTAACGGCACGAGCTAAGTAACCCATACACTTCTGGTTAAGGAGAAGCTTCTGAATTAGCTTCCCCCTAATTCATGCCACATAAACTTGATGTAGAAGCTTTTTAAATAGCTTCCCCCTAAATCGACAATCCTTGTAAGCAACTTCAAAGCTTTCAATAAAGCTTAGAATAATTAAGCGCACAGCGAAATCTAACAAGCAAATCCCATCATATAACATGATAACGTTGCTGAGAGGGATTGAAAGTAAGGGGTACACCGAGTAGATCAACAACTTCTCTTCTCACGCTTGAATAATTCTTCTGAATTTTTCTTCCCCCTGAGAGTTCAAGTTATGCATACCAGAAAGAATCAAGACATTTATTCCCCCACGTAGTTGAAGAAAGTAAATCAATCCCAATTATGAAGCTCAAATACTGAAGTGGACACTTTATCCCATTCATGAAGTTAACATCGTAACACCAGAGTCAATTAAGTCCCGGAAATGCACATGTCTTCTTCCGGAGATGCACAAGAGTCAATTAAGTCCCGGGAATGCATATAGGAAAATGATGATGAATAATTGCAACAATCAAACAATTAAACCTCGAATCAGTAGTGTACCGTTTGGAGATTGATAACGACACGAGTTAAAACACTGATTTTCCCTGCGGCTATGACAAATGTCATCCCGGAATATCTTCAAATCAAAAGAAGGTATGAAGTTCATCACGTGTACTCGTTGTGCGTTCAATGTGTCTTCTTCTTCCCCCTTGATGGTTTCGAATTCGGAACCATCAACAAATCGTACGCACATAAACCTGAAATCTCGTGAGAATAATAAATAAGCTGAATTATATATTTTGTGAGAATCAGCTGTTGATCGAAAATCTCTTCTTATAAACTCTCCATGGCCACCTTTACCAACCCACGTGAAAGCAATTTGAAGTGACCACTGAAAGAATGAACCGGATACATCAAACGTGAAGCTGAATAAAAATCCTTCGATCTTGTGACTTAAGCTTGCATTATTGTTGAATGAAGAACGGTGGAGAAATCTCTAAGTACTCAATGCATCACTGAAGAAGTCTATAAGCACAACACCTCTTGAAATTATCCACGTCGACTAAGCGCGTGACACTGAGTACAACAATGTAACCCCTTTAAGTGATAGTTATCCGAGTCATCAACCATCCACCCCGAACCCGGAAACCAGATAAACAAGTCGTCATTCTAAGATTAAGCACGAGCAAGTTATCTATGAAAGATAAAATAAGTACACGCCTTCAAAAAATCCGTCTTCAACGTCACGTAATTAATACCCGATCAAACAAAATCTGTAGTCACTAAAAAATCGCCCATTTTTTCTTGGTCTCGTTTCAAATAAATTCTCGTCACATTTGTCTCGTCATGTTACTTTGTCACGTCACTTTTTGTCTCGACCCGATGACGACCGAAGTATAACTTAATACACATAAAATTTATTTAAAAATTTTGTTAAAAAATTGTGTGTATATAAGTAAAGTTACACGGTCCATTATGTGCAGCCCAAATCAAATTAATTTAAAAAAATGGAGTCCAAGGCCCATCAAACTCATAACCCGGTCCATCATCACAATATAAAACAATCTCCAACCCCTAATATCACTCACAGATTTCACTTAACCCTAAACATACATCCTCGTATAATTCGCCTCTCACCGAACTTCATCTCCCATCCCCACTTCGTAACTTCCGTCACTTCATCCCAATCTTATCAAATCTCCCATCTCACTTGATCTTAAGCTCAAACCATACTATCTCCCTAAATAGTTCAATCATGCGAATCTACAATCTATTAAACCACAAGACATAATCATTCATCATGGCCAATCAAAGTCAGTTTATGTGTGTGCTTAAACATACGAAGTCATGGCGACACAACAAAGATTAGGCTTCAAGATCAGTTAAGAACTCGGGTAGGTATGACTCTGATTTAATTTTGTGTTTTACCAAACGAAATAAAGATTGAATCTTTAAACGAAAGAGAGTTAAGACTAAAACATACATGTTTTAGATCTTTCTTAAAACTTTCGAATATTAATTAGAAGCAAAGCTTCTGATAGACCAATAACGAAATGTCTCGGGTAGGATTAGTAGATATGAGTATCGATTGCATGTCGGTTTGATTCTCATAAAACGAAACAATTAAGGTTTGTAACATGATTGTTATGAAGCTTTAATTTTTTTCGAATATTAAAGATGGTGAAAAACATAGACAGATCGATGATGGTGTAATATTGTTTCGTGGGTTTAGACCTAATGATGTCTTGATTGAAACCACGAATAACAATAATCTGAGATCAAAAATATATTTTCTGTTTTGGAACTGGCTTAGAGTCTAGAGGATAGGGATTAGGAGATGATGGGATAAGTTAGATTTGTGGTGGATTTGATGGAGTTATAAGGTTGGCAGTTGATTCGACTCAGTGAGTTAACAGAGTCAACTCGGTAATTACCGAGTTGACTCGGTTGTGTTGGTTTTGGTTTTAGTCACATATTTGGTCCACTGATTTTAAAAGAAAACAGTCCATCAGAATGTTTATATAAATCCTATCGGAATGTTTTTGTTAATATGGTGTCATCGGAATGATGTTAATTCTCCATCGGAATCAAAGAAACATCCCATCGGAATGGCTATCCGAATGATCATCGGAATGACCATCCGAATGATCATCGGAATAAACAAAAGTGGAGTCCCCATCGGAATCCCAATCGGAATCCCCATCTGAATCCCCATCGGAAAAGGGTTTTGATCCATTTCCATGGTATTCCGATAAGAGTGAATATGTTATCTTATCTGTACTACTTCCGTTTTTTCAGGATCATATGAATCTGACTACATTTCTGGGTAAATACATCATCAAAAAGAAGAATAGAAAACCCAGAAAAAGAATGATATCATATTAGACAAATCCAAAAACAATAAACATTTTACCCAAAGAAAATATCAGATATGGACTGTGATATGGACTGTGAGACAAATAAAAAGTGATTGTAAAACTGTAACAGAAGAAACAATATGATAAGAGGATATCATACGTGACAAAAAAAATGACAAGTTGGACAAAAAATGATATAACGAGATAAAAAAAATGTTTAGACCACCAAATCGAAACAAAAAAACATGATCCAAGGAATGAACCAAGGCTCTGATGCCAAATGTAGATTTGCTAAATAGGATCCGGTGGTCGAATATGGTGGTAGATGGTGGTGGAAGCCATTGTTGAAAGAGAGAGAGAAGAGAGGTTGAATGTGTGAAATGAAAAATGTATTCAAATGATAAAAACACAAGCAAAACCCCTCCTTGGAAGCTAAGGAGGGGTATATATAGTCACACACACAACATAAACTATACATCGAACCTAGTCTAGTCTAAACGTGTGTGACTATGATAACTAATGGGAATTCTTAAATGTCGTCACATAAAGTGAGTTTCCAACAGGAGTACTCGAGGAGTGGAGTAGGAACGAGGAGTGAGCTTCGTTGCCGAACCACTATAAAGCCTTGGTGTTTGGTTTGGTCTTTCTTTTCCTTATTTCTTTACATATTGTGATTATTAGTTTAGTTGCGCTATCCATTGTCCATATTGTGTATATGAAACATTCACATATTTGCTTAAGTCTAAGTTTTTGAAAAGGATTTTTGAAAACCCTTATTTAACAAGTAAATGTTAAGAAACTAAGTATAAATTCATTGAAAAGAACAAATTGCTAAAATCAACTAGGACCAAGCTTGAAAATGAGATTAGTGAGCTAAGAGATAAATTAGCTAAGCTTGAGAAAAATAAAGAAGTTGATTTAGGTTGTCTAAGTTATGAAAGTATTAGACAAGAGAATGAAGAGCTCAAGAGCACCTCCAATAACTTGGAAAAGTTCATGAAAAGCTCTAGTGCTCTTGACGATATGCTAAGTAGACAAATTCATTTTAGGGAAAGACTTGGGTTGGAATTTAACACTAATGAAGCATCTACTATTGAACCAAAACAAGTCAGGTTTTCAAACAAACGTCCCATTGCCCGCGGTTCGCCAATATATGGGGCGGTTCCATATCAATATGGAACCACAGGTCGCAATAAGGAACCGCATATTTCAATAAGGAACCGCAGACAGAAGATGATTTTGGTGAAAATCCACAACTTTCTAAAAAGTCTATTTTAGGTAAAGGTCCAAAACATCATGTTGTTAGCAATGTTAAATTACCTATATTTGATAAAAAGGAACTTGATAATTCTACAAGCCTTTGAGTAAACCTTTAATGGGAATGAGAAATTTATCAAGACAATTATCTACTCCTCCAAGATTACGAAATGATTCAATGCCTAGAAGTAGAACACCAACACCTAAAAGAAATGATCACTCAAAGTCACGACCTAGGAGTAAAACACCAACACCTAGAAATAATAATAACTCTAGGTCTAGATCAAAGACTCCTAAGAAAAACAATGGACATCAAAATGCTCATATGAATTGGAATAATTCACAATGTTTTTCTCCGTGGGGTATGTGTCCTCAATTCATGCATCCCAACCTAATGCAAGGGATGTTTTGGAACTAACAACTTTGGACCCATGAGATCTTAGGGACCAAATGTTTGATTTTGTTTTTTGTTACCTAGATATGCTTGGGAATTGATTTGGAGCCCGATGAGTGGATTAAGGATAGTGGTTGTTCTAAACACATGACGGGTAATCAAAGTTTGTTCTCATCTTACAAAGCATATAATGGAGGTAACGTCACTTTCTCTAGTAAACTACGTGGTAATATCATTGGCAAAGGTACGTCTCTCTTGACTCCATGACCATTGAAAATGTTGAGCACATATATAAGTTAGGGTTTAATTTACTAAGTATAGGTCAAATTTGTGACAATAAGTGTAAGGTCATCTTTTCGGAACATGATAGCGAAATCGTAAAAGATGGAAAGATTATTGGAAAAGGTGTTAGAAAGCATGGGCTTTATGTCATGAAGGTCAATAGGAAGTCAAAGGAAAACTTATATCTAGCGACTTTAGGTGATAACTCTACTATTTTTCATAGGAGATTAGGTCACACTAACATGCATTTAACTCAATCTTTAGTCTCTAAGGAGTTGGTAAGACATCTCCCCAAGATTAAGTTTGATAGTCACTTTTCTGATGCTTGCAAAGTTGGGAAGCAAGTTCACCCAAGTCACAAGGCCAAGAATTTGGTATCGACCTCTCGGAGCCTAGAGCTCCTACATATGGATCTCTTTGGACCTTTCGCCATACGAAGTTATGGAGGTAACCTTCATACCCTAGTTATAGTTGATGACTATTCTAGATTCACTTGGACTAGGTTTTTGGCTACTGATACTTGGTTTTGCATTGGGTTCAGATTAATTCTCGGAATCTTCTCGAATTGATCACGGTTCAAAGTGGAATAGTTGTTCTTGGTGACAAAGAGGGGATTTGGTTTTCTATTCTACGGAAAAGGAATAAAAGAGCGAAGTCGTAAAAACAAGCTAAAGATAATTGCAAAATTAAAGTTAAATTAAAAGAAATTAAAAAGGAAATTAAATAAAAGAAAACAGTTTAAAAATGTAACTTAGAAAAACTGAGGAGAGGAGAAAACAATAAATGAAATTAAGGTTGGAAATGCTTCATGCGGAATAAATTTGATTCGGAATAGAAAGTTGATCCGGAATAAAGTTGTTTATCCGGAATATAGTGGTTTACTCGGAATAATTCTTGATCCGGAATAAAAGAGTTGATCCGGAATAATGATTATTCCGGATGAAAGGCATTGATCCGGAATATAAAATATTCCGGATGAACAATCTTGATTCGAAATGAAATGCTGATCCGGAATGTTTGGTGATGCGGAATAATGAAGGTTGATCCGGAACGTTTTGAAGAAAATGATTGATATGGAATATTGGGGTTGATTCGGAATAAAAGGGTTGATCCAGAATAATTGATTATTCCGGATGAAAGGCTTTGATCCAGAATATAAAATATTCTGGATGAACAAACTTGATTCGGAATAAAAATAAACAATGCTTGATTCGGAATATAACAACTGATATGGAATCTGGGAAATGTGAAGAACAGTAAAGAAACAGAGAAAGCTGGGCAACACGATTTTCACCAAATCAAACCAAAATAAACCAAAAGATTTAAACCAAACTAACCAATAATCATTTACTAACCATAAACATCAAATCATAACAATAAAAACACAAAACCCACTTACTTTTATGGATTAAAATCAACCAAATAAGAACTTTAAACTTTAAATAAAAAAGATGAAGATGAACAAGATTAAAATGGAAGATGATATTGATTGATTAAGGTAGAGTAAACAAATGGAAAGATTAAAAACTTACAAGATTAAAGATTCAACAAGAAAGAAAAATCACCAACACCTTAATGGTGTTGGCTTCCTACGAAAGAAAAAGAAAAGACTGGAATGAAAAACTAGCTAAAAAAGTGTGAAGGTGAATCCTATTTATAGGCCTAGTAGTTGGTTGGTGAGTGGGCTTTCTCCCTTTCTTCTTTTCTTCTCGTCTTTTCAGAAAAGTTGACGTTTTCGATTTTGATTCGAGATTTGTCGACGATTAAATTCAACTCGTCTTTTAATTTCTTTGTTTAATAGACTTGAGTTCCTTCGACATATGTAAATCTTCCATCTTTGGTCCTTTTCTTCGATAAATCTTCAAATAGGCCCATTGATTTCAAATCTTTTGCATCTCTTAGACAATAGACTTCGTCTTTAGTCTTTTTCTTCGATAAAACCCGTGCAATCCCGTGTTTTCTTCAATGGTTATCCGATTGGCTCTGAAAACATAACAAACACAAAATCCACGCATAATTCCAAACAAATGATATTAAATACACGTTTTGGTCTCGTTTTAGCAAGAAATAAGTGGCAAAAGGATGGGTGTTTTCACACCTATCAAATCCCCTACACTTAACCATTGCCATGCCCTCATGCAATGCTTAGTGATAAAGCAATTTTACACTTTTCTCATAATCAATCAACCTTGGCCTTATTAAAATACTACTAAACAAAAATTAAAATACTAAGAGAAATTAAAACTTTAAAGGAAACAAAAGGATAGAAAACCATTTTCACTAGAAAATAGCTACATGGAAATAACTTGCAAAGAGATCAAGGACTTACATTAGGGCTTTGGTGCTGCGAAGATTTATCACCCTCAAGTTTCACGTTCCCCAAACTAAGCTTAAAAACGAGATCATTGTTATTATAAGTTAGTAAATCAAACACTTACACACATGGCTTAATTATATGCTTAAACTCCCTTATTCCTAGGTGTATCTCTTATATTTTATTTTTGTCTTAGAATGATCATGAAGATGCATTTTTGGACTTATTGCGATAGTTTACTTAGGCTGAAAGCAAAGTAGGACGATTTGATTAATAGTTAGCTAAAGGACAAAATCTCTTAAAACAACTTATCAGGATATCAAAAAGTTCATATCTTGGCATAACTCGCTTCACGATTTGAGACCTTTCTCGGGCCGATTTTTGGCATGTACTTCATACTTCATATCTTGAGAGACGTTCTTGAGATAATGGTCTTTTCTTCTTAATAGAGTTTCTTCACTTGGAGACTTTTGAGGGGTACTCCAACTTTGTTGACCACGACTTCATCATAATTTCTTCAATCGTTAATAGGGATTTTGAGATACAACGATCCGCCTCCTTTTCGGACTTGGATCTATTTATCCTCATACCTTGTTAGGGTCTTTTCGGATAGACTTCTCCATGATCTTTATGGGAGTTGATTTCTTTTCGTCGTGAGTCTTGATCCTTCATATTGATTTTGGGAATAATGCTTTTCACATCACCTTGGATCTTTAGCAATAAGATTGAATCCTCATGCCTTGTTAGGGCCTTTTCGGACTCGCCAATCTTCACGCCCCGCTTCATAAGTTATGCCTTGGCTATGAACTCTTATCATTACCGAGCAACTTTTAAACGATCTTGGGCTAGAAGTTAAGTAACTTTTCAAATCGTACGACCTTACTTGTTGCAGATAAATTATTAGCAAGTGATGGGAGAATAGGCAAATAATCACACCAAGTGAGCTTGTGCAAGAATACCGACTTATAATTGACTCTATCATTTCTCGTTCTCCACAATTTAAAATCTCAAGTAATGAGACTCGTGGATGCTTAGCCTAATAAACCAATTAAGGTCTATATGGTTAAGGATGCTAGCTAGAATAAACTTGGATAAGTCTATTCGGGTTGAGTCAAAATAATCGCAACGGGCCTAATATGTCAAAGATTTCAAAACTAGCTACACCACTTTATTGATATTTTTGACTTTATTGCGGGATATATACATATGAAAGCAACGATAAAAATTTAAAAATTACGACTATATGGCCAAAGTTAATAAAAAATTTGAAAAATGTTGAAAAAGATGATTTTCCGGTTAAATGAAGGCATTTTAATGGAAAAGTCCACTTAAAACTTCGATAGAAGTCCCCCCTACACTTAAGATAAACATTGTCCTCAATGTTTAAGCATGTGGGAAAAGTCTCCCCTACACTTATGACATTGTGCACGTTGGTTAAATCAAGCTAAGGAAGAGACGACTAAAGTGATCAATTTCAAATGTGAGTATGAAGAAAATTGAATCACGATAGTTGAGAGATAGAACCGGATTTCGGATAACACGGGAGCACGGTTCTTCAAAGGTTCCAAAAGTGCATTCATCCCTGTAATAACATCACCACACAAACACAAACAACCTATATAGGTCCCCCTACACTTAGGAGGTTAAAACGGAAAAGGATAGATACTCGGGTTGCCTCCCGAGGAGCGCTTGTTTTTGATAACCGAGTCACGAGCCTGACTCGACCCAAAATTAGTTCATGGGAAAAGTGGTGAGGGATGGAATCATCTCATGAGAGATGTCCTCACCAAAGTAAAACTTCACTCGTTGGCCATTCACCTTAAAATTAGGTCCATTAGGTTGAGCGAGCTCGAGAATACCATATGGAAAAATTTAGGCAATGGTGAATGGGCCGGACCAACGAGATTTCAGCTTGCCCAAAAAGATTTTCAACCGAGAGTTGAAGAGTAAAACTTTGTCTCCAACTTGGAACTCTCGGTTTTTAATTTTAGAGTCGTGAATGAGCTTAGTCCTTTCCTTATAGATCAAAGAATTTTCATAAGCCTCATTCCAGAGTTCATTCAGCTCATTGAGTTGGATCTTGCGTAGGTCATCGGCTTTGTTGATATCGAAATTAGCCCACTTCAAGGCCCAGTAAGCCTTGTGCTCCAACTCAATGGGGAGGTGGCATGCTTTCCCGTACACAAGACGATATGGTGTACAACCAATCGGAGTCTTGTATGCGGTACGAAAAGCCCACAGAGCATCATCAAGTTTATCGGCCCATGAGGCACGATGCTCTCCCACGGTTCGTTCAAGAATTCGCTTTAACCCTCGGTTAGATATTTCAGCCTGGCCATTAGTTTGTGGGTGGTATGCGGTGGAAAGACGATGATTGACACCATACTTAGCCATGACTCTTGCGAATTGATCATTGCAAAAATGAGTCCCGTGATCACTAATAATGGCACGAGGCACACCGAATCTAGCGAACAGCGATTTCAAAAAGTTACAAACCACCCTTGCGTCGTTAGTGGGTAAAGCTTTGGCTTCAACCCATTTAGAAACGTAGTCAACGGCTACAATGATGTATTTGTTTCCTTTAGATGAAGGGAATGGCCCCATAAAGTCGATACCCCATACATCAAAGATTTCACATTCTTGTATGAAATTTTGAGGCATCTCATCTTTATGTGTGATCTTGCCTTGTTTTTGGCAAGCATCACAATGTTTAATGGTTGTGGTAAAATACGTCCTTTAGGAAAAGGAGCGTAAAAGCGGTAAGTATTGAACAAATGATTTTAGGAAAAACCAAGTGTTAATGACCCTTATGAAGTTCGTTTCCTAAGGAGGTATATGTGTGTGAAAAACTTGTTAAATGTTTGTGATTAATGATTGGTTTAGAAGGGGATGAGAAAAGAAGATGACGAAGACGTGAAAATTACTACTAGAATGATAAAACGTAAAACCGTAAAAACTACAAAACTAAAAATTAATTCTAAAAATTACCAAAAATTCACCAAAAATCAAAATTAATATACTAAGAGTTTACCAATGATCAAAACTTTTCCAAACCTTTTAAATAATTAAATATTCAATTTTTAAATGCTAATTAAAGCCCTAAAAATCAAATAAATTATCAAAAAGCCCAAATAAAGATTTTTCTATTGGTAAACCTCTAAAATGACCTAAAAAGATTAAAAACTATTTTTAGAAATTTTTAAACTAATAAAAACTATTTAAAATGATTTAAAAACTATTAAAACTTAAAATAATTATAAAAATTAATCTAAAAGTGATAAAATTATTCTAAAAGTTGCTAAATTCCTATTTTACTGTATTAAAGCTAAGAAAAATGTAAAAAGTTGGAAAATGTGAAATTTGAAACATAATAATAAAATAATATTAAAATAATATTAAAAATCCAAAAATTATAAAAAATTCTAAAAACTTGCAAACTAGTTTATTTTAACCTAAATAATCAGAAAATCAAAGTGAAATGACCAGAATACCCCTATTGGGCCCTCAAATGGGCCAAATCCAAAAACAGTCAACCTTAATGGGCTTTTTGGCCCAAAAAGTCAAACTTGGCCCAATTGACTTGGAAAAGCCCAATCTGACTCAAAATTTGATTCTAAACACAAAACTCTAAATGCCCAAAAGCTGAATATGAGCTTATCACAGCTTATTAAGCACACAGCTTATTCTTATTGGGCTTTTCAGCCCATTAAGCAATAAGCCAATGCCATAAGCCATAATTTGACACACAACCTTCTTTTGGGATGCTTATGAGATCTGTAAAAAGAAATTTTGAAAAAGCACACTCAATAAGCCAGAAATAAGCAAAGTAAAAATCCACAAAACGACAAAATAGTCGGGTTTGAGATTTAGGGCACCTCAGAAGCTCTAGTTTGTTGCAAAAGCTCACAAATAGCTTAACTAAGAATAATCAATCAAGAAAATCACAAAAAGCCAAGTAGAATAAGCTGTAAGAGCAAATAAGCTGGATGAAAAAGCCAAATAAGCTAGTTTTCTAGCAAAAGCTTAACCAAAAGACTTGTAATCTTCCAGATTTGTTATTAAGCTAAGAAAAATGATTTCTATTACAAAAGCCAAGTTGTTGCATGTGCCAATAAGCAGTTCTCAAAAATAAGCCAATTTGTGCTTATTTGACCAAAAGTCAAAGTACTCCAAAGTTCACCAAATGATCAGGAATGGTATATGGGCTTGTTATAAGCAATTTTTGTGAAGGACTCAAGGAGGAGGCCTTGTGAATCAAGAGGTCAGTTGACCTTTTGATGGCAGAATTTGGCAATAAGGGCTTAATAAGCCAGTTAGCTTATAAGCCAGATACAAAGCACACCAAATAGAAAAATCCACTCACAAGCAGCACTTAAACAAGTTCCAAGCAGCAAAATCACAAGGCATACAATAGGATAGCAAATGCAAACACAAAATGAGGTGGTCACTTTGCTGATGCAAATGACCACTTCAGCCAACTTTGATAAGCTATAGCACACTCAATAAGCCACCAAATTCAACAACCAGATAACCAATAGATAGATTATCACCTAAACTATTCCCAAACCTAATTTCAGACCTTAGATCCAACAAACAAAGAAGTTATTGGATCTGATGTGTTTGACCAATTCCAAAACACTTTTATTCAGATTTTTGCAAAACTTCAAATCCCTTCTCCAAACTTTCAGAAAGTAAACCAATGACTAAAACTTGTTCAAAATGACTTGTTTAGACCTCCCAAACCCTAAGAACCAAGGGCTCAAGGCCACAAGGCCTTATGAACCAGTAATCCCAAACAGTCCTTAATCAACCCCTTTTCAAAGCAACTTGTGATTTCTTCTAATAACCTACTGATTTTAATGATAAAAAACTCTTACTAGGCACCAACTAACATAATCAAACACAAAAATCACCAGCACAAACACAAGAACACAAAATCAAAGCTCAAAATCCAAAACAGGCAGTAACATGAATTTTTGAGAGGAATCTTGACAAGAGGTTATACCTGCCCTCCACAACATCCTAGAGGGCCAGCTATGCTCCTTGGACCTTGTTCAACAACTAGAACAAGACCAAGGTACTTCAACAAGAAAGATGATGAATGCCTTGGTTGATGTTTCAAAGCAGAAACTCAAGGGCATGATTTCTTCAACACAAAGAACAAACAGCCCACCCAAAGGCCCTAATCCCTTCACAAGCTTGGTGTCAACAAGCTTGCAAGAGCTTATAGCTTATGGTTAAGGATTAGTACACAAAAATAAGCAAATTCAGAACCTCTTTTCAAGCTTTTTCAAACTTGAAAAACCTTACCAAACATAAACGTCCTTGAACCAAATGATTCAAGCATACTTATAACAATCAATGGAACTCAGAATCACCTTTAAACAATACCAACTTTCAAAAACATAAAAAGGAATTACAATTTTCTCAAAATACCAACTTTTATAAATTTCAAAAAGGAATTACAAGTTTAAAAGGTAAAGACTGGAACAAAGGGACTCTCACATGTTGAGGTCTCCTTTTATAGGCAAATGCCTGGCTACACTATTCACAAACCCTAGCACTGATTTCTCTAAAATGCCCTCGAGTGCTTCTAGATAATTCTTGGTTGTGAGCTGTCCAAAATGATCCTAGACGTTTAAAGTAGCTTTGAGGTGAAGCAAAGGCTCTCAGCTGTTGATCTTGACACGTGGCATGCCTTTGGGAAGAAGTGGTGATGTGATGGGTGAAACGGTTTTGAGTGTGGGGCCTCTTGGTGAGTGGGAGTGAGGGTTTTAAGGTTAGGATGGGATTATAGGCGTGTGAATCAAGTGTGGGTAAGGGTAATTGAGATTTACCCTTTGTTTTAAGTGATGTAAAATCTGGGTGGTGAAAAGGTGAACAGTGGTGATTTTGATCCGTTTTTGTAGGATTGGAAGTTGTTTGGCGCAATTTGTGTATTTGAATGTTTCAGTGCACACATTTGGCCCTTGTATTTTGGTAAAACATGTATAACACGTTTTTCAGCCTAAAAACTTCCATCCCTTTGTAAATAACTTTCAGCTTTTGGCAATTTTGGCACAAAACTTTGGAAAATGGTTTTAAAGGGTTGTTTTTGCCATTTTGAGATATTTCAAGGGCTGATCTTGGACATTCTTGATCTTCAAAGGTCTTCAATGTAACTTTGACTTCATGAGGGACCATTGTTGGCAATTTGAAATTGTTGAGGGACTAATCTTGCCATTTCTTCAAAGTTGAAGGACCATTTGTGTAATTTTGACAAACTTAAGGTACCAAACTTGTAATTATCAATATACAAGGGTTTTAAGTGTCATTTCTTCATTCATTGAGGATCAAACTTGCATATCTTGAAGTATTCAAGGGTATTTATTGAATATTCCATGAATTAGGGCCGGTTCTTTGTACGGCTTCGTTTCTCGTGTCCGTTTTTCCTTGTATCTTGTGATCTTTTGTCTTTTTCATGATATCCATACCTAAAATACACAAGTACACAAACACAAGCATATATATGGTATATTATAACATTTTTATGCATTTAAAGCCCGAAAAGAACGATGAGATCATGTATAAATGCTATCTCATCACTCCCCCATACCAAGCCATTGCCTGCCCTCACACAATGCTAGAATAAAGTATCTAAGCATCACCAAAGTTCAATTTTATTAACCTTTATTGAAGAGTAAAAGACTTGCAAGATACTACGAAGATGTGTAAAGACATAACATATGATTTTCATCACGAAAGTGACTTTTAGGGTCAAAGAATAGAAACAAGAAAATGTCCCTTAGAGTAAACTTCGTCATCCTTGATTGTCATACATCCCATGCTAAGTGCAAAAATGAGATCATTGTTGGTACAAGTCACAATGCTAACACTACTCATACGTCCAAATTGTGTAATACTTTTTCTCCCCGCAATCCTAGTTATTATAAAAAGAAATGGGTTACTAGCATTTTTTATCTATTTGTCATGGATCACAAGTGATTCATATTGACTTATTTGAGTAGTTATTAGTCCGAAAGCAAAGTAGCACAATTTGATCGATAGTTAGCCGAAGGACAAAATCTTTTAAAACGGCTTCTCGTGTATCTCCTTAAGTTCATATCTTGGCATAACTCGTTTCACGATTTGAGACCTTTCTCGGACCGATATTTGGCATGTACTTCATACTTCAAATCTTGGGAAGACGTTCTTGAAATTATGGTCTTCTCTTCTCATATTTGGAATTTCTTTACTTGACGTTTTTGAGAGATTCTTCATATTTGGACCACGACTTCATCATTTTTCTTCAATCTTTACTTTGGATTTTGATATACAACGATCCGCCTCCTTTTCGGACTTGGATATATTTATCCACATACCTTGTAAGGGTCTTTTTGGATAGACTTTCTCCATGATCTTTAAGGGAGTAATTGCTTTTCGTCGTGTGTCTCGATCCTTCATATTTATTTAGGAATAATGATACTTCACATCATCTTGGATCTTTAGCAAAAATAGAGCTCCTCATGCCTTGTTAGGGCCTTTTTGGATGATCGCCAATCTTCGCGTCCCGCTTCAATAAGTTATGCCTTGGCTATGAACTCTATTCAACCCCGAGCAACTTTTAAACGATCTTGCGCTAGAGGCTAAGTAACCTTTCAAATCGTACGACCTTACTTATTGCAATTATGATTTATTCCTAATGCATTGATCTTATGGGAAGAAAAAGCCACAATTAAAAACATATGAGTTTTTGAAAGAACATTTACGTGTCCTACGTTTAGCATGTTCACTTGTCTAACTCTATCATTTCTCGTTCTTCACTATATAAAGACCTCTAATTAAAGAGACTCGTGAATACTTAACCATGCAAGTCAAAATTAAGCCAAATTTGGATTAGCTTTCATTAAGACTATATCAAATCAAAGTTTTGGGTTTTCAAGCCACCTATAGGATCTTGCACTTTCTTGGACTTTTTCTAGTTTAGAGAATACGTTTTATAGTTCCCTTGATAAGTGACTTTCTAGGATCAATTATAGGAACTTGCGAAAAGTTCTTGTTCTTAACCCGAATGAATTAAGACTTTCGCGTTTTAAAACTCCCTATATAAAAGTCTAGCAAAACTTGAATTGAGCGGGTTAAGGAATGTAAATGGATCCAAATGCCCATCAAGTCAAAAATTAACTCTTATTCTATCCATCGGAAAATATACATTCGTGTCTTAAAAACACTTATGAAAACTAAGAAAAAATTTTTAAAATTTGGCCATTTTTAGCCTTATTAGCAACAAAAACAAAACATCGAAAATTGGAAAGCGTGAGGGCGTAGCAAAGTAATTACCAATTCACCCCCCCATACTAAAAGTAAACATTTTCCTCAATGTTTCGAGTCTAAAGGTGGAGCACCCCCATACTAGAGACGAAGAGTCGAATGCTTAGGATCTAGCATGGAAAGGGTGATCAACAATATATCTAAAGCCGTTTATTAAGTATGCTAAAAGATAACTGTTAGAACAATAAAGGATATGTCATGAATTCGTGAAAAACTTCTTCAAGCAAACGATGGAGGCTCACGTAAACGAACACGAGAGTCTTCAATCGTGGATGATGATGATGATCTAGATAACACAATCACAAACAACCACGAGACAACGAGTTGAAAGGGTACAAGTCCCCTTATTAGTAAATAGTAAGCATAAAGAATAAGCATGGGATCTCCCCCACGAGGCACCTCGTTTTTTATTACCGAGTCATGAGCTCGACTCGATCCCCTCAATGCTAATTATCATTAGGGAAGGTGACTTGGTCGAGGGCAACCATTGAAGGAATTTCCCCACCAAAGTAGTGCTTAAGCCTATTTCCATTCACCTTAAAATTAGGACCATCATTTTGAGCTAGCTCGATGGTCCCATAAGGAAACACTTGTGTAATGGTGAACGGACCCGACCAACGAGATTTCAATTTCCCGGAAAATATCTTAAGTCGAGAGTTAAAAAGTAACACTTGATCACCAACGTTAAAAACCCGGTTTTTAATCTTTGAATCATGAAACTTTTTAGTCTTTTCTTTAAAAATTAATGAATTTTCATAAGAATTATCTCTTAATTCATCCAATTCATTCAATTGTATTTTCCGGTGATCTCCCGCGGTCTTCAAGTCAAAGTTTGCATGCTTAAGGGCCCAATATGCCTTGTGCTCCAACTCAATGGGCAAATGACAATTCTTCCCATAGACTAACTTATAAGGAGTGCAACCAATAGGTGTCTTATAAGCGGTCCTAAAGGCCCATAAAGCGTCATCAAGTTTGTCGGACCATGAAGCACGGTTTTCTCCAATTGACCTCTCTAAAATCCTCTTCAAAGCTCGGTTCGAAACCTCGACTTGCCCACTCGTTTGCGGGTGATAAGCCGTAGAAAGACGATGAGTAACTCCATATTTCTTTAGAACCTTTTCGAATTGGTCATTACAAAAATGGGTTCCACGATCGCTTATAATAGCACGAGGGGTTCCGAACCGAGAGAATAGTTGCTTCAAAAACTTCACTACCACATGAGCATCATTAGTAGGCAAAGCCTTAGCTTCCACCCACTTAGAAAGGTAGTCCACCGCGACGAGGATATATTTGTTGCCATGAGACGATGGGAACGACCCCATAAAGTCTATTCCCCATATGTCGAAAATCT
This sequence comes from Glebionis coronaria, assembly GCA_025667525.1. NCBI lineage: Eukaryota > Viridiplantae > Streptophyta > Magnoliopsida > Asterales > Asteraceae > Glebionis > Glebionis coronaria. The sequence goes on from CM046882.1 coordinate 519,800,732, forward strand.
CACACACTTGAATTATGTTTTGCGGCATTTCATCACATTGAGACGATTTTCCTTGACGTTGGCACGAATCACACGACTTCACAAGTGCGTGTGCATCACGATAGATAGAAGGCCAAAAGAAGCCGACATCGAACACTTTCTTAGCCATGAGATTAGCACCGTGGTGACCACCCGTGGGTCCCTCGTGACAAGCTATAAGGATATTAGAAGCTTCGGCACCAAAAACATAACGTCGAACGAGTTGATCCGCACAAACTCGAAAGAGATAAGGGTCGTCCCAAAAATAGAACTTGACGTCACGAAAGAATTTTCGTTTTTGTTGTGTCGTCATACCCTTGATTATGAAATTGCCCGCATGGTAATTTGCAATGTCGGCAAACCATGGGGTGGTGTCTTTAGAATTCACTACACCGAGAGTCTCGAGAGGAAATGATTCGGTGATTTCCTTGTTCTCGAAAACATCTTTGTGAGGATCTTCTAGACGAGAGAGATGATCGGCCGCTAGATACTCGGCTCCTTTTTTGTCAAGCACGGTGACATCAAATTCTTGGAGGAGGAGCATCCAACGAAGCAATCTCGGCTTAGCATCTTGCTTAGCTAAGAGATACTTGATAGCCGAATGGTCGGTATACACGATGCTTTTAGTCAAGACGAGATAAGGTCGGAATTTCTCAAAAGCATAGACCACGGCAAGGAATTCCTTTTCCGTTGTGGTGTACTTTAATTGAGCCTCGGTCATCGTCTTACTAGCATAATGGATAGGACGAAAATGCTTGTCATAACGTTGCCCTAAGACGGCCCCTATAGCATAATTACTTGCATCGCACATGATTTCAAAGGGTAATTCCCAATTAGGAGCAACAAGAATGGGAGCTTCGGTAAGTTTCCTTTTGAGAGTTTCGAAAGCTCTAACACAATCCTCATTGAAGTTAAAAGAGCATCCTTCTCGAGAAGGTGTGTCATAGGTCGAGATATTTTCGAAAAGTCTTTGATGAAACGACGATAAAAGCCCGCGTGGCCTAGGAAACTCCTAACTCCCTTAACAGTTTTGGGATGAGGTAACTTGGCGATGACGTCTACCTTAGCTTTATCGACCTCAATCCCCGCCTTCGACACCTTATGTCCTAAGACGATTCCTTGTTTACACATAAAATGACATTTTTCCCAATTAAGCACAAGATTGGTTTCTTCACAACGTTTTAACATTTTCTCGAGATTAGATAAACACGACGTGAACAAATTGCCAAACACCGAGAAGTCATCCATAAACACTTCCATTGACTTCTCGATCATATCGTGAAAAATCGCCATCATACACCGTTGAAACGTACCCGGTGCATTACAAAGTCCGAAAGGCATCCTACGATAAGCGAACGTTCCATAAGGACACGTAAACGTAGTCTTCTCTTGATCACGAGGGTCAATAGCGATTTGAAAGTAACCGGAAAAACCATCTAAAAAGCAATAGAATTCATTTCCCGCGAGTCGCTCCAACAATTGATCCATGAAGGGCAAAGGAAAGTGGTCTTTACGAGTGGCGTCATTTAACTTTCGGTAGTCAATACACACCCTCCAACCGGTCACAACACTAGTGGGGATTAACTCGTTGTTTTCATTAGGCACAACGGTCATTCCTCCCTTTTTAGGGACACAATGGATTGGGCTCACCCATGGGCTATCGGATATAGGATAAATCATTCCCGCGTCAAGGAGTTTAAGGAACTCCTTTTTAATGACATCGTGAATTTTGGGATTCACCCTTCTTTGACTTTGAATTGCGGGTTTGTAGTCTTCCTCCATTAAAATCTTGTGAGTACAAAATTTTGGGTCAATACCCTTAATGTCGGATATTTTCTACGCAATTGCCCCTTTATGAGCCTTAAGAACTTTCAAGAGCTTGGTTTTTTCATCATTAGCAAGACCTTTTGCAATAATAACCGGCAACTTGTCATCACTTTCCAAGAATGCGTATTCAAGGTGAGAAGGAAGATCTTTCAATTCAAGGATGGGTGGTTCCTCGATTGAAGATTTTTGTTCAACACTCATAACTTCCATTGGCGGAAGAAATGGTGGAATAGAAGTATCATCGCTAATCAACACCTCATCTTCATTTTCGATTTCATTTGAAGTGAGATCGCCTCCTTGGAATGGAGTGAGATTTGGTGTGGAATTAGCAAGAATCAGATCCAAAATAGTGGGATTGCCACTTGACGAGCTATCGGAAAAACCTAACACTTCTTGTGAAAACTCATCGCAAACCACATCAACGATGTCAATGTGATTGATGGTAGCGATTGCATAAACATGAGAAGGTTTCGAGTTTTGAGTAGCGTTTATAACAAGTTCCTCTTCGTTGAATCTCAAAGTGATAGTTCTTGCATGAACATCGATAAGCGATCTCGAAGTGTCTAAAAATGAACGACCTAAAATTAGAGGAACTTGAGGATCCGCGGGGATGTCAAATACTATAAAATCAACGGGATAGTAGAACTTCCCCACTTTCACGAAAACATCTTCGGCTACTCCACATGCTAAAATCGTAGAATGATCGGCCATCTCGATAGACATGTTCGAAGGAATAAGAGCCGGAAGCGAAAGCGATTTCCAAATGGAAAATGGCATCAAATTAATGCTCGCACCAAGATCGGCCAAGGCGAGGCATTCTTTCATATCTTGTATGTCACAAGGAATGAGAAACTTTCTGGGGTCACCAACTTTTTCCGGTATGCGGTTAAGATAAACCGAAGAACAATTAGCAAGCTTTGAAAGCTTTTCCTTATCGCTCATCATACTTTTAAAAGTGGAAGCGAAACAAGGCATATACAACAATGCGTCGGCTAAACTCACATCAAAATGCACTTGTTGAAACATTTTTATAAAAATCTCGATTTTTTGTTTGTTACATTCTTGCAATTTCTCTTTGTTTCGTCTCGAAGGGTAAGGTAAAGGTGGTGTGGGTTGGTCATTAGGCAACGGCCTTGGAAACTCGGGTTCCACAATTGGTATTGGTTCAACCTTAGGTGTGGTTTGAGCGGTACTTCGTGGGATTGTAATGTGCTCCTTTTCGACCATCACCTCGGGTTCTTTCTCGATTTCCTTCTCCGTAGAAGTACTTTGTTGGAAATACGTTTTACGTATAAAGAAGGATCGGTCACTCCAACGATAGTCCATGTAATAGCTCGTAGTTTAGTTAACCTTCTTTCTTTATCAAACAAGTCCAAGCCTAGCCTACAACTTGTGTAGGCCGGCCCAAACGTGTAAGCCCAAGCCCATTACAAGGCTTGGGTATATAAACCCTCTCCTTTGATGGAGAGGGTGTGTGGTTTCATAATTTACACATAGTTCTTCTTAACTTTCTCTCTCTATAATTGTGTGTAATCCACCATCTTTCTATCTCTTTCTCTCTCTAAAACATAAGCAAGATTTACATATCCTACAAATGGTATCAAGAGCCATGGGATGATTGTATTGTTCATGTGTTTGTGTTCTTGATTCATACGCCATTTTTGATCCATTTTCACACGTCCAATTTTTTTTGTGTGTTTTTGATGGTTTTTTCTTGATACAAATCTTCTACATAGTTGTGGTAGGGATTTGGTATAGTTACTTTGGCTAAAAACACAAATTTTTTGGGTGTTTTGATCAATTTTTGGCTTAAAATCACGAATTGGTTGAGTTTTGTCCGAGAAAAGTGGGAATTATTCCGATCAGGTCATCGGAAAAGGGTTTATAGGACATTCCGATCAGTGTAATCGGAATAGGGTTTAGGGATTCCGATTTTGGGTACATTCCGATCAGGTATTCCGATTAGGCATTCCGATTAGGTATTCCGATTAGGTATTCCGATTAGGTATTCCGATTAGGTATTCCGATTAGGTATTCAGATTTGGTATTCCGATCAAGGTATTCCGATTTGGTTTATTCGGATTAGGTACATTCCGATTTGGTATTCAGATTTGACATTCCGATCAAGGTATTCCGATTTGGTTTATTCCGATAAGACATTCCGATCAGGTATTCCAATTTGGTATTCCGATCAAGGTATTCCGATAAGACATTCCGATCAACATTCCGATAACTATTCCGATCAACATTCCGATAATCACAAATTATTCCTTAAAAAATTTCGAATTATTGGTTTATTGAGAATATTTTTTAGGGGATTTTAACATTGTTTCTCGACTTCAACTCACAACAACAAACACATTTACTCTCTTTCATTGATCGATCAAAGTTTGTAAATCTTAACTTATTGAAATGGAGTACACATCTCTTACGGATAAGTCCATCCTCTCGGGTACGGATAATCGTCCACAAATGTTGGTGAAGACTATGTATGAGGAATGGGCTTCCCGAATGGAACTTTATATGTTGAACAAGGAGAATGGACATCTCATTTGGGCATCGGTGCTCAATGGACCATTAGATTATGGTACAGTGACGGAAGGTACAACTACTCGTCCTCGCACAACGGGTGAATTGACTGGAGATATGAAGATTCAAGACAAATGTTATAAGTATTCTACAAACATCATTCTCTAAGCCCTTCCTCCAGATGTCTACAAACTCGTCAGCAAACATAAAGTTGCCAAAGAGTTATGGGATAGAATTTGTGTTCTCATGCAAGGCACCTCGTTAACTAAACAAGAACGAGAGTGTAAGCTTTATGATACTTTTGATAAGTTTGCCTATGTGCCAGGGGAGACTCTCAATGATTACTATCTTAGATTTACCCTATTGTTGAATGAGCTCAATATCTATGGCATGAAAATTCCTACCTTTCAATTGAACACCAAGTATTTGAACACTCTTCCTTCAGAATGGAAAAAATACATGACGGATGTTAAATTAGCTAAGGACTTGCATAACACCAATGTGGATCAACTTCAAGCTTTTCTTCAACAACACGAATGCCATGTGATCGAGGCTCGGTTGTCTACACCTCAAGTTCATGATCCACTTGCAATGTATGCTTCTCAACAAAACATGGCTTATACTTATCAGCAACCATCATACTTGCAGCAGACACCACCACACAACTATCAGCAACCACAACAACCATCTTATCCACCACTAGTGATGCCACAGCAAGCATATCAACAAAGTGTTCATCAACAATCTTTTCCGCAGCAACCACCATATTTGACATCACCATCACAAGCCAACACTTCTCCAATGGGCTATACTCCTCAGCAAGGATATTTTCCAATTGAAGCACAACCAACACAAGCTTTCAACTCTAATGAACTTCCACCAATCCAAGCACCGGTCTTTACTCCAAATGATACGCCAGCTGATGTTCTAAACCATCTCACAGCCTACTTGTCAAAACTTGTTGCAACTAGAGAATTTCCACCAACAAACAATCAGCTCTGCACCTCATCAAATCCTCGACAACAAGCCACTGTTCAAGATGGTCAAGTGATGGTGCAACCAATTCAGGGAAGGCAAAATTCATATGGACCTCCTACAAGGACTGGTAACAATCAAGCTGTGAATTCTCAAGCTAGTGGAAATGGGAGTCCTATTGGTCCTAAGAAGGTTGTGACGTGCTACAATTGCCGAGGACAAGGTCATATGGCTAAGGAATGCACTCAGCCGAAAAGGAGGAGGGATGATGCATGGTTTCGTGAGAAGATGTATTTGGTTGATGCTCAGTCTAAGGGGAAGATCTTGGATTCAGAGGAGTTAGCATTTCTTGCAGACCCAGGGGCAGCAGATACTGAAGGCATTGCAGTCGTTACCACTTCTAATGCAGCTTATCAAGCGGACGATCTTGATGCATACGATTCGGATTGTGATGACATTCACTCTGCCCAAGCTGCTCTCGTTGCTAATCTCTCTCACTACGGTTCTGATGTCGTCAGTGAGGTACCAACAACATCTAATAATATTGATGATAACCAACATCAAGTTGGGCATGAAAATGACAACCTCGAACAGCATTCGGGGACTAGTAACTCAAATGATGTGGTACCCAATCCTACACATTTGAGTGAACCTCAACCAAATGCTACGATGGGTATGAAATCTTATGCTCAACATGATTTGGTCATGGTGCCTAAACATATTATTGATCAAATGCATATGGCTCTCAGACAATCCGTAGATACGAATTCCACCCTAACTGCTGAGCTTGCGTTGCATAAAGAAAAGGTCAAAGCTTTTGAAATGGTCCCTCAAGCAGAGAAAATAACATGTTCTGAATTTGACCAATTTCGTTTTGAAAAGATTGAACACTTAAAAGAAATAGAATCATTAAAAGCTAATCTTTCTAATGAATTAAAAGAAAAGGAGTCGGTTGTCAATGATTTTCAGAAACTTAAAATGGATTTCGAAACTCTCGAGTCTAAAAAGGTTGAATCAGAAATTAATGCCACCAAACTTCTTAAATTCAAAGAACAACAGCTTTTAAAACAATACGCTTCCACAGAAAAGGTTCATCTTTTAACTAAATCATTTAAAGAATTCGAACTTAAGCGTCTTCAAGATTTACCACCTAATCCCGGTTATGCAAAACAAGCTCAGGAATATATTCCCGGTCTTTATGATATGACTATAATTGGCAAATCGAAAGAAGCACCTTTTGTTCGTAGTACTGAGGAGACACAATCACTTGGGGATGAAACTCATTCTAAAATGCTTTCAAAATTCCATACAATTGATTATGACCAACATAACAAAAATCAATTTTCGAAGAAGACACGCATTCGTTTACAAAAGGAATTAGCAGAATTGACAGTTCTTGTGCCCCAAAGTTTGTCAAATGAAAACCTTCCTAGTACGTCTCTTACACTTGTCAAAACGGATTTAACAAAGTTAATTCCACCGGTAAGCAAGGCGTCCGTTAACTTAAATGCGGTTCACCAACACTTAGCCGATTTTGACAAGGTCATTTTGGAACGTACGACGGCTTCGGCCATAACGGAAGGTGAATGGAAGTTTGAGCACACTAGAGCTGCATTTCGAAATGAAATTGTTCCGTTTGTAGACAATGTTAAGGCTTGTCTTAGTAATCTTGATCAAGATTTGTTTTTGGAAATAGAAGAATTTAGACGTGTTTTCAATGAAATTGATAATGCTTATGAAAACAGTTTACTTGAAATAGAACGGGTTTCACGCCATAATGATCTGCTTCTGAATCAAGTGATGTCTCATGATATAGTTTCCGTCTGTGTGAATAAACGTGTTGATAATGATTCTACTGTGCATAATATTGAAACTGTGGATAATGTGGTAGATAGTACTTGTCACGAATCTGACGCTGAATTTTTAAAGCTTCAAGATTCATATTATTCGCTTTCAAAACGTTTTGATGAGGTTCAAACACATTGTATTTCGCTTGAATGCAAGCAACAATTTATTCAAGAAATCTTTGAAACGTCATTCGAAGGTGTTAATATCGATGATGCAAACTTTGAAAAGAATTTTCGATTGAATTTACAATCAAAACAGTGTCAGCCAAGTGACAAGGTTGCTAAATCTTTGCCGATAGACATAGAGAAATCTGAGCTTCACTGTGTGAACGTACTTGAGGCCGCTGAGAATTTTAAACTTGATCTAGATAATCGAGTTTCCAAGATGTTGTCCAAAGTTGATAACTTAAAACAGAAAAATACACGACTTTTTGATTCAGTACAGCCAGCATGTGCTCATACCACTGCACAGAATCAATCATTGATTGAACAATTGAATAGAAAGTCGGTGGAAATATCTGATTTGAGGGAACAAATTTGTGATAAAAATCTAGCTTTGGCTGAGTTAAAGGAAACACTTCGTACTGTAAAAGGTAAGAATGTTGTGGATAACACAGCCACGGTCTCAGCATCGTCCTCTAGTGCAATCAAAAGGAACCTTATTGCCGTCACACCACTTAACAAGGGCCCTAGGACTAAACCATCTCAAACTTTGGTCACTAAAGATAAGGCGGAATCAAAACCAGCTTCTAATATTCCCGTGTTGCCTTTTACAGGAGTAAGCACCACTACTAAGGCTCAAAGATCTAAGCTTAAACGAAACAAGAAGAATGATAGGCTCTTGCTCCCATCTAGTAGTCAAGTGAAGAAGAAAGTAGAAGCCCATCCTAGGAATGTTATTTCTGTTTTGAATAAAAAGAATCATGTAGCTAAACCTAAAGGCTCTGCGGTTGTGCAGCGTTCTAAGCCTACTGTGAATTCTAATTTAAAATGTTGGAATTGCAATGAATGTATGTTTTCTAGTCGTCATGATTCTTGCCTTATTGACCATGTGAATGAGATGCATGCCCGGAAAAATGGATTAGAGTGGAAACCGACTGGGAAAGTGTTAACCCAAGTTGGTTGGATGTGGCGCCCCACTGGTAGAACTTTCACTATAGTAGGAAATACGTGCCCTTTGACTAGGATCACTCCCACTACAGCGAAGAAAGCGTGCCCTTTAACTAGGAGTACCAAGGCTACCAAGACACAAGCGTGTCCTTTAACTAGGAACACCGACACTACTGTAGGAACCAAGTGCCCTTTAAATAGGTCTACTCCTACTGTAGTGCCCGCGAATAATCCAAAACCTAAGAAAGTTGGAACAGTAAAACCTGTTAGTGCTAAAACTCACATTAGAAAACGCAGGAAATCTAAGGGTCTCAAAAATGTTAGCAATTCTGATAATTCTATATCTGTATCTGCTAACACTCCGGGACCAATAGTTTCTAATGCATTGTCTACTGTTGTTATTGAAAACAGGTGGTCCAAATTGTTCTCTGGTATTTGGACTCTGGTTGCTCCAAGCATATGACCGGAGATCGCTCTCAGCTCAGAAATTTCGTCAGCAAGTTTCTTGGTACGGTTCGATTTAGAAATGATCATATTGCAAAGATACTGGGTTACGGTGAATATCATATTGGGAATGTTATAATTTCAAGAGTGTATTACGTGGAAGGTCTTGGTCACAACTTATTTTCTGTGGGACAATTTTGTGATGCAAACCTTGAAGTTGCTTTTCGAGAGCATACCAGCTTCATTCGTAATTTGGAAGGGGTTGATTTATTGAGAGGTACTCGAGGGAATAATTTGTATACTTTGTCTCTACAAGACATGATGGCCGTTTCTCCCGTATGTCTTCTCTCCAAAGCATCGAAGACTAAGTCATGGTTATGGCATCGACGGTTATCTCATCTTAACTTTGACGCTATTAATCACTTGGCGAAAAACGAACTTGTTCGTGGTCTTCCTAAACTATCATTTCACAAGGATCATTTGTGTTCCGCGTGTACAATGGGGAAAAGCACTAAGAAATCATACAAACCCAAGACGGAAGACACCAACCAAGAGAAACTTTATCTTTTGCATATGGATCTTTGTGGGCCAATGCGTGTTGAAAGTCTTAGTGGCAAAAAGTACATCCTCGTCATTGTCGATGATTACTCTCGGTTTACATGGGTGAAATTTCTTAAAGCAAAAAATGAGGCACCTAAATTCATCATCGGATTTCTCAAGATGATTCAAGTGCGTCTCAACACTACTGTCCGACGCATTCGTACAGATAATGGAACTGAATTTGTGAATCAAATCTTGCGTGATTATTATGAAGAGGTTAGCATATCTCATGAAACATCCGTTGCTCGCACTCCACAACAAAACGGTGTCGTTGAAAGGCGAAATCGCACACTTATGGAAGCTGCTCGAACGATGTTAATTTACGCAAAGGCTCCATTGTTTTTATGGGCAGAAGCAGTATCTACAGCAGTGTACACCCAAAACCGGTCACTAATTCGTAAACGCCATGGTAAAACACCTTATGAGCTTCTCCATGGAAAAGTACCAGATTTATCATATCTTCATGTATTTGGTTCTCTTTGCTATCCAAATAATGATGGTGACAATTTGGGAAAACTTCAACCAAAGGCTGATATTGGTATTTTCATTGGTTATGCACCCGCAAAGAAGGCATACCGAATCTACAACCGTAACTCTCGCAAGATCCTTGAAACTATGAATGTTGATTTGATGAGCTGACAACAATGGCTTCTGAGCAAAGCAGCTCTGAGCCCGCACTTCATGAAATGGGACCCAGTAATATTAGTTCTGGTCTTGTCCCAAACAACCCTACTTCATCATCATTTACACCACCTTCTAGGACTGAATGGGATACGTTGTTTCAACCGTTCTTTGATGAATTCTTTACCCCTCCAAGTATCGTTACTCCAGAACCTGAGGTAATAGCTCCGGTAACCGAAGTTGTCGCTCCAGCAACTGAAGCACAATCAGATACGTCTGCACCTACAATTGGTCAAGATATACCTACAAAAAGTAATTCTCAACTAACACCTGTTTCAACTACCCATGTCATACCTACTGATGATGAAGAGGATGATGATGATGATCACGATTTGGAATTCGCTCAAATGCGTGAACTTCCATTCTTTGGTGTACCAATTCCCGACCCTAATCAAGCCGGGCCGTCCACCTCAGAGGAAGCTCCTAGTACGGTATACTCCAATCCACGGATTCGTGAACATGACAACAAGTGGACAAAGGACCATCCTATAGATTCTATTATTGGTGACCCTAATCGTCTGGTATCCACACGAAGTCAGTTAAAAAAAGTGCAATGTTTTGTCACTTTGATGCTTTTCTCACTGAAGTTGAACCTAAGACATGGGAACAAGCTTTTACTCAATCATGTTGGATAGAAGCTATGCAAGAAGAACTTAATGAATTTATACGTCTTGAAGTATGGGAACTTGTCCCATGCCCGGATCAAGTGCAGTTACTCACTTTGAAATGGGTTTACAAGGTGAAACTCGATGAGTTAGGCGGAATATTGAAGAACAAAGATCGTCTAGTAGCTCGTGGATACAAGCAATTATTGGGCATCGACTTTATGGAATCCTTTGCACCTGTTGCCCGTTTGGAAGCTATTCGACTATTCCTCGCTTATGCAGCCCATATGAATATGATCGTCTATCAGATGGATGTGAAGACGGCATTTCTTAATGGTGAACTCAAGGAAGAGGTCTATGTTCAACAACCGGATGGTTTTGTGAATCCTAATTATCCTAATCATGTGTACAAGCTTAAGAAGGCTCTCTATGGGTTGAAGCAAGCTCCTCGCGCATGGTATGATTTTTTGTCACAATTCCTCATTACACAAGGCTTCGCAAAAGGCAAGGTGGATCCTACGCTGTTCATTCAGAAACAAGGTAAAGATATGATTATGGTACAAATATATGTTGATGATATTATATTTGCAGCCACGACCCAAACCTTATCCGACGAGTTTGGGACACTCATGTCTTCCAAGTTTAAGATGTCAATGATGGGCAAGGTATCATTCTTCTTAGGTCTTCAGATATCTCAGAGTCCCAGAGGCATCTTTATCAGTCAATCCAAGTATGCCCTTGAATCGCTTAAGAAGTATAAGATGGAATCTTGCGACCCCGTGGATAATCCAATGGTGGAACGAACTAAGCTTGATGCAGATCCACATGGAGTTGCCGTTGATCCGACACTTTATCGTGGAATGATCGGTACTCTTATGTATATCACAGCCAGTCGACCTGATCTTCAGTTTGCTATATGTATGTGTGCCAGGTATCAAACTAGGCCTACTGAGTTACACTTAGCTACTGTTAAAAGGATCTTTCGATATCTTAAAGGAACCATTAATCAGGGACTTTGGTATTCGAAGGACTCTTCTATTGCACTAATGGCATATGCAGATGAGGATCACGCGGGTTGTCAAGATACAAGGCGTAGCATGAGTGGAACTTTGCAACTACTAGGAGATCGACTAATCAGTTGGGCATCGAAAAGGCAGAAAAGCGCTGCAATTTCAAGTACGGAAGCAGAATACATAGCTATGTCCGGTTGCTGTGCTCAAATTCTTTGGATGAGATCGCAATTAACCGACTATGGTCTAGGTTTCAACAAAATTCCGATGTACTGCAACAACAAGAGTGCAATTGCCTTATGCTGCAACAATGTTCAATTCTCCCGGTCGAAGCATATTGACATTCACTACCATTTCATCAAGGAGCAAGTGGAAAATGGAGTAATCGAGCTTTACTTTGTCCGATCTGAGTATCAATTGGCGGATATTTTTACGAAGGCTTTAGATCGCGCTTGAATTGAATTTTTGGCCGACAAGCTAGGAATGAGAACCTTCTCGCCTGAGACTCTAAAGGAACTAGCAGATGAAGCGAAATAATAGTCTTGGTAAAACTATTCTCCTTATCCTTGGTGATCATTTGTATATATTGTTTATATTTTTATCCACAAAAGCAAAATACAAAAATATAAAACCATATAAAAACCATAAAAATTGAAAAATCAAGAAAAATCCACAAATATTTTTTACTTTATTTTTTAAAGGCATGTCTTTTGGTACGATAATATTTACGGCCTTAGAAATGTTGATTAATATCGACACGGCGCCATAAATAGAGTTCGTACAAAAGTTGTAAATATTTCATAAAACATGCCCAAATGGCTTGTAGTTATTTCAAACTGCAACCCGGTTTTCACATTAAAGTCAAGTATTTCTTATGAAAGCTTTGGCTCACAACGGGAATTAATTTTCTCGGGCAAGGTTTACTTTAAAACCTTGTAAGGGATCAAGTTTACTTTATAACTTGGTCTAACATAAATCTATGTATGTTTCAGTGCATTTATTTGTTAAACCAAGAGAAGTCTTGTTTTTATGAAGCTATCATCTCTACAACCATAGCAATCTACCATTGGTATCTACATACTCGACGATGCGACTACTCAACCGACGACTACAGCTCTTTCAATAGAACACGGGTCAACAATTGAGGGGGAGCAATTGTCAAGCATTCAGAATCTTCGATGCCGAACGTGCCAAGTTCACAAGTTGGTGTCAAGACTACAATACCAATCGTACATGTTGTGTCAAGAGATGACTTCAGACATGACGAGGCGACCAACATATGCTGACAAGAAGCATTTGATCTTATCATATGCTGTTCTCATCTATCAGGTCCAACCTTGTCAATTCTTTTCTAATATGGTGAATATGTGATCATGTTACAAATCGGTATCATATCTCATGCGTTTGATATCATGAAGATAAAACGGACTTGCATTTTTCTTCCCAAAACCTTTGTTAAAACTTCATTAAATCAATTGATATTAAAAACATCGATTGGGTTAATATTTTTAGTATGGGGGAGAAAATGTGATTTAATATGGGATATTATCACAAATGGTTTGACTTAATGTGCTGGCTCATCTCTACATATGCGAAATGTTTTCGAATATCGTGGCATATGTTAAGGGGGAGCAAAATGGATTTGCTATATCAAAATGGATTTTCATGATGACATATACTTACCCGAAACCCATTTATTTCACGGCGATGAAGATTGTGGTGACATAAGGATGGTAGGATAGGTTAAGTCCAATGATTCTTCCAGAACCGGAGGAATCTTCCTAAGGACATTCCATAGCTAGAAATAGTAGTCCTTAGGAAAGATGGAGAAAGATTGTGAACGTAGCTGAATGCCGACCAAGTACTTAAGTTAGCACTGGAACAATCACAACAAGGTGCTAGTTATGACGTATTGGTAAGCATTGAAGGGGTTGAAGAATGAAAAAGAATTGTAAAGATAAAGGGTGTAAAGAAAGAAGCCCTCCTTACAACTTTAGGCAGAAACCGGGTCAATACATATGCTATCGAGATCATTTTTAATGATGCTTGATATTGAAGATAAGACATCATGGACCTAGTGATGCAATGCACAACCCATCCCAGCTAACTCAGATATCTCTCAAAAGGTATTTGTTTTAATCACACGGAGACAACACATTATCTATTGATTTATTCACTCCGAATAAATTGGTATTGAAAAGGTGGCACTCCTCTCCAGCCTCCGATCACTAAAATCCAAAATGCACGATCGAGTCTAGAGCCATTTGAGATCATCAAATATCTCATTAGGACACACTTTCATATTTCCTTGCTTCTTCACACACTGTGAAAAGTAAGAAAGATTTTAAGAGTCCTACGCAAAATCTTCATGATCTTGCCTGAACATCCGAGTAATACGAAAGTATTTACAATGAAGATGGAAATCCTTCTTGAGCGAATATAAAAAAGCTCATGGTAGGTGACTTGTGTGATTCTTTATGAATCAAACTTGTGATAACTGGAAAGCAACAGCTGTTTAATTCTTAACTGAATTTAAACACGTTCCAGGCCTCTACGCAATATCTTAGTGATCTTGCCAGAACACTCAGAGTGATACCTTAGTGTTCATAGTGATGAGTGGAAATCCTTCTAGTGTTAACCTCAAACAGCACTTGGTAGGTAACTTGCAAGATTCTATACGAATCAAGCTCGTGATAACTAGAAAGCAACGATGGTGCGGTTCTTAATTTAATTTCACTTGTTCCAGGAACATGAATTGACGGCTTCAAATCATGCGGATATTATTATCCAAATGATTCACTTTTTATGTTCGCAGTCAGCTTTGGACGGTCGAATAAAGAGAACGGGTTTACCCGCGAAATCCTGTCAGGAAGTTACTTAATTGAAACTATCCGTCACGGGTACGATATCTAATATCGTCCAACGGTCTTCATCGACCGGAGGTAAAATGCTACCGAATTAGAATGAAATGTTCAAAGCCATTTCGTTCGTGTCTACTTATGTTGCGGCATTTGAAGACGATGGCGTTGCGGGATCCAAGAAGAAGTCGTCCCCGCATGCTTATACTTCATGCACTTAATATCTCATTTAATTCAAGAAAGCCTAAAAGTTAAGTCTTCCGCTGTATCAAACTCTGAAGCTTTCAAGAATTACGAAGGTATAAGTATGTGGGACATGGCGTCACGAAAAGGCGAAGATCACAAGTGATGGATGCACGAGATCAAGGCAAGAGATTAATTCTTAAGATTGATATCAAAGATCACATCAGCATGTTCACCAAAAAGAAAAAGAAAAAGAAAGACGAAGACTACGAGCTCAAGACAAGCATAGTATACTAGGTTTATTTTATTAATGTAACTTGGGTAACGCCCTTGTTTGGAGTGACCTCCCTTAGGGGGAGATTGTTGGAAATACGTTTTACGTATAAAGAAGGATCGGTCACTCCAACGATAGTCCATGTAATAGCTCGTAGTTTAGTTAACCTTCTTTCTTTATCAAACAAGTCCAAGCCTAGCCTACAACTTGTGTAGGCCGGCCCAAACGTGTAAGCCCAAGCCCATTACAAGCCTTGGGTATATAAACCCTCTCCTTTGATGGAGAGGGTGTGTGGTTTCATAATTTACACATAGTTCTTCTTAACTTTCTCTCTCTAGAATTGTGTGTAATCCACCATCTTTCTATCTCTTTCTCTCTCTAAAACATAAGCAAGATTTACATATCCTACATACTTGGACGAGAGATTGGTTCCTTGAAAGTTTTACCACTTCGTGTAGTAATAACCTTCATTTCTCCCTTCGGGTTTGCAATGGTATCACTAGGAAGACCACCCGAGGAAGAGGGTTTACACATGATTGCTTCAAACATCTTAGCCATTCGGTCCTCAAATTTTGATTGCCTAGCATCCGCTTTTAATAACTCTTGCTTAATCTCATGTTGTCCTAATTCCATCTTTTGTTGGTTTTGTTGAAGATGTTGGACATTTCCTTCCATTTTATTTGCATGAGTTTTAAGTTCATTAGCAAGTTCATTTTTTAGCTCGTTTTTCAACTCGGATCTTAAGCTAATCATCTCACGTTGCATGTTATCAAATTTAGCATCATTTGCTTTAGCATAATCCAAAAACTCTCCTTGAAGATTTTTAGTGTGAGCATTTTGAAAACCTTGTGTAGTGTTTTGAAAATCACGGTTTTGGTTTTGATTAGTGACTTGCCCATTCCCATTTTGATAATCCCCTTGTTGTAGTTACGTTAATTGCCTTAGTAATTACCACCTTGGTTGTTGTTTCGATAGTTATTAGCATTTTGATTTGGTAGAGCTTGATTTGGGCGGGAACCTTGACCGTTTTGGTTGTAAGTTCCCTTTGCTACATAAGCACTCGAAGTGTTACCATTCGCGGTAATGCACTCGGAAAGATCATGAGCTCCACCACAAGACAAACAACTCTTAGCAACCGCTTTAACCGAAGCGGAATTTGAAGCTTCTTGAGCTTTCCAATGGGACATAAGATTAGCAAATCTATCAAAAAACGATTTTCCTCATTAGCTTCATCATGTAAGGCATTAATGCTACGAGACGATGATGACGATGACGAACCCAAATTGGCAACACTCGGTGTGTTATGAGGGATATAAACCTTAGATCTATTCTCGATGATTTTCAAAGCCTCATATGTCGTCTTGCACAAAAAATTACCACCCGCGGCGGCATTCAAATAATCTCGTTCATGATCATTAAGCCCATTATAAAAAGTATCAATTTGATGCAATTCCGAAAAATCATGGTGTGGACATTCATGTAACATTTCTTTAAAGCGTTCCCATGCCATTGAAAAACTTTCATTATTTCTTTGCAAAAATCGTGAAATCTCATTTTTCAAATGTGTTGTTTTCAAATGGTGGAAAAAACTTGTTCACAAACTTAGAAACGAGATCGGCCCATGTCAAAATCGAATTTGGCGGTTCTTTCTCAAGCCAAATTTTAGCGGGTCCATCTAACGAGTATGGAAACAACATCATCTTAATGGCGTCATGTGGAACATCCTTAAACTTGCTAGTAGCGGTGAGACGGTTAAAATTCCTAATGTGATAGTGCGGGTTGTCTTTCTCATGACCTCTAAACTTATTTGCCTGCAACATCGACATTAAACCCGTCTTAATCTCGAAATTCTCCGCAAGGATGGCGGGAATCACAATAGCCTCTCCAAAACCCTCGGTGGGTGCTTGTAGCAACTCCATCATAGTACGATTAGCCATGACGACTTCTTGTTCTACAATAGGTTCAACAATTGGAGGTTGTTCTTCAATCAACGTTTCTTGATTGGCTTGCTTTTGAAGACGTTTACGAGCTCGTTTTGCTTGATTACGAGTGATCATAAACTTCACGAAGAATGGGAGGTGAGCAAAGAAGATTCTTTTTGTGTGTTTTGTGAATTTTCAATTTTTTTTTGTGTTTTTGATTATTTAATTTTTTTGGATTTTTTTGGTGTATCTTCGTAGACAACAATCTACAAAATCTCTTCTCGAATCAAACTATTGATTAAAGAAGCCTCAAAGGAATGAAAACGATCACGTGGAGTGAACGCCTTCGAATGACTTTAGAACTTCGGTGAAAAACAAATTGTTCAAGAGGGTTTAATCACAAAGAAACCAAGCAAATATATTATACGTAATAATACTTTGGGCGGCAAAACCCTCGATTAGCCTTCAATCTCAAAATACTCACAAGCAAGCGGGGAAACGAGGCGGCGCGAAGCACTTAAGAGCCTTTTTCCTTAGGGTATATTTTATAATACCCGCCTTATACCCACCTTATAGTTTGTATTTTTCAAAATCGAGCTTCACGAAAGTATTTATCTATTTTTTCCTTTTTCTTTTTGTTTGAGATTCGAATACAATAATTGAGTGATGAAATCCCAATTAAGGTTGTGTTTTCACACTTTTGGAGATATTGTTTATTTGTTGTGATACTTAATACAATATAGTAATAATATTTTCACAAGAAAAACCAAGAAAACCGATAATACGTATTAGTAGAGTTCTACTAATACAAATACTATTTTGGTTAATATTAAAAACAACAATTCAAATTAATCACGACACACCTCCCCGGCAGCGGCGCCAAAATTGGTTGTGGTAAAATACGTCCTTTAGGAAAAGGAGCGTAAAAGCGGTAAGTATTAAACAAATGATTTTAGGAAAAACCAAGTGTTAATGACCCTTATGAAGTTCGTTTCCCAAGGAGGTATATGTGTGTGAAAAACTTGTTAAATGTTTGTGATTAATGATTGGTTTAGAAGGGGATGAGAAAAGAAGATGACGAAGACGTGAAAATTACTACTAGAATGATAAAACGTAAAACCGTAAAAACTATAAAAATAAAAATTAATTCTAAAAATTACCAAAAATTCACCAAAAATCAAAATTAATAAACTAAGAGTTTACCAATGATCAAAACTTTTCCAAACCTTTTAAATAATTAAATATTCAATTTTTAAATGCTAATTAAAGCCCTAAAAATCAAATAAATTATCAAAAAGCCCAAATAAAGATTTTTCAATTGGTAAACCTCTAAAATGACCTAAAAAGATTAAAAACTATTTTTAGAAATTTTTAAACTAATAAAAACTATTTAAAATGATTTAAAAACTATTAAAACTTAAAATAATTATAAAAATTAATCTAAAAGTGATAAAATTATTCTAAAAGTTGCTAAATTCCTATTTTACTTTATTAAAGCTAAGAAAAATGTAAAAAGTTGGAAAATGTGAAATTTGAAAAATAATAATAAAATAATATTAAAATAATATTAAAAATCCAAAAATTATAAAAAATTCTAAAAACTTGCAAACTAGTTTATTTTAACCTAAATAATCAGAAAATCAAAGTGAAATGACGAGAATACCCCTATTGGGCCCTCAAATGGGCCAAATCCAAAAACAGTCAACCTTAATGGGCTTTTTGGCCCAAAAAGTCAAACTTGGCCCAATTGACTTGGAAAAGCCCAATCTGACTCAAAATTTGATTCTAAACACAAAACTCTAAAGGCCCAAAAGCTGAATATGAGCTTATCACAGCTTATTAAGCACACAGCTTATTCTTATTGGGCTTTTCAACCCATTAAGCAATAAGCCAATGCCATAAGCTCTAATTTGACACACAACCTTCTTTTGGGATGCTTATGTGATCTGTAAAAAGAAATTTTGAAAAAGCACACTCAATAAGCCAGAAATAAGCAAAGTAAAAATCCACAAAACGACAAAATAGTCGGGTTTGAGATTTAGGGCACCTCAGAAGCTCTAGTTTGTTGCAAAAGCTCACAAATAGCTTAACTAAGAATAATCAATCAAGAAAATCACAAAAAGCCAAGTAGAATAATTTGTAAGAGCAAATAAGCTGGCTGAAAAAGCCAAATAAGCTAGTTTTCTAGCAAAAGCTTAACCAAAAGACTTGTAACCTTCCAAATTTGTTATTAAGCTAAGAAAAATGATTTCTATTACAAAAGCCAAGTTGTTGCATGTGACAATAAGCAGTTCTAAAAAATAAGCCAATTTGTGCTTATTTGACCAAAAGTCAAAGTACTCCAAAGTTCACCAAATGATCAGGAATATATGGGCTTGTTATAAGCAATTTTTATGAAGGACTCAAGGAGGAGGCCTTGTGAATCAAGAGGTCAGTTGACCTTTTGATGGCAGAATTTGGCAATAAGGGCTTAATAAGCCAGTTAGCTTATAAGCCAGATACAAAGCACACCAAATAGCAAAATCCACTCACAAGCAGCACTTAAACAAGTTCCAAGCAGCAAAATCACAAGGCATACAATAGGATAGCAAATGCAAACACAAAATGAGGTGGTCACTTTGCTGATGCAAATGACCACTTCAGCCAACTTTGATAAGCTATAGCACACTCAATAAGCCACCAAATTCAACAACCAGATAACCAATAGATAGATTATCACCTAAACTATTCCCAAACCTAGTTTCAGACCTTTGATCCAACAAACAAAGAAGTTATTGGATCTGATGTGTTTGACCAATTCCAAAACACTTTTATTCAGATTTTTGCAAAACTTCAAATCCCTTCTCCAAACTTTCCGAAAGTAAACCAATGACTAAAACTTGTTCAAAATGACTTGTTTAGACCTCCCAAACCCTAAGAACCAAGGGCTCAAGGCCACAAGGCCTTATGAACCAGTAATCCCAAACAGTCCTTAATCAACCCCTTTTCAAAGCAACTTGTGATTTCTTCTAATAACCTACTGATTTTAATGATCAAAAACTCTTACTAGGCACCAACTAACATAATCAAACACAAAAATCACCAGCACAAACACAAGAACACAAAATCAAAGCTCAAAATCCAAAACAGGCAGTAACATGAATTTTTGAGAGGAATCTTAACAAGAGGTTATACCTGCCCTCCACAACATCCTAGGAGGGCCAGCTATGCTCCTTGGACCTTGTTCAACAACTAGAACAAGACCAAGGTACTTCAACAAGAAAGATGATGAATGCCTTGGTTGATGTTTCAAAGCAGAAACTCAAGGGCTTGATTTCTTCAACACAATGAACAAACAGCCCAACCAAAGGCCCTAATCCCTTCACAAGCTTGGTGTCAACAAGCTTGCAAGAGCTTATAGCTTATGGTTAAGGATTAGTACACAAAAATAAGCAAATTCATAACCTCTTTTCAAGCTTTTTCAAACTTGAAAAACCTTACCAAACATAAACGTCCTTGAACCAAATGATTCAAGCACACTTATAACAATCAATGGAACTCAGAATCACCTTTAAACAATACCAACTTTCAAAAACATAAAAAGGAATTACAATTTTCTCAAAATACCAACTTTTATAAATTTCAAAAAGGAATTACAAGTTTAAAAGGTAAAGACTGGAACAAAGGGACTCTCACATGTTGAGGTCTCCTTTTATAGGCAAATGCCTGGCTACACTATTCACAAACCCTAGCACTGATTTCTCTAAAATGCCCTTGAGTGCTTCTAGATAATTCTTGGTTGTGAGCTGTCCAAAATGATCCTAGACGTTTAAAGTAGCTTTGGGGTGAAGCAAAGGCTCTCAGCTGTTGATCTTGACATGTGGCATGCCTTTGGGAAGAAGTGGTGATGTGATGGGTGAAACGGTTTTGAGTGTGGGGCCTCTTGGTGAGTGGGAGTGAGGGTTTTAAGGTTGGGATGGGATTATAGGCGTGTGAATAAAGTGTGGGTAAGGGTAATTGAGATTTACCCTTTGTTTTAAGTGATGTAAAATCTGGGTGGTGAAAAGGTGAACAGTGGTGATTTTGATCCGTTTTTGTAGGATTGGAAGTTGTTTGGCGCAATTTGTGGATTTGAATGTTTCAGTGCACACATTTGGCCCTTGTATTTTGGTAAAACATGTATAACACGTTTTTCAGCCTAAAAACTTCCATCCCTTTGTAAATAACTTTCAGCTTTTGGCAATTTTGGCACAAAACTTTGGAAAATGGTTTTAAAGGGTTGTTTTTGCCATTTTAAGATATTTCAAGGGCTGATCTTGGACATTCTTGATCTTCAAATGTCTTCAATGTAACTTTGACTTCATGAGGGACCATTGTTGGCAATTTGAAATTGTTGAGGGACTAATCTTGCCATTTCTTCAAAGTTAAAGGACCATTTGTGTAATTTTGACAAACTTAAGGGACCAAACTTGTAATTATCAATATACAAGGGTTTTAGGTGTCATTTCTTCATTCATTGAGGATCAAACTTGCATATCTTGAAGTCTTCAAGGGTATTTGTTGAATATTCCATGAATTAGGGTCCGGTTCTTTGTACGGCTTCGTTTCTCGTGTCCGTTTTTCCTTGTATCTTGTGATCTTTTGTCTTTTTCACCATATCCATACCTAAAATACACAAGTACACAAACACAAGCATATATATGGTATATTATGACATTTTTATGCATTTAAAGCCCGAAAAGAACGATGAGATCATGTATAAATGCCATCTCATCATTTAACCATCTCGTGAGCATCACGATAAATGGTGGGCCAATAAAATCCCGAGTCAAATACTTTTTTGGCGGTGTAGTTGGGACCAAAGTGACTACCGGTGGGTCCTTTGTGGCAAGCTTCGAGAATGTCTAAAGGTGCCGGTCCATCAACACATCGGCGAATAATTAAATCAGCACATTGTTTGAATCGATACGGGTCATCCCAAAAGTAAGTCTTAATGTCTTTGAAGAACTTTTTCTTTTGCTGGGATGTTAACCCGTCAATGAGAATTCCACCTGCCAAGTAGTTTGCAATGTCCGCAAACCACGGGGTCTCATCTTGATTCGAATTGATAGACATTAAGGTCTCCAGGGGAAAAGAGTCATTGATATCTTTGTTCGGATGATCCCCTTGATAAGGATCCTTAAGTCTACTGAGATGATCCGCGGCTAGGTTTTCAGCTCCCTTCTTATCACGAATTTCGATTTTAAATTCTTGAAGTAGCAAAACCCAGCGAAGAAGTCTTGGTTTGGAATCTTGTTTAGTTAACAAGTACTTCAACGCGGAATGATCGGTATACACGATGGTGGTAGAAAGGAAAAGATAGGGGCGGAACTTTTCAAAGGCATAGACAACAGCTAAAAGCTCTTTTTAGGTTGTCGTGTAATGCAATTGAGTCCCCGTCATTGTCTTGCTAGCATAGTGGATTGGTTGGAAGTGTTTGTTCACTCTTTGGCCCAAAACCGCTCCAATAGCAAAGTCGCTAGCATCGCACATCAACTCAAAAGGCAGCTCCCAATTAGGGGTAACCAAGACCGGTGCCTTAGTTAGCTTATCCTTAAGAAGGTTGAAGGCTTCAATACACTCTTTGGAAAAGATAAAAGGAGTATCTTTTTCCAAGAGGTGGGTCATCGGGCGAGCGATTTTAGAAAAATCTTTGATAAAGCGACGGTAGAAGCCCGCATGACCCAGGAAACTTCTCACACCCTTCACGGTTGAAGGTGGAGGCAATTTAGCAATAACATCGACTTTAGCACGGTCCACTTCAAGACCGGCTTTGGAGATTTTGTGTCCTAGCACGATGCCCTCTTTTACCATGAAATGGCATTTTTCCCAATTAAGAACAAGGCGAGTGTCTTCACACCGCTTAAGCATACGTTCTAAATTGGCAAGGCAAGAAGAGAAAGAATCGCCATAAACCGAGAAATCATCCATGAAAACTTCCATAGTTTCTTCAACCATGTCATGGAAGATAGCCATCATACACCGTTGGAACGTCCCAGGAGCATTGCATAAACCGAAAGGCATGCGTTTGTAAACAAATGTTCCATAGGGACAAGTGAATGTGGTCTTTTCTTGGTCTTTGGGATCGATGGGAATTTGAAAATACCCGAAGAAACCGTCTAAGAAGCAGTAATAGTCATTACCCGCTAGACGCTCGAGCATTTGATCCATGAAAGGAAGAGGAAAATGATATTTTCTCGTGGCATCATTGAGTTTGGGATAGTCAATACAAACTCTCCACCCAGTAACAAGACAAGTAGGAATCAACTCGTTGTGTTCATTGGGAACAACGGTTATTCCGCCCTTCTTGGGCACACAATGGACGGGACTTACCCATGGCGAATCCGAAATAGGGTAAATCAAGCCGACATCTAGAAGTTTGATAACCTCTTGTTTGATGACGTCATGAATACGAGGATTAACCCTTCTTTGGCTTTGGATTGCGGGTTTAAAGTCATCTTCCATGAGAATTTTGTGAGTACAAAAGTTTGGATCAATTCCGCGGATATCGGAAATTTTCCAAGCAATTGCCTTCCTATGATCTTTAAGCACGGCGATGAGGCGAGATTTCTTCTTCTTTCAAGTCCTTAGCAATGATGACGGGCGACTTCTTCTTATCTTCAAGGAATACGTACTCGAGATGGGACGGAAACTCTTTAAGCTCTAAATCCGGAGGATTTTTGATGGGAGGCGTATTCAAATTCGGTGCATCGGTAGCAATAGCCTTGGGAGATGGTAGAGAAATATGGTCCTCTTTGAGAAGTTTCTCAATGAGACGAATGTCTTCATCCCAATCGGTGGGAGAATCGTCATATTCTAAGTTCACATCTCCCATGGTGGCTTCAAAATCTTTCCAAAGGAAATCACTTTCTCCAAATAGAGTTAGTGATGAATCAATAGAGGAAACGGTCTCAACATTGGGAGGAGAGGTAGGAATACTTTTGCAAGCATCTTTGAAGTGTTCTTCACAAGCCTCATCAAGAACGTTGATACAATTAACACTCTCGTATGAATAAGGTTGTTTAGAAAGCTTTCCCATGTTGAAGACGATTTTATCGTCACCCACTCTCATGATAAGCTCACCCGCTTCAACATGGATGAGAGTGCGACCGGTCCTCAAGAATGGACGTCCAACGTTTAATGGCACACGAGGGTCCATATCGTAGTCGACTACGACGAAATCGGCGAGAAAAGTGAATTTGTCGACTCCTACAAAAACGTCTTTGGCTATCCCCACTAGATAAGCAACCGTACGGTTAGCTAATTCCAAAGTCATTTTGGTGGGGACTAGCTCGGGGAGAGATATTTGCTCCAATCACTTAAAGGCATTAAGTTAATACTGGCACCTAGATCGGCTAGGGCCATGCAATTCTCTACTCCCGGGAAGTTGCAAGGGATTAAGAAGCGACCTGGATCACCAAGTTTGGTTGGCAATTTCCTTAAGAGCACTGCAGAGTAATTCTCGTTAAGTTGGGTATTAGCAATATCAAGAAGCTTCTCCTTGTCACTCAGAAGATCTTTAAACATCTTCGCGTATTTAGGCATGTGAGCGAGAGCCTCAGCGAAGGAGATGTTGAAATTCAATTGTTTAAACATTTTGAGAAAGTTTGAAACTTGAATATCGTCCTTGCTTTTGAGCTTCTCTTTCCTCAACCTTGAGGGATAAGGTATATCGAAAGAAGAGGAAGGATTTTGGAGAGTAGGATCACTCACATCCTTGGGTGGAGGAGGGGTAGAAGTAAGAGGTGGAGGAATTGGGGAAATAGAAGGTTGAGGAATGTGAGTAGGTGACTCGTTTTCCTTAGTCACAATCACCGGTGGAGGTATAGGAAGCTCGGGTTCCTTGGTACCTTTGCCACTGCGAGTGGTGATTGCTTTCATCTCCCCTCTTGGATTCGCAACGGTGTTACTCGGAAGAGTACCCGAAGAAGAGGATTGATTACCTTGGAAGAAACCAGCCATCATGTTCCTTAAGTCATTCGTTTGACTTGCCAAAGTGTTTCGCATATCAGCTCTAAGATCGTTTCCTTGTTTCACCATATCTGCTTTCAAGTTGAGCACTTCCCGCTGGAGATTTTCCACGATCACATCATTGGTTCTCATGTAGGTTTCAACATCTTGGTGTAATGCGGTGGGTTGGTTGGGAGGAGCATTGTAGGCGGGTGGTTGATAAGCAGGTTGTTGGTAAACTTGGTTGTTTCTTTGAGGTGGATATGGTTGTCTTTGAGGTGGTTGGTATGGTGCACGAGGTTGTTGTTGAGGAGGGCGATTGAGGTTTTGTTGTTGGTTTGGGTTGTGAGGAGGAAAACCGGGCGGGGAAAGAAAGTTGTTTGAGCGATAGCTGAGCAAGTTGCGGTCTCCTTGAGGACGAGCTTGATAAGCGGCCGGAGGATAAGTACCGTATGTTGCATTAACATTCTCAGAAGGATAGTCTTGGGTGGAGGTACAAGTAGTGTAAGAGTGAGGACCCCCGTATATTTCACATGGTTGGCTTACGGCATTGACTTGAGCGTTTTTAGCGTTGATGTTGTTGGTGTTGCTAGCGGTTTGGGTAGCAAGCGATTCAAGAAGCGTAGTAATTTTGTCAAGTCTCTTGTCGTTGTCACTAGTGCTAGCACTAGCGGCATTGGTCCGAACACTCTTGGTTTGCACACGAGACTTATTCTCAATAATATCCCAAGCGGCATTAGAACTCTTAACCAAAATATTACCCCCCCGAGGCACTATTTAGTGAATCTTGGTCATTCATGCTTAAACCATTGTAAAAAGTATTAATTTGGTGCACTTTGGTAAAACCATGTTGTGGGCATTTTCTTAAAAGTTCTTTGAAACGGTCCCAAGATTCACTAAAAGACTCATCGTACTTTTGTTCAAAATTAATAATTTCATTCCGCAAAGCGGTAGTACGAGAGGGTGGGAAAAAGTAGTTTATGAATTTGGTCTCCAAGTCCGTCCACGTAAGAATACTTTGTGGCGGTTCCTTTGCAATCCAATGCCGGGCTTGTCCCTCTAAGGAGAAAGGAAAAAGTTGTAAATGGATTACCTCTTGTGGAACACCATTGAATTTGACCGTATTCGTGAGTTGCAGGAACCTTTTGATGTGGTCATGAGGATCATCAATGGTACGCCCCAAGAATGGTTGAGCAGAGACCATCTAAATAAAGCCGGATTTGAGCTCAAAGTTGTTGGCTGCAATCGCGGGTATGACAATTGGATCATTGTTTCCCTCCACATGTGCTTGCAAAAGTTCGATCATAGGGCGATTGTCCGGTAGAGGTTCATTGTTGTTGTTATTCATGTTGTTTTGAGGTGGATTGTTATTGTTGTTGTGTACACCGGCCATGTCTAAGTTATCGAGAGTCTCGGGCTCTTGATAAGACGTTGATCGAGTGCGCATACACCTGCAAAAGAACTAACAAAGGAAACAAGAAATATTTTTGGTTTTTTATGTTTTTTAATTTTTTTGTATTTTTGAAAATTTTATGTTTTTTTGGGTTTTTGAAAATTTTTAATGATGAAAAAGTAACGTACACGGCGAACGGATCCCAAAATCCAAGTTCTCAAAAAAAACTGTTAATCTTTACGAGAAGAGCCGGCAGCGGCGCCATTTGATACTTGGTTTTGCATTGGGTTCAGATTAATTCTCGAAATCTTCTCGAATTGATCACGGTTCAAAGTGGAATAGTTGTTCTTGGTGAAAAAGAGGGGATTTGGTTTTCTATTCTACGGAAAAGGAATAAAAGAGCGAAGTCGTAAAAACAAGCTAAAGATAATTGCAAAATTAAAGTTAAATTAAAAGAAATTAAAAAGGAAATTAAATAAAAGAAAACAGTTTAAAAATGTAACTTAGAGAAACTGAGGAGAGGAGAAAACAATAAATGAAATCAAGGTTGGAAATGCTTCATGCGGAATAAATTTGATTCGGAATAGAAAGTTGATCCGGAATAAAGTTGTTTATCCGGAATATAGTGGTTTACTCGGAATAATTATTGATCCGGAATAAAAGAGTTGATCCAAAATAATGATTATTCCGGATGAAAGGCATTGATCCGGAATATAAAATATTCCGGATGAACAATCTTGATTCGAAATGAAATGTTGATCCGGAATGTTTGGTGATGCGGAATAATGAAGGTTGATCCAGAATGTTTTGAAGAAAATGATTGATCCGGAATATTGGGGTTGATTCGGAATAAAAGGGTTGATCCGGAATAATTGATTATTACTGATGAAAGGCTTTGATCCGGAATATAAAATATTCCGGATGAACAAACTTGATTCGGAATAAAAATAAACAGTGCTTGATTCGGAATATAACAACTGATCTGGAATCTGGGAAATGTGAAGAGCAGTAAAGAAACAGAGAAAGCTGGGCAACACGATTTTCACCAAATCAAACCAAAATAAACCAAAAGATTTAAACCAAACTAACCAATAATCATTTACTAACCATAAACATCAAATCATAACAATAAAAACACAAAACCCACTTACTTTTATGGATTAAAATCAACCAAATAAGAACTTTAAACTTTAAATCAAAAAGATGAAGATGAACAAGATTAAAATAGAAGATGATATTGATTGATTAAGGTAGAGTAAACAAAAGGAAAGATTAAAAACTTACAAGATTAAAGATTCAACAAGAAAGAAAAATCACCAACACCTTAATGGTGTTGGCTTCCTACGAAAGAAAAAGAAAAGACTGGAATGAAAAACTAGCTCAAAAAGTGTGAAGGTGAATCCTATTTATAGGCCTAGTGGTTGGTTGGTGAGTGGGCTTTCTCCTTTTCTTCTTGACTTCTCGTCTTTTCAGAAAAGTTGACGTTTTCGATTCTGATTCGGGATTTGTCGACGATTAAATTCAACTCGTGTAAAACCAGCATGTTTTTACCATGCATATTACCTTAAGTTCGTACGTACTAGTTAAAAACTTTCCTAATATAGCATGATTACGATTACGTATTAGGAGTTTATGTATTACGTACGTGTTAGAACACGATAAGTATTTTATATGAACGATCACGTAATAATTATTTAGTAATAATTAATCACGAACATACGATCACGAGATCACGAGCGTAATTAAAACACGAGATATTATTAATTACGTATATATATTTAATACGAGCGTAATTAAATATATAGGTGTAGGATATTTACGTAACGAGAACTTTTAAAACACGAACTAAATTAAACGTAAACGTGTACAAAATTACAAGACACGAAACGAGGTACGGGACCCCCACAAGGGAGTCCCTACCCGCGGCCAAACAAGAAACAATGGGCCAAGCCCATTGTTAATTTTACTTAAGGGGGGGGGGGGGTTAATTAATTTTCACTACTTAGATTAATTTTACAGAAGAATTTCAAGAAAACCTAAAACCCCTTCCTCCTTCTTCCTTGTGTGCCGCCACCTACAAACCACCACAAGGGGGTGATTTTGATCTTGGATCTTGGTGATTTAGTAATTGTTCGTGTTTGTTCTTCACCCTTTTGATCCACGAATACGGTAAAACCTTTTTACTTGTTTTCTTTTTAATTAATCTTATATTAATTAAGAACACATGATGTTTTTCATAAAAACATATTAATTAAACCTAGATCTAACATGTTATGGTCATTAATTAATCAAGGGGATCGATTTAAGGGGTATTTGTTTTGGGCCGCAGGAACAACCGACCCCAAGGGGGTTCGGTTTGTTCTAACCGACCACCACCAAGACCTTTTTGGGTCTTGGTTAGTGCGTGTGGGTCCCACGGTAGCAAGGGGGTACCCCGAATTGGTTCGGGGTACGGTGTTTGTTCAGATCCGGTGCATGTTTTTAAGCCTAGATCCGGATCATGATTATGTTAATTGTTTATGTTATAAACTTAGGTTAAGAATTAAATTAATAAGATGTAATTAATTTAATAACATGACTTAGGTTAACTAATTAATAATAAACATGAATTATTTTAACCTAAGTATTTTATTATTAAGACTTATAATTAATTAATTATTTTAAAACCATGGATATAATTAATTAATTAAACATGACTTAGGTTATATTATTAGTATTTAATAATACATATTTTAACCTAAGTATTCAATATATTTAATTAAAAACATGTCATACTTTAATTAAATATTATAACCTATAGTTAATTAAATTACATGAAATAATTTTTAAACTATATAATATACCATATGGCTTAGAAAATAATCATGAAAATACGTAGGCTTATTTACTTAGCTTATTTAACCAGCTTATTTCTAATTATGGAAACTTTCTATTTTTAGAAACTTATTTATTTAAGGCAGCTAATCTATTTATGGAAACTTATTTAATTAAGGCAGCTAATCTATTTATGGAAACTTTCTATTTTTAGAAACTTATCTGTTTTAAGCAGTAAATCTATTTTTGGAAACTTTCTATTTTTGGAAACTTTCTATTTTTGGAAACTTTCTATTTTTGGAAACTTTCTATTTTTAGAAACTTTCTATTTTTGGAAACTTTCTATTTTTGGTAACTTTCTATTTTTGGAAACTTTCTATTTTTGGAAACTTTCTTTTTAAGGAAACCTGCTATTTTTGGAAAGTTACTTATTATTACACAGTAAGTATAATAACACATGAAATATCAGAAATACTTAATCAGAATGAATAGAATATAGGATTTAACACAGTTTAAGGCTTTAAACAGTGTAAATAGTAAGAACACATAAATAAGCTAAGACATGATATAAAACCAGCCATGTATGTAGTAAGCAGATACTTATTTCATGTACGTATTTATGTAGCGTTAGTGATTCAGAAGTAGGATTCTCGCAGTTCATCGTTCTCGTTCACTGGACATAAGGTACAGATTCCCGTCCTTTCAGTATGGACATTCTTTCCTTATTAGGATTTCCCCGTATGCAGCCAACTGTTTTCCCGTAGTATAAGTATGAGTTTGATTGCTTATGTTTTAAATATGATTACCTATAGCCATATACATGCATGACCAGTTTCACCTAGTTATGGAGGTACCATAACCATAACATTAGAGGCACTGATGTTATAACTTCACCACGGCGGAGTGATTGCTCGTGGCGTCCGTTCAGCTTTTGGCCATTTATTATATTTATCATGTGGGGCGTATGGGTGCATCCTAGTTACACGTTTTATTCAGGATTACATGGTGAATGTGGTGTGTGCCTTGCATCCTTCACAAGGAGCTGATCCCTCCTACCCATAAAACCAGTATATTAAATTAGAGGCAGCCCCTCTAATTTGCATGATGAGGTCACCCCTCCAATTATTCATGCACGGTGGATATTCATGACCTATATTGGCTAAATGGTAAAATATGACAAACAGTTTTATAAGATAAACATAAGACTTTCAAACTATAAAACCAGTTTTATTAAGACTTAACCAGGTTACTCGGGACTTAGTTTCTTCCGCTATTATTATGTTATATGCTTATCCTATTCATGCTTTATTGTACATCCGTGCACTGAGCGTATTGCTCAGCCGTTTTCCTTTTCTATGTTCCCAAAACGGCAGGTACTCAAGGACGCTCGTAGACACTAAGAGTACGTGCATATGGACTGGAAGCTGTCTAGCCTTCTTTACATTATGCATTTCCTTTCTTTATGATACTTATGCTTTGGACATTGTTTCGTCCTTTTCCTTTACTATACTATGTTTGTGTGTGATGAGCTTTACTTTTGGACTACCGATGTTTGATTCCGGTATTTTCCTTTATATGGTCAAGTAATGTTTAGACATTTTACCTTGTATGCTTTGATGACACGCCATAATTACTGTGATATTTCCATTTCCAAAATGGGGTGTTACAATTATGGTATCAGAGCCAAGGCTTCGACCTGTAGGCTCTCAAATATGACCTGTGATTAGTGGGTAGTCACTACGGTCTTCCTAGAACTGACAGTTGTTTTCATGCATTCATCATTTTTAAGCATACATACATATGTCATTGTTACAGGGTTTTTGACTAAGTAATGGTTGGTACAGGACTGGCCCTATTTAGTCGCATGTGTTTTATCGAAACTTTTAGATTTGGGACCGACCCATAGGCGTCCCCTCATTATGTCTTTTGTTTTGAGTGAACTGACCAGAGGCGTTCACTCTCGAGCATCCAAAATTTTCATAAAAATGTATCATGCATTCATACAAAAATTTTCTTGCATAAAATTTTTCTTGTGAAATTTTTAGTAGAATTTTTTTTTCATGTATATATTTTATATTTTATGTTTTGAACTGTATAATCATATATTTTATTGTTATACTGTCAGATGGTTCTCACACGCGAACAGGAGCAGCTCAATGCTACAATTCAGGCTGCCATGCAAGCCTTGCTTCCTCAACTGAGGAATGACATCCGTGCTGAAGTTCAAGCTGCCAACAATCAGCAGCAGCATAATCAGCCACCTCCTCCTCCTCCTCCAGTGACATTAGCAGTGTGGCTGGAGAGATTCAACAAGCTCCGCCCTTGAGCTTTTGAGAAGACTGATAGCCCCAGCGATGCTGAAAGCTGGTTGGCTCACATTAAGAAGATCTTCAACGCTATAGGCTGTGACCCCGCATACAAGGCGAGGTTGGCATGCTATCGGTTCGAAGGCGATGTACTTAACTGGTGGTTAGCTTTGATGCAATCTGAAGGTGGTGATGAGTGGGTTGCTGGTTTGACTTGGGCTCAGTTCAAGGACAGGGTGATGGAGCAGTTCTTTCCCAAGGCTGAGCAGGACAAGCTCAAGAGAGAGTACCATGGGATCCGTCAGAGAGCTGGGGAGAATAGCAACGAGTTTATGCAGCGCTTTCTCCGCTTGGCTGGTTTCCTTGGTGCGGCAGCAGGTACTCCAGAAGAGCAGGCACATCACTTCAG